>OZ037712.1:0-1200000 GCA_964035505.1 Watsonalla cultraria | reverse complement strand
TTCTCAATTTACCAGATTCGGTTGCATTAAGCTGTCTGTCATAGGAATGTTAAGTTAAGTAGCGATAAGTGATGTGTTAAGTTAAAGTTAAAATTTTTTTTTATGTTTTTCCTACACTGATGTGCCAACTTTACGCACATACCTGCATGTTGTATGTTTAGATAAAAAAAACTCTTATATACACCATTTCCTTGTCTGAAAATCGCGTAAGTGACTGATGTGTTACTGAATGAAATATTGAAATCAGATATTATTATTTATTTAGTGAAAAGCTGTTATTTTGGAATTACAAACAGACACTTCAATTTTATTTATCTTTATAGATGTATAGATAAGGGGTATAAATATGAGACAGATGTTTCAATATAGTGACGAGAGAAAGGCATATGATCTGGGGCCTTACTATGAGCTCTTATTGCCATGATAGTTTCACTCATTTATGAGACAGATGTATGTGACGTGCATACATCTGTCACTGTCGCACAACTGCATTATCATTGCAATAAGAGCTCATGGTTGGGCCCCGCCCATTTGATTAAAAGTAACAACATTAAGCTTTAATTCATATACAACTAACGACATGCCCTAAATGTTGTAACATTATTGTTCGTCTCTAGTAAAATTTTTGTCTGTACTTTGCGACGTCACTTGTGTTTATAGATAAATTCAGTTGTTTTGGACTACTTCTACTTTGGGATCTTGAGCCTAGTTGCATTTTTCAATCCTCATCCCACCGAACAATCTCCGTCGTTTATCCTCAACAACCACGTGACATTGGCGGAATAGCTGCACCCAAGCTCGTCGCCACCATTAAAATAAGAAGAAGATTAATTTCCAGCCAAATGACATATTATTATGACATAATAATGTTATCGTATTTCCATATAGCCTTTCCCTTACAACATTCACCTTAAAACAAATGTTTGTGTCATGTTTAGGCCACATTATAATAAAAATAATTGCATCACATAAATTAAAGTGTTTTATCGTTTGTATTCTGTGTGTGCATCTCCCTTATGAGATAACACATTATTAAAGTTATTAATAAGCTCGTCTCAACTGATTTTACCTAATACTTAGCTACGTACAAGTTTTACTCATAAACGAGATATTTGCTATGAAATCGCTAGCTAAATAGTTAGGTTTGTAAGATTAGTACCCATTATTTATTTAAGTTTTCATACGTAAGTCGGTACTTAGTACTGAGTAATTTAATTTTTTTACCCAAAGGAGTTTTCACCGGAAAATAAATGTGAATTTAAAACTATTAGAAAATATTAAGTACCTACATATATATGATTTGTACTGTAAAATTATTTCTAATCTTAATCTATTTATTTAATCGACAAAGATCTTTATCCAATAAAAATACTTTTTTAATTTTTTTTAAGGCAAAATATGTCACGTGTGTAGCGTATTTCCAAACAGACATTAAGCCATTGTATAATGGAGTGTATGTAGGCTCCTCTCTATCACGATACGGTCGCACGGATGATTAGTTCTCATCGCGATTTCCATGCCACTCTTGTTGTTGTGAGAACCTCGTTAATTGCTCTACGCTACGAATTTCACTCACATTACATCACTTCACTAAATATTCACAATTATGTAGTCTTCAAATTAGAGAAAAGAAAATTTTTGCCTATCATAGCAAACGCAAAATTATTTTTTCGTGAAAAAAATAGAATGCTTTCAAGATATCTTGATCCTGAATAGCAATAATTAAGCGTGGCAGTCTCAAGCTAAATAGTTAGACTATGATTCCAAGTACGTTAAAAAACTGGTTTTCCTTGGCGTAATACTCAGGTACTATACCACTTTTCTTTTCTAACTTTTCCAATGAATAAGTTATAAATGAAAATGATTCATTCAGTTTAATTGGTAAGGCACTTATGAATGTCGAAGAATTGACCACCGGTTCAGAAACTAGCCTCCTGAGATGAACCGGCAAGAAACTTAGCTGGCATCATGTATATTTAATTACATAGTAAATAATGATTAATTACAATTAAATAATACCTAACTTACTACTTTCTGAATAATACAAGGTAGTAAGTTACACCGAATGTCGTTCAAGTACCAAGGCTTAAGAGCAAGTAAAGCTATAAAAGGACTGTTTTGGCAGTAAATGACGTAAAAGATAACATCACCTAGTTAATTATTGGTACGAGCATTACTCAATAACCGCTTATCAAGATATTGAGCAAGGAGCCCTACAATATGTAACATGGTTCCCTACCGAATTGCACCACGTGACCTACTCTCATTATCCCTTTGTTTGTACTATGCAACCTGCTCCTTAAATATTATTGTACTGATAATGTATATTTTGTTACCCTCAAATTATAGTCTCATAATAATATATGTTCACACCTGTATTCCCCAAAGGGGTAGACAGAGGTGTTGTAATAACAACACCCACTTTTCACCGAAGATGATTAAGTGCCAACGTAACAGATGGTGAGTCCATCGCCGTCTCAGGCGCTATACATAAATCTTTGAGTTACTTCTCAGAAATATGCAGCTCACGATGTTTTCCTTCACCGTGAAGGACGTGGTGTGAAATCACTGCACATGAGATAATCTCACACTTTTAAATAAGCTCATCATGCAGGCCCCGCTGGGATTCGAACTTGCGTCGCTTGCGTAACAGGTGACTGCTCAAACTCCAAGGTCGGTCTCATAATATCCATAGTAATATTTTACATTTGTACTCATATGCTCACGCTTGTATTTCTCGAAGGGGTGGGCAGGTGTGTGCTTACAGTACACCCATTTCGCTTGTTCAAAACTCAATAAGCGCCCTGTATATTAAGCTGATAGGAATATTAAAAATAAATGAAAAATAAGTATTTTCTTTGACATGAGACTTTTATGTTGTCGGTGTATCTAATTCTTAGGTTTACAATAAACTTTTTTATAGCAATACTATTGATTATAATTGCCATTGAAATAAAATTACAGTGTCACTAAATTTCGAATTACAACCTAAAGAGAATATAAAGCCCAAAATAAGTTTTCACGGGCTCGTCCGGGATTTGAACCCGGGACCTCTCGCACCCGAAGCGAGAATCATACCCCTAGACCAACGAGCCGTCTGAAGACATAGAACATTGGTCCAATTTTCAGATAACTAGGAACATTCTGGCTCTTAATAAAAATAATGACTTCGTTTTTATTTATCTATCCTAATCTTATAAATTCGAAAGTGTATCTGTCTGTAAGCCGTTTTCTGCTTAACCGTTCATTGTATTTAAGCAGTTTTTTCTATATTCATTATCATCATCCTGCCCTTATGCCATGTTATTTATGGTAAGCGCAATGTGTTTCTTCCATTTCTCTCTATTAGCCTTCATATCTGTATTATAAATGTACAATCCATTCAACGTCTTATGCTGCTAATTATGATTAAGTAGGTATCTTTATAAATTTTTTTGAACTTTTATCAAATGTAGATAATGCCAGCTGCTTTTTCTCCATTGGTCCGAACAATGTAGAATACTATCTATAACCCAAGTTGACTCCGAGAACTGACATCAAATATAAAGGAATTCAGTGACTTACGTGAAGTCTAATTGCCTATTAAACAAAGATAGTAAAGTTTGAGGCCGCATACCCACACCTTGCTGGAGACTTCTAAGCCACACCTCTACCGCTCTACGGAAACTCATGCGCAACTAGGTTTGCCGGGTCGCCAAAACAAATAGCCGGACAGCTTAACATTATTGAAGATTGTCTCAGTATTAAAAGATATGACAAAAATCACGCTTCCTCATCTTATTGAAATATAAATAACATCGAATGCCAAATCAGTTTAAGTAATTCATAACTAATCAGTAATTCATAACTATCTGTATTGATCAGGGTGTCTTTCCGGATCTTATGAAATATAGTAAAATAATTCCAATCTTTAAGGCAGGTTCCAGAGAAAATCCTTCTGATTATAGGCCTATATCAATACTTCCTGCCCTTAGTAAGATATTTGAGAAAATAATGCTAAATCAGATGTTAGCCCACTTTAACATAAATAACATATTGCACGATCACCAGTTTGGTTTCACTAAAGGTAGATCCACAACGGACGCGGCGGCAAAATTAATAAAACATATATTTGAGGCATGGGAGGGCGCCTATGACGCCTTAGGAGTCTTCTGTGATCTCTCAAAAGCTTTTGATTGCGTCGACCATCGTACGCTAATTCTGAAGCTTAAATATTATGGTATTCGCGGAACCGCCCTCGATCTTGTTTCCTCTTACCTGTCCAATCGTCATCAGAAAGTTGGCGTCAGTGGTATAACATCTAATGGGTCATTAATTAAAACCGGCGTGCCGCAAGGCTCCATATTAGGTCCATTCCTATTTCTAGCGTACATAAATGACCTACCACTTGTTGTAGAAGGTATCTGTGATATTGTTCTGTTTGCAGATGATACATGTTTAGTTTTTAAAGTGAGCAGGAAAGATAAGGAGCTTAATACTCTGAATGAAACACTAACATCTGTTTCAAATTGGTTTGACGCCAATAACCTCGTTTTAAATTCTAAAAAAACGAAATGTATTCGATTTTCACCACCTAATACATCGCAAATAGCTACAAATATATCACTAGATGGTGGTAAACTGGATTTGGTTGATAGTACGGTATTCTTAGGGCTAACAGTAGATTCAAAATTACAATGGGGCTCTCACATTGAAACATTGTCAAGAAAACTTAGCTCAGCAGCATTTGCTGTTAGGAAAATCAAACAAATGACGGATGTCGATACTGCTAGATTAGTTTACTACGCATATATGGGCGCGCTCAACCGAGCTGCCATCTAGTTTCAATTGTAGGAAACAAGTCTCAATTTAAAATTGAGACAGGAAACAACACTAGCTACTTTTCGTAATAATGTAATTCTTAAATTTAGGATAATAAATTGTAATTCAGATTCTAGAATTAATTAAAAGTACTAACGAAGTAGAATTTCCTATTTATATAATTTTGTATTGTAATATGAATTAAGTGGGTCACTAATGTTTTTGTTGTGTTTACACTACTGTATGATTTCCGTATGTATTATTTTAAGAAACGAGTTAAGTTAATTATGTAAAATTAGAAGTTTAATTAATGTTTCATTATTATCTAATATTGTTGTAATTATTGAATAATTTATTTTAAAATACAATTATGATTTACTTTTGTAACAAAACTGTAAACTTTATAGGGTGTTTCCGGTTCATTTTATATTGTTATTTAAAATACCTAATTAAGCTAATTAAGATGTATTTCGACTTTAGTTAACATAAAAATAATGTTTTATTGTTTTTAGAATTATAAAACCTTAATATTAAATAGTTTTGTAATAATGTGAAACACGTGGTCTTGTAATTAATAATTAAATAACTTGGTTAGTCGAGGTTGCAGTATGTGGCATTCTTTCGCTGATCGTTGAAGAGTAAGGTTGTTAAAGAAATATAATTATTTATCCTGCTGTGTTCCTTATTTTTCTTGACGATTATAATGGATCCTGGGGCGAACTCCGGTGAGGCGCCGACAGCAGCGGTGGGATCGCAGCCCGGTGATCCCGGACCACCACGTCAACTGGAGCCAACTTTCACCATTCTTCTCAGTAAAATCAACCTTCCGAACCTGGCGGTAGCATGTATAATCCTGTGTAATTGTGTCATTCTGACGATTTGAAAGTACTTTGTATGAAGTCTAATCGAATAAAGATATATTTGATTTTGATTTTGATTTTGGAACAGGTCATGAGTCTTGTTAATTCTATTACGAAACAATCGGCAGCTAGTGCTGTGACCGCTGCCCTCTCATCTGGTTCATTGCCATCGCGTCACCATCACGATTTTTACTTGCCGCCTTTCGACCCCGATGAAAGATCTCATGATATTAGGGATTGGTGTGCTCACGTGGACGAAACGATATCAAAATTCAACATACCTTCATACGAGGCCCGCATGAAAGCTATTTTACAACTAAGAGGAAGAGCAAAAACATGGGCTGACACGTGGTCGCTGAGTTCTACCACGTGGGACCAAGTTAAATGTGAACTAATCCAAACGTTTGGCAGGGAATTCCGGTACGCGGACGACGTTCAGAAGTGGAGAGCCTTCACTTCTGATCACGCGTCGAGTTACGCTGAATACGCTACAAAGGCCTGGACGCTGTTCAAGCGAGTCCGACCTGAGGCTTCGGATGCGGAGGTGGTTGATGCTGTGGTGACAGGTATTTTTCCAGAATTTATTCGCTCAGATTTATTACGTATTACGCCAGAATCATTGCCCAAATTAATTTCTGTTTTGAAAACTTATCGCAAACGCAAGCTAGAACCGTCCATAAAACCAAGTATCGATCATCATGACTGCAAAAAACCACGTTTCGCTGAATACAGTGTTTCTAAAAGGGATCATGTTGTTAAATGCTATAACTGTAATAAGGTGGGTCATGTGTCTCGTGATTGTAAGGAAATAAGGGTGGTCCCTAAGGCCAACCCAGTGCCGATGCAAAATAATAATAATCAACCCAATAAACCAGGTCCTTCTAGTAACTCGAATATGGCTAAAAATATTGAGTGCAGGTATTGTCATCGTCCAGGTCACGTTGAAAGGAATTGTTTTCGTCGGCAGAATGATGAGCGCCTCAAATCAATAAACAAGTCTGTAAACTATTGTCAATCCTTAGAACGCAGTCTGATTACTGTAGAAATAGGTGATAAGGGTTATTCGTGTCTTTTTGATACTGGTGCCGACTGTTCATTAATTAAAGAAAGCGTTTCTCTTTCTGTACCCGGCAAACGTAAATGTGTAGACGTTACCTTTTCGGGCATTGGTGGTTCACCAATAAAGTCAAATAGAAGCATCACCTCTGTAGTGAAAGTAGACGGTATTTATGTAGAGCTAGAATTTTATGTAGTTGGTGATACTCGCATGAAATTTGATATCCTTATCGGATTCGACCTTTTGAATGTGCCAGGTCTTAGCGTGACACTGAAGAAAGACAGTATTTCTCTAAAGCGTGAGCTTTTTATTAACAACGTTTTGCTTGATGTTGACCCGACTTTGAGTCTTGATACTGATATAAGCGATCCCCAACAACTTAAAATATTACGGGAAATACTTACTAAATATAAAGATAATTTTACAAGTGGGAATCGCGTTTCACAAGTGAAAACTGGATCTTTACAAATTAGATTAAAGAATCCGGACAAAATAGTACAGCGACGACCATATAGAATGTCACCTGTGGAACGTGAAAAAGTTAAAGAAATAGTTCAGGATTTGAAGAGTAATGGCATTATACGAGATAGTTCATCTCCTTACAGTAGCCCTATTTTACTAGTCAAAAAAAAGGATGGTACTGACAGGCTCTGTGTCGATTTTCGCGAGCTTAATGCCAATACTCTCAGAGATCACTTTCCTTTACCGCTTATAGCAGATCAGATCGATAAGTTAGGAAAAGCACGCTATTTTACCTGTTTAGATATGGCTGCAGGTTTTCATGGTATTCCAATTTCACCCGATTCGATCGAAAAGACCGCTTTTGTGACCCCCGATGGTCAATTTGAATACTTGCGTATGCCTTTTGGTCTCTGTAACGCGCCGTCGGTTTATCAACGTGCTATCAATTCGGCATTAGGAGAACTTAAAGATAGTATCGCGTTAGTTTATGTTGATGACATTCTGGTAATATCCGAAACAATTGACGAAGGTTTGCATAATCTAAAATTAGTACTAGATCGACTAACGCAAGCTGGTTTTTCCTTGAACGTTGCCAAATGCTCTTTTCTTAAAACGCAAGTAGAATATTTAGGAAACCTTATAGAAAACGGAACCGTTAAACCTAGCCCACGGAAGATCCAAGCCTTGGTCAATTCACCCATTCCTAAGAGTCCCAAAGAAGTCCGTCAGTTTAATGGATTAGCTGGATATTTCCGGAAATTTGTGCCTAACTTCTCCTCGATAATGGCTCCCCTGTACGAGTTAACAAAGGCGAACGTTCCTTGGCGTTGGACAGATCGTCATGAACTTGCAAGACGCGAGGTCATTAATCGGCTTATATCTTCTCCCCTTCTGACTATTTTCGATCCCTGTTTACCCACAGAGCTTCACACCGATGCCAGCTCTCTGGGGTATGGCGCCGTGTTAATTCAAAGACAGGATAAAAATCCATTGGTAATTGCTTATTTTAGTATGCGGACGACTGATTGCGAGAGTAAATATCATTCGTATGAATTGGAAACCCTCGCAGTTGTAAAAGCAATTAAACATTTTCGCCATTTTCTACACGGGAGGGCTTTTAAAGTCGTGACGGACTGCAACTCTTTAAAAGCTTCCAGTCATAAGAAAGAGTTGACTCCCAGGGTACATCGATGGTGGGCTTATTTACAGAATTTTGATTTTCAAATTGAATACCGTAAGGGAGACCGCCTTGCTCATGCAGACTATTTCAGTCGCAACCACGTAGATACTGAAAAATCCGTTCGAACTGTCAGTGTCGCTCTACCACCAAAATCGCCTACTCAGGCCTTAAAATTCCTAGTCAACTCGCTTGACCACAATTGGCTGCTCATTGAGCAGAAACGCGATCCTATCTTAAGTAAAATTGTTGATCAATTAAAAGGAGACTCTATTCCCAAATCTATTGCCGATACTTACATCATTACCCAAGATAAATTATTGAGGCGTAAAGTCCAAATTGATAATAAAACTCATAAGCTCATTATTGTCCCTGCTAGATACAGATGGAATCTTATCAGTCACTATCATAATTCTCTTCAACATTTTAGTTGGGAGAAAGTTCTTGCTAAATTACGTGAACAATACTGGTTCCCAAATATGTCGCGGCTGGTCAGAAAATTTGTAGAGAACTGTGTTAGTTGTAGAGTTCGGAAAGGTGTTTCGGGTGCTCGACAGGTTACGCTACATCCAATCGACAAAGTCCCAATTCCTTTCCACACTGTCCACGGCGATATTACTGGACGAATGAATGGCCAGCGAAACGTAGCGGAATATGCTTTTGTTTATATAGATGGTTACAGCAAATACGTTCACATGATCTATACAAATGACCGCACTACGGAAACCGCAATTAAGTGCTTTCAAAATTTTATATCTATTTTTGGCACCCCTACGTTATTTATTACTGATCAAGATAAAAGCATGACATCCACAGAGTTCAAAAGTTTTTGCGAACGTTATGGTATTCAGCATCATGTGGTGGCAAAAGGCGCTAGTAGGGCGAATGGACAGGTAGAGCGCCTTATGAAAGTAATTAAAGACAATATGTCGGTTGTAGAACTTGATATGCCTTGGCACTCGGCTATTCAGGATTTACAATTAGCTATAAATTGTAGTGTATCCAAAAGTACCGGCAAAAGTCCACTGGAAATTTTACTGGGAAAGAAATGTTCACCACCGAGTATTAAGTTATTACAAGTTGATGACGATGTACTAACTGATGATCTAGAATCAATGCGAGCGGCTTGCAAGGATAGGATGGACGAGCGATCCCTTCAGGATAAGTCTCGTTTCGATAAAGGTAAAGCTAAAGTCAAACCTTATAAAGTTGGCGACTTTGTTCTACTTCGGCGCCATGAACGCCACACCACTAAACTCGGTCCCAAATTTGAAGGGCCTATGGAAGTTTTAGAAATCTTGCCCAATGACAGATACAGACTAAAACATGTCAATCTCCGCGGTTGTTCAGAAAAAATTGCTAGTCATGATTCCTTGCGAGCTGCTCCCCTTGCACAATATGACCCTTTTGAAAGTGACTCTGACTCTGAGCAGTCGGCCGTATGGGCGAATAACGATAATTCTGGAGTACCTGTTGAATCACTATCTTCCGCCACTGCATCCGCTAATAACTGTGGGAACATACCAGTTAATTTGGGGGCATCCACTTCCAATAATTAGCCCCTGCTTTATTTTATTGTTGGTTCCTATCCAAAATCCTTCCTTTCGCGCTGGCTGGCCACCATGCGCATCCTTTATACCGGTCTTAGAGGCTATAGCCCAAGAAGGGTGATTGCCTATTTTGATGATGGCTAGACCCCAGGATGGGTGATTGCCTGTTTTGATGATGGCTAGATCCCGGGAAGGGTGATTGCCTGTTTTGTTGATGGCTAGATCCCAGGATGGGTGATTGCCTGTTTTGGTGTGGGTAGATCCTAGAATGAGATTGCTAGTCTCAAGAATGATTTATGTTTATGAGTGTCAAAGTATTGTTTTTGACGAAATGTTTACTAATTAATCAAGGCTGTAAAGTTACCATATTATTTGTTAAGTTATAATTTACAAGTTAAGTGTTTATCCTTAAAACAAAAGAGAACCTTGTTATAAGGAAATATGAGATTGGTTTGATTTGATTATGTAATTGTGTGTACGTGCAATCTTATATGATTTTCAATTCTGTCAATGATTTTCTAAATTTGTAAGCGCAGAGAACGCGCTTGAGTCAGTATGGCCGTATGGGCGCGCTCAACCGAGCTGCCATCTAGTTTCAATTGTAGGAAACAAGTCTCAATTTAAAATTGAGACAGGAAACAACACTAGCTACTTTTCGTAATAATGTAATTCTTAAATTTAGGATAATAAATTGTAATTCAGATTCTAGAATTAATTAAAAGTACTAACGAAGTAGAATTTCCTATTTATATAATTTTGTATTGTAATATGAATTAAGTGGGTCACTAATGTTTTTGTTGTGTTTACACTACTGTATGATTTCCGTATGTATTATTTTAAGAAACGAGTTAAGTTAATTATGTAAAATTAGAAGTTTAATTAATGTTTCATTATTATCTAATATTGTTGTAATTATTGAATAATTTATTTTAAAATACAATTATGATTTACTTTTGTAACAAAACTGTAAACTTTATAGGGTGTTTCCGGTTCATTTTATATTGTTATTTAAAATACCTAATTAAGCTAATTAAGATGTATTTCGACTTTAGTTAACATAAAAATAATGTTTTATTGTTTTTAGAATTATAAAACCTTAATATTAAATAGTTTTGTAATAATGTGAAACACGTGGTCTTGTAATTAATAATTAAATAACTTGGTTAGTCGAGGTTGCAGTATGTGGCATTCTTTCGCTGATCGTTGAAGAGTAAGGTTGTTAAAGAAATATAATTATTTATCCTGCTGTGTTCCTTATTTTTCTTGACGATTATAATGGATCCTGGGGCGAACTCCGGTGAGGCGCCGACACATACTTTCATAGTCTTATGTCATATGGCTTATTGTTATGGGGTTCCGCGGCAGACCTAGATTCTATATTTATACTTCAAAAAAGAGCCATCAGGGCAATATACTCGTTGGAACCCCGTGAATGCTTGAGGGATAAATTTAAAGAAATTAATATACTCACTTTACCCTCACTTTACATTTATGAGAATTTATTGTACATGAAAAAAAACATTCATCTCTTTAATTTAAACTGTGATGTTCATTCGATTTGTACGCGAAATAAACACAAAATTGTGGCTCCTAGATTCAGATTAGTTAAAGTAAATAAATCATTCATGGGGAACTGTGTTCGCTTCTACAATAAAATCCCACAATCAATAATCGCGTTAAATTATGATAAATTTAAAACACATGTCAAAACTGTTTTGATGAAGAAAGCATATTATAAAATTTCGGATTATATAAATGACAAGGATATATGGAACTAGGTAAATCACTCTGCACAAGTAGCTCCTGGCAAATACATGGTATGCAAACACTTGTAAATCTATCTGGTATTGTTATTTTTTTTTCTCTTTGATCTCTTTGATTTTGTTTTATAATGACTTGCATGCTAATACAATTTGTCACTATTGTGAATATTTATACCTATTATCAAATTTGATTTTGGATGATGATTTCATTATGATTTATATTGTTTCGATGATATGTACATGATGCCTGGCTGAGTTTCTTGCCGGTTCTTCTCAGAAGGCTAGTTTCCGAACCGGTGGTAAATTCTCGACTTTCATAAGTGCCTTACCAGGGCCTAAACTGAATAAATATTTTTCATTTTCATTTTCATTTTCATTTTCAATCCATCAATGTTATCAGCTCGCAAAAGCAACCAAAAAGCCTAAAAGCCTAACTGTGACCGGCTTTATCCAGACGCCTGGCAGCCCTACGCAGGTTAGGTCACATTATGGACGTATCTACTTAGCGTTGGGTCACGTAATTACCAAGACGAACGTTAAGGCTATACACAATAAGTAAGTATATAGTAATTCCAACACTTAATTAGCCATTATACTCGTAACTCTTCCATTTGGCTGTTTCTGCAAAAGATAATGATTTTTGATGAGCAAAAACTGTTGGGAAAACCTTAGTACAGTCCTCGACGTAATATGTGATTTAAATAAGTTTTTGCTGTAGTTACGTAAACTACTTGGTGCTTTAGTTCTAGAATCTAATATATGACATTCTCGTGTCGCGGCTTTCCTTGTATGAAATTTTATGTGCATATCGGGTAACAAACATTTTTCATACCTTTTATTACCATAAGGGTGATCGATGCACAGCTAGCATTTTCTGTTCATAAATTGCTCTAGGTTTATCTCATGTACTGTTGAAGTCGGCATCTGATTCAACGCATTTAAATTAGCGACTGCCAAAGAAACCGCTTTTTATTGAAAGTACATTAAATTTTGTTATGTTCTTACGAGATGAAGGGACATTTTACAAAGAGTAAAAGGACTAAGGGGAAAAATTCAGTTTCGTGGCAGTTATTTACCATGGCGTGGATATCGGAAAATATCACAGAATTTTATGAGCTCTCTGAAGATCGGGCCATGAACCAAATAAATACCAGAAAGTTCTTTCATATATTTTTCAGATTAAATTATTTGGTCTGAGATCTTTGTAACATTTCAATGGCTTCAGCCTGATTCGGTATCTATTTTGTCGTGACGGTTTATAAGTTACTACAGTATGTATATTCTATTTAGTCGTGTCTAATAATCATTTGAAGGGTTGTTCACAGTTCGTTCACTCACATTCATTCTCATTCACAGTTGCTATTGCACATATCATTCGATCACAACTATATCACAAGTCAGTAGTTGGATGGCTGACCACACGAGCTCTCTCCGTGCCTTGGAGAGCACGGTAAGCCGTCGGTTTCGGTTGCCAATTTAACATCGTTGACAATCGTTACAGGTCAGTCGGAGGCCTAAGAAGGTCTGACAACTGGCTTAACCCAGAATACGGCTTTCTTCGTAAAAGTGGTTACGAAGATCAGATAGCAGTCGCTTCGTATAAAAATCAGGTGATCAGTCACATCGGGTTGAATCAAGTGCCGACCCCGATAATACATGAGATAAGACCAGGGTTCCTAATAATTCAGTATATTAATACTCCGGAATTTACATACACTTTCTTAAGCATTAAAAGCTGATGATTTAACCAGAAAGGAATTTCCTGTTAATGACCAGCTGATGGTTTAGAAATATAATAAATCGATGTTATTATGTAGCTTTCTTTAAATTGATATTCAATAGTTCATGTCTGGAATTTCGCATCGGCGCCGCGTAATTACTACTGATTGAAGATGACTATATAATTGAGAGATATTTTAATAAAGTTTTGATCAAATCTTAATCTATACCTACTAATATTATAAACAGGAAAGATTTGTTTGTTTGTATTGAATGGGCTCCGACATTACTAGACTGATCTTCAAAATTCTAACGGCAATATATCGATACATCATAGCGAGTGACATAAGCTATGAAGAAAAGTTTCTACCTGCCTGTTTGTTTCAGCTAATCTCCGAAACGGCTTTACCGACTCTAACCGGATTTTCACGGACAGATAGCTGATGTTACAAGGAGTAAAAGTTAAAAAATTAAAGGATCTCTGTAAAAAAATTGTCCACCCATGCAATTAAGTCTAGACGGGTAAAACCGCAGAGCGCAGCTAGTTATAAAATACACAGTGGTCTTTGGCATGAACATATTTTTTGTATATTTTCTTATTGCGCACAAAGTTGCCTGGGAAATAAATTAATTATTTTTATTTCGCCTTATTGTTTTTATTCAATACACATTTGTATTCTCCTCCAAGTGTACTCACGGTGCTTTTTGTGTAATTATTAATTACTTTAAATGTTGACGTCAACTTTAAATGTACGTTTGTGGAACCGGTCTTCGGTCGAAGAACACGAACAAAGTACAAGGTTGAGTTAAGTTGTTTTAAACTGAAAACAAGCTTCATTATAAATAATTATGTGAAGATTTTTATGATTTTTTGCAATTATATCTACAGTATAATTAAAATAAGTGATACGAATATTTGATAGCTAGCTCTGCCCCCCCCCCGGTGTCAACCGGAACTTTAAGTATAAGTAGCCTTAGGTACTCCTTGTAACAACACCTATCTGCCAGTGAAAGTCCTGTTAAAATTGGATCAGCCGTTACAGAAATTAGCGGCAACAAACTGATATAGTAAAATTTTAAAATTGTTTTTTTTTTATATAAGTAGGTACGGTGTTATATATAATTTAGATAAAAACTGCTAAGTAATTTGGAATAAAAACAGACAATTCAATTTTATTTATCAGTATAGAATTAGGTATATAACATACAAATAAATATTTTTATATCATTATATATTAATACGTACGTACCCATATCACTTAATATAATTAAATATTTATTAATATAAATTATAAAATAAGTATATTAGTTATTAATCTTTAGATTTAAGAGGGAAAAGTGTTATGTTGAGTGTTATAACTACCGCCCTGCTACGCAATAAACAGTCGATATCGGACCACTGTGTTTCATTGACGCGCCCGTATATAACAGTTATTATAACACCTCTGCCTACCCCTTCGGGGAATACAGGCGTGAGCATATGCACTTGATTGAGATGGACCATCTTGGTACAACATCTTCAAGATCAAATTAAGTATTAACATATCGTTTTGATTACCAACTCGTCTGTTTGCGAAATAATATTTCATTTGCACGTTTGAACTATCAAATCTAGTAGCATTACAAACATCTAGTCGATCATCAAATTATATTGCAGATATTAATTTGAGTGAATCGTGAACTTCTTTTTTAATTGAGAGGTTAAGTTTCGGTGAACGTTTTATTGCAAGAGTGATAATGTGGAACTATACAGCCCTCCCATGACTTCTTATTGCTTTGATATTATGAGACAGATGTACGAGTATATGACGTGTATAACTGTCACTGTTACACAGTGGAACTATGATGGCAATAAGAACTTATGGTAAGGCTTCAGGTCTCGTCACGAGTTTAGAACGAGTACCTTTGAATGGAAGCAGTAGTCATTTTATGTGTCTCTCTCTGTCTATATGTTTGGCGTGAAGCGATAAAAACATGCGCAGTATTCCTACTTTTTTTCGCTGTGCGTTTTTATTCGTGCCGGATCTATGCCCCAAGTACCTATAGATTTTGATTTTTTTTCAGTTACGTCTTCATACAAAAAAATCGCAAAACGCAAGGTCAAGAGAGGACGTTGTGAAAACTATATAATATATACTTGGAATACTGTACTTCAATAAATTACTGGCTGGTTTCGTCCGCGTCGTCAAAGAAATAATATTAAGCTAGTTGAAGGTTGATAGCTATTAGAATCATCTTATAGCTTCATACATGTTTTCTTATTTTCAGTTATCTCAATACGTTTACTATCCTTGATTGATCGACAAATTTGCATATGTAACGTATTAAATGTTACATGTTAATAAATGCAAATCATTTCCTTTTTCACAATTAAAGTGCTGCATGGAGGCATTCATTTCCTAATTAAAGTTGTCCCCTAATCATCTGAAGGTCAAATACCTTGTGACGTCACCCCGTGTAGACACAGCCTTAGATAACTGAACTGATAAACGATGTAGTATTAACATTGAAAAGATTCGTTCTAGATTATAATACAGTCGGGAAATGACAGGTCATTTTTAAGCCAATTCTTATTGAAATATTTTTGTTATTGCCTTTATAGATTTGCAAAAATGTTCATAGTTTCAAAAGAAAACTAAGCGGCAGTGATTAATCACGTACTTACTTACGTATCGTTCAAATTATCTAATAGTAAGTTTTAACTAGTTCGTGTGCAAAGCCGTGTTTTTAGTATCGTATATATTCACGTAGTTCAGTTATTAAGAAGGAACAAAGCTTAGGTTATGCAAAGGTAGTATGAATCGATCATTATATATTAAAACAAACTCGAAAGACTAATGGGAAGAACAGAGGGTAAATGATCAAGAGCAATCGGCTCATCCCCTATTATATGGGACTTTAAAGTAACTGGTGAAATGTAGGTATGTGTATCCTAAATTCTTCTCTCCCACTACGGGGAATATGGGCGTGAGTGTATGTATTTATCACCCACGCAAACTTCGCGGAACCCTTTGTAAATAAATAATGAACTATTTTTTAAATAAAATAAAATAGCTTCTAAGTTACTCATTATAATATGAGTGTCTCGTTATAATCGGTCCAGCCCTTTCAGAGATTACCCGGAACAAACAGACAGACAGGCAGAGAAAAAATGTAAAACTTGGTTTTTCAGTGTCAGTAGCGTGTATACTTTCATACGCATTTAGTGAAAA
The DNA here is from genome assembly GCA_964035505.1 of Watsonalla cultraria. Classification (NCBI taxonomy): domain Eukaryota; kingdom Metazoa; phylum Arthropoda; class Insecta; order Lepidoptera; family Drepanidae; genus Watsonalla; species Watsonalla cultraria. The sequence continues at coordinate 1,183,400 of OZ037712.1, read as the reverse complement.
GCTGTAATTTTAGAATTACAAACAGACACTTCAATTTTATTTATCTGTATGTATGTATATGTATAGACATGATGTATCTAAGAGATGCGTCTGTCAATAATTTAAAAATGTATTATGCAGCATTAAGTATGTATGTTGTATAAATAAGTCAAGAAAGTAGTAATTCATCTCGTTACATAACCGTGAGCCTATTGGCACATGTTTACACTTAGGTATTACATGACACAATCAAATATTTGAAGATAACGCTAAAAGCATTAAGTACCTTCCGTTCTACTTTTCTCATATACCTTATTTCAAATGATTTAATCGTTGTATTGAGTCAAGTCAATTACGTCAGAGTATGCCAATAATCTATACTAATATACAATATTGCAGAGTTTGTTTGTTTGCTTGCACGCGCTAATCTTTAGGAAGTACTTTTAATGTTAGATAGCCCATTTATCAAGGAAGCCTATATATCATCACGCTAAGACCAAACGCGGTTTTAAGTTGGCGTTAGCCTAAAGTAACTAATTCACGGACGAAGTCGCGGGCAGCTAGTCATCTCTAATTGCGGTAGCTATTTGGACAGTGACAGATATATGCACATTATAACATATTCTGTCCTTTTCACAGTCGATCTTGGGGCCAACTATGATCGTTTCGACATTTGGAAACGGTAGTAAATTAACTTAAGTTGGCGTAAGAAAAATGACGTTCAATAAGTGTTCCAAGTGTCCCTTATGTTGAATATTTTTTTATTTAAGACTAGCCGTGTCCTGCGGTTTCACCCGCGTAGATTTAGTTTCATCCTTATTGGCGCGGGACCCTAATATTTTTAATAAATAAAAGTAATCTAAGTTGCTCCTTGATACATCAGCTACCTACCAGTGAAAGTCCCGTTAAAATCCGTCCAGCCGTTTCGGAGATTATCCGGAACAAACAGACAGACAGACAGAGAAAAATTTTAAAACTTGGTTTTTCAGTGTCATTAGCGTGTATACTTTAATATGCATTTAGTAAAAAGCTGTAATTTTTTAATTACAAATAGACATCAATTTTATTTATCTGTATAGATATAGATTTGTTTAAGCAGCGCATATTATGAACTTTTTAGCTTTGATCCTAAGCCTTATGGTACTAGAGTAGGCAGAAGTATAGCCCACAGACGTACGTAGGTAATCTTAATCCAGCGATATGTATCAAGACACTATTTTACAGAAGCCGGTACAAGACAACACCACGCTCTATTAATTGCAGTCATTATCTTTAATACATACGCTGCAGATGGAATATTTCGTTCGTAGCAAAATTAATGATTTGCCGAGATTTCGTTTAAGATCTCTTTGTGAAAAGGTAAAGTTACCGTCATCGCTGCTTGCAACGAATTTAAAGTTCAAGTTTATCATAATACAATAATATGTATACGTCACTATTTGTTGAGAACGGCTTCACCTGCGCGGTATATGTATACTAAGTACATATCTAATGTCCACCATGAATGTCCATTTAAATATTTATTGATGAAAGCTAATTTTAAATTGTATGAGTATTTTCAATTCTATGTATATTTTAGACAATTCCAGAATGTAAACTTATAAGTTCTGTATCTTCAGGTACCTAATAATATATTATTAGGTACCTGAAGATACAAAAATATTCTACACTAGCTGACCCGACAGACGTTGCCCTGTCTTAATTATGGGAATGCAGCACGTATTCTGTCAATTCTATGTCAAACGTCATAAGGTTATATCAAAAAGTTTTTATTGTCCAAAGCGCTAAGCTAACCTTTAAGAAGAAAGTGAATTAAGTAAATTCTCAAATTTTCAAATTTTTTTACGCAATTTTCTTAATTTTTTCTGTCATAAGAACCATCTCCTGACAATAACGAACACAACAATTTTTTTTTTATCGAAATCGGTCCAGCCGTTCACCCGTGATGCCGTGACCAAGGGAAATGGTGATTCATTTATATATATAATAAGATTATTTTGAAAATTCAATTTCCTTGATAGAATTTGTATTAGGTACTTTGTAAAATATTGTTCAGTATTCATTAGTTAGGTAGGTTCATTTCGGTAATCACTATAAAAAGAAAAACACCACATCATGCTTGATTATGGAGTAACCATTAGTTTTAAAGAGATGACGTACAAATGTAAGAATGCTATGGAAATAAAGTAGAATACATTTTCGTCCGACTTAAACCTTACGACAATTTCGCATATGACTCTACAAGCTGTTCTTATGATTATTTGAAACTACTAATTGGAGATGTTAACTTTATCTAACTGGAAATAGCGCTATCAGCGCGTCATTATCAGCCACTTGAACAAATATGTAAACTCATACCACTAGCAAAACATCGGTAAATCCACTGAAATTCACAAACGCTCACAATAAAAAAATACCTATTTAAAAAAATCACAGCACTTCGCGCGGAATTTTTGACAGTTTGTTTTTTTTTTATTTTCTATTCAGTTTATTTTTTATGGCTGCGTTCGATGTTCGAAATTCGCGGTAGCGCGAAATATTCGGAGCGCGCGGACGGATGCGCGCGTCGCGTGCTAAGACGACCAACTCAATGCGTGCGGTGAGAAACCGAGCCGCTACCACCGTGTTAACCGGCTTTATTAAACTACGCATATGGCCATGTATACTTAATTAGTGCTTAACTTTGGTATCTACCGATTAAGTTTTTATCACAGTTAAATACTCGTATTGTAGTCTTGTTAGACCAGTGGTCCGGGAGACCGGTAGGATATCTCTATTTTTTATTAAGAGCGCTATTTTATATCTATGAATAAGTTTTTAAATTAAACAATAACTATGACTAATAATACATTTTGGCTTTTATGGATATAATTAAAACAGGCCGTCAAACACTTTGATCAACTCCCAGTGTAATTATTTTTATATTGAACGCTTCTGTTACCAACAATACCTATTAGTGTATTTTCAAAAACACTAGAAATACTTATCTCCCTCTTGGAATTACACTACTGACTGTTTTAAACTCTGATTAGTGACAATTCTACAAAGGCAGATAAGTATTTGATTTTCAGGAAATGACTTGCGTGCAAAATGAAATATTTTCCTATTGTAATGGATAAGTGCTGAAGTACCTAAATTATATACCATTACCTTATTACGGAAATACATGGATTCATTACGGATAATCTTTGTCCCATCTGTTATAATGTATCAAAATAATAAAGTAAGATTTGAGAGAGACGGCCACTTAACCATTATGACAGCTCAATGAGATTATTTAAATTAAGTCTTTCATTCATTTCTAAAATATAAATAACATAAGAACAATGAAGAAATGTAAATAATGTGTGCTAATATTCAAACATTATTGATTTATTTACTTAAGACCCTGTTTTTTATTTATTACTAGCGGAGGTCACGCGGTTTCACCCGCGTAGTTCCCGTTCCCGTGGGAGTAGGGGGATAAAATATAGCTTATGTTACTCGCTGATGGTATAGCTATCCATTGCTGAAAGAATTTTCAAGATCGGTCAATTAGTTTCGGAGCATATTCAATGCAAACTCACAAACACAAAACAATCAAATCTTTCCTCTTAATAATATTAGTATACATAAAATAAAAGTGGAATATTAGTGCATCTGCCAAACGTACTGTTGATATTGACTGATACTGACAAAATTATTCCGGAAAATGGAAGTAATTTTATACAAAACTAGCAAACCGATGGCTTCGTTTTATGTAACATTTCGTTAGGTGATTAAATGAGTAGCTGTCAAACAATGTATCACGCACCGGCGCCATCTACTTAAAATGTTGGTTTGTCCTAATTTTTTTCCTGAATTTTCTTTGCTATAAACCTCACGGAGCCCGAGACCTTTCCAACGAATGCAAAACCGTGGAAATCGGTTTGTGCGTTCTAGAGTTATAGCGTCAGGAAGGAAAACCCGACTTATTTTTATATAGTAGATAAATTAACACATTTATGATTAACATAACAAAATACCAGTGACCTATCTATATAAGAGCTATATACACTTGGAATACTGATAGTTAAAATGTCCATGTTAATTAATCCGCTGGTAAGAACCGCACTCCAGTTAAGTAAATCGGTGCAACCGTCGCTTTTCACGGTCGTCAAGAGTCATGTAAGTTATAAATGATTAAGAAGCGATATTACTCTTAATTGGTTCGCATAGTCGACCACAATCTTTTGTAATAAATGTGGCGTATAATGTGCGGACGATAATCTGATGAATTGGCCAAGTTTTATTTTACTCTTCTTGTGATATGGAATCAGAAAGGGAATCAAGAAATATTTTAAATACAAACATGAGGTGGTCGATCCATGCGTGCGTATGATTGTTTAGTAAATTCGCTCTGCCCCGCGGTTTCACCCGCGTAGATTTAGTTGCATCCTTATTGTCGCGGCAACCTAATATTTTTAATAAATAAAAGTAGCCTAAATTACTCCTTGAAACATCAGCTACCTGCTTGTGAGAGTTCCGATAAAATCGGTCCAGCCGTTTTAGAGATTACCCAGAACAAACAGAGAGACAGAAAAAAATAAAATTTTGGTTTTTCGGTGTCAGTACGCTACTGACTATACTTTCATATGCATTTAGTGAAAAGCTGTAATTTTGGAATTACAAACAGACACTTCAATTTTATTTATCTGTATAGATACAAGTGGATAGAATATGTATTATTCGAGATAGCGTACACCTTGTTCAGCACATGGCGGGTAGCACCACCGCAAGCGTTTAAAAACATATTTATGTCCTAACCTGTTCAAGTTGCCCAAGACTTTTATTATCTAGTTTAAGTGCACTTTGGACTTTTCAAACGCGTATTGCCGGAGTGAGGTTCCTTGGTATCATTGTTGTAGGAATAATGGGATTGAAATTGAACCTGACTCACCTTGGAGCGTTTCTCCAATAATGGTATGCAATAATATTTCTTGGAAAACTGCACAGCGACGTATTTTTTCCTTCCATTCTTTTGGATTTAACGATGTCATAACGATGTCATTATGAACCATAAGCATTGCCTACTTATATTATAGTTTAGTTCTCTGTACGGCTATAAATACTACCTATATTTTTTGGTGATTTATATATTTTGTTTTACTCAGAATTGTTTTACTGAGATTCTTGCCAGGTTCTTCTTGGTAAAGCAACCTTTATAACCCGACGGTAGCATTTATAATCCTACTAGCTGTGCCGTGCGGTTTTACTCGCGTAGAATTAATTATAAAGATTTAAAAAAAAAGTAGCCTAAGTTACTCCTTGTAACATTAGCTACCTGCCAGTCCCGTTAGATCAGTCCAGCCGTTTCGGAGATTACCCGGTACAAAACAAACAGATAAACAGACAAACAGACGGACAGACAGAAAGAGGTTTTTGGTTATTGTAGAGGTTCAAAATTGGTTTTTGTAATTCAGTATCGTATATACTTTCATATGCATTAAGTGAAAAGCTGTTATTTTGCAATTACAAACAGACACTTCAATTTTATTTATCTGTATAGATGTATAGAAAGAAAGTACTTTGTTAAAAGTCTAATCAAATAAAGATATTATGTTTTAGGTGGTCTCTGCATTAAGAAATGTTAAGATCTAAATAGTATAAAATGTAATTTGCTTTTTGCGGCTGACTGATTCGCTTCTACCAAACCACATTATGGATTTTGATGTGGTTTTCACCATCATTTAGATCACTTCCGAGGCTTTACACAGGTTGTAATAAATTTAAATAATTTACAAATCAAAATACTTAGTAGTCGATCGTGCGAAGCTGGATAACACAGTTTTAGTAACCTAAATACCTATTTTGAATGTAAAAAAAAATTGTATCAGATATATTCGATACTGCTTTGCTACATGATTAACTAGCCTTAATTTCTCGCAGCAATGAACCATCGGGTGTTTCTTTGCATGTAAATGAGGATTGTCACATTATAGTTTTATCAATCCCGAAAATATCTTTAGTACCTATAGACCTAGACAAAGTAACATTCTCTGGCGCTTGCGCTATTAGAAACGATACAAAATGTATGGAAATGACATATATCAGTCACGTGACATGTCATTCCCGTACATTTTGTATCGGTTCTACTAGCGAAGCGTCAAAAAAAATCAAAAAAAAAACGTCGGACGCTGATAATGAATATTACGCTTTTGTTACATCTAATGGGTCAAACAATGTTACTAACACTTTAAACACTGTGATAAGCGTATTAATTACCAGGTATCCTGTTTTATCACTATATTCCAATGTGGTCTGCGTCTCGCTTCGTGTTCTAAGATCATGGCTTGTCACGTGCACAGATAACGTAATAGTAGCGTAATCTAGGTAACTATGAGTCGTATATTTTTATATCGTTGTCTCTTTTATGACCAAGAGTTAATACAAACGTACATGCATGACAGCCCTTAAAACAAAATTGACACGATAAATTAAATAGTGCAAAAAATAGCCGTCCGTAAGTCAACAACCACACTGCTACGGTATTGTAGTAGAATATACTAAATTATGTCACCAGACACTGAATTTGTAGGATGATTATTCTTATATTATTTAACTAGCGGATGTCACGCGGTTTCACCCGCGTAGTGCCCGTTCCCGTGCGAGTACGGGGATAAAATATAGCCTATGTTACTCGCTGATGATGTAGCTATCTGTTGCTGAAAGAATTTTCAAGATCGGTCAAGTAGTTTCGGAGCCTATTGAATGCAAACAAACAGAAAAACAATCAAATCTTTCCTCTTTATATTATTACTGTAGATCAGCCACATCGGGTTGAAGCAAGTGCCGACACCAACAATGTATGGGATAAAGCCAGGGAGATGATAATGAGGATTTAATTATATGAAGACGCGATGGCTGTGTGGCTTAAGTTCTGTATTATTCCGAGTATCACTCACTTGGATATGCAGGTTTAGACATCGGTCTGTATTTTGTGTGTAAGCGAAAATTCGTGTCTTATTAACGACTAGCGGACGTCACGCGGTTTCACCCACGTAATTCCCGTTTCCGTGGGAGTGAAGGGAAAAATATATCCTATGTTACTCGCTGATGATGTAGCTATCCATTGCAAAGAAAAAAACAATCAAATCTTCCCTTTTTATTATATTAGTGTAGACGATAAAGTAACCATATGTCACGTTGACACTCAACTAGGAAAATTATGAAATTTGAAATTTTCCTTCCATAAATCACAATTACTCGACATTGGAAAGCGAGTAAGTATTACTATAACGATCGAAAAATCGATAACATCCACGTGCAGCTGAAACTAATCGATTTCCAACATTATAATCGGATCGCGCACGGTCACTAGAAATCTTCACGGTTACATAAAGTGCGCACATAGGCAGGGGAACATAGTCTTTAGTGTTTGAAATTGCGAATAATATACGTAAAATAATACAGGCATACGTTAATTTGTCATCTTTTCCACACCTACCTATTTATATTCATAGCTGAACTTAATTTTTACTTAAAAGGTCATTTTTCTTACAATTTTCTTGTCCTCCCAAACTTAGATAATTTCTTTAATATACAAATGAATCGCTGTATGTGTTGCTGAGCAGAGCAGCAGAACCGATATTACTAATTCTTTTTTTAGAATGTTCCTTTAAGTTCGAGGATAGTTCTTACGAAGAAAAAAATAAAAAAAATACAATTAGTAATAAAAAAAAATTTCAAGAATTAAGAAGACTTTAAGGCGGTACTAAGTTCGCCGGGTCAGCTAGTATTTAATATTTTTCCGTGATAAACATTTCGAGAAGATAATTCGATTTGAAAATGTTTTATTTATTTACGCATGTATATGCTCACACCTGTATTTCCCGAAGGGGTAGACTTTTTATCAATGATGATTAAGTGCGAATGTGGCAGATGATGAGTCCATGGCCGTCTCAGGCACTATATATCTTTGAAATACTTCTTAGACATATGCAGGTTTCCTCACGATGTTTTCCTACACCGTAGAGCACGTGGTGTGAAATCGTAGTACATAAGTTTTTTTAGAAAAAGTCATTGGTACAGACCCCGCTGGGATTCGAGCTTGCGTCGCTTGCGCATACTACTGCTTTAACCCCAAGGCCAACAGGGCTCTAATTTATTCATTTGCAAAGACGTGTAATCGTTAGAAAAGTACAATATCAGCAGATAAAAGAGTATATTGATAAAAAAAGGCGAGGGTTAAAAACTAAAAGTCCAATAGCTATCCATTATGTCATTATCCTACTTGCGAATTAGGGCACCAGTCCACTGTTAATACGCGTATTATGTCAAAGATATAATCGGAGGCGACAGGTTTAGGCAGCCTTATACAAGGTCGGTGTAATGAGGTGTAATGTTACAAATCTGACAGTTGACAGCTGAAGCGCTCCTGATTTCCTGATGTTACAAATTTAAGGAAAAAAAGAATGTAATGATTCAATTAATTTAAAGTATTCATTGATTGTTAAACGAAAATAACATAATTTGTAACTTTAACTACTTAATCTTAAAAAATATATTCTTATAACTAAATGTAATTAGATAAGCATAGACTAACTGGACGAGTAACAACCAGAGATAAGATATTCCTTATATGATACCAAATGCAGGAACGAAATCTAAGACCAATGCTAGTTAAATCCACGAATTCTGAGTTGGAACCGTTTTATCATGACAGCAATTTTAACCGACTTCAAAAATGGAGGAGGTTCGCAATTAAAAAAAAAAAGTTTTTTCTCAATTTTAACCAATTTAGGCAACAAAAATTTTAGTATTTGTGCAATAATAATTAATAACTTTGTTTTTAAATTATAATACATTTTGTAAGTTTTTATTTTTCTCCTTCGTTTATGTGTAACCTTAAAGCATTAGTCTGGTATCGTTGTAAATTAATGGGTGAACGATTTTTGCTTGTTTGCCACCTAAATACAAAGGTGATCCGTTAAATCAAACATTCAACTTTTAAGTAAAGAATACGGGGTTCATATTTTATCTGAACGAAGCCAATATTTTCGTCAATATGCAAGCTATCTCCCAGTTCATCAGCTAAACTTACTTACAGATGCGGTGTTCTTTATACATTTGTACGGTATTATTGTCTACTTTAGAATACATTGTATTAAAGTCGTGACTTTCAGTTGTTTTACTATTTGCATTGTTTGATAGCTTGATAGCGTAGCGGTGCGTACCGCTATGAAATGATACGAGGAATCCCGATCTTCAGTGTTCATTTAAAGTCTTGAAAGCAGATTCCGTAATGAGACAGTTCTATGAAATGTATCGTATTCAAAATTAAGTGAAGTTCAATCATATGACGGTAATCGATGAGGTGGTAGGTAATTATTGCTGATCCATTTTTGATGTTCTTATTCAGTCTGGGGTCTTTTGTGAACGGGAGTGCGGTCTCCAACGGTTGCAATTTCTTGCAAGGAGACGTAAAACTTCCACTCGCCGCTTGGGGCGCTTTTAAAAAATACTGGGAAAATACGCAGGCAATATCGTCCCTCCATCTTACGGAATAGCAACATGGTAAACCGTTACTTCAATGGATAATTCGTGAAGTAATTTCAATGATTCATGTGTAGGTAGTTATTTCACCTCATAAAAATCTATACAGATAAATAAAATTGAAGTGTCTGTTTGTAATTCCAAAATAACAGCTTTTCACTAAATGCATTTGTAAGTATACACGCTACTGACACTAAAAAGCAAAGCATTAAAAAATTCTCTATCTGTCCGTCTGTCTGTTCGTCTGTCTGTCTGTCCGTCTGTCTGTTTGTTCCGGGCAATCTCTGAAACGGCTGGACCGATTTTAACGGGACTTTCACTGGCAGGTAGCTGATATTTCAAGGAGTAACTTAGGCTACTTTTATTTATTAAAAATATTAGGGTTCCGCGATATTAAGCATGAACTACGCGGGTGAAACCGCGGGTCACAGCTAGTACTATTATAAAAGTGAATACTTACAGATGGTAAAAACATGGAAATTTAATAACGTTACTTCGGAGAAAATAACCTTTATGTTTAAATTAAAACCCGCTTATTAATCACGATAAGTAAATGTGTTCGCCGATTTACCTACTTCAAAACAAAACATGTGACCCTTATAACAATGTATATAAGGTATAAAATCGCATTTTAATGCTTTAATTACCACATAATCGGTTGACCGTGACCTAGAGATATGCCAAGACTTACTTTACTCGTGTTCTACTGATAAATCTTAGTTTCTGTTTTTTGATTGTTGACCGTACTCACTTTACCGTTACAGTAAAATGTATTTATCTCTCGCTCCCTCTTCTATCGTTCTTACTCTATCTATACATCTATACAGTACAGATAAGTAAAATTGAAGTGTCTGTTTGTAATTAAAAAATAACAGCTTTTCACTAAATGCATACGAAAGTATACACACTACTGACACAAAAAAAAACAAGTTTTATTTTTTTCTCTGTCTGTCTGTCTGTTTGTTCCGGGTAATCTCTTAAACGGCTGGACGGATTTTAACGGGACTTTCACTGGTAGGTAGCTGATGTTCCAAGGAGTAACATAGGCTACTTTTATTTAAGTAAAAAGTATACCAGTGAAAGTTCCGTTAAAATCCGTCCAGCCGTTTCAGAGATTACCCGGAACAAACAGACAAACAGACAGACAGAGAAAAATTTTTAAACTTGGTTTTTTAGTGTCAGTATCGTGTATACTTTCTTATGATTTATCTCATTTTCTTATGATTTATATTGTTTCGATGTTATGTACATGATGCCTAGCTGAGTTTCTTGCCGGTTCTTCTCAGAAGGCTAGTTTCCGAACCGGTGGTAAATTCTCGACTTTCATAAGTGCCTTACCAGGGCCTAAACTGAATAAATATTTTTCATTTTCATTTTCATTTTCATTTTCATTTTCATTTATGCATTTAGTGAAAAGCTGTAATTTTGGAATTACAAACAGACACTTCAATTTTATTTATCTGTAAAGATTAAATAACATAGTTTTTATTGTTAGTCCTGCGCGGGTAGGACCGCAGTTATTACCTAGTCAGGTCATTAGTTTGTAAAGGAAATTCAAGGCAGATTATTAAAATCGTTATAAATCCCAGATTAGGTACATAATACAGGTTAAATTAGCTCTCTCTGAAGGATATATTCTTCTTATTAGTCACTTATAACGTTGGTTACAACATGTTATAAACATAAATACTAACGTCTAGTTTATTCGTTAAGAGGGTAATTGGGGTCTTAACATTATAAAGCTACAATGTAACGTAGACACCATGCACTTCGCCTAACTACATAATTGCATACCCATCATGTTTTATCAGTTTTATAATTGGTCGTAAGATTGAAGTATCAAGTCCGTAGGTCAAAGGGCAGCACTTACTTACAGCGATTCCAACGAGCTAACTATTGCTTGCGTTGCAAACTCTTGCATTTGTCTCGTGAATTATACCTTACTAGTAAAACAGTAAATAAACGTGCAGTCTGCCTGATGGTAAGCGGGTACTACAACCTATGGATGCTTGTAACACCAAGTGTCACTCGCGCGTCGCTTAACTTATAAAGAACTAGCGGAGGACACGTGGTTTCACCCATGTAGTTACCGTTTTCGTGGGAATACGGGAATAAAATATAGCCTATTTTAATCAGTGATAATGTAGCATTCGAATGGTGAAAGAATTTTTAAAATCGGTTTAGTACTTTTTGAGCCAATTCGTTACAAACATACATACAAATATTTTCTCTACACATACCTACTCGTATATACAACACTACTCAAACGCTAACTCAAAGGTTACGATCTTGTGTAAGGTAGTCCCAAGTCCCCATTTGAGTTCCAAATATCGAACGGGAAATCCCATTATGCCTTAGCTCTCTTAAAATTATACCCACCTCCTCTATTTATGATAGCTCAGCTACTTAGCTGTATTATAAATTGATAGTGGTTTTACATAGAGTATATAAAACGAATGAATGAAAGAAAAGAAAGAATGAATAGTTGTGTTTGTGTTTATCTGTGGATATGCCATTGGAACTCTGTGTGTCAATTACAATTTACCGATATAGAGTAGTAGTAGTTTGTGGAAACACTCTACATTTTAAGAAACATTGTCTACCTTTAGATAGAATCATTACGAGGGATTTTCGAACGCGTCGAGGGCCGTGACCGTTACGACTGTGCTTGCAATACCTTTCTGCAACTCATACGTGTTCAAAGTACTTTTGTACTTTCTACTATAATCAACGTTCTACAAGTTGACACCAGTCTCCTCAGTTCATAAATGGTACCCATTCTTTTGACATTGTCCTTAAGGTACCCACGGTTTTGACATGTGCCAAAGTTGATGTATAGTGGTTTGGGGTACGACTCGCAAAACAATTGTCAGTTTACAACGCGAGTGCGAAAATGCTCATAGGTTCTGGAAACAAATAAAGTAAGCATTCGATTTGCTGAGTACTATTCCCTACCATTGTAGTTTCGAGAATCCGCTATCGCATCATATGCTATCATGACATATTCGGAGCTTTGCAGCGCCGCGATAATTAAGGCTAAAATTAGTTACTTAATGACGTCAGCTTGCTAATGAGGAGAAAGTTCGTCCACTCAAGGCAGGTCTATGTGATGATTTTGGCCGCGGTTACCAGACTACAGATAGAACTGATAGAAAAGAAAAAGCTCGGGGGTCAAAAAGGTTGGCTCTCCATTGCCTTCAGCGTCATGACATTATATTTCAATAAATAGTATGTAGCTAAATATAAATCAATTTCCGAATGTTTGTGGTTCACTTCAGAACGGTTGTACCCATTTGATTCGATACTTTTTGTTGTGGTAATTGTAAATTTGCCAAGACGAGGATTGCATTAAGAAAATGTTTGATAAATAAAGGTGAAAATATAAAAGCGGGGGAAACCACAGGCACAGCTAGTAATAAAATATTTAGAATAACTACATAATATATACATTATAATTATACTTTGAGTTTACAGTTCGAACCCATCAAAACAAATTTCTTATAAATAAAAGTTCATCCGCTACAAAATACGTATTGCGTGGAACGAAATGAAGATTGCTCCAATATGATATTTTATTACTAAAAGTAACATTAAAAGTTCAACATTTGGTAGTGAATCATACGTAACGTATGTTTTTATTACTTTCTAATCGCTTTTATCTTGTAATAATAGCATTGATTGAATATTTTGTAACTGTTTCAGTGATAAGGGGTCCTACTATCGTCAGTTTAAGCAGACTTCATAGCTTTGACGTTCCATTTCGTAATACCAAAATTAAACGAAACTAAGAAGACGTCAATGCTACATAGATGATGCGGTCTAAGAGCCAGCGGCCCCCAGGCCTTCGGTAAAGTATAAAAGCTGTAAGTTTCTCAAAGTATGTCCCCAACACAGGTAAGAACGAACCCCGTCTATGAAACTTGGGTCGCGGTGGCTTTCGCAGGTATCAGGTAATAAAGGTAATATTTTTCCATTAATTATTATATTATTCCAATAACTATTATTAAAATAATTATTTAAGTATAATTTTATTATATATAATTTAATTATTTAAGTATAAATAATAAATAGTTATTAATTAAGTATATTTTTGGATTGTTAATTTAATGATTCCTAATCACAAAAATTTTATGAAATAATTTTCTAAACATTTATTTGTTGATTCTTAGTTATTGTACATAATGAATTTTCATAGTAAATCTAGAAAATAGTTCTCATTATATACAATAAGTGATAGATCATGCGCAGTAAAACGTCGCAATGGACCGAGCGCGGTATTATATCCCTCGTGCTCGCACCTACATTAGACTTTTGATGTGCCTGGCATCATAAAGGAACTACTGAAACTGTCTGGCTATTGAGAAAACATCATTTGATAGTTCTCCAAATAACATATATAAATTGCAGCTTTTATACTATACCGTAAGTATAGTAACAATTAAATATACTTTAAGGGTGTCTGGCAAAGGGTTGCCACCGTACGAAGTGTCTGGCTTTCGGCATGGTGACTTCTAGGATTATTTAACAAATTTAACACACAATTTTACACACCTTTATTACCTGATACCTGCGAAAGCCACCGCAACCAAAGTTTCATAGACGGGGTTCGTTCTTACCTGTATTGGGGACATACTTTGTGAAACTTACAGCTTTTATACTTTACCGAAGGCCTGGGGGCCGCTGGCTCTTGCTCTAATGGTAGACCCCTAGAACACAAACATTATTTATATTTTTAGATCGTTATCTTAGATTGGTCAGTGAAGATGCGGCGAATATTTCCATTAATTTATCTCACAATGAGGTCATGATCAAATGGTAATTAAATTCGTATCAATATCGCATTCATGTACCTACTCGTATATTAGATTTTTGTGCCAATTCCACAATGAATTTGGTTCAAAGTCACGATAGTAAAATTAGCCGAAGTCATTTCAAACCGCCAACGGAATGTTTGTCTCAAATAAAAAATATTGTTACAATCAAGAATAAATAATAGCTTAGACTCTCAACCATTGAATAATATGTTTCCAGATGTTTCACAATTTAATTATAGTTCGTATAGGTACATAAGCGGCTAGCGCGTTACCTTCATTATCAAATAGTGGAGTCGCTTTGCGAATGTTTGCCAATCATTTTAAGATCATCATCATGCGACGTATCCCACGACGATTGTCCCACTATAGTTCGCACAGTGCCTTCTCCTCACTCCAGTATAGTATAAGGATTCTGGGCTGAAAGTTATCACTTGTGCCTTGCTAATATTATAAGCAGGATATATTTGTTTGTTTGTAATGAAAAGGCTCCCAAACTACTGTACCGTTTTTTTTTTACTTTTTCTCATATAATGGTACATTATCACTGAGTAACATAAACAATTATGATCGTTTTTTTATGTTTATGAATACCTAATAATACGCGAGCGAAGTCGTGGATTGAAACAAGTTATTTTCTTTATCATTCTGTCTACAACAATTGCACTAAAATGCGGTAATCTCAAAGTTCGACCGGTGATTTGGAACAAAAATGCAGGTTTAGCAACACCAAATGCCAGTGTGCGATAGATAATGGACGCTCGTTACTGTTTTATACGGTGCATTGTGCAATGTGTTGATTGACAGGCAATAAGATGAACGTTGCGTGTGCATGCGTATTGCACACTGTTTTATATGAGAGACAAAGAATGTCTTCGACCCGATGGTTATAAGCTCTATAGAGTTGCACTAATCAAGATTTGTCCACCTCTTCTTTCACAATTTCTAGACTAATATCAAAAATTTCGTGTCACAGTGTTTGTAACCATACTTCTCCGAAACGGCTGATTTTTTTGAAATTTTATATTTACACTTGGTAGGTCTGAGAATAGGTTGTTATCTATTTTTCATACCCCTAAGTAATAAGGGCTGTCCACCTCAAAAAAGTGTATGGTAATATAACGTTTGCCGGGCACACCGGGTGACTCTATAAAGAGCCGTGGTAGTTTAGTGGATTGATTGGGTAGTCACCTCAATCCAATCGTAACGATGCACCAATGAGTTTCGAAAAAGTAAGTGCATTGATATCACATCACGAGCTTTACGGTGGAGGAACACATCGCGATGAAACCTTATACGTGTGAGTGGAAATCCAAAGAGGCAGTATGGTAGAAAAGCAATTTGATTTGATTTCATTGTGCTTGAGATGTCGGTGGTCTATGAATACCCATAAATTCAAAATAATAATAATTTATACGCTAGCAAGGTAAGTCACATGTCCGTGCGTAGGCAGGCCACTAGTCAGTTACAATTAACGTGAACATCTATACAGATAAATAAAATTGAAGTGTCTGTTTGTAACTGCAAAATAACAGTTTTTCACTAAATGCATATGAAAGTATACACTGTTCTGACACAGAAAAACCAAGTTTTAAATTTTTTCTCTGCCTTTCTGTCTGTCTGTCTGTTTGTTCCGGGTAATCTCCGAAACGGCTGGACGGATTTTGACGGGACTTCCACTGACGGATAGCTAATGTTACAAGGAGTAACTTAGGCTACTTAGATTTTTAAAAAACTTCAGGAATCCGCGGGCAACCATGAAATTAAAATCTACGCGGGTGAAACCGCGGGGCACAGCTAGTTATTAATACACTAAGCAAATAAGGAACTCATACAATATACCTACTTGCATAGAGAAAGATTATGGGAAATGGTATTAGATCACTACTTGTTTTCTCTATAACGAAACACAATCGCGTTAATTTTCTCATTATTGATTGGCTCACTTTTTCTTCGGGGAAGAAAAGTAGGTTACGTACAACGTTGTGAAGATCTGAGAACCATCCTATTTGTAAAGGTGAAGGTAAGTTCATAATCAAATTATTGTGTCACTTAATATATTTTCTACTAGCTGTGCCCCGCGGTTTCACCCGCGTAGATTTAGTTTCATCCTCATTGTCGCGGAACCCCAACCCCAATATTTTTAATGAATAAAAATAGCCTAAGTTACTCCTTGAAACATCAGCTACCTGGCAGTGAAAGTCCCGTTAAAATAGGTCCAGCCGTTTCAGAGATTACCCGGAACAAACAGACAGACAGACAGACAAAGAAAAAAATTAAATCTTCGTTTTTCAGTGTCAGTAGCGTGTATGCTTTCATATGCATTTAGTGAAAAGCTGTTATTTTTATATTAAAACAGACACTTCAATTTTATTTAACTGTATGGATGTATAGATTCCTAGGTAATATCGTTCAGTTTTCTTTTGCTCTTGCGCACGTACGGGCACATTTCGCTATCCCACGGTCTGGTGGATACAATAAAAAGGCTGAATATTAAACCAAAGCTTAGCCGGTGTCGGAATGGGCCCGTTTTATAGCTCGCCTGCACTTGGTGGTTACGAATGGGAAATGAACTTGTACCATGAATTTAAATGGAAAAATAAAACATATTATATTACTTTTTTATATAGAATGCCAATTTATTTTTTAAATTATGGTTAGGTATGTATATTGATATATCCAAAAACTAGCTGTGCCCTGCGGTTTCACCCGCGTAGAGTTAATTTGATGGGTGGCCCGCGGAACCCTTATCTTTTTTTTAAGCCTAAGTTACTACTTATAACATCAGCTACCTGCCACTGAAAGTCCCGTTAAAATCGGTCCAGCCGTTTCGGAGATTACCCGGACAAACAGACAGACAGACAGACAGAGAAAAGATTTAAAACTTTGTTTTTCAGTGTCAGTAGCGTGTATATTTTCATATGCATTCAGTGAAAAGCTGTTATTTTGAAATTACAAACAGAGACTTCAATTTTATTTATCTGTATAGATGTTCCTCTTATCGAATAGTGGTAAAATTTGGCGATTGTTTGATGGAGGTAGTAATCTGAATTAAATTATCATTCACTAAAAATAAGGCCTAAATTGTATCTTAGTAATAAAATCTAAATATATATAACTCAAAGGTGACTGACTGACTGACTGCCATAGTGATCTGTCAAGGCACAGCCCAAACCACTGGACGGATCAGGTTGAAATTTGGCATGCAGGTAGATGTTATGACGTAGGCATCCGCTAAGAAAGGATTTTGATTAATTCTACCCCCAAGGGAATAAAATAGGGGATGAAAGTGAGTATAACCCCGGGGCACAGCTAGTTAAACTATATTTTACGAATAAAAAGAGGTCGCGGAAAAGCTACAAAAGTGACAAATACTACTCCTTATATTTTCATTGGCAAGGACCAATTTTATTTTGCGACTATTTTTATGGGAACCCGTTTATGGATTTTGCTTCCTTTTTGTAAATAAAGGATTAGGAGTTACAAAATTGTACAGAAAATCTATACAGATAAATAAATTGAAGTGTCTGTTTGTAATTCCAAAATAACAGCTTTTCACTAAATGCATATGAAAGTATACACATTATTGACACTAAAAAACCAAGTTTTAAAATTATTCTCTGTCTGTTTGTTCCGGGTAATCTCTGAAATGGCTGGACGGAATTTAACGGGACTTTCACTGACGGATAGCTAATGTTACAAGGAGTAACTTAGGCTACTTAGATTTATTAAAAGCTTATAGGGATCCGAGGGCAACCATTAAATTAAAATCTACGCGGGTGAAACCGCGGGGCACAGCTAGTTATAAATACATTTTTTTCATCGCAGTTTCCCAGTTAAATTTGAATTTAACGATAATTATTATAATGATTTTATACCAGGTTTAATACCGGTAACATTAATTACGCAGGTACTTGGTCTAGACCTTAGCGTGTTTACTTTAATAGTTGAGTTTCACTTAGGATTACGAGTGATTAGATAGTCTTTGTACTCAGACAAGGTATGAAGGTTCTAATATTATGTAGTGAGGAAACATTGATATACCTTTTCATGAATTTGTAGTGGAAAGGAACATTAGACTATTTTTGTAAATACTCACGCTTAAATACCAGTAGGTTGATACTTATGTGATAAATATACAAAATTACATAATACCCCTTATTAAAAAACATGGTTTAAACCAAGACTAGACCAAACTCGGGCTAAAACTATGTCCATCTCTTATGATTTCCTTATAACAAAAAGAGATTAAACTACTTTTAAACCAAGGTCTTTCTTAGGCAATGTTTTGTAAAGGGGATAAATCTTTACTACTTAATATCTATACAGATAAATAAAATTGAAGTGTCTGTTTGTAACTCCAAAATAACAGCTTTTCACTAAATGCATATGAAAGTGTACACGATACTGACACCGAAAAACCAAGTTTTGAAATTTTTCTCTGTCTGTCTGTCTGTCTGTCTGTTTGTTCCGGGTAATCTCTGAAACGGCTGGACGGATTTTACGGGACTTTCACTGGTAGGTAGCTGATGTTTCAAGGATTAACTTAGGCTACTTTTATTTATTAAAAATATTAGGGTTCCGCGACAATAAGGAAGAAACTAAATCTACGCGGGTGAAACCGCGGGGCACAGCTAGTTGTTCTATAAACTTATTAAGAAAAAAAAAGTAATAAGATAGAGTTGAGGTCAATGTCCGGTCAATTAAAATGGTTAGTTCGCAATTCAATAGCTTTATGCTAAGTACGCGAATGGACCGAGACGGATCCTTTGAGCTTGCTAGGGTTACTACTCGAGGATTGATAGTAACGTAATATGCTTATGGAATACTAACAAGATTTTGTTAATGTTAACCATATTTCATTTTCATATTATATTTATTGCGTTTAAGTTAGTTATATGAAAGATACAAAATAATCTATATCTATATACAGATAAATAAAATTTAAGTGTCTGTTTGTAATTCCAAAATAACAGCTTTCACTAAATGCATATGAAAGTATACACGCAACTGACACTAAATAACCAAGTTTTGATTTTTTCTCTGTCTGTCTGTCTGTTTGTTCCGGGTAATCTCTGAAACGGCTGGCCCGATTTTAACGGGACTTTCACTGGCAGGTAGCTGATGTTTTAAGGAGTAACTTAGGCTACTTTTATTTATTAAAAATATTAGGGCTCCGCGACAATAAGGATGAAACTAAATCTACGCGAGTGAAACCGCGGGGCACCTAATATCATACAACTTTTTTTTAATTTGTTAAAAACTCAGACTCGGAACCTTCTTGGTGTTCTTTTTTCAATTTGCTTTTTTTTGCATTTAGTCATTTCCTCGCTGAGGTGGAATGAAAAGTTACGTGTTGCACTCGAGTGCAAAGATTTTTCACCTCGTGCTCTTTTGATTCCCTCGCTAACGCTCAGGATTCTAATTTTGAATCACTCGCTGCGCTCGTGATTCAATTTTAAAATCCTTCGCTTGCTCGGTCATCAAAATTGAACACGCGGTTAAAAAGCAACTTTGCACTCTTGTATAACAAATAACTATTATTCACTAAATATACTTATTATTTTTATATTATAACTAGCTGTGCCCCGCGGTTTCACCCGCGTAGATTTCTTTTCATGGTTCATGTCGCGGAACCCTAATATTTTTAATAAATAAAAGTAGCCTAAGTTACTCCTTGAAACATCAGCTACCTGCCAGTGAAAGGCCCGTTAAAATCGGGCCAGCCGTTTCAGAGATTACCCGGAACAAACAGACAGTCAGACAGACAGACAGACGGACAGACAGACAGAGAAAAAACTTAAAACTTGGTTTTTCAGTGTCAGTAGCGTGTATATTTTCATATGCATTCAGTGAAAAGCTGTAATTTTGGAATTAGACAGACACTTCAATTTTATTTATCTGTATAGATGTATGGATAACATATTATAAAAATATTTTATAATTATTCATTATTATTAGTCAAAAACCAATAGCAGATTAAATTTTACTATCTTTCATATTATGTTGTGAAAACCCTGAGAGTATGAAGCGTAAAACATATTGGTGTAATATTTTTTGACGTAGAATCAATAATTTTAACAATTATCTCATACATACTAGTTTTGACTGTGAGTTCCTATACTTGGACAGGTATTACTAAGGGATGCATGTTTTTATTCTCCTCGCGTCATACACGACAGAGACAGACACGTAAAATGACTACTGCGTATTCAAAAGTACTCGTTCTTTACTCGTGACGGGACCTGTAAACGTCGATGATAACCCTGTCACAGTCCGCAGCACGGAAACTATATGAATTAATTTAAATAATTCATTATTATGAGGTATAGCTATTACGTTGTGCCGCTTGCGTTATAATTATAAATATTCATCGGATAACCCTACAAAACATATAAATACCAGCTGTGCCCCGCGGTTTCACTCGTGTAGACTTAAATTTCATGAGTGGCCCGTGGTATTCTAATGTTTCTTTTTAAATAAAAGTAGCCTCAGTTACTCCTTGTATTATGTAGCTAGTTGCCAGTGAAAATCACGTTAAAATCAGTCCAGCCGTTTCGAAGATTAGGCGGAACAAACAAACACAGAGACAGACGGACAGACAGAGAAAAAGAATTAAAACATCGGTAATTTATAGTGTGAACTGTAATTACTTTCATAGACATAAAGCCACAGGAGAAGACGTATGAGATAGGACACAGCAGTGCAATAATCATCTGACAAGAAGAAGTGGCCTAGGATGATGATGATGATTGAGTGAAAATCTGCTAATTTGAACTTACAAACAGATTTTTCAATTTGATTTATCTGTATAGATATAGACTCAGATTCCGAGTTTAATTCGTAGAGAAAATAATGCCATTCACTTTTACACTTACTAGGAAGGTACCTCATTGAACATTACATTTTTTTTGCAACATATTGAAGAGAACGCGAAATATCACTTTTTATTAACCTTCTTTAAAAAAGGAGGATTTTTTTGGTTTATCTTGTATATATATGAAAGCAATTTTTATATTAAATAAATGGAATGGAAATATCATAAATGTAAGTAATTATTGAATACATAATATTGTGTATGATGACGTCAATTCTTAAAACCCATCGTGATACAAGCTTTGCAAAAACTGTTGTAAACTACGTAGGTATCAAAGTGCAAGTAATACCAAGGGCAAAAGTGGTTGGTTATGTCATTTTTTTTTTCGCAATTTAGATTTATAGGTTCTTTCCACTTTTTATATATCAACCAGCTAAGCCGTTTTTCTATTCTATAATGGTGGGAGCACTATGGAATAAAATATAAAAAAAATTATGGAATAAAGAAGGTGGTGAGTCTATGGGCATCTTTTAATGTTCTTCCAGATTTATACAGATTCCTCACGAGAATTTCTTCCTTCATAACATCGTGGTGCGACATCACTGCATTTGTGATTTTATGAGAAACTACCTATATACATTTTAGATATATATATAGTTAACATCTTCATTGAATTAAGGTTAAGATAGCTATATAATGCATTTAAATACATTAAATTAAATGTAAGTTAATCAAAAAGGCAAGTACAGAGTGCTATTATCTTTCGTTTTCTGAGGTTAAGCGTCGCTCATATATATGTTCTATTGTTCAAATGTAATAATTGCATCTTCTCTAAGACATTTTCTTCCTGTTCTCATTTTCGTAAAAGCACCACATGCCTTTATAATACTAATTACTTTTTAAGCAATGAGTACCTAGGTATTACTTAACGGATTCTCCACGTTAAAAAAAGTTATTATAGATAATGTATCACTTGTATACCTAATTGTACAATTTACCTATCTTCATTTGTTAAGTAATGACCCGTCATCGAGGTGAATGACACCGTATATTTGTTAAATATAAACGCACTAATAAAAAATATGATGTTTTTAGGAACTGAAAAACAGCTTAAACTACGCAGTATTTTATTGTTTACTAATATATTTTTTTGTGAAAATGTTAAGGGAATTCGATGCACCTACGTAACATTTAAATAGTGGAAGGGGTGCTTTTCTCCAGCAGATCGACAGAACAAGCTTATAATAATAATATTAATATTTTTCTGTGTATTTCAACATAGTGGCAATGTTAAAAGTTGAAGAGCTAGGTGTATTTTGACACGTTGAAGGCACCAACTGCTTCGGAAATCACATGAATTTACTTTTTAAATGATTTATTGCGCCTGGAAAAATAAAAGAGCAACGCCATAGTTGCAGAATTAATGTTTGCAGATTTTTTTGAACAGGCGTTCAGAACTTAGGTGAGTATTAGAATTTTGAATAGTAAGTACATTGCTTACTCAATTATGGAGTATACATATTATAGAATAAAACCCAAATAGACATTTTCATTCAAAATCAAAAATAAGTCACACAAAGTCACATGCAGTGCTCGGTCATGCGAATTATGTGCCGTAAACATAAAATCCAAAATGGATATTTTGGATTTAAAACAGCTTCTAGCATTTAGAAGTGTTTGAGTGTAAAGAAAGGAACATAGAACACTACATGCTATTCTATGCTTGGATACCTTACATTAAAAGTGGGGAATAAAGTAACATTTGCTAAGAATGAAGGGTGGTGTAGGGTATGTAACACACTGCATGCTATGCTATACCTTATTTAAAGCTGGAGAAGAAAGTTACGTAAGCATAGAATGAGGGGTGGTTGACACACTGCATGCTCAGGTTTTTCTCAAGCTTACGTGTAAGCGCGTCTCGGAGCGCGGTGGTGAGCGATGCGAGTGTTTTCCGCAGAGCTGGGTGGAATCGCTCGAACATGCGCACATCTATGTGTCATCGCATTACAACAGTTTTAGACTAATCGCTTCTTACATTCGTGCAGTTCAAACGACAACATACGATAAAGTCCCTCTTGTTAATATATGTAGATAATTATGTCGTAGATATTATATAATAATGAAAATGCATGTCTCAGAAACTATCAATTCTTATATAAAACTAATTACTTCAAAAGCAAAAACTTTCTATCACTAAATTTTGAAATACACTTAAATCAAAAACCACGGTTGTGCATAGGTACTGCAATAGATCTTACGCAAGTTGCAGACCAAAAGCTAAGCTTTTTCCGATCCCCTCCTAGGTACCTTTGGCTCTGCTTAACAACGCTGACTAAGATTTCGTTACTGTGCAATGGACATATTTATATAAGCTACACCTTTAGCATAGCTTTTGGTCTGCAACCCGCATTAAGCCTTAGGGTTCAACCAAAGAACAATTGCCAAGCTTTGCTGAGCTCAGCAACCAGTAGAATTAAATGTATATCTTTGTAGGGCTTTTGTACATTTATGAAAGATGATTTAAGTGGCCATCAATAGTTCAAAACTGGAAACAGTTCACTTCCACTAGTGGCTGAGAAACCCGATTCGCGATCGAAAGGTTTGGTCGCAAATATAGCGCACATACCGTATATACTTATGTACTTTCTACAAGCCGTACCTACGGAATTTGGGGGAAAATCGTTAGAAATGACACACACACGCGTAATGTCTTTAAGGGGTGTCACGATGTTGATCACTTACCTATACGTAATTTACGTGTTTTACAGACATTTTACAAAATTTCAATTCGACAAATCAAAATGACTTTGACAGTAAATTTTAATAACATTTAGTTACAACCCTCGAAGAAGTAAACATTATTATTTCAAAAATTTGGTCCATTTTCCATACTGCTTACTAGGTTCATATTTATATTGTGTACGTAGCTTTTTAAGTGTCTATTTATGGTTCTCAAAGGTACTCACAAGCAGGATGATCATAGAGCGGTGCAACTCTAGTGCCTTCAAGGGGACCTCCAGCCAGCTTAGCGGAGATGGTCTCCAAGAATTCCCTGATGGTGCGCAGTTCCGCGCGCGTCGGGTCGCTGGGACCAGGGCTGTCGCGGCCTTCGCATTCTTCATCTGATGGTAAAACATTGTAGTCAGAAAAATTAGGTAATTTTTAGGTTTTAGCTGTGGTATTGGGGTTTGAGCAGTCGTCTGCTACGCAAACGACGCAAGTTCAAATCCCAGTGGTCCTGTACCAATGAGTTTTTCTAAAAACTTTCGTGTGGTGATTTCACACCACGTGCTTTACGGTGAAGGAAAACATCGTGAGGAAACCTGCATATGTCTGAGAAGTAATTCAAAGACGTATAGTGCCTGAGACGGCAATAGACTCACATATTTGTCATGTCGGCACTTAATTAAATTCGGTGAAATGTTATTACAATACCTCTGCCTACCTCTTCGGGGAATACAGGCATTTAAAGAGCTTAGTTTTGATATAATTATGTTCCTATGAAAACGTATAGGTACCTACTTATTATTAAGTTATTCCGCGCGAATGAAGTTGCGGATAGTTGTTAGCGCCAGCACCTTAGGCCACTGAACGCTTTGACCTTTCATTAACAATCCCCTAATTATTGAATTTCATTGTTTTCATGTAATAATAATAATAATAATAAACGTTTATTGATTTCAATAAGCAGCAACAAAACAAATAAAACTCATACAAAAAAAATATACAAAAAAGAATACACAAAAGAAATAAGAAGTGTTTTTATGTAGGTATTTTTATACATTTAAATTAACAATACCTTTTATTTTCGCATGTCGTGTATTAGGTACGTGTTTGGCCAGTGATGATAAAAACAAAAAGTTAGGTATACGTGTCAAGTTAAGATTGCATATTATATTATCTATATATGTTTATATTTAGAAAGTAGCTGTGCCCCGCGGTTTCACCACACTGTCATGGGTCATCCGTGGTTCCACATTTTTACGAAAGAAGCATAATTTGCCCTGCAATATAAGCTATCTGCCAGTGAAAGTCCCATTCAAATCGGACCAACCCTTTCAAAGATTAGCCAGAAAAAACAGAAGGATAAAGAGATATTTTTTCTGTAAGTACCGTTCAAAATGCATAATGTCAAAAGCTGTTATTCTGGAATTACAAAAAAACACATTAATTTTATTTTATGTATATATACAAACTAGCTGTACCCCGCGGTTTCACCCGCTTAGATATAGTTTTATGCTTCATGTCGTGACACCCTAATATTTTTTAATAAATAAAAGTAGCCGAAGCTATTCCTTGAAACATCAGCTACCTGCATATTTTAAACTGAAAAGTTACTAATCTTATATAGCCTGCATCTCAAAATCCTTTCATAGGGGATGCCTACGTCATAGTGGCTTTATGCAAGCAAAGTCTCAGCCCGATTCGTCCAGTGATTTGGGCTGAGCGTTGATAAATGTCAGTCAGTCAGTCAGTCACCTTTGAGTTATATATATTTAGATATCTTAGTAGGTAAGGTACTTATCACAAACACCTGAAAGCTACCAACTCGGTTTTAATGTTATTATTTGACTTTGAAACGTGACAATGACGACTGACAAAAACAAAATACGGACCGCCATTATAATTATGATTATAACATAGGTATTTTAACATATATTCTTCTCAGAAGGCTAGTTTCTGAACCGGTGGTAAATTCCTCGACATTCATAAGTACCTTACCAGGGCCTAAACTGAATAAATAATTTTCATTTTCATATGTTCAAAAAGTGGCATTAAAAGCCGATGTAAAATACGAGTCCAATTGGACTCGTTACTCTATACTACTTAAATTATAAACTAGCTGTGCCCCGCGGTTTCACCCGCGTAGATTTAGTTTCATGCTTCATGTCGCGGAACCCTAATACTTTTACTTTTAATAAATAAAAGCCTAAGTTACTCCTTATGAAAGTCCCGTTAAAATTAGTCTAGCCGTTTCAGAGATTACCCGGAACAAACAGACACACGGACAGGAAAAAATTTAAAACTTAGTTTTTCAGTGTTAGTAGCGTGTATACTTTCATATGCATTTAGTGAAAAGCTGTTATTTTGGAATTACAAACAGACACTTCAATTTTATTTATCTGTATGTATAGATGTGTAGATATAAAGAGAAAAGGTTTGTATGTATGTATGTAACGAATTGGCGCAAAAAGTACTGAACTGATTATAAAAATTCTTTTACTATTAGAATGCTATGCTATCACTGATTAATATAAGTTATATTTTATCACCGTACTTCAACGGGAACGAGAACTACGCGGGTGAAACCGCGTGACGTCCGCTGTTAATATTATAAGACCCACATTATATAACAATAAACACAAGTATGGCACTCACCAATCTGGTCCAGTCTATCGGTGGACAAGGACCACGGCATGAGGCTGACTGCTCTCTGGACCTGTCTCAGGAACCACGCGCCGGACTCGAACTTCACTGGCCTGGAACGAATACCAACGAACAAATTAGGAAATCTTAGTTTAGATACACTTAGAAACCACTACTCCTAAATACAGTAGGTTTCAGACATAATTTTTTGCATGCATTCATATATATCATATATATGAATGCATGCAAAATATTATATATATATATATAATAGTAAGTAGTATATATATATATATATACTACTTACTTATGCATTTTATGAAAAGCTGTTATTTTGTATTTACAAACAGACACTTCAATTTTATTTATCTGTATAGATGTATAGATTATGCTCCCGCCTGTATTCCCCGAAGAATTAGGCAGGTGTGTACTTATGGTTCACCCATTTATCACCCACAGTATAATTTTGCCGGTTATGTTTTAAGTCCCATGTAATATGGTGAGCCTATTGCCCGGGCACTAATCCTCACTCCGGGCTGCCAAATTACTAATGGATTAACCCAAAAATCACTTTGCCTGATCACCTCTTACAAATAGACTTCTCTTTATAATAATACTAGCGTCTGCTTGCGACTTCGTCCGCGTGGAATAGTTACTTTGGGCTAACGCTAACTTTAACCCGCGATGGTCTTAGCGTGATCTTAGCGCTCGATAAATGGGCTATCTAACACTGAAAGAATTCTTCAAATCGGACCAGTAGTTCCTGAGATTAGCGCGTTCAAGCAAACAAATTCTTCAACTTATATTTTTATTATATGTTAGTATAGATATTAGATTCTTATAGATATTATAATAAAGAGCTCCCCATTTCGGTAAAATGTAAATAGGTAATACTGACTGTTGTTGGTAGCAGATGCAAGGCAGGCCTCCACTCCTGTCGCCTCCGCAGCTACGACACTCCTCGCGGGGAGGAGCGAGGCATCGCCTGAAACCGCTGCGCTCGATTCTGGAACAATGAGGATTCATTCAATGAAACTATTTTTGAACAAGTTGTGTGTCATGTCCTTATTTGTGTCATATTGTAGCTAGTACCTGGATGATAAATGATTGCTCGATTCTTTTGGTAAATCTCATGCTAATGATTTATGGATAATATTATTCGATCTTACCGATATCTATATATACAGATAAATAAAATTAAACTGTCTATTTGAAATTTCAAATATAGATATGCATGTAATGAAATTCTGCTTATTTTGAATTAAAAACAGAAACATACATTTTCTTTATCTGTCTAGAAATGTATTGTAGAATTGTGTCGTGCCTATATCCATGGTAGATTGGGTAGTTTAGCTTTGGATTGTAAGGTCTCAATCAAGCTTTTTCTGGGCGTAACGGAATCTGACAGCTTGTTTCAAAACACATAATGTTCGCGCAAGAGTGTGGCATGTAGGAATGACCATTCTATTCTGTGGCAACATGTGGTTGGGTAGTTTCAGAACTGTTGGACTCTCCAGCGACCTTGGATTCGCTAATACAACTCTGCGCCAAGATTTGTTAACAGTTTCTGTTTGTAGTTCACACATTATTGCAGGCCGTGGATGGGAAATATTTTCGCAAATACAATATTAGCATAGAAGGTACTGTCTCCTCGCCTGTTATATACTCATAAATCTTTGCTGTTAATACTTAGTGAAAGCAGGTTTGGTAGACGAATTTGCATATACTCAGAGTATAAAGTACATTTATTTGAATTAAAATAAAAAGGAAAATGATTAATTATAGTTTGGGCCCTAGCAAGGCTACCTATAAATGTCGTAAAATTACCACCGGTTCGGAAACTAGTCTTCAGAGTTGAACCGCCAAGAAACTCAACCAGGCATCAATATAATTAAAATATTTTACATAGGTATTGGTATACAAATATGTTCACCAAATTAGATGCTAGTTGATACATAGTACGAAAAATCTTATTTGATTTATGTAGGCATAACAATGGGGAACTGCGCGAAAATATACATTTCAGTAAATACTTAATTGACCATCCCTTGTTTTAGTCCATTTTCGAGATGAAGGCAAAGTGTGCTATCATTACTTTATGGTGTAACTGTAATCTATACAGATAAATAAAATTGAAGTGTCTGTTTGTCATACCAAAATAACAGCATTTCATTAAATGCATATGAAAGTATACACGCTACTGACACTAAAAAACAAGTTTTATTTTGTTTTATCTGTCTGTTTGTTCCGGGTAATCTCCGAAACGGCTTGACAGATTTTAACCGGACTTTCACTGGTAGGTAGCTGATGTTTCAAGGAGTAACTTAGGCTACTTTTATTTATCAAAAATATTAGGGTTCCGCGACAATAAGGATGAATCTAAATGCACGCGGGTGAAACCGCGGGGCACAGCTAGTCTTCTTATATATTAAAATGAATCCCCGTTTCCCTTGGTCAAGGCATCACGCGTAAACGGCTGGACCGATTCTACCGGGACTTTTACTGGCAGATAGCTGAAGTTTCAAGGAGTGTTTTAGGCTAATTTATTGAAAAAAACACAGCATGAAACTAACTCTACGCGGGGCACAAGTGGTATCTGTATAATCATATCGATCAATAAGAGTCCTGGCACAAACAAAATATTAGACTCATCAGGATTAGAAGGACGTAAAAAAATCGCACAAATATGACCTCTGACCATTAAGTCAAAGTCAAAGTCAAAGTCAAAAATATCTTTATTCGATTAGACTTTTTACAAAGCACTTTCAAATCGTCAGAATGACACAATTTACAGGATTATACATGCTACCGCCAGGTTCGGAAGGTTGCTTTTACTGAGAAGAACCTGACAAGAAACTCAGTAATTACTCTTTTCAAAAATATTATACAACTAGCTGTGCCCCGCGGTTTCACCCGCGTAGATTTAGTTTCATCCTTATTGTCACGGAACCCTAATATTTTTGATAAATAAAAGAAGCCTAAGTTACTCCTTGAAACATCAGCTACCTGCCAGTGAAAGTCCCATTAAAATCCGTTTAGCCGTTTCAGAGATTACCCGGAACAAACAGACAGACAGACAGAGAAAAATTTTAAAACTTGGTTTTTTAATGTCAGTAGCATGTATACTTTCATATGCATTTAGTTAAAAGCTGAATTATTTTTATTACAAACAGACACTTCAATTTTATTTATCTGTATGTATAGATTAAAAAAAAATCTAAATAAATCACTTGAGCCAAATGTAAGCCCATGGAGTCAGTTGCAATGCACAAATGTCGATAAATACGATATTAACATAAAGAAAAGTCTAGTAGTTCTACTTATATCTAAATGCGTAGCTTGAGATGACAAGCAGCACCTGTTCACAAGTATGACAAGAATTAGGCTATAAGGCTGCTTTATTTTAAGTCTGTACTTGAGTTAAGAAGAAATGAATGAGTGTCCCAACCTTTTCACTCCAAAGAGTAAAACGCAACCTGCCTTTCACATCTGCATAGAGTGTACCAACATAAGACAATTTCCTCAGACATTGCGCTAATTGCAAACGACCAGTTTGACGTTGGCTCACGGCGCCGCTTGCACAATATAACATACACACGATACAGACCTTAGTTCAGATTGCACTTCGCTTCTGATTACAGTTTAAGATTAACTATATTTTGAGCACATTTTAGGCACTTTTGCTATAAATGAGAGACCTCGTATTGCATAATATATTATTTTTAATCGACTGACTAAAAAAGACTGAATGCCTCGTTTATCTAGTGACTGCAACCCCCCTATCACATGGCACTTAAACACACCTACCTCATCGGGAATTACAGACGTATCGGAGAATACAGGCATATGTATGTATTAAAAAATACTGTGGAGGTGACCAATTCTTCGGGAGTTATGTTTTCTTGAGTGTAAAAGGTATTAATCAAGCTTGCCGTGCCGTAATGATCCCACGTGATGGATACATCTAAGTATTATCACGAGGGCTCTCATTGCCCTGCGGTGATGGCACTCAGACTCGTCGTCGAGAGTCGGTTTTAAAGATTCCCTGCAGTGGCGATATTGAGCTTTCTACAAGTCCCGTCACAAGTTATGAGCGCAGTAGTCACTGTAAGAATGTCTGAAAATATTACTACGCATGTCTTCATGCCTATGTCTTTATGCGTATTTTCCCCATTGTTTTCACTAGACTTATAAGTCTCTCAAACTCCAATGGTGTGCTATGATAAGGTGCAGTATGCAAGCACACAGTTCAATGTCGAGACAAGGCCACGGGGTTACATAATACAAAAACATTTTGGTTTGGCGTTGGTATGCACATTAACAACCAGTATTTTATGACTAACCACTTGTTTATATAATAATATGGTAAGGAAATCGAACTATCAAAATTCATATCAATAGAGACTTGCTTTACGAAATTATGTTGGTAATGGAATAAAATCCACTATCAAAAGGCGTTGATTATGTTTGAGGCTTATTAGTGTGAAATGAGGAGACTGGTGTCAACTTGTAGAACGTTTATTGCAGTACAATATTATAGTATACAAGACCTATCCGATATGCATACAAAATTATTTCCAATCGGCCCTACCGCTTGGTAACAAACACCTCCGAATGGACGACAGGAATATTTTATCACAGCTAAAATCACGCGGTTTCCGGTACCCGCGTAGATCCTGTTCCTGTGGAAGTACGGGGATAAAGTACCTATATGTTACTCGTTGACTGAGGATGTAGCTATCCATTGCTGAAAGAATTCTAAGAGCGGTTTAGTAGTGTCCGAGCTTAATCAATACAAACAAACATAAACATATTAGATATTCACCCGTTTTAAAACAACTACACCAACATTTAGAATATACTTTCAGGAAGGACATAGACGGGTAAAATTGCGGGCAGAAGCTAGTATTCAATAAAATTACATAATTACCTACACCACTTTAAAGTGAGCCAGTAAATTCTTTGGACAATAATTACCAATGTTGTATCAAGCGGCAATAACTACGTTGCAGACAGATTGTTCATAATTAAACTATTATGTGTGTCTAGAGGTGCCTATCATGACAGGTGAAGGTCTAGTCTCAGTAATTTTATTAAACTTTATCAGCTACTTTGTAACATAGAATTCTTAATCATACCTATACCTAGATTAGCCGTTGGAATGCCTGAAAAGACTCATGGATGTAAGCGAACTAAAATTATACCTACTGCAAAAATGGTTTGACAAGCTTTCCGCCTGATTGTAAGTGGGTAGCGAGTACTGCAGCCTTTGACCGCGACCAACGCCATCCCTTATCCCATGTTATTTGTGGTTGTATTCGCAAATTTGGCACAATGTTTTCTTCTCTTCCATTTCTCCCTATCAGCCATCATTCTCTCCCATCTGTATTCACTCCCATTCTAGCCATATCATCTTTCACACAATCCATCCATCGTTTCTTAGTTCTTGCTTTCCCTTCTAATCATCCACATTTTACTCCTCCATTCCACTTATTCTCCCATAAAATATAGTGACAGACAAATAAGTTCTACTATGTCTAG
Source organism: Watsonalla cultraria (assembly GCA_964035505.1). Taxonomy (NCBI): domain Eukaryota; kingdom Metazoa; phylum Arthropoda; class Insecta; order Lepidoptera; family Drepanidae; genus Watsonalla; species Watsonalla cultraria. The sequence continues at coordinate 1,151,372 of OZ037712.1, read as the reverse complement.
TTCAGCACCGCCACTCCCCCTCTCCATGAAGTAATGGTGACTCTTTTCATAGAAGCTTCCTCTCCCGTAGGGTAAGGCTGTTGTATGAGCTCTCCAACGTGGATTTTAAGCGAGTACAGCTTTGGGGTTCTTCAAGAAGGTTATTCATAGATTATTGCAGAGACATGGGGTTAGAGCATCGTGCCTGAGATGTCAATGGACTTACTCTCTGTCACGTTGGCACTTAATCATCTTCGGTGGAAAGTGGGTGTTGTTATTACAGCACCTCTGGTTACCGATTTTGGGATAGCGTGAGCATAATTTTTTTATGTTTTACAGTTTCGGTAACGCGCACTATGACCCTGGCATTGCAACCATCTTTAGGCTGTGGAAACCACTTGTCATCATCACAGATAAGTTTTATACTTGTTTGCCACCAGTATTTTAAAAATACTGACTACAGGACTGTTGTAATGAAGCATTAAGCTGCGATCTCCTGTAAGGTGAAAGATCAGTTTGGACATCTCTGAATTTCGATGGAAACGTGCCTGCTTCTATGTCTCTCTGTCCAACCCTTGAGGCATACTGCGTGATATTATGTACGCAAACTATGTTTTATTTAATCAGTTAAGGAACAGATAAACAACTAACCACTAGCTATAACTAAAAACCTTAAAAAAATAATCTGATACCTAAAAATAAATATATTATTAAAAGGAGAGTTCCCAAGATACTGGCAGCATTCCTCCTTTGAATAGCTAAACTAATTCTTTGTCCGAGGTAGCTGCCAGCTCTATGTTAGGTTCCTACTTCAAGATAAACCTTCTTAAGTGCTCATGATAGTAGGGGAGCCCACGATGCTAAATGGGGATTTACTCAAGCGTCATAAAGACCTATTGGGTTGCAAGCTTTGATGATAATAAGAAAAGAATGTCATATAATGTATACCTTTTCATCGGTGGGGGAAGCGGCTATAGCTATAGCAAATTTGTAAAAAAACATACTCGAGCGCGTCAGATATTGATGGCATAAATGTCCTACGTATTTTTAATAATGAATGTATGTTAATTTGATCGTTTGCATGATGGGGGTGGTCGTATGAAAGGGTTGAAAATTAAAAAAAAAAAAATCTTATGGGGTGTTAAGTGAACCTCTAATAAAGCTTTCATGCAATAATCAGACGATTTCGAAATAGACGCAAAATCGCGGCCATTATTATAATATGAAAAAAAATTCGCCATTTTGAAATACTCAAGCGCGTCAGATTAAGATATATATGGTTTATCTTTATGTCCTAAACGTGTTGTCTCATAATCTGACGATTATCTAGAGGGATTCTCCTAATCTGACATAAAAAATTTTTTTTTTAAAATATCCTTTATGCTGGACGCGCGGCCTTACTTATGAAGTTCATATTTGGTGGAGGTACTTAACCAGGTACAAGGTATCCCCCTGTATATTAATCTGCCGCGCTTTAGGAAAACACGAAATCCCCGCTTGGGCTCCCCTACTATGAATTCATGTTCCTAGTTGTGAAAACTGAATTCTGACATTACGAGACAGTTATCACATTTAAGACTTAAGTTATGGCTGATTCACACCTCTTTGTTAAAAGTTTTGGAATCCTTCTTAGCTAATATTTTTAAATAGAATAAGCCTCTAATGTAATTAGGAAGGTACGTTTAAAATATAAAATTATTCCATATTTTTTTGTGTTGCAGGCATGAGATACTAATACCAAACACAATGACATGACAATCGGGTGTGTTTTCGGGTACTTGAATACAAACAAACTCTTGGGTTACGTGACCTTAGTGTAATTAATGAATAATGTATGCAGTTTAATACAATCATTAAATCAGCCAGAGATAATAATTATAATACTAAACCTCTTTGGTGCAAACCACGAAGAAAACAATAATGAATGAGAAACGTGTATACGAAGGGTATATAAGAAAGTGGTCTTACCGCTAAAGCGATCTCTTTTAGACAACCTTTGGGTACAGAAGAGAGAAGAACGATACTGGAAATAATAACGGATAGATAGAGATATAAAACACTTGAAAGTATCGGGTTGAATTCTGAAAGTACATTTTTTTTAAATGTTCAGTTTCTGTTTCTGAACCGCATATCACGCTCACGTTGGAATCATTGGAGTACGTATTTTTTTAGTACCTTATTTAAAAATAAGAAAAAGCTATGTAGGTTTTTTTTTTTGTAATTTTCCCCGTGCACTTTCTGTGAACGAACAATGACTAGAAGACAAAAAAATTCAAGGGCCATGACCTCTCATTGCCATCATAAATCGACAATGATAATGAGACAAATGTATATGACGTGTATAAGTCTGTCACTGTCACATAGCTGAACTGTCTTGGCTATAAGAGATTGTGGTAAGGTCCCGGCTGAAACTAATGCCGTTTAAAATTGTATTCTTAAGGTCATCGGATACTGGATCAAATAAACATCAAAAAACACTCTTTACATAATATTTATTTGTCAAACATTCTACCAACCTATATTAAAACTATTCGTATCACTTCATCACTCAGTTTCCATTATCCTTACAAAGATATAACTAACAGGAATAGACAGATCGTCCGATCAGTCTGTCAACAAATCAAATCAACTTTTGTTCACTTCACTCATCGTCCAGTTCAAACCACATGGAAGTAACACTCCTGGATCCCTGTTCTCTGGCCTGTTCCTCAGTCATTATCCTCAGCACAACGACTTCCATCATGCAAAGTGCGAAGAGGATCAGGAATACCGCAAAGTTAGACCCTTGGTGGTGGAACTGGAAGCTGCTGGGCAGGGGCCCTGGTGGCGGCCAGGCCGCTACTCCAAACGTCATGAGGCTGGTCACTCCAGATAGACTCATTGCTTTCTCGACATCACTAATGTTGAACTCTATTGTAAACGAAGCAGTGTTCAATTTTATTTATTTTATAAGCAAGGTGTGACCGGCACAATTTGGATGCCCAATTATTGTTTTGTTTACAGTTCCGCGGAAAACACTTTATGTATTATTATTTACAAACATCAAACGATCCAAATAATCGATTGTAATGCGATTATTTTCAGGTGCAATGTCCTCACAGTTTACTTTATCACTTTCGATACTTTTATCGTTGTTTGTACACAATTTTGAAGTCGTACAGGAAGCGTGTATTTCGACCGCGTGCCGGCCGAGAAATACTGATTCGTATAAAGTCAAATCAACTTGGGTGCAGGCGTGTTTACTCTGCGGAGCTGTCTCGCTAATACCCTGCAGCTCGCAGCATAGCTGTTGCAATTCTCTTATGAAATATGATTCGCTTTAGTTAGATGCTCAGTTGGGAAATGGTTGTAATACGAGTGAGCGCAATCGTTTTGCGGTCAAGGTTAGGAGCGGTTAGTGGCGTCACTGCGCGGTGACCTTTACAGCTCCATACAATTGCAATTAAGGGAGAGTAACAAGTGTAAGTACTCGGATTAGTTTTCACTTTCTTTTAATTTATTAAATTTTTTTCTTTGGATCCGTGAAGGCCCAGTGTCGACTTCAGCGATGCAAATTCAAATCTTAGCAGTACCCATAAGTCGTTCTGAAAACTTTAGTTCAGTGATGTCTCCACGAGCTATACGGTGAAGGAAAGGATTATGCACCCTCACGATGTTTTCCTTTACAGCAAAGCTCGTAATCTGCATGTCTACTTCTTTGGAGAAACTTAACGACGTAAATTTGTGAAATCGTGCCTAAGAGACGACAAAGTCATTTTGTCACGTTCGTGGCACTAGTTATTTCAGGGAAATTTTAAAGGCATAACAATGAAAACCGAGGCCCTACTATGGCTTCTTATTGCCATGATATATTGACAATGATTATGAGATAGGCGTATATCACGTTTATAAGTCTGTCACTGTCACATAGTCAAATTATCATGGCGATAAGAACTTATGCCTCTATCTGCCTATACCATATTCAATTCGGGAGCATGCAGACAAATCGGTTGTAACCTTATTTACGCTCTGCTTGGTTCCTGCTACATTCCTTCCTGGCCTTACCATGTGCTCTTATTGCCATGACAGTTTGGCTCTTATTATGAGACAGGTGTATACGACGTGTATACATCTGTCACTGTCACACAGTGGAACTATCATTGCAAAAGAGTTCATGGTTGGGCCCAAGGGTTGCATCTTCTACCTGCCCACATACTTAGTTCACAGTTCGCAGCTTACACTCACTCATACATATGCAAATTTTCTCGATGTTGAACTAAATGTTAACTAAGTATTGCATATTGTATTGCTCGTTAATATGTGATGGAATACTAATATTTCTACGTGTGTCTTAAATATATGTAACATTTCATAATCCCAGCAGAAACTTTTTGCCAATTGGTTTGTTGACTCAAGATGCAATAATATTGACATAATATTGATAGTTCTATCAATGTGGGTCACTGAGTGCCAACGCGTCACGAATCAATAAAATATTCATAGGATTCCGTAGTAGATGGATTAGAAGTTGAATTGATTGTTTTTAAATTTATTGCTATTTATGTGTAAGTAGGTAGGTATGTTTCATCTTTTTATTTAAAAAAAAACAGGTAAGCAGTGAGCAGAGTCACGTAAAGTTGACAAGTGCGTCTTAAGACACTGTACTCGTATTAAAAGTTTATCTTCAAAGTCAAAACTTACTTACCGTACTTATTTTTCAAAATGCTAAATGCAAAACTAAATGACAGAATATAAAGAAGATCATAACGGCATTGAAACAAAAGAATAACCAAGAATGGATCAAATGAGAGGATCAGACCGGAATAACTGAATAACTGCATTTTATAACTAGTTATTTATTTCTAACTAATACAAATCAATCGGCCACGAGGCCCTTCAGAGGTGACGATTGTTAGTGAAGTACGTTACTTAAGGGCCTACTATATTAAGTAAATGAAGGGCCCCAATGTAACAGGGACAACTGTTTAACATTAGCAGGTACCGGCGCGCATTCTCATTGAGGACTAATTACATTAATTATGTGTAATGTGTGACTTACGCGTACAACCCGAGTTAGTAATGTTTGGTAATAGTTACGGCTAATTACGTATTTACTAACATTCACTCACCAACCAGAATTACGTTTGCCAGCGCCCAGGGATCACGTGGGTAAGACGAGTACCTAACTACAATTCGACACACTCAAATTTTTTTTCGAGATATTTGTTTGTAAAAATTATCTTATACCTTTAAACGAGCAATTCTTGTATATAAAATCTGGATCTCGGGAACGAATGCAACGATTATCATGAAATTTTGTAAATTTCACTTTTACAAAACATCGTTTTGACCATGTTTTCATGCACTGAAAAACTCATAAAATATCAATACAGTAAATTTCGCCGACAACTGTCAAGTTATGATAGCTCAGAGATGAGGCTGTCAGCTTACGAGGTGATAACGAAACTAGGTACTTTTTATAACATAACTTATTGCCTTTTTACAATAACAATAGTACTATGTACTTTATTTATTTCATAACTATCCATTCGAAGCGAAAGAAGTATGTAAGGATCGTAGCATGTGGTAAATGTGAGCATATGTATCTACCTATGTAAGTTATATCCTCTCACAAAGCATAATAGTATACATTGACATAAAATAGGTGCTTACTGAATATAAAATTTAACAAGTTGGTATATACTATCAGGCTTCTCTCCCTGCGTGAAATGCAGTCACTAAAAATAGAGCAAATTAATAACTTAATGATTACGACAATGATACAATGTCGTGTTGAGAGTGTGTTAGCATAGACCACTAAAAGGTACCTTAACCATCTCTCTGGTTATTTACCTGCGTTTATTAAGATTTACATTAGTCTACAAAAGTAATATTCAAGTGGAAGTTTAATGAAACTTCGAGTCAAAACTTCATGTGACACTGGCTACTTGTCCAAAAAAAAACCATCTCCTGACATCTGTCAAACAACTGTCATCAGTCAAATAAGCGAATAAATTAAATTGTAACCAATTTTAAAAACATGTTCATCCACGTAGTCTACAAAGACGCGCCTGAGTTATCGCAAACAATTCGCAAGTTGTCTACAGCGGGAGATGAAGAAGAATCTATCGAGAAGACTTTGCTCGTTAACCCTAACTGTCCTGTCAGGATTATGTTGGAGTATATCAGGAAGAAATGCAAGTTGGGCAAGTTTACCAACTTCGACCTGTGTGATGAATCTGGTGCCTTAAAGCAGCTGTTCAGTTTGCCCACGTTTGCGTATGCTACTGACCTCTTCGAGCATAAAAAGCAGTATTATATCATTGTAAAGAAACAGGTCAGAACTTATTTTTGTACCACAAAGGTCGCCTTTTAGAGAGGAGCTCGTGGCACAGTTGCTATTGCACATATCATTCGATCGGCGAAGTTAAGCAACCCTAACCCTAGCCAGTAATTGGATGGGTAACCGCCACAGTGCCCTCCGTACCTCGGAGAGCACGTTAAGACGTCGGTTTTGGTTGCCAATTTATCATATTTGGCAATCGTTACAGGTCAGTCGGATGACTAAAATAGTCTAACAACTGGTTTAACCTAGATCACAGATTCTCCTCGTTAAGGGGGTTGCGAAGGTCAGATGGCAGTCACTTCGTATAAAAATCAAATCAGCCACATCGGGTTGAATCAAGTGCCGACCCAACAATGTATGGGATAAGGCCAGGCAGATGATGATAGGTATAGAGCCATTCTCAACGGTTAGTGGGCATTTAAGCTACATTTGCTTGGACATTCCTTCACAGACAAACAGATGTTGGTAGAGAATATTATTAATGAACTGTTGTCAGCTAAAGTTTAGCTCTTTAGAAATAGTTATAAGAATTCAGAATCACCTTACCAACCAAAAGGAACCAACTTAGAGGAAATTATATGGATTTTCCTAGTTCCTACCTACTTGCACAATTATTTGCGTTTATTTTACTATTATTTTTATGATGAAAGGTTATCGTAGGATTGCAATCACAGTTTTATAGCATTCGTGCAGCTTATGCCGTGTTCTTGTTGAGCAATGCTTCTATAGTCTCTCGGTAATTTCCTCATCATTATACGACTACTTAGATACAAAAAGAGTTATAATGAACAGTTTTGGATGTCAACTTCTTAAATTGCGTAAGCTGGGAGGGCCCCCAAAAGGTTTGGCAGAAGTATTTCAACACCCACTTTTCACCGAAGATGATTTTTATATAGATACGTTGTTAAACTTTTTCTCAGATATATTATCGGGTAAAAAATCTACCGCAGTCCCCGCGGCGGTTGACGTATGATCAATTTACCACAACAAAAACAAAAAGATTTCCTTACGATGTTTTCCGTACCGTAAAACTCATAGTGTGGCTTCACACTGCAGTTGACGTAAACGGAACAAATTAAATACCTATAACGTGATACGAGTCATTCGGGCGTGAACGAAGTAACCTTTAACCTTGTCCACAGGAGAGTGACAAGCGTGTATCGGTAATACCCCAAGTGAACCGCGATAACCGCCTGTACACGGAACTTAAAGAGAAGGTGAAGAGATTCATACTAACAGGACCCAGTCCCGCAGATGCAGCCACCCCTAAAACTACGCCTCCTGGGAAAATCACACCGACCAGCAAGTCCTCAACCCCGCCTGGTAAAGTGACACCTCCGAAGAAAAAGTAGTTTTTTTAAATCCACTTCTACACAGAAGGTTCCCCAAAAAGGTGGAGGTAGCAGAGCTGTTATAAACTTTTCAGCGAAGTTGATTAGGTGTAAACGTGACTTGGCGAGTCCATCGCACATATATTATTCAAGTTCTTCTCAATTACATAGAAGAACTCGTTGGTACAGAGCGGTATGTTGAGATTGGAAATTCGACTATTGAAAGACTACGACTCTAAGCGGCTCTAAAGGAATATGGTTGCTAATTATAAGATATGAACAGGATATGATCTTCAACCTGTGTTTATGATAGGCTCCTTTACGACAAAACTTGTTTTATTTGTTCAAAATAATAGGTACATAGGTACTTAAGTAGGTAGTTTATTATCAGAATCAACATTTATAGGTACTTTTGCAATTATTAACTATTAAATAATAAACATGTCCCATAAACGACGTTAGTATTTTTATTTCCAATAAATAATTAAATTGTTAAATGATGGCGTTCAGCGCCTGTTGAAAACGGCATAGCAGTGGCATAATCCAAAACAAAGAAAATTGCTATGAACTTTTTACTAGGTGTCAATTAAAATCTATATATACAGATAAATAAAATTGAAGTGTCTGTTTGTAATTCCAAAATAACAGCTTTTCACTAAATGCATGTGAAAGTATGCACGCTACTGACTGTGAAAAACCAAGTTTTATTTTTTTTCTCTGTCTGTCTGTTTGTTCCGGGTAATCTCTGAAACGGCTGGACCGATTTTAACGGGACTTTCACTGGTAGGTAGCTGATGTTTCAAGGAGTAATTTAGGATACTTTTATTTATTAAAAATATCAGGGTTCCGCGACAATAAGTATGAAACTAAATATACGCGGGTAAAACCGCGGGGCACAGCTAGTTTAATATAAATACCATTTTCAACTAAAATTTAAATTACCCATGTACCTACCTGTCCATATTTTAACATTGACTACATCGATTGGGTTTTTCTTTATTTCGTATGAGTAACATCATCTCCCTGGCTTTATCCCATACATTGTTGGGGTCGGCACTTGATTCAACCCGATGTGGCTGATCACCTGATTTTTATACGAAGCGACTGCCATCTGACCTTCGCAACCCCATTTAGGAGGAAAATCTGTGATTTGGGTTAAACCAGTTGTCAGATTATTTTTAGGCCTCCGACTGACCTGTAACGATTGCCAAAGATGTTAAATTGGCAACCGGGACCGACGGCTTAACGTGCTCTCCGAGGCACGGAGGGAACTCGGGCGGTCACCCATCCAACTACTGGCTAGACGTATGGTTGCTTAACTTCGCTGATCGAATGATATGCGCAATAGCAACTGTGCCACGAGCTCCTCCTCGTATGAGTAACGTTACCATAAAAAATGTGGAAAAAACGCAGTCGATACCGTCAACATCAAAACAAGTTTAACTTTAAGCTACTTGGGGTACTGGTCCTTGAATAACTTGGGGTCAAGACCCACCGGGCCTCCAATATTCGTCCCCTAGGATAAAAGTTGTAGATTCGGGCCTTATAAAGGTGCCCATGAGTCCCCGGGAGGAGAACATAAATTATTTAATATATTTTAAGGTACCCACATGTCCCCTGGTATAAATGTTATGATCATCTCCCTTATCCCATACATTGTTGGGGTCGGCACTTGATTCAACCCGATGTGGCTGATCACCTGATTTTTATACGAAGCGACTGCCATCTGACCTTCGCAACCCCATTTAGGAGGAAAATCTGTGATCTGGGTTAAACCAGTTGTCAGATTATTTTTAGGCCTCCGACTGACCTGTAACGATTGCCAAAGATGTTAAATTGGCAACCGGGATAAATGTTATGATACGGACATAAAGTCGAAAATCATTGAAGCTACGTCTTGAAACTTCTGACGCCCTAGTACTTTAGATAGATCAGGGGACGAGTGGGTTCCGACACAATAACTATCTAGACTTCTCTTGCGATACGTGGTTGAATTTGAAAAAAAATCAGAAAATATTTTCAAAGTCAAAGTCAAAGTCAAAGTCAAAAATATCTTTATTCGATTAGACTTTATACAAAGCACTTTCAAATCGTCAGAATGACACAATTTACAGGATTATACATGCTACCGCCAGGTTCGGAAGGTTGCTTTTACTGAGAAGAACCTGGCAAGAAACTCAGTAATTACTCTTTTCAAAAATATTATACAATTTAAAAAAAAACAAAATAAATCATTTGAGAAATGTAAGCCCATGGACACAGTTCCAATGTACAAATGTCGATAAAAATTTACATAAAGAAAAGTCTAGTAGTTCTATTTATATCGCCATATTGCCATTGAATTATTATTGTAGGTTCATCATCTATTCCAAGTTTAGTACCTTCCGGGCAGCTCATGAATTGGTAACCAAATAAGGCAGGGCATAGACGCGACTTGGTTTTTAACTCATTTTAGCAGGATACGTGACCTTTTAAGGATCCGGGGTTCGGTCAGCTAATCCTATAAGCTTCAGTGATTATAATAAAAAAAGCTGGCTTGATTTGGATAGCTGGATTTTAATGAAACCTATATAATAATAGAATATCTAAAAATAAACATTAGTGTTTCGCGGGCCACCCATGAAATGAGGTCTCCGTAAGTAGGTAAAATCGCGGGGCACAGCTAGTTATAATATACTTTTTTGTAGGTATCTATATAGCTTTGCTATGTTTCGTATCGTAGCGTCAAAAAATCCAGAGAACTCATGACAGTCATTAAGAGAAGGAAAGTAGCATATCTCGGACATGTGCTGCGACATGAGCGCTACAACCTTCTCCAGATTATAATGATGGGAAAAATTGCAGGGAAAGGGCGTGTCGGAAGGAGGAAGTTGTCATGGCTCCGAAACCTAAGGCAATGGACTGGGATAAACAGCGTCGAAGAATTGTTTAAGCTTGCAAAAAATAAGGACAAATTTGCGGAGCTGACGGCCAACCTCCATTAGTGGAGAGGCACCACAAGAAGATGTTTCGTATCTCGTAGCTTCAGTTGGTGTATTTTTAATGCTATTAATTGATTAGATGCTATGAAACCGTTCGTAAGTTTACATGAATTATTGTACCTTTTATTCCTTTAGCAGTCTTGGTTCCTACTTGACTATGACGTTGTGTAATATGAGTATTAATGAATAGTAATTTTACGTAGCTACCTACCTACTGCTTACCTAGGTGTTCTTTTTTTAATGATGAAGATTCAAGTCGTCTTTTTTCCTCAAATCAGAAAAAAGGTTTTTACCTTTCGTTTCGTTCGACGTTTTTCATCTCATCAAAATAAAGAAAAAAATGACAAAAGAACACAAATCAAATTTCGAACGGTAGCGAGTAGCGCGCGCGACTTTTCGCTCCCACACCAAATACAAGCGTGCGCACCGGACCGTATCGACTAGCATTTGGTGCGCCGAAGCCGCCAAAATAAATTGACAACCTACCGAATTTAGAACACGCTACACCTAAAAGCAAACACTGCAAACTGATACTCATCGAATTGGCTTGTATTATAATTTAAACCCGTTTTCCAGCAAGCGGCACTGTGTCTGAATGGCGACCCAACCGTTGGGCAGGAATTAGCCACAGTGTCAGCCTTGTGATAGTTCCGGAACGGAATAGGAAGCGTCAGTTGCAAAATCCGTTGACGGCGGGCGCGATTACGTACCGGTAATTACATGGCTTTTGTGATTATTTGGAAATGTAGAACAATAAAATTGTATAGGCTTAGTTTCACAACTGTACACCAGCTGTCAAAGTGACTTACCCACTTTGGAACATGGTAAATCTAGATTTTATTGAGGAACTAAAGCTGTATCGCCTCATCTTTATTTTTTCACGATTTCAAATGATTTGATTGATTTGATCTTATTTAGCGATTTTCAAGTTTTTTAAATTAAATTCTATTTATTTGTAAGTGCATAAACTTATTGAAAAACAATACAGGAAATTTGTGTATCTATATACAGATAATATATTTTAGTTTTTTTTTAATTATTTATCTATATGTATACAGATAAATAAAATTGAAGTGTCTGTTTGTAATTCCAAAATAACAGCTTTTCACTAAATGCATATGAAAGTATACACGCTACTGACACTAAAGAAACAAGTTTTAAAAAATTTCTCTGTCTGTATGTCTGTTTGTTCTGGGTAATCTCCGAAACGGCTGGACTGATTTTAACGGGACTTTCACTGGCAGGTAGCTGATATTTAGCTAAGGTTACAAGGTGTAACTTTTATTTAAAAAAAAGCATTAGGGTTCCACGGGACACCCATGAAATTAACTCTACGCGGGTGAAACCGCGGGGCACAGCTAGTTTTTAATAAACAAAGTATTTTGGTCACATAATAAGTATTAAAACCTATATGCAAATGTCTATGGGCATGGGCATGCAGGATGCAAACCTATACATAATATTATTATGATGGGAAGTGCAGTTCATTAAGCTTTTGAATACCTTTAATTCTCCGGAATCCAAACACCTGAATTATCCAACAAATCCCTTTTGCACATTCACATACACACAGATCATCATCACAAGCACACACTGAAACGCTTTTTTTAATTGTTTGAATTTAGAACTAAATTTGAAACCGCGTTCGCGTTTTGAACTATCCATCAGCGCGCGGGCCCGATGAATGATATTGAAGCGGCGGCGGCGGCGATATGCTTCGTGCATTCCTAATTCAAAAACTTCCCCTTGCATGGCCAGTGCTTTGTATGGATTCGATGACACATTAATGAAATTTAAAACTAAAAAAGAAATTATCAACATGGTTGTGTTTACCAACGTTATTGGGCTAAGAAAAGGTAATATCAATTTGAATTGAACAAGTAGTTGCGTTCAGCTGAGATTTCCTACGTTAGGATTTAAACAACAGTACAGGGGCCATGAGCTCTTACTCCAATGTTACTTTAGCTATGTTATGGATAGATGTATACATCTATACAGATAAATAAATATTGAAGTGTCTGTTTGTAATTCCTAAATAAAAGCTTTTCACTAAATGCATATGATTAGCATTACTTAGTATACACGCTAATGACACTGAAAAACCAAGTTTTAAAATTTTTCTCCTTCTGTCTGTCTGTCCGTCTGTCTGTCTGTCTGTTTGTTCCGGGTAATCCCTGAAACGACTGGACCGATTTTAACGGGACTTTCACTAGCAGTTAGCTGATGTTTCAAGGAGTAACTTAGGCTACTTTTACTTATTAAAAATATTAAGGTTCCGTGAAATAATCTACGCGGGTGAAACCTAGGGGCACAGCTAGTGTCAAATACATCTGTCTCTCAGTAAGAGTAAAACTATGCCAATAAGAGCTCATGGGACCCTGGCCTGATAGACAGACAGGACATTTAAGTATTTTTTAGGAATACGTTTTAGCGACCATCAACCATAGATAGGTAGCCTTCAATTCTTCTTTGTTAGCCTTTGGTTTCTAGAGTGCTTTAAATATTTACTTTGAATTCAGCAAAATTGTTTCATCAGCTTAGCCATGAAAATATACACTTTCGCAGCTTTCGCATTTATGCAAATAATTAATCAGTCTACATTAAAGCAATTGCAGTAAATCAAATCGATTGTATTAACCGATTTCAACCACAGACGTCCTTCTATGTTTCAACAGTCTCGTTATTCACTAACGTTTCTCAGCATCAAACTCGACGACGAGCGTTGGTTTCAATCATAGGAAATTGATACATACTAAATAGAGGATAAGGTTCAATTTGGTATATTTAAAACCGACACTCGACGACGAGTGCGGCGCTGAGAAACCTAAGTGAATAGCGCGCCTGATAACCAGCTGGGTACCTTTGTCACAATTTGGTCACAATATTGAGTCGGCTCGTTGTGACTGACGTGATTATATTGCACCGACTCTCGGAATAGTGTTAAATAACGGGATACATTTGAATAGTGGACAGACTGAAAGGCCTTACCATGAGCTCTTATCACCGTGATAATTCGCTGTTACAACAGTTTTTTTCGCAGTTTCTTCTCTTGACAGGCTTACTTGGAAATGGCAGCAAGTAAATTTATTATCTACCTTTAAAAAAATAAAAAAAAATAAAAAATTTGTATTACTTGGCTTTACTAAAAAAAACATAGGCACAGTCGAATTTATAACCTCCTCCATTTTTGAAGTCGGTTAAAAATGACGTGCAATGTTCCCTTATGTTGAATTTCTTTTTGTTTTTCTTGTATAAATTGATTTGATTTCTCATAATACCCATACTTAAGTCATTCATCGCAATAAGAGCTCTTGGTAGGATCCCAGTGGGCAAGCGAATATATCGTACACCGATCGCGGTTACGCATCGTATCCCATTAAATGTACATAGTTTTTTGTCAACCATAACGGATGTGACGAAACGTATTGTAAAGCTGGGACAGGACGAACGTTATCTATTTCATTTGGCGGTTAGTTAATTATATAATAGCTGCTCACTTCACTGCCAGAATAAGCTTGTTGGTTCAAACATGTGATATAGAAACTGGTGATGTTAGTATTAACCAGAAGCAGAATTTGTAAAGCATCGTCACCATATTCATATACTAGCTGTGCCCCGCGGTTTCACCCGCGTAGATATAGTTTCATCCTTTTTGTCGCGGAACCTTAATATTTTTGATAAATAAAAATAGCCTAAGTTACTCCTTGAAACATCAGCTACCTACCAGTGAAAGTCCCGTTAAAATCCGTCCAGCCGTTTCGGAGATTACCCGGAACAAACAGACAGACAGACAGACAGACAGACAGAGAAAAAAATTATAACTTGGTTTTTTTGTGTCAGTAGCGTGTATACTTTCATATGCATTTAGTAAAAAGCTGTTATTTTGAAATTACAAACAGATACTTCAATTTTATTTATCTGTATAGATTTATTGCACAAGTTAGTTACATTTACACACATATATAAACTTAATTATAATGTTTATAACTTATACCTAACTACCCTGTTAGGGCACAGCAATGTGAGGTGAGAGGCACTAATTATTATATACACTGTAACTTGGACTAGATCCTTAATTAATTATTTACTTTCATGCATTTTATAATAATACTAGCTGTGCCCCGCGGTTTTATCCTTATTGTCGCAGAACCCTAATATTTTAAGAAATAAAAGTAGCCTAAGTTACTCCTTGAAACATCAGCTACCTGCCAGTGAAAGTCCCGTTAAAACCAGCCGTTTCGGAGATTACCCGGAACAAACAGACAGACAGACAGACGGATAGACAGACAGACAGAGAAAATTTTATACCTGAACCCCTACCGTTTTCGCAATCTATAATCGCTAGCGTCTCCGCGAATATTCGTATGACCGCCTCCTAGCGGCGACGTGAATAACTAAAATATCGCATGCAAATATTGATGGTGAAGCTAGCGAGTATAAATAACAAAAACGGTGCAACGCTCGTGGTAGCAGTTCAAGCGTTTATCAAGAGATGGCGTTAAAAGTAAAGTCACTTACTTGGGCCGTGCTATTCCATTGGCGAAGAGGTAGCAGACTCCAGATACGATCCCAGCAAGGAGTCCCAGACTGACTCCGGCGGACAAGGATAGTGTGTCTGGCATTCTGGTCTTGAATGACTCCCACTGAACTAATTCTTTTGACACTTTACACTTAGCTGGATCGCATATTTTCCGGTTCTTAGCTTCTATTTTCACAGGATATTTAGGTGAGTGTGCTTACGAAATGGTAAATTTTGTGCATCCATCTGCTGTCTGTCTGTCTGTTACCTTTTCATGGCTAAGTCGTTAACTGATTTTGCTGGTAAACCGATAGCTTCGACTCCAAGGACGAATATGGGCCTTTAAAAATAACTACGCGGAGTCACGGGTAAAAGCTAGTTGTCAAATCCATAAATGATTGCATTCAAGTTGATCAGTCGCAGAACAGTACTCAAAGGTATAGAGTGAGAGAGAGTGTATCGGTAGAGGGCGTCCAAGAAAGAACTACTATTGCCAAATTTATAACATTTTTCAGTAAGGTCAAATTCGGAGCACTCGTAACCGAAGGAAGTGTATGAAGAGATGCATGAATGTGTATGAAGCGAAAGAAGTATGTAAGGTTCGTAGCATGTGGCAAACGGTGGTCTCTGCCTACCTCCATGGGATAAAGACGTGAGCATATGTATTTTTTAATTTCGGTACATTTCGTCGCGTATTAAGGTATTATTGCGGTTCGCATGTGTTGATCAGCCATCTTTGGAATTCTACCACAGCCCGTCTCCGGAAATTTATCACAGTAACTACCTACTTAGAGCCACACACAACAGTTAGGACATTTTATCAGCTGAATTATAATCTGGCTCGATTCCCAGGGTTGCAAGATAACAAACAGTTGCTTAACCTAATGAAGAGTGTGTTCACCCATTCACAAAGTATTCACATACATGGGTGCATAGATTACTTAGTGTATGTCTCACAGTTGAACAACGGGATGTCACAACTAAGGCATTAAGCCATGGGAGACTCCCAGACATGCTCAATGAAGATTTACCAAGCGAGACGGCGGAAAAGGACAGCGATATAAGCGATTGAGTCCTAATTTAATATTCAGGCGCCTTACCATGAGCTCTTATTGTCATGATAGTTTGACTCATATTATGAGACAGATGTATATGACGTGATACATCTGTCACTTTCGCACAACTGAATTATCATTGCAATAAGAGCTCATGGTTGGGCCCCAGATATCGATACGTCAAAATAACTGCATTATAAAATGCAATGTTAGAACTATCGCCTATTACGCGACACCTTTGTGAAAGGCTGTGTCGGTCATTACGCGCATCCAAGTGCCAATTTTAACACATCGTCTTATTTTGCTTTCAACTTAATCTTGATTTCACTTCATCTATTTCGAGATGGATTAGTTCTTATGAAATACTAGCTGTGCCCCGAGGTGCCTGGGTGGCTCGCGAAATGTTAATGTTGTTTTAAATAAAAGTAAGAAATAAAAAGTTTTATTCAACATAAGGGACATTTGATACACTTATTGAACGTCATTTCTCTTACGCTAACTTAGGTTAATTTACTACTGTTTCCAAATGTAAGCCTGTCAGGAGAAGAAACGGTGAAACAACTCCCCGGGTTTTTTTATAGGGTTGTTTAAGTAGATTTTAATGGAAGAGTGAGCAACTCATTGCCATGTTTGGCTATCATCAATATACTCAGTTACACTATAATATGCTTTTGTTTCTGTTTGATGATTGCCTTAAAACTTAAAAACTTAAAAATGGTAGTTCATTTTTAAGTTATTTAAGTTACGCCTTGTAACATTAACTCTACCAGTGAAAGTACATTTTCCGAGATTTGTCAGAACAAACAGACAGAGAAAATATTTAAATTGGATGGATCCTCAAAAGTTGAAAACAACACTCACTTTTCACCGAAGATGTTTACATACCATCGTGACAGGTGACTGATCCATAGCCGTCTCACAAATACATTTTATACCCTCACCTTCATCACAGAAATAACATGCTGGTTTGTTTCCTCACGGTGTTTTACTTCAAAGTAAAGCTCAATGAATTTCAGATTTTCACTAATAGCTATGCATTCCTCTTTTCTCTTTTACTACTGTCGAGATAAATAGCAACTTTCCATTCAGATCAAAATACGGAAAGTAAGATTTGGTCAAAAAATAATCCTAAAGTTATATTTTGTTATTGCAAAAACTGGCGAACACACGCT
Organism: Watsonalla cultraria; assembly: GCA_964035505.1. NCBI lineage: Eukaryota > Metazoa > Arthropoda > Insecta > Lepidoptera > Drepanidae > Watsonalla > Watsonalla cultraria. The sequence goes on along the minus strand of OZ037712.1, from coordinate 1,134,010 downwards.
GAGCCGCAACGCTGAAGCGGTATTATTATCGCGGCATTATCGTATATGTTTGTCGCCCGTGATAATACAATTTGTTTGATTGATGTAGATTGGTATTCCGATGTTTCAGATGCACTATATAATAATGATTTCCTACCGAATTTCGGTTACGGCAGCTTATCTCAACGGGGTCAGCCATCTGCGCAGGAGATAAGTATTATAGTGCACAAGTGTGTGCGCAAACACAGGTCCCGCACTCTCATAGTACAACTATTAAATGGATCGATACTATCGTTTGAAAGAATAGATACTTATCATCTAATCTCTAAGCCAGAATAATTATAATGATGAAAGGAAACCTACCATAGGATGCATCCAGTACTCCGCCCCCATTGACCAAAACCCATCGAATAGTTTCAGTTTATAATTATGTGCGGTCAAGCAGTCAAAGACATGAAACAATCAATGAAAATAAAATACGGATTTGGGTTCATTCATATCGAGAAATATTCAATTTACATACTCGTAATTCGAACAATAAGGACATACAAAATTACTGTGTCAAAGCATAGATAAAAAAAAACTGTATGACATTCTTTGAGTTAATAAAAAGAAAGTCAAAATAAAAAAAAAATATATTGTATCCGTAGCTAAGAAAAAAAAAATGTATGTGTCATTCCTCTATGCGTGATTATTACTGTCAAAACTTAAAGTGTAATTTACTAAAATAATCGTTTAGGATTTAATTACTGAATTAAAACACAATTGATGCCCAATTCGAGTCTGTACCTTCAATGCCTGCTCGGCTTACAATGCAAGGACTTCGTTATGATTGCTGCGGACCAGACCAACACGCAGAGCATTATTGTCATGAAAGATGGTAAGGTTGTCTCAAACCACAGTACAGTTAGGCACTTTGCACATACATACATCTATACAACTATATCTATACTCTATACAGATAAATAAAATTGAAGTGTCTGTTTGTAATTCCAAATTAACAGCTTTTCAATAAATGCACATTAAAGTATATACGATACTTACATATAAAAAAATGCAATTTGTTAAGCTTTTCTCGATCTGTCTGTTTGTTTCGGGTAATCTCCGAAATGGCTGGACCGATTTAAACGGGACTTCATATATCTGGCAGATAGCTAAAGTTACAAGGAGTAAATAGGGCTAATTTTAGTTTCAAAAAAATTAGGGTTCCGCGGTCCACCCATGAAATAAGCCTATGCGGGTGAAACGGCGGGGCACAGCTAGTTTATTATAAAAATACAAGGAGGCCCTCGTGATATCAAACAATATCACACAATTGCTGTAACTATAACTAATGCACCATGATTACACACAAGTGTATGATGCATGACGTTGGTGTTTACTACTAAGACCATAAATGATTCATTTCTATACTACATACAAGGTTTTGAATTGCGAGTACTAGTTTAAATTTGAACAATTTAATATTAAATCAGAAATGCTTTTAGCTTAGCGATCTTTATTTTCAAAACATCTCCATTACCCGCGACTTCACCCGCGTTATAATTTTCAATAATTAAGTAAGGATGAGTAAAGTACGTTAGCTTTTTTTTAGTTTAGCGATGAAAAAGTAACAGACGGACAACTTTATCAGCCACCTTTTGGTCTGTTACATCGCACAAATTCTGTTTTCCTAAATGCGTAAAAGCTCTCGATGTGTGACACTTCCCAATAGGTAATATTATTAACATGGATTATCTATGAAGGTGAAGTTTGTAACATAAGTATTTCTTCACACGCAAACAGCTTGTACGGTTTTGGATCATCATCATCATCATCTCCCTGGCCTTGTCCCATACATTGTTGGTTCAACCCAATGTGGCTGATCACCAGATACCAATAGTACCAACTCATAATATTACTAGTTTAAAGTAAAAGGCAGCAGTGTTTACTCTACCTTTCTCTTTATATCTCTTCATAACTCTCTCCAGATGAAGAGAAGCTGCATGAAGTATCAAACAACCTCATTCTGGGCGTGATAGGAGACCCGGGTGACGCGTCCCAGTTCGCCCAGTTCATACAAAAGAACATACAATTGTATCACATGAAGAATGGATATCAACTGGACACAGCTGCCTCGGTACACTTCACTAGGAAGAACGTTGCAGAGTCTTTGAAAAATGGGGTATGGACCTACAAATTTAGAGCCTAACCTAACATTCATCTATACTACAGATAAATAAAATTGAAGTGTCTGTTTGTAATTCCAAAATTACAGCTTTTCACTAAATGCATATGAAAGTATACACGCTACTGATACAAAAAGCCCAGTTTAAAAAAAAATAACTGTCATTCTCCCTGTCTGTTTGTTCCGGGTAATCTCTGAAACGGCTGGACGGATTTTAACGGGACTTTCACTGGTAGGTAGCTGATGTTTCAAGAAGTAACTTAGGCTACATTTATTTATTAAAAATATTAGGGTTCCGCGACAATAAGGATGAAACTAAATCTACGCGGGTGAAACCGCGGGGAACAGCTAGTTCAAATTAAAAATATCTTTAGTTGATTAGATTTTTAACAAAGTACTTTTAAATCGTCAGACTGACATAATTTTACAGGACTATACATGCTTCCGCCAGGATTCATTCATTCTTGCTAATTCTCACTGTCTCAAAAGTTTTAGATCGATCTAATTGAAGTAGGTACATAGAAATCCAGGTAATAAATAGTTTATTCCGAGAGAGCTTTGAATCGTCAAAGATTTATCGGAATCCACGTTATAATATACGTCGACGATACAAGTTTCATAACGTAAAGTCAATCTCATAACCTTATTAAGCACTTATCTATCCCAATAAAATATATTAAGGAGTTTCCATTCTACTTAACCACTTCATTTTTTCATTTAGATTTTTAAAAAACAGAACAATTTAAAATGAATAAGATTATATTCAGTGACGTAACCTAAACTTTATTGTATAAAGTAAACACAGAAGCTTAAAACGGCATAATTATAAGACAATTATATTTAATACTCCCATTAGAAGCCTTAATATAAGTACTAAATATGCAAACTGCCCTCATACATTCGATATCAACTGTTCGTAACACTTTCCAAGTGAATTAATAAAGGCAGTGTTAATTGCAACTTCGGTAAGACGTAACGTTAAAATTGCCGGAGATCCATTATGATTTATCCAACTAATTAAGTTTGTAGGCAAATAAGTACTTATTTTCACGGTTGGCGAGCCTTGAATTATTGTGTGTGTGGTTAAATAAATCTTTAGTTTTTCCGTCGTGTGGTTCGTCGAACTTTTCGCTGCGAATTTGTAGAATTTACTATGAAGCGTGAACTACGCTTGTTCATCCATGAATTATTTCTGCATTGTGCTAAATGATCGTCACTTCGTTTGTCTTATTGCCGAAACATGTATTTGAAATAAGTAGTTAGTGTTGAGGTGGGAAGAATATTTTTATTTATAACCTAGATGTGCCCCGCGGTTTCATTGGCATAGTTTTAGCTTCGTTAACCCTAATAATTTTAAGAATAAAAGTAGCCACTTCTTGAAACATCAGCTACCTGTCAGTGAAAGTGCATTTAGTGAAAAGCTGTTATTTTGGAATTACAAACAGATACTTCAATTTTATTTATCTGTATAGAGTATAGATGTATAGATAGATATATATATAGATTGTTCCTAGTCAACTTAACATCAATACTAACTCATATCATCCCTAACCCTCTTTTTCTCCTTATAACTCTCCGTATAATGTCTTCTAGAGCCCATCAATGGTGAACATGTTAATCTGTGGCTACGATGACAAGGAAGGCGGTCAGCTATACACCATGGACTTCCTCGCGTCCTGCGTCAAAGTCCCTTTCGGGGTCCACGGGTTTGGGGGGCTGTTGTCTATGAGCATATTAGACAGGTATTATAGAACTAGTAAGTTTTGTTTTCCTATCCTTTACTTATAAATCACTTAGGCCTGTGTTCTCCGAAATTGTAGGCACTTTTCACCGAAGATGATTAAGCGCCAACGTAACAGATGGTAAATCTATCGCCATCTCAATCACTATACATACGTCTTTGAATTACTTCGCAGATGTATACAGGTTTCCGCATGATGTTTTCCTTCACCGTAAAAAACCTCAAACCCCACGGCCACCACGGCTCTTAATTTGGATAATTTTGCAATATCTAAGGGCTCTTTCAACGCTTTATATCGCTCTGGTGCGGCACAGATGTCGTGCTGCACAGCCAGCTGTTTTTTTGTTTACTGACGACGTTACAATCCGTCCGTACAAAATTAACTTTTGGTTTAGAATTCGAGCCTTCTCACAATACATATTATAATTTCAGATCTTTCAGAAGCAGAAGCGTATGAGATACTAAAGTTGTGCGTTCGTGAAGTGCACCAGAGGTTGTTCGTCAGTCTCCCTAACTTCCAGGTGAAGGTTATCAATAATAAGGGGATCAGCTCTTTGCCTACCATCTCTAAGGCTACCTTCTTGGGTCGGAAGTGAACTTGGACATTCCTCTTTGTCTATGGGAGTAGGTACATTGGCCTTTTCGTCATCATCATACTCCTGCCCTTATCCCATTTTATTTTGGGTCGGCGCAATGTGTTTTATCTTTTTACTTCAGTCTATTAGCCGTCATATTTGCCTTGTATGAGGTAAAAAGTTTAATACAAGTTGGGGATAATGTTTTAATGTTTACATTTTTCTAGTATTTTTATATTGTTAACTTATTGTTTAGTCAGCAATGTTAAGAAGCCAAAACCGTTTTTTGCGGCCGTGTCCGTGTCAAGACACTGGTCGTGAAAAATTCTGATTTCTGCAAGGATAATTTTGCCTGTAAAATTTACACCTTGCTGATTTTCAATAGTTTTTTTAAATATATTTTTTTTAATTGAATCTATTTTTCAAATATATTTTTGTTTGTTCTGTATCTTGGCAAAATGTTTCTATTTAATCTGTCACAAAACTCAGTTTCCAAGCGGCGTGCATCATTAGAGGTGAAGACATATTTGCTTCACATTGTTACAAGCACTTTACAATGGCTGAACACTGCACTGAAAATGCACCGTTTGGAAAGTGCTTCAAATTAATTTGTATTCAAAGTATCGCCAAATTCACATCAATCCGAGGTAAAAAGTAAGAAATGTAAAGAAATCTACTGAAATCCGTCGACGGTTTTGTAACAGCACTTGTGTGGAGATTTCAGTATTCCTATTATTGTTGTAATAGGAGGAGTCTGAAGGAGGAGAGCAAATTTTTTTAAAGGCCTAATGCATAACCTACATTACCTACATTCATATGCCCATGCCTGTATTCCCCGAAGGGGTAGGCAGAGGTGTTGTAATAACACTCACTTTTCAGATGGTCAGTCTATCGCCCTCTCAAGCAGGCACTATACGTACATACGTCTATGCCTATGCTTAACCTGAATTAAGATTTAACTTAAGGTTACATGATATATATATATTATATAGTACTAGCTTCCGACGCGGCGTCCCTCGCGTTTTATTATAAAATTTAACTCGATTATAACCCATGTTATATTTTAGCTTATTTAATTTTAACATATCAGTAGTTTCGGGGCATGTTTGCTACAAAAAACTAATAAATCTTCTCTCTTTATAACATTAGTTTAGGAGCAAACTATTAGGTGACATAATATCTATTCGATTAAGTTGAGAGATATAAGTTGATAGGTACAATATTGAGAGTAATTTACAGACTGAATCAATTTTGTATGACTGAACGAAACAAGAAACCTGAAAAATACCTATTTCCAAAACAAAATAATTCATTTGTAACGTTGTGGAAATAATCTCTTTAGTTCTACATGACTTAGCGTATTAAAATCATTCAACTTCCATTGATGATTTCAAGCAAGTATTATGAGTTGCGTATAATGGCTGAAGAGGGCGACGGCTCGCATTCACGTCATACTTGTGAACAGTGCTGCTTGTGGAGGCTGGTCGATTATCTCGGACCTTCATTTGTATTTAAAAGCTAGCTTTGTAGGTAGTTATATTTTTATTCATATCTTTATCAATATATACTAATATTATACAGAGGAAAGATTTGTATGTAAGTATGTTTGTAACGCATTGGCACAAAAAGTACTGGACCGATTTTAAAAATTCTTTCAAAATGTAATGATTTAAAAGAGCAATAGCTGAATTTCTTGCCGGAATCTTCTCCTGTATAATCCCATATAATCATGTAATTTCGACGATTTGAAAGTACTTTGTAAAAATTTTAATAAATAAAGATTTAAATTTCGGAAAAGCCCAGGGATTGAGGTTCAACTGGTTCAATCCAGATCCTTTTATGACATAAGATAAGTTCTATAGGGATATTATAGCTAGGTATATAACACGTTATGTGTGTAATATGTAAGAGCAAACACACGTCAAACAGCTAGTGATAAGAGGTAACACACGACTCGCTGATTATCGCTCCGAAACACAACGTACCTTGGACGATATTGCAGGTCTTGGGGTATTTATAGCAATACATTATGCTATTTATTATGAAGGATAATTATAATCATAGAACAAAATGTACTACAAACATGATTATACTAGGTCACGTCATTCTGTAAGGTTTTCCACCGTCGCACTCTTCGTCGAGTGTCGGTTTTAAAGATACGAAACTAAACCTTATCCTCTATGTATTATGTATCAATTTCCTATGATTGAAACTAACGCTCGTCGTCGAGCTCCACGAGTTCCACGCTTAGAATCCTTAGTGAATAACGCGGCTGGTCTTGGGGTATTTATAGCAATACATAATGTATTTATTGTGAAGGATAATTATTATCATAGAACAAAATGTACTACAAACATGATTATACTAAGCATAGCCGTGTTATTCTCTAACGTTTCTCAGCGTCGCACACGACATACGAGGTCTCGTTTTAAAAGAGAAGAAATTGAGCTTTATCGTCTATGCATTATGTATCAATATCCTATGATTGAAACCGACGCTCGACGGCGAGTTCCACACTGAGAAATCTTACAGAATAACGCGGCAGGACCCGTAACGAGTAAAGAACGCGCAGAAAAATTTTGGGGATACTGGGCATGTTTTTATACAGAGACAGACTCATAAAATTACTACTGAGCATTCAAAGGTAACTCGTTTTTAACTCCTGACGGGACCTAGGTATACGCGTTTGTTCACGAAACAGCACCCAGCAGTGACTTAATAAATTGGTCATTTTCTCCTAGGAAATAATCATGTTTTACGTTCAGAACCTACCGAAAAATATTTTTTTTTACAATTAAAGTGTAAACATTTAAGGCGCGGCTATACATTAATCAACTTACAGTTGGTTTCAAAAGGTGAAGTTATATCATGGCCGAACTTACCCAACTACTGAAATAATGAAGTCTGTTAAAAAGTAAACTATGAATACAATGAAGAGGAGCCGTCCACGCCAAGGTGATGGATATAAAAACAAGATTAATAGACTTGTGCTACATTTGCTCAGCGTCTTCGGACATAACCACTGAATAATTCTACTCGTGCATTAACATTTTGTGTGAAGTTTTTTTTCTCGGAACTAACGTTTGGTTAAAAGGTCTATTAAAATCTTTGAACGAGATATTAAAACAAATTAAAAGAGCCGTGGTGGCCTCGGGGTTAGAGCAGTCGCCTGCTACTCAAGCGACGCAAGATCGAATCCCAGCGGTGCCTGTACTTAAGAGTTTTTCTAAAAACTTATATAAAGTGATTTCATACCACGTGCTTTACGGTGAAGGAAAACATCGTGAGGAAACCTGCATATGTCTGAGAAATAAATCAAAGACGTATAGCGTAATATAAAATATGTATAGTGCCTGAGACGGCGATGGACTCACCCTCTGTCACGTTGGCACTAAATAATTTTCGGTGAAATGTGGGTGTTGAAAATTACAACACCTCTGCCTACCCCTTCGGGGAATACAGGCGTGAGCATATGTATGTAGATATTAAAACAAAACAAAATAATAAACTATGTTTACCCACATGATTACTAAACAACAATGTTTGGAAGAAAATTACCAGACAGTGTGAGAAAATAATTTAACTAAATACTTGTGTTTATCCAAATTGTGAGAATGAATTATCGTAAATTTTACATTTCTGTGAAAAAGGGAGAATCGTTTTACGTAACACTAGCGGACGTCACGCGGTTTCACCCGCGTAGTTCCCGTTCCCGTGGAAGTACGGGGATAAAATATAGCCTATGTTACTCGCTGATGATGTAGCTATCCATTGCTGAAAGAATTTTCCTCAAAATCGTTCCAGTACTTTTTGGGGCAATTCGTTACAAACATACGTACATTACATACAACTCTTTCTTCTTTATAATATTAGTATGGACTAGCTGTGCCCCGCGGTTTCACCCGCGTAGATTTAGTTTCATACTTATTGTCGTGGAACCCTAATATTTTTGATAAATAAAAGTAGCCTAAGTTACTCCTTTAAACATCAGCTACCTACCAGTGAAAGTCCCGTTAAAATCCGTCCAGCCATTTCAGAGATTACCCGGAACAAACAGACAGACAGAGAAAAATTTTAAAACTTGGTTTTTTTTGTGTCAGTAGCGTGTATACTTTCATATGCATTTAGTGAAAAGCTGTTATTTTGGAATTACAAACAGACACTTCAATTTTATTTATCTGTATAGATATAATTTCATCAACTGAATTCTTATTTCTTTGCTGTTATTCTGAAAGATACGAGTAGGTATTATCTCTGAAATGAAATTCAAAGATGTATGAATAGTGCCCGAGATGGCGATTCACTCAATATCAATCCCATTTGCACCTAATATTTAATCTACGTGAAAATGTTTATGTTGTCCAAGCTCAAATCGCAGAACAACTTTGATCTATCAATATATACACAAAATTTCATACAAATCAGTGCGGACATTTCGGAGGAATTTCCTAACAAACACCGACACGTGAATTTTATACATAAGAAGATTTTGGGTCAATGAGCATAAGTATATCATAAATTGCAAGGTCTATACATCTATACAGATAAATAAAATTGAAGTGTCTGTTTGTAATTCAAAAATTACAGCTTTTCACTAAATGCATATGAAAGTATACACGCTATTGACACTAAAAAGCCAAGTTTTAAAGTTTTTCTCTGTCTGTCTGTCTGTCTGTTTGTTTCGGATAATCTCTGAAACGGCCAGACGGATTTTAACGGGACTTTCACTGGCAGGTAGCTGATGTTTCAAGGAGTAAATTAGGCTACTTTTATTTATTAAAAATATTAGGGTTCCGCGACAATACGGATGAAACTAAATCTACGCGGGTGAAACCGTGGCGCACAGCTAGTAGGTAATATAAATGTGGATATGACGGTTCAAATCTCAGTCAAGCAACGTGACTTTGCGGTGATATTTTAATGTTGGCCGCATAGTTTGATCGCTTATACATTGTAGATAATGTTGGAGCAATCTCTCTGCACCGATGATCTACTTTTATTTTGAGGCTTCTACTTGTGGTAGTATCTGGGTGTCAGGTTGCGCACTTCACTTAAGTAATGGTTGAGGAGGTTAATGGCTGTGCCATTATAATAATAATAATTAATTATATTTATTGCTGTTATATATTTCAAAGACGTATGTATAGTACCCGAGACGACGATAGACTCACCGTCTGTCACGTTGGCACTTAATCATCTTCGGTGAAAAGTGGGTGTGTAATTACCACACCTCTGCCTACCCCTTCGGGGAATACAGGCGTGAGTATTATGTATTTATGGTGACATATATTCGCATTCGCGTCATACTTATGTACAGGTGCTGCCTGTACAGGTAATCCCCCAGTCCCCCTACAGGGACTGTGACAAGACCCGAATGGTACAGGTAATCTTGTTACGTACTTGTATAGGCTTATATTTACTTTGTTAGGAACAAAATTGTACTAAAAAAATTAAGATGAACTTACTGTGCTTATTATCGACTACCTGTGCCCCGCGGTTTCACCCGCGTATATTTAGTTTCATACAATTTATCCTCTATTTTATCCCCTTGGGGGTAGAATTAATCAAAATCCTTTCTTAGCGGATGCCTACGTCATAACCTCACCTGCATGCCAAATTTCAACCCGATCCGTCCAGTGGTTTGGGCTGTGCGTTGATAGATACCTTTGAGTTATACATATTTAGATTCTTCTCAGTGAAACCACAAACGTGCCGCGGCGGTAATATTTATAATCTTGTATGTATTAACCATACAATAAATAACATTCTCAGTTAAAAGTCCAATCAACTTGCTTTTGAATTTGTATCACACATGGAAAACATCGTGAGGCAAGAAAATATATCGCTCGAGAGAAAAGAGAATAGGCTAATTTGCATAACAAGTAATCAGGCAATAATGTACTTAAATGTTTGCAGAAGATTGTTTGTAGTATGCAAACATTACGCTTTTCTTCCACTAATGGAACATCGTAGTACTAATTAAAAACTTTATTACTTCGGCAAATATCTTGAACTCCAAAAATTTTAAAGTAAAACTGCTTTCTACTTAGGATGTGATCGAAAGTTGGTTTCAAAGTGCGTTAAATAAATTTATAACTTTACGTCTAACTTATTCAGTCCTTTTTGTTATAAAGAAGAGTTTATATTCGAACGGGCTAATTCTAGGAAATAGACAATTAATTACCGACCAATCTGACAACTTTTTTTTGGTTTTTCGCAAACGTATTTCTGCGTTCTGTGGTTATATGCATGCAAAGATATAATCAGCTATATTTCACCATTAAACTACTGAAATTTATCACGGACACGACAGCGGGGCACCGTTAGTATTAATGAGAGAATATGAATATTTATATTTTTGTTTATAACTTGCGTTTTGAGATAAACTACTTACAAATTACATACGTTTTAATATAAGAGCACTGCAATGTGTTTAGAAAGAAAGCTAACACAAATTTCACTATCACTTAAATCTTACCGGTTTTAATTAATTATTACAACGTAAGCACACTCACATAAACTGAACAAAAATGAAAATCACTGAATTCCGATTGAACGAATAAAACACCCTGTTTCGTTGAGATAAGGTGTAATTTAGTTAGATCAGTGTGTAGACGCGGGCGCACAAGGCTGAGGCGCGTGCGCAGATGAGCGGGAAGGCTGTTATCAGAGAGTGAGGCGTCTGCGGTGACAGCCGTGTGGCCATGGCTTCAGAAGCGACGGGGATTGGTGAAATATTTACTTTAAAAATATTTGGCTGCTAGTTTAAAAATTTTGAATTCGTTATAGTATTTTATATGAATAAGAAATGCACTACTTATCTACATTAATATTATAATGAGGAAAAATTTGATTGTTCTTATGTTTGTTTGTTTGCATTCAATAGGCTCCGCAACTAATTGACCGATCTTGAAAATTCTTTCAGCAATGGATAGCTACATCATCGGCAATATCATAGGCTACATTTTATCCCTGTACTCCGTGAAAAAAGGGAACTTGAACTACGCGGGTGAAACCGCGTGACGTCCGCTAGTATTGTATGTAAATAAATACACTCCTATTGCAAACTGATTAATTTTCGATACTTAAAATAGAATTTGAATAAGGGCTGCCCTAACCATAAGATTGTAGGGTACATAAACCCATTAAATAAGATATTATTATATCTTTTAGGGCTCCAGACTTCCCGACCAAATAGTGTTTTCAGTTCCTGACTAAAATGATACAAAATTCTGACGAATTCAGATATGTAATAACTGGAGATAAAATGGATCCAGCTTTAGCTGCTAATAAATCTTCCTAGGTGGCCTTGGTGGAGTAAGATAATAATTTGTAGTGATTAGACAATTCTCTCAAACCTTGAAGGTATGGTCACCGTAATATTATTATGAATGAATGTGAAGACATGTCCGCGCCTGAACTTAATGGGAAGCCTATGATGTGAACAGTTAAATAGCTTACCATCCTTGCGGCGGGAATAAACGTTATGTTTTACAGTTTGGCAGACGTTTTGTTCAATACTTATTCAGCAAGCAAGCCCTTATAACTATAAAAGACATCATGAAACTAGAACATTATAAAAATACTAAAAACACAATATCAAAAACCTGAAGACTCACAAATTATATATTCGGTGCACATTTACGCACAAATATAAGCTCTCTGCGTACCTACACAAAAAAAACAGGTACAGTATTAATTTTAATATTGTGTGGCGCTTAGTTTCGACCCAAAGTTTTCCCAAGTCTAAAATCATAGTCAAACTACACAGTAAGCAACAGGGGCCTTACCATGAGCTCTTATTGCCATGATAGTTTCACTCATTTATGAGACAGATGTATGTGACGTGTATACATCTGTCACTGTCGCACAACTGAATTATCATTGCAATAAGAGCTCATGGTAAGGCCCTTGTTCTTGCTAGAAGAACAGAGATTTTTCTTTTTTAGAATTTTCTTGCTAAAAGATATCTTTGGCATAAATCGTATTTTTGGTGATTTTCTTTCTGTAATGAAAAGTTCCACTAGGTTTCACAAGGAGACACTTTCTTGCTAGGGTAACGTACACTACTGAACCTGGTAGAGGAAGACCTAAGAAGCGATTGTGATGTTATGAAAGATAACGTAGCTAGAAAGGAAGAAAAAAGATCCCGAGAGACACGAACTTAGGACAAGTTTTCTACCTTTAATTAGTTTTAAGTACTGTTCCTTGTATATATAATTAAGTTTTTATGTGATAAAAAATTATTTCGCTAGAAAGGGAAATACAGAGATTAATACCAGACAAATGGGAGAGAATAACATATTACGACTCCACATGGGAAAAGGATAGGAGGATTATGATGACACAGTTCAATAAATTATCTATAATGTTGCTATTGTATTGTCTTGTTCTTGAATGGAGAGCTCTCTTTAGATAACAAATAGATAAGGAACGAAAGTGTATAAGCAGGACATTGTATATATAACACGTGATTATACGATTATTTTTACAGCAGCTAGTTAGATATATTACCACTTTGGTATTTTTTTGAAAATATAACATGCATACATATATTGATCATCAGGAGTACTACACTGGTTAATCAGTGAATCAAGTGTCATTTCATTCAATTATTTGTTTTGTGAATTCACGTTTTTTTTCTAATTGTTTCCTGGTTTAATGCAGTGGTGGGTGAACTTACTGAAAGTAAGAGTCCCGTTAAAATCAGTCCATTCGTTTCGGAGATTAGCCGGAACAAACACACACTCAGACAGACAGATAGACAGAGACAATAATTTAAAAATTCGTTGTGTTGTGTGAGTTCCGTATCTACTTCTCAGAAGGCTAGTTTCCGATCCGGTGGTAAGTTCTCGACGTTCATAAGTGACTTACCAAGGCCTAAACTGAATAAATCATTTTCATTTTCATTTTTCATTATCACTTTCTATGTATTTGCATTCAGGGAAAACCTGTTTAATTGGAATTACAAACACACAGTTAAATTTTATTTATCTGTATAGGCGTTCATTCATTATTGGAATGTTCGTGGTGTCAACATCTTAAGATCCCTTGACTCCGAGGCTAAGTAATTATCTAGCACATCTCTTACACTAATGTTTGCGAATAGATAAAATATAAGTATGTCGTCCTTCCTGCTATCTTGTAGTGGTGCTTATCTAATAATTATACCCGTGTCGGTCGCACTCCAGCAACTTGTTGGTTATCGAGTTACTTCACCAGGTATTTTCCACATACTTCACTTACATTGATAATTTAATAAACACGCCTACAGGTTTCTTCTTTCGGAAAAGTAATCCATTACGCTGTTCCCTGGTCCTATGATTATGACCCTTTTGGGAAGGACCACGATGAAGTGTCTATTTAGGGTCTAGAATTTTTAGGCGCACATATTTGGCAGAGACCATCGGCTGTATCGACAGAAATATCAATCCCTACTAATATAATAAATGCGAAAGTAACTCTGTCTCTCTGTTACGCTTTTCCGCTTAAACCTCTCAACCGATTTTGATGAAATTTGGCACAGACAATCTTTAGACTCTGAGAAAGGACATAGGCTACCTTTTATTTATTAAAAATATTAGGTTTCCGCGACCATATGGATGAAACTAAATCTACGCGGGTGGGAACCCTAATGTTTTTGAGAAATAAAAGTAGAATAAGAGATACTCCTTGAAATATCAGCTACCTGCCAGTCAAAGTTCCGTTAAAATCGGTCAAGCCGTTTCAGAGATTACTCGAAACAAACAGAATTTTTTTTAAACTTGTTTTTTTTTGTGTCAGTATCGTGTATACTTTCATATGCATTTAGAGCAAAGCTGTTATTTTGGAATTACAAACAGACACTTCAATTTTATTTATCTGTATAGATACAGATGTATAGATAGATAATTAGACCGTGTCAATACAATAGATTTTAATAGCTTAAAAATTCTAACATTATAAAATAAAATTTAGCATGCTCATGAAAACAAAAGAAAATCGATCAACGGTCTCAAACAAAGACAAATAACAGTAAAGTATTCTCTGAAACCACAGCGACAGGTCATGAAGTGAATAGTTTAATTTAAATGCAAAGTGGTTTGTGGCCTTGAATCAGCATCCTCTCACCGCTCTCCTGTGACATTGCTCTTCTTCCACGTCATACATGTCTGTTATTTTAAATATATACATCGACATCTTATTATGCATTAATCTCTACTAATATATACATCTATACAGATATACAGATAAATAAAATTGAAGTGTCTGTTTGTAATTCCAAAATAACAGCTTTTCACTCAATGCATATGAAAGTATAATACACGATATTGACACAGAAAAACCAATTTTTAATTTTTTTCTCTGTCTGTCTGTTTGTTCCGGGTAATCTCCGAAACGGCTGAACGGATTTTGACGGGACTTTCACTGACGGATAGCTTATGTTACAAGGAGTAACTTAGGCTACTTTTATTTATTAAAAATATTTGGGTTCCGCGGCAATAAGGAAGAAACTAAATCTACGCGGGTGAAACCGCGGGGCACAGCTAGTATATGTATAAAGTTGCCTGGTTGTTTGTTTGTTTGAACACGCTAATCTCAGAAACAATTGATCCGATTTGAAAGATAATTTCAGTGTTAGATAGCCTATTTATCAAGAAAGGCTATAGGCTATAATATACGTAAGTTCTAAGCCCAGCGGCCTACCAATGAGTGTTTCTTAAAACTTAAGTGCAGTGATTTCACACCACGAGCTTTACGATGAGGGAAAACGTTAAACTCAAACTCGAAATATCTTTATTCGGTTAGATTTTTAACAAACAAGTGATTACACTGGATGGTAAACATGGTGATAAATATGGTATACAAGACTACCCCCAGAGGGAGGAAACAATCCTATAGTGTACTTGCTGTGCCCCGCGGTTTCACCCGCGTAGAATTAGTTTCATCCTTATTGTCCCGGAACCCTAATATTTTTAATAAATAAAAGTTACTCCTTGAAACATCAGCTACCTACCAGTGAAAGTCCCGTTAAAATCCGTCCAGCCGTTTCAGAGATTACCCGGAACAAACAGACAGACAGACAGACAGACGGACAGACAAAAAAGAAGTTTTTCAGTGTCAGTAGCGTGTTTACTTTCATATGCATTTAGTGAAAAGCTGGTATTTTGGAATTACAAACAGACACTTCAATTGTATTTATCTGTATAGATATAGATATAGATGAAACGGCGATGGACTCACCATCAGTCTGTCACGTTAGCACTTAATCATCATCAAATCAAATAAGTCGATTGTGTGAATGACAACGTTTGGGTGTAAGAGAAATACAATCGAGACGTTAAAGAAAGTGAGTACCTAAGTACCACTACCCTAAATACTAGTATCTCCACCAAATGTCTATAAACTGCTATTTCCCGTAATCTATCTCATACGTATAGTATGGTATGGTAAAGAAAAATACCTCATTAAGTACTTTGGTTATTCCAAAAGCGTCGTTAGTAAACAATGAAATTTTAGTATGCTGTTAGCATTATCTCAGGATTCTGAAGATGAAAAGAGATATGTGTTCGTTAATCTTGTCTACCTAAGGTATCTATGGGCATTACTCAACAAGTTGTATATACCTTCAATGATTCCTAGAGGTTAAAATAAAAATAAAACTCTGCCAGTCAATTAGAATTATTCTCCGCCTCTGTCCTTCCTCATTGGAATTCCTAAATACGTACTGCAAACAGAGTTAGAGGTATGGTATCGCGTCTCATGTTCTTCGAAGATCATAATTCTTAAACAGAATAAATCATTTTCTTGTGATCTGAGTGCCTAGTGCAAGTTTTCTTAAAATCGCCGTCACAAGTCACCGCGTTGACGTAACCGCTGATTTGTACGGGATCAAAATAGTGCCCGCTAAGGGCTGACAAATCTGCGTTTACTTCAAAGCGGTGACTTGTGATGGCAGCAATGAAAAACTCTCAATAGGCCCGCAATATTTCACAGATTAGGTACATTTTCTTTGACTGATTTGATAAAAGATATGCATTTTTTTGGTCCCTAATTTAGCAGTGCTCAGAAGCAATGCTAGAATTGTGTTGAAACCAGAATGAAATGTAAAAAGATGAAAAAGCTCTGCAGCATAGAATCAATTTTCGCGCACTATCACGGCATTCCAAACCACAATGGTTTAAAATTCAAGTGTTCGCCGCTCGCACTCCATTTCAATTTCAATCAATGGAGCTCTGGATAGCTATTCAATTTCCTCACCACATTACCCTGTGACCTAGTTCACAGTTTTATCTGACTCCTACTGATTCTGCAGAGCTAATCTCTATTTTTTTAATACCCTACAAGTAAGGCACACAAGCGTATAGCCCTAGCCCGTGCTATAGTAAATATCATCATATCGACAGCATTTTGGACGATTGTCCTAGATTGGTTATCCAAACTTTCTTCAAATGCATTTTGGGGATAATTTACATTTACTGTCTTTTTAGTACCTAGTTTTTTTATACAGAACAATAGGTTGTGATTGCTATATTAATGGTAATGGCAGGGTTAATTCTCTCTAGTAAAGCTGGTATTTTAATAACATGGCTGTGCTTTCAAAATATCAGCAGATGTCCCAAGAATGCTTGCAACACAAAGAGTGTCACCTGTCGTGAGAGATTTGAGAGATCGTGAAGGGAGCCCCTAAAACTGCAAATCACAAGAGAAGAAAATATTCGACGCATGAGGTGTGACCACTAGAAGTTCAGTTGGCTGAGCAGCTGCACGGAAAAAAAAATTAACTTTTTCTAGCAAACGTCTGCTCTAGTCCTTAATCTCTATATTAGGCGTATATAACACTGGTGATAAAAACTTAAAAAAAAGATTGCTAAAGTTATGGCACTAGGCGCAAAGCGTTTTTTGCGTTGCTATTTCATCACGATTAGGCGTCATATCAAACTGATTTTTTTATTATATTCATGCTGTTTTTTTAAATCAAAATATTAGCTCCTAGGTATATTTCATACCTACCTAAAATGCAGTGAAAGATTAAGTGTTAAGTTAAGTTAAGAGTTAAGTGGTAATGAATGATTGGTAAATCATTGATGGGTGCAGTCAAACTCTAGGCGAATAATTTTAATTGAACGTAGGTAGGTAACTACACTCCTCTTATATCTACCCAATTAAATGTACTACATAACTTACTTCACTTACCTAAGAAAACAGCTGCAGTTTGCAAATACTTTTCACATCAGCTTATCAATTTATCCAGTATTGTAGGTACACACAGTCGCCTCCAATGGCCGCAAATATAATCTAGGACATATCAATCTCAATAGCCACCGATTGGTCTTATCGAACAATCCACTGTTATTATTCGGCAAATCATAATTAATTAAATTCGCGTCAATAGAAACTAAGTAGGTGTACATGAAGTAGTTGAAACGTGGTGACAGTTTGATTAAAGGACGTATGATTTCAGAAATTGCAATTTTAATGGTAGTGGTAGGTAATTTTCGTGGCCATGGAATTTGAGCAGTAGCCTGCTACGCAAGCGACACAAGTTCGAATCCCAGCGGGGCCTGTACCAATGATTTTTTCTAAAAACGTATGTGCAGTACATCGTTTTCACGTGCTATACGGTAAAAGAATACATCGTGAGGAAACCTGCATATGTCTCAGAAGCAATTCACAGACATAACTATAGCACCTGAGACGGCGATAGACTCACCATCTGTCACGTTGTCACTTAATCATTTTCGGTGAAATGTGGGTGTTGTTTTTACAACACCTCTTCTTACCCCTTCGGGGACCCTTCTGGGATGGCGTGAGCATTTTATTCATTTCTAAGTAGGTAATTTAAATTTGTATCTAGTAGTAGACCCACGGACACGACACACCATAGCAACACCATACTAGGTCTAGAAAATGACGTCACTACCAATTTATTTAATAGTAGGCAGGGGGAAAACTGAATGGGGAAAATAGTCCACCTCTTTGGGGAGTGACAGTCGAACCGCGCAGGCGCGCCAAACGTCTCCTACACGTCACCTGACATAACCTAAAAGCAAAACATTTTTTGCGAACCCGTGTTTTTGTTGTGCGAATACTTTTCTCTTTATGTGCGCGGTATTTTTATTGGTCGAAGACGATCGGACGATGTGAATTGACGATGTTAAAGAGCTTAAAGTGATTTAAATCACCAGTGCTGTTTCGACCCGCGTCCCTAATGTAGTTTAGAAGTTGATGTGCGCCTATTCGAGTGTGTTGTATTTTATTGTATACGTGATAAAGTAATACTCTCATTAGATTAACTGTGTGTGTGTGCGTTAGGGTTTTTTGTGAGTATTGTATTCCATACTTCTATACTGAACTTAACCATCTAGTTACCTATATTCTTTGATGCCGGTTTTCAGGTTATATTATACCCACCTCTAAAGGTATTTACTTACGTGTTTTATTTATATTATATCTGTACCATTCTTACTTTTTGTTTTCTTGTACATGATCACTAGAGGAAAGATTCATACCTTCATATTTGCCTATACCTACTGATTTACCTCGAATATTATTACTTATTAAAACAAACAGTATTTTCGAATTAGGTACCGACCTTAAATAGTTCTACGAGTCCCTATTCAACGATTTAAGACTTCTATTGATTGACAATAGTTTATTAGGGTTCCGTGCATCATTTATATAGGAGGCCGCTAATAAGTGATACGGTCACTCGCGGATGTATAGTGCCTGAGACGGCGATAGACTCACCATCTGTCACGTTGGCACTTAATCATCTTCGGTGAAAAGTGGGCGTTGTTATTACAAAGCAATAACTCTGTGGTCTTATTCACATTATCTCCAAACAACATCTGACCCGAAATATATTATAATTAAAAACTACAGGCTCTGCCCAGCGGTTTCTCCTGTGTATGACTTCATTTCATAGATAGGTTTATTTCGCGGAGCATAATTATTTTTGAATAATAGTACCTTAAATTATTTCTTGCAACATCAGATATCGGCCAGTGATTAGACGGAACAAACTGACAGCCAGACAGACAAACGAGACAGAGAGACAAAAAAAATCGTTAAAATCTGTCCAGCCGTTTCAAAGATTACCCGGAACAAACAGACAGACAGAGAGACAGAGAAAAATTTTAAAACTTTGTTTTTAGTGTCAGTATCCTGTATACTTTCATATGCAATTAGTGAAAAGCTGTAATTTTGGAATTACAAACAGACACTTCAATTTTATTTATCTGTATAGATGTATAGATATACTTATGTATAGTTGACGGAATCCCCGCGAGTCCAGTGCTCGCACTTGAACGATTTATATTTAATGAATTGTGATGCTCAATGCTCGCTCACGATGGGAAATCAATAGTTTATAAATACAAGCCGCCTTTATTGGTACTCTTTTGTTCTAATTGAAGTGCTTTGGTCTTTCGTTGGTACCAATTAACTTCCGTTACTAGCATTATTAAGGTTTGAATACTTAGGTATGATCGTAGATCCGTATTTAGAACCGTGGTGGCGACGCAAGCAACGCACGTTCGAATCCCAGCGGGACCTGTACCAATGAGTTTTCTAAAAACTTATGTGCAGTGATTTTACACCACGGTGAAGGAAAATATCGTGCGACTTGCATATGTCTGAGAAGTAATTCAAAGACGTATGTATAGTGCTTGAGACGGCGATAGACTCACCACGTTGACACTTAATCATCTTCAGTGAGAAGTGGATTTTGTTATTACAATACCTCTGCCTACCCCTTTGGGGAATACAGGCATGAGTATATATACGTATGTATTACAGTGCCCCAAGGCATTCAACATGTTTTTCTCATTTTATAAGGGGACGTAACACCATAGATATGCTAGCCCAATGGTGCCGTTACTTTACTTTTCACGTACGTAGTAGAAATTAAAAAATATAAATAGTTAAAAAAAAACCCTTGGTCAAAGTTCCACAACTGAAATATTATCTGAAGACATTTTTGGCATTCAAATTGTGTTCCTTCCCGACAATCTCGACCCTTCTTTAACCCTTTGATGTCGGCAAGGGGCCGGTATTCCGGTTTCGCGGCTAGAGCGTTGGCTATTGCGGCCCTTATCCCTTTATTGTAAACGCTTACTTATATGTAAATGTATTCAAGGGTTCCTCTATAGAATAATAATTTGCAAAAAAATATTGGTATAGACCTTGATATTTTTTTTTTAAACTATTGTTAATGTCTTGTTTGTGGACCTCACCGATCTTACAAATTAATTCTCGAGAACTCAATAATGTTAATCTGAAAATAATCTATACAGATGAAAAAAAATTAAGTGTCTGTTTGTAATTAATAACTAACAGCTTTTCACTAAATATGAAAGTATATTCGGTAGGTAGTGTATAACAAAACTTTTTGTTTTTAATTATTTAGAAAATAGTACAATTTTTTTAAGTGTTCTCTTTGTGACTGTCTGTCCGTCTGTCTATCTGTCTATCTGTCTGTTTGTTCCGGCTAATCTCCGAAACGCCTGGACCGATTATAACGGGACTCTCAATGGCAGATAGCTAATGATACTAGAAGTAACTTAGGCTACTTTTAATAAAAATAAAAATTTTAGTGACACCCATGAAATTAAGTCTACGCGGGTGAAACCGCGGAGCACAGCTAGTATAATATAAATGACGAAATTGTAAGCACCAATTATGCATAACCCATTTCAAATGTGAAATGTTTTGTACCAATGGAATCACTTGAAAGTTTTTGCGAGAATATTCGGCAAATAGAGCGGAAAGATTAGTAGATTAGTATCGCGTCATTACCTCCTCCAACTTTGTCCAAAGGCGACAGTCGGTGACAAGATTGCAAGTTTTGCGACGATTCCAGACAGGATTTTAAATGAGTTCTTTAACTGCCAAGAAGGCTTTAAAGTGAGTGTGGAAATGGGATTCCTGGCAACATTAATTGGGAATTATAGTTTATCAAACCAATTAATTGGTTGTATGAGCAATCAAAACTGTAAGGCTAGCCGCACACACACGGTATGTTTGTCAATAACGTATTGTCATTATTCGCAATATTTCAGAAAAATATCGCAATACCTATACTTATATAAGTAGTATTATTGACAATATGCATGGATAGCCTTTAGAAATATCAAAATTGATAACAATTAATAAAAAAAAAACTGGACCGATTTAAAAAATCTTTCACTATTTGAATGCTACATTATCACTGATTAATATAGGCTATATTTTATCCCCGTACTCCCACGGGAACGGGAACTACGCGGGTGAAGCCCCGTGACGTCCGCTAGTCAGTCATAAATCCTGATCCCAAAACATAGATACGATTTACCTAATCCAATACTCAACTGGGTAACTAAGTCAATTTTATTAGATCACAAACCGAGATACCTAAACTGTGTAATGTCAATGCCGCGTAATCTTGCGTTATCAATACGTTTGTACAAAGCGGCCGCGGTGGTCGACTATAATGTACATTAATTGGCTCGTAAAATTTCCATACCAATATTTTTTGTAGAAGTCATTAAAGAACGATGTTTGACAACGTAGTATGAAATTTGACATCAAGAGCGTCTGTAGTTGAATTTCTCAGTGATAAAAATTTGTGTAGTTAATTGACTATTTTTAATGGCTGGTTAATGTTGAATAAGCGTGTGTTTATGTAATTTGTGGTGTTTAAAATATCTAAGTACCTAAGGTAAGTCAATCTATACATGTCTACAGATTAATACATTTGAAGTGTCTCTATTTATCTGCCAGTGAAAGTTCCCGTTAAAATTGGCCTAGTCGTTTCGGATATTAGCCGGAACAAACAGACAGACAGACGGACAGACTGACAGAAAGACATACAGAAAAAAAGTTTTTTTAATGTAATTACTTACCGTATAATATACTTTCCTAAGAATTTAGTGAAAAGCTTTTAATTTGAAAATACAAACAGACACATCAATTTTATTTATCTGTATAGAATGTGATATAGATTCGGAAATGACTATTCCTTGCGCGTATTCGTACGGACAGAAGTTTAGTAATTAATCACAAAGTTAGGTTTGAATAACACTTTTGTTATTAGAAGACAACACTCAAGGGACGAGTTAACTGTAAAATTTTAACCCATTTACTAACTAAACAGTGAGTATATGCGACCCGTGACCCAAATTGGTAGGAGTTCATTAATAACTAACACTTGTTATCTATACATGATCGATCTAAACAGAGCAGCATCGTTTGTATAACTTATCTACGGGTAACTTACCAACCGCACACGTAGATTAATAACAATTATTTTATTGAATGGTTATTTTTGTGACGTATAATAATAATTGGAATCCAAAATCGAAGGGGAAAGATGATTGGCCATCTCATGCGACATGACAGCATCTTTAAAAATATAATAGAAGGAAAGGTAGAAGGGAAGAAGACCAAGTAGTTGCAAAAGAATAGAAGCAATCCAGAAAAGATTCCTTTGGCACCTCGTTTATAGATGCAATCTTGGAACGAAACTGAAAACTTATAATGAGCGACTAAAATACTTCAATATGTTACTTCTCGCCGATCGTAGACAAATAGCCGACCATTTAACTCTCTTCGAGCTCGCCAATAGTATACTGGATGCTCCTAATATTTTGAAAAAGTTAAATGCCCCATCAAAATTGCCCAGAGCCTCCAGAGTCCAGATATAACTTATTTTTACCTTCTCATAACAAGTCAAATTTGGGCCTATACTCACCAATAAACAGATTAATCCGAAACTACAATGCTATTGCTAAAACGAAACCGGTGGATATCTTCGCACGCAATCTCATCTCTCAAAAGATTTTTAAGTTCATTTCAGTAAATTTTTTTTCTCTATTCATTCCCAGTCTTCTATACAAAAACATTGTCTCTGTTATTTTACTGCATGCTGTTGCTACCTATAATTGTAGTGGCACTTACATATGTTACATCTATCATGTACTCAAACTAATGTATTGGTGTTCTCTATGTTGGTAGACTTAAAAAAAAATCATTTAAGTAATGAAAAGTTGTTATTTTGGAATTACAAACAGACGCTTCAATTTTATTTATCTGTAATAGATATAGATGTATAGATTGCAGAAAACATATTACGAGTAACTACTATTACCCTTGGCAGTAAACTTGACATTGTCAAGTCTTCAAGAGAAGGGCAACAGCGCAGATAAATTAATTGCTTCAATGGAATTTTGTGCGTCTTTAATTGATAAAATAATTAATGCAAATTAATTATACTCAGTCATTCAACTATATTACGTAAATGACTTTTGATTAAGTAAATGTCGATGTTTCTAGCAAAGTTACGGGGTTAAACTGTCGCTCTAGTACCTCAATTCTAGTTCCAATGTAAGACTTAATTCTTAATCTTCTTAATTCTCTTCTTCTGTGTTTTTCTATAACTCCTCTCAGATTTCATTAAATTATCTAATAACTCATCTGGCAATAACTTCTCGACGGTAGCCATTATTATAATAGATACTAGCGGAAGTCACGCGGTTTCACCCGTGTGGTTCCCGTTACCGTGGGAGTAGGGGATAGATATAGCCTATATTAATCAGTGATAATGAAGCATTTAAACGGTGAAAGGAGTTTTCGTAAATCGGTTCTGTACTTTTTGAGCCAATACGATACAAACATACTTACATACAAATCTTTCCTCTTTATATAGATACTAGCTGTGCCCCGCGGTTTCACCCGCGTAGATTTAGTTTCATCCTTATGGTCGCGGAAACCTAATATTTTTAATAAATAAAAGGTAGCCTATATCCTTTCTCAGGGTCTAAAAATTGTCTGTGCCAAATTTCATCAAAATCGATTGAGAGGTTTAAGCGGGAAAGCGTAACAGACAGGCAGACAGAGTAACTTTCGCATTTATAATATTAGTAGGGATTAGTAGGGATGTATGGACTTCTCTCCGTAGTAGGTACCTTGTATCTCTAAGGTAGATTAGCACTCATATTGTTGTCGACTGAATATAATAAGGATGTAGCATTGTAAGATGATTGGCCGATATCAGCGACT
Source organism: Watsonalla cultraria (assembly GCA_964035505.1). NCBI lineage: Eukaryota > Metazoa > Arthropoda > Insecta > Lepidoptera > Drepanidae > Watsonalla > Watsonalla cultraria. The sequence goes on along the minus strand of OZ037712.1, from coordinate 1,109,529 downwards.
TTCATCATAAACGTTACTTTGTAGATAATCCGTTTTATCGTCGGCACTATAAATAACAATAGATAATCTGCTATTATTTACAATCAACCGATTATCGAGAGTGGTTCGATGCTTATATCTTTTTCTTATCTTGGTGGGTCCAAATAAGTTGGACTCAGATGTAGCTATATCTTTGATTAGTCTAGGATGACTTGAGTCAGTCAGATATTCACCACTGATTAAGGATTAGATTATGCTGTGCATTTCACATTGTTGTGCCCTAACAGGGTTGTTAGCCGTGAAATCACTGCACATAAGTTTTTAGATAGACTTAGTGGTGCAGGCTCCGCTGGGTTTCGAACTTGCGTCTCTTGCGTAGCAGGCTACTGCTCATAAACATTATCCGTTCAGGTTAATGACAGTGATTTGTTCTTAGCGTCGGAATAATTACTACTGACGTACCTAGATCATTAAGGTACTAAAATAGTTTATCATTTGATACATTCAAACCCTAATATTATATTTTTTGTTGCAGATAAACGTCTTGGTATGACAACCAAACATCCGTTGTCATTCAACGCAAAGAATGACTTCAAACGAGGGATCAATAAGAGTGATAAAATATGACAATTAATGTATTAATCAGATAATAGTAATCTTAAGAGTGACTGAAAAGTGAAGTGAAAATGACCAATCAGTTAGATACAAAGTCCGCGGCGGTGGAACCACCAGGAAAACCTCTTGATAAAACTCTTTTATCAACCGACATGGGTTTAAATATAGAAGGAGGCAGAGGGATGGACGACGTTAACTTAGAAGGGTCAAGAAGATACTATAGAGTGTATAAACGTAGGTGGATTATGTTGGTGCTATTCGTAATGTACTCAGCGTCGAACTCGGCGCAGTGGACTCAGTACACGATCATCAGTAACTTAGTGGTGGAGTATTACGGAGTGCCTAGTACTGTTGTGTCGTGGACGTCAATGGTGTACATGGTTACCTATGTGCCTCTCATCTTCCCCGCGAGCTGGCTGCTCGACAAAGTGGTAAGAGTTTTTATAAGCTTTTGGACTATTTGTTTCAATATCAGTACCTACCCCAAGTGTAGGTTTAAACAGTTGTGGCCTTTAGTTAAACGCGCTAACTTTAAATCGCACAGTAATCATTTTATGAGACTGTTTCTGTCTGTCTGTATGGCGCGATGCGAATTAGAACATGCGCAGCTGTAGTCACGTCTTACGAGTGCTGACGTTGATTGCTCAGTACCATTTATGAGTCTGTCTTGAGTTGCTCCCCATCTTTGGCATTCGACCACAAACACAATAATTATCAACAAATTTTGAGCCTTAAAAACTTATACTTATGGTACGGAAGTGTTCGACGATTTCCCAGGTGCCATCGCAACAGTCAATGAGTCCAACCCAGGCAATTACTTCAAAAAAATCAGACATATGCAGGTTTGCTTGCCTTAAATCTTACGGATAATATTTTAGTGAACATTTGTTTAAAAAACTCAATTAAAAGATTCAATGAGATCGGAACCAATCGGCTACATTCGAAATCCGGCAAAAGAAATTCATTTTTTTTATAACAAACTTTAAATTACTGTAAACTATACGCGTTACTATACGCGTATTCCAGATCTTTGCAATCAATTTATTCACTTGATAAAAAACATTAGCAATAAATTGAATTCGTGCGTAATATGTATAATCCTTAGCACAAGACTACGTATTTATGACATGTTATGTTAAGAAAACTCAATGAAGGATCCTTTCGACATTCATCCACTCGTAATTTAAGTTAAGTTATTCTATATCCTGCTGACAAAAAAGGCGGCATTAGCAAGATAATACAATATCACGGGAATAATGTAAAATATTCCCTCCGAAAGATATTTTCATCTCGGGAATGGAAATTGGATATCGCACCGAAGTTTTCAACATACATTACCGCCTAACGAGCTGCGCTTAATCGAAGCCACTTCTTAACTTGGGAGCTTACTTTAGACGCCTCTATCACGGCATAGGGTTGACACTAGCAGATTCAATAACAATATTTGCTCAAATATCTCTGTTATTAGACTGCCTCGTTCGTTAGTATTATTGAGTTTTCCATCTTTAATCTATATATATATATAAATGAAACCCTATTTCCCTTGGTCACCACGTCACGCTCTAGACCGATTTTACCGGGACTTGCACTGGCAGATAGCTGAAGTTTCAAGGAGAGAATTAGGCTAACTTTATTTAAAAAATATATTAGGGTACCATGAAACTAAACCTACGCGGGTGAAACCGCGAGGCACTGCTAGTTTCCCAATAAAAGCCCGCAATCAAACTCAAACACATAACTCAAAAACATATTTGATTTGATTGAACTTCTTCTAGTGAATCCATCGCCGTCTAAGCCACTATTCATATGTCTTTGAATTACTTCTCACACATATGCAGATGTCCTCACCGTGTTTTACTTGACTGTAAAGCACGTGAGGTGAAATCACTGAACTTAGGTTTTTAGAAAACTAATCGGGGAAGGCCGCTGGGATTCGAAATTGCGTCGCTTGCGTAGCAGGCTCAAACCCCACGGCCTCCACGGGTCAAAATTATATTCTTATGTTGATACTTGCGTTTCAACTATGTATCAAAGAAAAGTGAGACTATGAATCCCAGATCGAGGCAGCCCTAACCACCGCCGGACATAATACATTGCCGGTCACATTTCACCCATTGTTAACAAGTGTCCTCATCTATCTAACAACTGACCACTTTTCCGCGACCCCTAACTTTTCACTATTTCTATAGGAATATAAAAGCTAGTAAGGATTGGGGCTTTACACTCAGCTCTTATAAAGCTAGTTGTGGTACTGAATAAAAGTAAAATATAGGTATATGTATTCAATACGACTAACAGGTGCCGTCAGAAGTTATAAGCGCCTCAGTTAACTGCGCGTGTGCTTTATTCGCGCCCTGCCATATAGACAGACAGAGGCATATTACTGCACTAGCTGTGCCCCTGTGTTTTCGCGGAACCCTAATATTTTTAATAAATAAAAGTAGCCTAAGTTACTCCTTGAAACATCAGCTACCTGCCAGTGAAAGTCCCGTTAAAATTCGTTCAACCGTTTCAGAGATTACCCGAAACAAACAGACAGACAGACAGAGAAAAACTTTTAAAACTTGGTTTTTTAATGTCAGTAGCGTGTATACCTTAATTTGCAATTAGTGAAAAGCTGTTATTTAGGAATTACAAACAGACACTTCAATTTTATTTATCTGTATAGATATAGATAATAATCTATTGTAATATAAACAATTTTAAACTTGTAACTTTGTTAAAAAAATATAAAGTAAATTGAGCATTCTATGTGTCCACAAAAAATGCAAGGTCTGTTTCTTCTCGTTCACATGCGACGCACGCGTTTATAACTTGAGATTGAAGTAAAAAACCTTATTTCGGTTTATTTATTCCTTTTTAGTGTAACAGTTTTTCTGTCGAAATGTTTGATTCAAAATTACAATTGGATTTTTTGGTGCCATAAACAACCATTAAAAAAAAATATTTACCTACCTATAAAAAAATGTTTTGCGATGAAGGAAAATATCGTGAGGAAACCTGCATATATCTGACAAGTAATTTAAAGACGTGTATGTATAGTGCCTTAGCCTGTTGTTATTACAACACCTCTGCCTACCCCTTCGGGGAATACAGGCGTGAGCATATGTAAGGAAAAACATTTAATATTTTATACATCCCGCAAATAGGTTCAATCAGATTCTGTGTTATTATAAATCCATCGAAAAAATTTGTTAGGTTTTAGGTCAATAGGCAAAGGGTCAATTTGCAAATGCATATGACCCGGTCCCTATTTCTATACACATTTGAGATACTGGCCGGAAAGCTGATCGGATAAGATGAATGATGGCCGGCCATCTCAGATGATGTGTATCGACACAACATACAACACTTTGTAAACGTTCACTCACTGCATTATGCTCCGTTCGTGATGTATTATCTGCGGATGATATATGGTTCACGTGAAAAAACGCAGTGGTATAGAAAGTACCATGTTTTATGGCGCCACTATCAATTACTATTCAGATATTCTCTATACCAAAGTAAAAAATAAAAGAGATATAATTTTCTTTTTCAACTGTTTTTCTAGTCCTTCGCGTCGCGTTGCACGCAGTGAAACTAACTAATGATTAAATAATTATTAGTATAGAGACTGCTGGCGACTTTGCGTGGTTTATGTCTGTACCATAAGTCCAAAATTCCATTCTCAGTAGTAGAATTAATGAAAACAGATGTTTAGTTTCTTAAATTAACTCCTTCCTTCATAAAAACTTTGCCTCTTTCTATATATGTAACTTTAGATGTTGCCGACGAATGACGGACAATGACTGGCGTAACATCCATCCAGAAAAAAAAAGTTTTTTGAAATTTAAAAAAGTATATTTCAAAGAATTACGTAAGTCCTACTGAGTCTAATATCTACCTGAGAGTAACTATGAAATATGAATATTTCAATTAAAAATCTCATTGCACAATTTTGTCCCGAAGGCTGATAACACAACGCTCGAACGGTTCCAATAAATTATACCAGTCGAGTGAAATGTATCGAGAGTTTTCGATGCCATAAATTTTCTTTCAGCCGAATATTATTAAGGAAAATGGCTAAAATGTATTCGAATTTCATGGTTTGTTTTGTAACGATATGCAAAATATCTATGCTTTCAATTGATAATAAGTAAATCTGCTTATAAGATGAACGTGAGTTGGTGGTGAGACATAATTAAAACCTTTCAATCACTATTTACGGCACTTTAAACAAAAAAACTTGTAAAAATAATTACAAAAGATATCTTTAAATATTCAGTACTTGTGGGCTTAGTACACCATATTGATAACAGACCAAACGCGCAATAAGCCTGAGTTACATAATCATTTTCTTTCAGTAATAAAGTACCATGAATACCGTTCTCAATCTTTCTCCCTCAAGACTTTATCAGATCTTCTTGAAAATCGTGATGTAACCATACATATAATAAACAGTATATTGGAGAAATATCGGCATAGGACTACTTGGTAAAGTAATCCATTCTTCAAAAGTAAAGAGAACTTGCTCCATTTTTCGTTGGTTAAAAAGTATTTCCAAACTTTTCACAACTTGATGAGCTTTAGAAATTATTTGAATACTTCTATCCGAATTCTCTTTTGAGAGATTAATCGCTTTCCAAAAATAAATTTGTTGAAACAAAACAGAGCGTCCACAAAGTGTAGGAACAAAGCAAGTTGCGTAATTAATCTCCACCGCTTGCGAACAATGGGAGATACAAATTCATCTTCATAATAAGGTTAATCGCAATATTTTTACACAAATGTTTGTGATTGTAGGACGGTGGTTCTGACTTATAAATTTTTTGTTTGGATATTAGCGCGCAGGTGCAAAAGCGCGAAGGGGTCGCGTTGGTAGAAAAGAATATCTAGCTTTGTCCCGCGCTTTCAACTCCATCGTGCCCTCGCGGAAAACGGTTTCTTTTGCGCATATTTGATGAGCAAAGTACAGGAACTCAGGCCAGTAGTTGCATGGGTGACCGCCCAAGTCCCTCGGAGAGTAATATCTTTGGCTATCATTACAGGTTAGTCGGAGGCCTAAGAAAGTCCGAACACTGGTTTAACTCAGATTACTGGTTTTATTTACAAAAAGGGGCTTCAAAAGTCAGATGGCATTATGCTTTGTATAAAAATCTGATGATCCGCAGATCAGATACAGATTCCAACCCCAACAACATCTTCTTATATATAAAAATGAATCCCAATTTTCCTTGGTCACGGCATCACGCGTAAACGGCTGGATGGATTTTAAAGGGACTTTCACTGGCAGATAGCTGATGTTTTAGGATAATTTTATTTAAAAAAAACATGAAATTAACACTACGCGGGTGAAAACGCGGGGCACAGCTAGTGTCTTAATAAAAATGCTTTTTGACTCGATAGCTGGAGTACACGTTGATGTCCAGATACATTATAAATGTCAAGAAAATTGTGGTAGTACTTAATAAAGTACTGAAAAAGCATTTGGTGAAGAATTTCTAAAGCTTCCTTACAAATTGTTTAACCCGCTTAGAATCAATTAAATTCAAAGCTGCCAGAACAGCAATCAAAACAGCCAGCTGGTCCAGAAGTATCTGTCTGTAAAAGTGACAATTATACGCACGAATATGTTGAATCATAAATAAATATTTTAATCATCAAACTAATTAGTCTGTTTGCAAGTAACAACATATAAACTAAATGAAAGGTCACCTAAACTTTATACTTAGAAATAAACCAAAGGTCAACCCCAGGACCGCGGTAGCGAACAACGTTAGCATACAGACTTTGGGAGTCCGTGTGTCCCGGAAATTTATTGCGGCATTCGCTCATAAATCCCAGTGGGACCTGTGTCATACAGGAAATAGCACCGCCTGTGCTGTGAACATGTATAGTATATAAATAGTAGCAATATAATGTTGTAAAGCTCTTCTTTTCCAGTAAAGTATTTGTTATTAATTTCCAATCAATTCGTCTGAGGAGAACTGACCGTGAAATGAGTATGGAGTTACAATAGTATGTAAAATTTTCTAATTATTAATATCTAATAGAGTATCTAGTTCGCATGTCTGTCATCCCTACTTCCCTACTAATATTATAAATGCGAAAGTAACTCTGTCTGTCTGTCTGTTACGCTTTCCCGCTTAAACCTCTCAACCGATTGTGATGAAATTTTTAGACCCTGAGGCAGGACATAGGCTACCTTTTATTTATTAAAAATATTAGGTTACCGCGACCATAAGGATGAAACAAAATATATGCGGGTGAAACCGCGGGGCACAGCTAGTGCAATATAAAGGTATTTTTGGACACGTCACCCCAAATTTCAAAAAACCGTAATCATTCTGAAAAGTTGTATCTGGCCTTGCGATCTTCCGTAATCTCATAATATCCAAGAGTATTAAATAGAATGTATGGTTCTAATGAACTTCGTCTGTGTAGACACATTTCCGTTATGTCATCGGAATGTATGCAGGAATGGCACGGATGATATTGTAAGGCAAGGGTTCGCTTTGCTACGGAATCCTACAGAAGACGTCAGCCTCGCTAACGAGCTCAGCAATTTGGGTGAGAGCACAAAACAATTGAATCGAGCATGCATTTATTGATTCACTAACTCATTATACAAATAGGAAACCTGCTGGTTTTACCATTACGTCACATTTTCATTATTGTACTTATGTAAAACTAGCTGTGCCCCGCAGTTTCGCCCGCGTAGATTTAGTTTCATGCTGTTTTTTTTTTAATAAAATTAGTATAACACACTCCTTGAAATATCAGCTATCTGCCAGTAAGTCCCGGTAGACGCCGTGACCAAGGGAAATGAGGATTAATTTTTATATTTAAGATGTATAATCTGAGATCTTTTCATGTTCTTCTTCTTGACATGTAGGTAAGACTCAAATCTCACAATTATGCGCGAATTTTAGCATCACAAAAAGAAGTAGGAAAATAGCGCCCAAAAGACGCCATTTTCTAGCATCAATGAATTCGTACATTTACATACGGAATACTTCCATTTAGTTCAAGAATAAACTAGGTGGGCTCAAATTTATTGTGGAGAAGAAATAATAGCGTTGAAAAAACAATTGATTCAGGTCATTGTGGGTCATACAAAAGAATAGAGAGCGCCAGGATGATCCCTAAGACTGACCACGTGAAGCCAGATACCTATTATATTAAATTCTAACAGATCCTAGAGAAGGAATTCATATACTAGAACCGACAAAGCAGATCGTACAACTGAAACTAATGACATTAGTAACGAGTGATTTCTTCTGTTGAAAAACCGATGTCAGACCTCTAAAACTATCATAACTTGAAGTTTGCGGTCACGCGACAGCAACAGGTAGTTTAGATATTGTTCTAAGAAATAATGTACGTGTTTTTTTTTATCATCGAATTTTTAATCAGACTATTCATTATTTGTTCTGGATGACTTCTTCATCAACACAGAGACAACGATTAAGCCGCTGGTGTTTTAAAGACCTGTAATGATTTTTCAAAAATCAAGGATTTCTTGAAATTGTATCTTTTTGGATAGGTTTACATACAAGCGAAGATCATGGATTTCATGACTTACGCGACACTATTGGTCGCAAACGCTACTACGGAAATGTGACATTGCGTTTTTCTATCTGTAATTTCCCAGTAGCAGCCCGGAGTCTGGATTAGTGACCAGTTTATGGAAATAAGCTCGCTTCCTATTACATGGAACTTGAACATAGCTGACGAAATTTGGGTATACTGGTGTACTCTAAGTATATCCCCCATACATAAAAGTGTAATTACGTCCAACGCAATTTAGCTGTCTGAAGAACGCTTCACATACGTCATCGAGTTTCTGACAACGTCTGAAAGGTTTTAGGTTTCCTCATGACGTTGTCCATCACCTTTAAGCTAGTGGTTCGGTTTGTTGAATGAAATAAATGGCTAGAGCTCTAATTTCCATCGTGGACTTCCTTATATGAAACAATGCTGGGAAACAGCACTGAGTATCAGAGAGTGTCGGAAATGAGACTGTTGGCGCTCATGTTTGCACTAACATCCACTAGCCATCCATTCGACACAACCAATATTATATTGGACGGACCGTTACTAATCTCATTTATAGAACACACAGTATAGACGCGGTTGAACGGATTTCCAATTTATTTATTACAGCTTTTACTAGTTGGTTTAGCTGTCCGACGTGGTTACCTCAAGCTGATACTAAGTATATGAGGTTGTTTTAGACGGGTGTGAAGAGAATTACACGATTGGGAACGCACGCGTGCTGTACTTTGGTATTGGTGGTTGACATCATCAAGCTATTGGCTGTGTCTTGTTCTATTTGTCTTGTTTGATTTTGTTTTAGTTTAGAAAATCCTGATTTGTTTTATTCTACTCCAGAATGTCTTTTCCACGTGAATGAATCCGCTCTCAGCACGTATCTACTAAGTGATCGAACTGTTGTGTAAATATCATGATTTGATTACACTGTCGAGTCATCGAGTCGGTATCATAGTAAGTTATGCGTAGTGCGCCGCGCCGGACGGAGGGTGCACAGGAAATGTTCCATTCAGCCTGTGATTGAAGGAAAATGGAAAACAGTCGACGGCGGGCGGTCGCGCGGAACACACGCCACTGCCTGACTATAATACAACAACACGCGCGCAACATTGACAATAAATACAACAAGTTTATAAAACCTTCGTGCCATAATAACAAGCCAAATTAGGACAATAAATCGACAATAATTTAACCAGATTATTTACAAAATATAATATTTAAATATAAGATTAGAGATTCATATACAAATGGGAGAGCCGCGAAATATGGAAGTTTGTGGCAGTGTTATGGACGGGGTGGCTGAGAAGGGGGGAGTTTTGGAGTCTCCTACAAAGAAGGCACCGACGGAATACACAGTGTACCCCATTAGATGGGTGGTTTTGTTCACGTTCGTGCTGCACTCTGGCTCCAACTCGATGCAATGGATCCAGTACAGCATCATCCAGGACGCGGTGGTGAAGTACTACGAGGTGTCCAGTATAACGGTGTACTGGACTTCGATGATCTTTATGATTGTCTACATACCGCTCATATTCCCCGCGAGCTGGCTGCTTGATAAAGTGGTGAGAATACTCTGCTTTTTTCATTCATCTATACACATAAATAAAATTGAAGTGTCTGTTTGTAATTCCAAAATAACAACAGAGAGACAGAAAAAATTTAAAACTTGGTTTTTCAGTGTCAGTATCGTGTATACTTTCATATACATTTAGTAAAAAGCTGTTATTTTGGAATTACAAACAGACACTCCAATTTTATTTATCTGTATAGATATATAGATACGAAAACTTTTCTATCCGTCTTATGCGCAGAGCGGGTAAAAGCTAGTATGCAAACCATTATCACCTCAACAGGATTATCATAATCAGTTACGGCATAGTGTATTAAGAACTTCTTAGCTCTAACGTTGCATTTTGTGATTGGTACTAAAGTTAAGCGGCAAAGCTAAGAAGTTAGTAAGACGTCACTGTTATAAGCGGTACACATCAAGACAACGGTATCGTGCTTTTTTTTTATTTTAGTCTTCTCATGGTTCGTAATGTATGTGAATAGTCTTCTCCGCGTTCACATGGTGATAAAGTATCTGAACCTCATCACACATCAATATAATGAACTTAAACAAACACAATAAAATAAAGATACAATTCTCTTTAGACTCGCAAACTTTTTATCCCCGAGATTTTTACCGTCATGAACAGGTTATCATGTCAGAAAAAATACATTCTACGCTTACTTCACATGGTTCCAATTGTATCTGTATTGGGCGATTATTTTAATCTTTGTAAACCGAAATGTGTTCTTATTCCCTTATTCCTTACTACTCAATTACTTTTCACATACGTATGTGGGTTGCGAATGCATCTTAATTGTAATTGTGTATTGTAATTTCGTATTTCTAGCGGCTTATTTACATCTGTGTCAAAGACCTTGATTTTTTATTAAATTTTAGTGTAACGTTCTCTTTGAAGTGACCTTTTCAAATTTATGCAAAAAATACAAATTTCGTTATTCATTATGTTGTGGAATGTGTAGTGGAAGTAGCGAGAGTGTGATTATGGAACCATTGAAAAATTTAAAAGCTAATAGTAGGTACCTCAGCCTTGGTGGCCGAAAAGAGAGCCTGCGTTGTACAGCTAGAGCCTGCATCTTAAGCGACGCAAGTTCCCACATCCACTAAGCGCTATGAGCAACTGATTATTTCTAAAGAAAATACTCAAATGTTGTCATACTCTGCTAAGAGCAGCTGTTATTACGTTATAGGAATAAATCATGATGATAATATAATATATTGAAGATAAATTCGAGGTAGGTTTGTATACATACATAAGTGTCTGAGACGGCGACGTATTAATCATCTGGGACGTTGGCTACCTAATTATTTTTGTTGAAAAGTAGCTCTTTTTTTATTTTTCCCCAACTGAAATGCTTCTATGTTAAGTTACTATTATAATAAAAAAAAGTTTAAATCACAATATTAATGTCGTTACTACAAACAGGTTTTTTGAAAAATTATTTGCTAGCGGTTACTGTTTGTGATACCAGCGTATTTATTCGCACTCTGTCGACCTTCCATTGAGAAGGCTTACAGAATATTAATAATATGTGTATTATAATACAATTTTACAACTTGAAGTCAATACAGACTTATGTTTCGGAGCACGAGACCAGGGGCCCAACCATGAGCTCTTGCAATGATAATTCAGTTGTGCGACAGTGACAGATGTATACACGTCACATACATCTGTCTCATAAATGAGTGAAACTATCATGGCAATAAGAGCTCATGGTAAGGCTCCTGGATTAAGTTATACGGACTTCAGAATCACTTAAAAATCATGAACAGCTCCCAACAATTTAATAGTAAATACTTATTTAAATGAAACATATTTTTTACAGTCATTGTTGTACTCACCAAATTTAAAGGTAGCGAACAACAATACCAAGGCAATAAGATAATAGTTTTCCTTTATATCGTTAAGTAAATATCCGTATTTTAAACGTAATAACCTTGTAAATAGTAATTAAGATCGTAATTCAACAATTTTCTGGATATTTGAGATAAAAACCTGAGATGCGTAGGATTAATTAAAATTTTATTCTTCGTTTCATTTTTATCTCTATACTAATATTATAAAGAGAAAAGATTTGTTTGTATTGAATAGGCTCCGACACTACTAGACAGATCTTAAAAATTCTTTCAGCAATAGTTAGCCACATCATCAGCGAGTAACATAGGCTATATTTTATCCCCGACTCCCACGGGAACGGGTACTACGCGGATGAAACCGCGTGAAGTCCGCTAGTATACTATAATCTTAATTCGTGTGATAACAATGAGTAGGTAATTAGACAGAGTATAAACATTTGAGATACTTTTATTACGTTTCGGCTAGTTCTTGAGAAGGATAAGTAGGTTTCAACCCATCCAACCGAGTAAGTCCTCTTAACTTCTCTATGCTTGACCATATATAGATTTGATCTTGCAGCATTATTCACTAAGGTTTCTCAGTGTCGAACTCGACGACGAGCGTTGTTTTCAATCAAAGGAATTTGATACATAATATATAGAGGTTAAGATTCAATTTCGTATCTTTAAAACCGACACTCGACGAGGAGTGCGACGCTCAGAAACCTTAGTGAATAACGCAGCTGGATCGTAGACCACGGCTACCTTTAGACATATTGGCATTTTTATAATTCTTTCATCATCTATACTCTATACAGATAAATAAAATTGAAGTGTCTGTTTGTAATTCCAAAATAACAGCTTTTCACTAAATGCATATGATAATATACACGCTACTGACACTGAAAAACCAAGTTTTAAAATTTTTCTCTATCTGTCTGTCTGTCTGTCTGTTTGTTCCGGGTAATCTTTGAAACGGCTGGACGGATTTTAACGGGACTTTCACTGCCAGGTAGCTGATATATCAAGCTACTTTTATTTATCAAAAATATTAGGGTTCCGCGACAATAAGGATGAAACTAAATCTACGCGGGTGAAACCGCAGGGCACAGCTAGTCATTATATAATAAGGTAATGTTTTTATTGCCATTTATTTTTTTAGGTTGGATAACCTTTATCATTTAAGGATATGAAAAATAAATCCTGAATCCCTCGCGACACGAGAATTTTATGTATTATATATATTTTCGGGATGTACAAGAAGGGATTGGCAGAAGAATTACTACACCTACTTTTTACCGAAGACTATTTAGATGCCAACGTGACTGACAAATGGTGGGTCCTTCACCACTTTAGGCAGTATTTTCCATAATTTCATTAATTCCTTCCTAACTTCCCTGACGATGTTATCCTTCACTATAAAGCTCGTCTAGTTACATCCGTCATTCAATAAAAAATCTGTACATAGACCACTGCAAGCTACTCAGCAACCAGTAGATATTTCATTACTTGTATTTTCCTTTCAATGTTCAAACGAAACATGACTGATGAAGGGTCATCATGACATCAACATACTCAGTCGTAATACTGCGTCGCGAATATTTCCTTCCAGATTCAATCTCAAATAGCCTTTCATATTGTATTCATACTTCTTTCTGTCACGCACAGGATTCACATATAGTTACAAAGATACGGATCATTATTGGATTGTATAGAACACGTGCCTCCTTTTCTGGTAAAGTTATTGTCAACGACGTATGTTAAATATGTCATACCAGTAGTGTTCTTATACTTCCTATTTCGTGTACGCTTGAATAGTTGAACAGTATGCCCAATAACAAAATAATCGTTATAAAACGCGAGTTAACGATAGAGTAATTTTTGCGGAAAATGCTGTGAGAATATTATACCGTCTTTGCGAGGTAATATGATGGGAAAAACGAACCGTCACCGTTATTATTCTGTACGGTAAGACTAAGTTTATCTTTGAGATCTAACATAGTTAATATGCTTCTTATGTAACATAACAAGAGGGTAGGCATGCGCCCGTACCTTCATATCGTGTCTAACAAACCGACAACGCATTATCTAAGTCGGTAATTTTGAATTCTCAAAAGTTAATTATGATTCGATTCTTCCAAGAAGGCTTCTAGGATACTCCAAGGGTTTTTTTCATCTACAAAGAATCAATAGTGGGAGTATTTTTTTATTAATACCTACTTTTCTCAATGGTGGATCAAATTGTGACACATTCATCCCACTAGAGCAAATTAATTTCACGCGGTTACACCACATGTCGTTAATGAATAAGCACCATTATTTTAAAGGGTACCTACCCTATCCTGTGAAGAGATCGATACGTTTTCCGAACACTCTCAGTTCCTTGTCAATAATTAATTACCGGTTTATCTCAGCGACCCAAAATGAGTCTTGGCCTCTGGTTAATAAAGTCAACAATTAATAACTGCTATCCGCTTATCATAATTAAATACTATCACTTAACTCCAACACCTCACGTTTGCCGGCTTATCTCGCGCAATGAGACTAGAGAAGTACACATACAGACACAAACAACAATATTTACGAGGTGATAACCCTCACATAGTTACTGAAACTAGTAACTTACGATTATAGAGTATCGACTTCTATCGAGTGTAATTTGTCCTCGCCTCGGTCCCAATGTTATTTACTATCAGAATCTTTTACACTGTAACTTGAAATGACAATTACATACAACTATAAGAATTCGCTTTCACTAATCCTTTGAGGCACCCAGAGGATTGGTGAAGGGTATCCCTAAGAGTTGTGAACAGGTGCTGCTTGTGGGGGCTGGTCATCTCAAGCTACGCATTTAGATATAAGTACAACTACTAGACTTTTCTTTATGTTAATTTTTATCGACATTTGTGCATTGGAACTGTGTCCATAGGCTTACATTTCTCAAGTGATTTATTTTGTTTTTTTTTTATTGTATAATATTTTTGAAAAGAGTATTTACTGAGTTTCTTGCCAGGTTCTTCTCAGTAAAAGCAACCTTCCGAACCTGGCGGTAGCATGTATAATCCTGTAAATTGTGTCATTCTGTCGATTTAAAAGTGCTTTGTATAAAGTCTAATCGAATAAAGATATTTTTGACTTTGACTATACATCGGTCTCATATATGAGTCACACTATCATGGCAATAAGAGCTCATAGTAAGGTCTCAGGTAAGCCCGTCAACTAAAATTACGTATGATACAAAGGTACAAACAATTGGCAGGCTTATCGCAATCAGTGATCTTTTCCTTACAACATTCAAATAATCTTTTTTTGTCTTAGCGAGTATCCGGGTCAGTCACTACTTCAATTTTTAAACTGCCTAACGTTACATTCAACTGTATGACTTTGGAATAATAAATCACAGTGCAAACTAGGACAATATTTGCCACGTTTGAGGCATACTCGGCTACGTCACTTTTGAATTTACAGTAAAGATAATTAAAATTAGTAAGAACTTATAACATTATTTTCATTAGTAGGTAAGCTATTATTACGTCTTGATTAGGTGTAGTTGGTGCCTTTAAGAGTGCTGATGATCTGTTCAATGTCAATAAAGGAATTAGAATCAATTCTAAACTCTACGATAATAGCTTCTTAGTATTTTTACTTGGATGAAGAATCATAATTGACAAAAATCAATGGACTTTGCATCCCAAGCACTAAACACCTTTTGAAACAACGGCTATGATTAATTGAGTAACCAAGTTGTCCACAAAAGAAGTCGCTTTTGATGAGGTCTTATCTCTTCAGCTGTCAGTTACAAAATAAGTGGCTTAGCTCAGGCAGCTCTCAACAAAAACACGCCTGAATATAACGACTTGTAATTATTCGAAACGCGAGAATTAGGACGTGCACCTGCCTACGGAGGCTCAGAGTAATTTTAACACGTTTCGCGAGTCGTTAACACGCTCCTAATGGTTCCATTGAATGGTTCACGAGTGTGAGCTGTCTTTTGGAACGGTGACTGTAATGCGAATTTAAGCGATTGGAATTTGAATTGTATTTTGAAGGGGGAAGTGGGAATTTCCAATTTAAGGATGTACTTAATCTATGTCAGGGCCTTCTCTATTTGATTTCTGAGGCTTCCTAAACAAAATGAGGAGATTTATATATTCTATGTAACAAATTTAAAAACCAATGTTTTCGTTTTGTTTTAAATTATAAATTGGCTACGTATATTGAGTTAAAAGGATAAGTAGCCGCCTGTGGCACCTCTAAAAAGTATATTATAACAGGACCAATAGCGGGGCCACACCCAAACAACTACATCGGTCTCTCACCACGCTGAACCTGCACCTAGACTCCTTTCACCTTCTACAAAAATCAGCCATCCTAAACACTAGCAAACTGATCAGAACTAACACCAAACCGTAGAATTAACCTCACGACCACACACAACTCATATAGATATACCTCCCTGTTTCCCCACTCGCTACATAGATGGCGCTACTCGCTAACAAATGCGAAGTTTGAGTACAAATACACGAGAACCTAAATCGCGCAATAAGAGTTTTCGAGCGCATTGCAGTATACAGGTTGTCGGAGAAAAAGAAACAGTTGTCTTCTAGAAGTTGTAGGGTTATATGAATATATAATTTATGTTTAAGTCGTAAAATATCTAGCTCCAACAATAACGTAGTTATAGACTATGGTTGCTAAGGACCGAAGAGCTCGCGGCCTTAAGCAGTTGAATGAACGCGCGGCCGCGTTTACCTACATTACGTACGCGGTAATAATCTACGCAAGTATAGTTAGGTACCTACTTCAAATCATTTAGTTAATTGACCTTATTTATGACAGGTTACACCTTAGTCTGGACCATATCACTTCACTCACACACAAAACTGCTTAACTGCACTGAAAGCACTATTACCGCTAGTTCAGTCAACTTCTAAATATAGCAGAGAATGATGAATGGAATATGAAATAATAATATACGGTTAGTGTCTACAGTCAAGACAACAACACAAAGGATAAAAATTTACAAAAGAATAATAATGTTTTTAACAATCTTCTTACTGGTACAATGTGGTTTGCACCAGTACATCGGGTGTTGTCCCACACATTGTGTTAATCTGTTTATTGCTTTACTTTCAATCATTTTAAAGTACTGTTTCATTGGAAATGCTTCAAATTCGTTCTGCAATTTAATGTCGATCGATTTCCACACGTATTATGCGATGTACTCAATTACATATTTTCGTGGACAAACCTGAATATATTTCAGTATTGAAGAGCTCGTGGCACAGTTGCTGTTGCGCATATAATTCTAAGCGATTTTTTTAAAACGAGACTTGCAGATTTATTTGATACTGAATGTTAAAACTTGTATGATTATTAAAAAAATACCTACATCGATAGGACTAAATCTTAAAATATCAAAACGACTCAATATACCATATACTTTTGAAACTATATGTTAATGAGAAGTGTATAGCATTAATCTGTCTTTAATTCACTTGTCAACTAACTTATTATTGAATTACGTTAAAAAATATTTTGCACTCTATATGTACGGTGCTGCCGCGTTATTCACTAAAGTGTCTCAACGTCAAACTCGACGACGAGAATTGGTTTCAATCATAGGAAATTGATACATAACACATAGAAGATAAGGTTCAATTTCGTAACTTTAAAACCGACACTCGACGACGAATGCGACGCTGAGAAACTTTAGTGAATAGCGCGGCTGTATTGAACTATTTCAGTGTATTTGTACAGCTTTCAGGAGAGAGAATAGCATTGAATGTCCATAACAAATATAATAATAAACATAACCAAGGACTTTAAGTCATACACCTATATTTTATAGAATGTAGTTATTGCGTTATATTTATAACTAGCTGTGCCCCGCGGTTTCACCCGCGTAGATTTAGTTTCATCCTTATTGTCGCGGAACCCTAATGTTTTTATTAAATAAAAGTAGCCTAAGTTACTCCTTGAAACACTATCTATACATCTATACATCTATATCTATTCTATATTCTATACATTCTATACAGATAAATAAAATTGAAGTGTCTGTTTGTAATACCAAAATAACAGCTTTTCACTAAATGCATATGAAAGTATACACGATACTGACACTATAAAACCAAGTGTCTCTGTCTCTGTCTGTCTGTCTGTCTGTCTGTCTGTCTGTCTGTTTGTTCCGGGTAATCTCTGAAACGGTTGGACGGATTTTAACGGGACTTTCACTGGTAGGTAGCTGATGTTTCAAGGAGTAACTTACGCTACTTTTATTTATTAAAAATATTAGGGTTCCGCGACAATAAGGAAGAAACTAAATCTACGCGGGTGAAACCGTGGGGCACAGCTAGTTAATAATAAATTTGAATATTTTTTTCTCTCGCAATCTCATACATTTTTTCCTATGTGAAAATCTAAGTGATATCTAAAGTTCATGCCTTACTTTGTCATCCATAGAAACAGTATTTGGGAGAATTTTAGTCAATCTCTGTAAAATATATATACAGCTCAGAATATCAGCATTATCAGCTAAAATATTTGCTCATCGGTTCAAAAACTTTACCTAAAATGCACTCTGTTTTTACTTAAGTCAGGAAACTGCACGTGACATACATTTTCACGTGAGCGGGGAACTGGTAATGAGATTTCCCCAAGAGGATTATCGACAAAGCTTCTAGAGCGCATATCCTGCACGCGGACGGAAACACGAGTTATATTGAATGCAAGCCTACCATATACCACGAGATAGTAGATTACTACTTCGGCCTCCAAAATCACGTTTAGTTTACCAGAACCCCAAGTATAGATTTTGTGGGATCGAAAAAGCGCCCCTAGCGGCGAGTGTAAGAAGAACATTTCCATACAAAATTATTAAAATACGCAATCGCAGATTTGATTGTTTTTTTGTTTGTTTGTTTGCATTCAATAGGCTCCGAAACTAATTGATCGATCTTGAAAATTCTTTCAGAGATGGATAGCTACATCATCAGCGAGTAACATAGGCTATATTTTATCCCCGTGCTCCCACGGGAACGGGAACTAAGCGGGTGAAACCGCGTGACGTCCGATAGTAAGGAATAATTTTGAAAAAAATTAATACTCGATCCTGGATAGTTAAATAATTCTTCCTACCTCTAAAAAATTTACCAAGGATGGTGCATGAGACACACTGATACAAAATCTGACACTCTAATACCGTAAGAAGTACATTGAAGCAATTTATCAGAGTAACGCCTGTCTTTTATTCCTTACGCACAATAACCACATCCTATATGTGTTTTGATACAATCTCACTGACTGTCGTGTTGATTAATATAGCGCAATACATACGGAGGAAAAAGAGCTCTCACATTTATCTATACCAATAATATCACAGTATAAATATAAGCTTTATAAACAGTAAGGAATCTAAGATAATAGAATCTTACGAATCATCTCAAAGCACTTATCTGCATCGATAGTACCTAGTAAAGGCAAATCACGTCGTGATGGGACAGTATCGCTTGCGGAAGGGTTTTCCTTCCTCAACTTACAGTATTATATCGTCGGACTCACGGACTGAAACGTCACTCAGAACTAAGTCCACCTTAAAATATAGCGTCCTCGTAATTTGCATGCGATATTGTAGACAGTGGCGCAAGTATATATA
This sequence comes from Watsonalla cultraria, assembly GCA_964035505.1. Classification (NCBI taxonomy): domain Eukaryota; kingdom Metazoa; phylum Arthropoda; class Insecta; order Lepidoptera; family Drepanidae; genus Watsonalla; species Watsonalla cultraria. The sequence goes on along the minus strand of OZ037712.1, from coordinate 1,090,339 downwards.
AGTTACTAGCTGTGCCCCGCGGTTTCACCCGCGTAGATTTAGTTTCTTCCTTATTGTCGCGTAACCCAAATATTTTTAATAAATAAAAGTAGCCTATCTGAAACATCAGCTACCTGCCAGTGAAAGTCCCGTTAAAATCGGTCCAGCCGTTTCAGAGAATACCCGGAACAAACAGACAGACAGACAGACGGAGAAAAATTTTAAAACTTGTTTTTTTAGTGTCAGTAGCGTGTATACTTTCATATGCATTTAGTGAAAAGCTGTTATTTTGGAATTACAAACAAACACTTCAATTGTATTTATCTGTATAGATGACGGCTTATTCCCAGACATCCTTATCCCATAGATTTTGAAAAATATACTTTCATACGTTAATTCCTGCGACCTCCACGACCACTTTCTTGGATGTCATGGGAATTCTTTGTATAACGAAAAAACGTGAAAAAACGATTTCTGGGCATAAGCCGTTTTGACACGTGTCAACGTCGTCGCTTGACCTTGCGTTACGCGCTTCTTTGTATGGAAACGTGAAACCTCCTACACTCGTCGCATGGGGCGCTTTTTAACGTTCCCATACAAAATGAGGAAAATACGTAGCCGATATTTTCGACGTAAAACCATTTTAAAACCTATACCTGGGTCACTGTTGACGAAACGTAGGCCCTAGTATAATATATCAGTATTGAGTCATAAGTGTCGGTACCTTATAATAAGTTTTCAATATACACCGTACAGAATCACATGTTGCATAGCAAATAGTTCTAAATAATGTTTCGACATTATCAGCGTCGCCTTGTCGCAAACTACGCAAAACTTGTACTATTGTGTACTGGACAAAACAAAGGTAGAAAATACTTTTGGAAAAACAAATACGGGTCTTTTATTACCTACATTATTTATTTTATTTACCTCGACGTTTGACCAAGTTGCATGGGCCACGGCTACAAGTTCACTAAGTTTTGAGAACCTTATTTGCTTTTCAATATGTGTATGAGGCGCGTAAATTAAATATGTATATATTATAATAGGTATTTTTTTGTGATATATGAATCATCATTACAATGAGTAAATGCAGGTCCTAACAAAAATTTGCCCTGATGCGGGTTTCGAACCCACGGCATCTAGTGTAGCACTCATCTCTTACTAGGAAAAGCGATGATGCCATCGGGGCATTCCAATAAACTTATAGCAAAACCAAACATAATAGAATGTCAGACTTACTTATCTAAGCCGTAAAGACCAATCGATACCATTAGCCGTAGTCTTATATTAGACTAGATGTGGTCCGCGATTTCACCCGCGTAGAGTTAATTTCATTTCATATACTTTAAAAAACATAAAAGTAGCCTATGTTACTCCTTGTAACATTAGCTATCTGCCATTTAAAGACCCGCTAAAATCGGTGCAGCCGTTTTGGAGATAACCCGGAACAAACAGACAGACCGACGGAGAAAAAATTTAAAAATAGTTTTTTTTTATTTCATTATGGCAATACTTTCATACGCATTTATTGAAAAGCTGTTATTTTGGCATATCAAACAGACACTTCATTTTTATTTATATGTATAGATTAGATACTCCGCAGTCCGCTGCAATAAGTATGAATGAAAGCTTCCCGTAACACCTTGATTTACGAGTTCAATCCTCGCCGGTAAATCGGGATCTAAAGCCAGTATTTCTGATACACTGAAATAGTTTACCGATAAGTACTTACCATGAACAACTCTAGATAGGAAATTGATTCGACATATGAAAATGAAAATGATTTATTCAGTTAAGTTCCTGGTAAATCTATATATATAAAAATGAATGCCCATTTCCCTTGGTCACGACATCACGGGTGAACGGCTAGACCAATTTCGATAGTATTTTTTTGTTGTGTTCGTTATTGCCAGGAGATGGTACTTATGAAAGAAAAAACTAAAAAATTGTGTGGAAAATTTTAAAATTTAAGAATACTCAAGCACCATATAAAATTATTTCTTTCTTCTTAAACCTAACCTTCGCTTTGGACAGTAAAAACTTTATGATGTAACCTTATGACGTTCGACATAGAATTGACAGAATACATGCTGCATTCTCATAATTAAGACAGGGCAACGACTGTCGGGTCAGCTAGTCACTTATAAGTGTCAAAGAATTTACCACCGGTTCAGAAACTAGCCTTCTGAGAGGAACCGGCATGAAACTCAGCTGGCATCATGTACATAGTAAATAATGATCCATTACAATAACATTCACATAATTTTACACAATAGTGAAAATTGTATCAGCATGCATGTGTAAAAAAATAATAATGAAAAAAGTAAAAACAATACCAAATGATTTGCATAATTATGTTTGCATACCATGTCATTGCCAGGGGCCCAACCATGAGCTCTTATTGCAATGTTAATTCAATTGTGCGACAGTGACAGATGTATACACGTCACATACATCTGTCTCATAAATGAGTGAAACTATCATGGCAATAAGAGCTCATGGTAAGGCCACAGGAGCTACTTGTGCAGAGTTTTAATTCCATTTGTCTTTATCATTTATGTAATCCGAAATTGTATAATAAGCTTTCTTCATCAGTACAGTTTTAATGTGTGTCTTAAATTCGTCATAATTTTACGCGTTTATTGACTGTGGGATTGTATTGTGGAAACGAACACAGTTCCCAAAACATTCCGAACCCGAAATGACATTAAGTAAAGTAGCAAAGTTATCAGAACACGGTCTGCAGATCCTTTAAAGCCGGGCTGTAAGCCTATCATCCATTTGTAACGAGCAATTAGACTCGGAGTCCCTTACTGGCAGGCCGGCCTTATCTCACGGTAATATTGCTCTTACGTCTTGAGATTAAGATTCAATTTGGTGAAGGTCATCCATACCAATAATATCGTATTAATATCGTCACCGGAAAAGCAAAACTACTAAAGCGCCATTTTGGCCAATATGAGTTATATATATCGTTGAACTGGAATTTTTTTTCTGCGTCGATTGGTGTAGGTTTCATAAAGATCGGAGCCAATTTTTGGCGCTTCAGCACCTGAAAATTATGTGATTTTTCATATTTTCCACTCAACGAAAAATCCTTACGTAATACAAATCTTGGCCTTTTTTTTTAATTTGTCAGTTAAGTATTTTTCTTCACTGTCATTATCCACTTTTTCCTTGTTCAGCAAGTCAAAATACTGTAGTTTGTATCATTATAGTCACTTCAGTATTTTTTGCTGGTTGCAAACATACCTGGATTGGGTTGTTTAGTAAATTTGCTTTATGCAGGTATTGATGAACATGGCGCTTTAGTTTAATCTGTCTACGCACTTTTCTGACGGGAGACGTGATTAGTATTTTTACTTTACGGATCTATGTATTTAAGTGTCTTTTAAGAAGTGTTGCATTCAATGTAATCGACGCATAAGTATGGTAAGCATGGTAAATTTTACCCAAAATGTGACTAAGGTTCCTTTAGTATTAAAAAATGACAAAAAATATTACGTTTAGTCTTTTGGAATTAAGTTTTGTTATGATTGCTAGTAGATAAGTACCAAGAATTTTGTGTGAGAGTCATCCCTGGCAGACTAGGTTAGTAAAAAGATGTTCCAATCTACAAAATATTTCTTCAAATTGCCTATTAATTTTGGGTGTCAATCTAGTTTCAATCAATTTCTACTGAAAAGAATGAATGGAAATGATGTTCTTCTGTAAAATATTAAAAATATAATATATTTCTTCGTCAAACTTATTGAAACAAAGTCCACGGGCTGGTAATATAATTAAACAAGGTTCTAAACTCATTATCTTATTGAAAAAATAACTCTAACTTTGAAACACCCTACTTAGTTTCTTGGTAATTCTTATAATAATAATTTTACAGGCTTTTAAATAAAATAGACCTATTATACCATGATTTTTTTAAATGAAGAAATTTTTTTATCAATTAAGCTTGCGAGATAAAACTAAATTTTATTCATAATTATCTCGTACCCTTCTTCGATGTTATGTGTGGACGGCGAAATATTTTGCTCTTGCATTTCTCTATCGGTAATCATCTCTGTATTGACTCACTATCTACGCATATCGTATTTCTCACAATCCATCCATTATTTTAGGTCTTCCTCTACCATTAATTACTATACAAATTCATAGACGAAACTGTTCACATCATTGTCCTCATCGGTTCGAATACCATGGCATAAGCTTGTTCTTCAACTTAATTAACTTAATTACTGGTGCTACATAAAACATTCCCTTTTAAATTAATCCCGTCATTCTAGTTATGCCACACATCCATTATCTCAATTGATTGTTAGTTCCTTTCGTCCCTCCCCTTCGTAGCTCTATATTCAGATCCATACATATACCAGCAGGGGTTATTATTGTCTTGCATATTATTTCCTACAGTTTATAGAGGAAGAGGTAGTCCAATATCGTCCCCGTGACCTGCTGCTGTTTCGTCCATCCTGAGTAAATTCTGATTTATATAGCCTTGTCCAAGTCGCAAAGCAAATTTAACACTTAACATTTAACTGGTTATCGTACATCTGCCGAGTTCATCTTCGCAGGACTGGACATGCCACTGGTGGTATGCCACCAACTACATACATAAGCCCACGTACTCCGAATTTAACCTTTCTGAAAAATATTGTTAATCTGGTCAGGCTAGCTCTTCCTTGGACGCCTTCTACGGACACTTCCACTCACATTCGCTCTATAAATTTCTTTCGATAATCGCCTTTCACTCATCCATTCGATGTCCAAACCATCTCAAAATACTTCTTTCAATTCTGGTCACCACATCATTCTTCAACTTGCAACTGTCTCTTATCACACTATTTTTAATTACATCTACTATGGTAACTACCACCACACATACTACCCAAATGTTCATACTAATGGGACACGAGCTTTAGTATTTCATAATAATTGGCGTCTAGTACATCAGCCTTATTGTGAAAAATGGGTACGAGCTTTGGCTTGCACTATTCATTGGAGATCACCTCTTCATATGTATGAAGAGCTATGTAGCTAGCGCAGCTTATTATGAAATAGGGTCAGCCACTTACATTCATCCTTTTTTTAACATCTTTCATCTCTACTGGTTTACCGTACCGGATAGTTCTATCACATTTTCATCCTTTATTCTACATTTCGGCAAATCATATCTGTATTCACTAGTTTCTAATTCGATATACCGTTCCACTCACTAGCATCATTCAAAGACGTTTTATAGTATACTATAACAGAAGATGGCTGCATCTTTCATACACATAACATGCTTAAGATATTTTGCATCTTCCTCGCGGAGTTTTTTAAAACGGTATTGTCTATTATACAGTCCAGATCCATCATGTGAATATGCTAGATTCTGGACCCTTTATTTATAGTAAATTTTTGTTTCTTCTGGCTAAGAAGTTTTCAATTTATGGAAAATCATGGTAACTTTTACAGCAGATAATAGTGACTATGAGGTTCCCCAATGTTCGAGTCTTCTTTAAATCATGGTATAGGTACAATTTTAACTACGAAAAAGCGAGAGCAAGAACAATCTTCAAGTACGAGAGAGTAATCTCTTCACAATACCAATTTATTCTTTTAACTTCACCACTTAAATCTCTCTTCCTACATTAACTTCCTCAACATCTAAATGTTTTCGCTGAGTCATCAATTCCGGCTTTAAGTGGAAACATGCCTTCATACTTTAATTACATTCATGTCAACTTTCAAATATTATTTTAGCAAAAATTATCCTATCACTCATTATTTTCCCATACATCATACATTATTCAGTTTAATATCAAACATATGCAATTTGGTTTGCATTGCCTTCCAGTGTGATATGGCTTGTAGCCTTTATCATTAGTTTTAGCTTTTGAACCCTTGAATTTCATCTTCTATAGATACACCACGTTTGTAAGTCTTACTTTCAGTACATCAGCTAACTCTATTTTTCTTCTCGTCATGGCATATATGTTCCAACTTATACTCTTCTCCCTAGCGTCAGCTATCCATTGGAAAAAATATTTAAAAAAATAATTATTTAAACACTTAACTATTTTATTGAAAAAAATAACTTTGTACGAATGTTATTACAGGATTTTAACAACAGAGTAAGTAATAACGAGGAAAGCATAAATTGAAGTTCGAATCAAAAACGTTACTCAATAAGAGTTGGTATTCCTATGAATTTAGTGTGCAGCTAGTACAAATTGCTAGGTTTTACACGTTAGTATGTCAGTTAAGAAAAAAAAGATTAATTTTTGATCCTTTATCTGTTACTAAAGTCGTTTTGGCATTACAATGATACTATCTATTTGTGCTTTAAATCATTTTTCCATACGGTCTTGACACATCTTATGGTGTTTAAGTGCTATTTACTGAGTGTATAATCTATCCGAAATGCGTGTTAGTACTTTTTCTTAACAAACATTTCGAGAAATGTGGTTTGTTAGTACTTTTCGTTCACTGCACTTAAACATTATTACAGAGATAAGTAATTTCTGCTTACGAACTATACAGAACATTAGTACTAAAGCGACAGCTATCTCCTGAATTACAGGAAATATGCTGAAAATCTTTATTTCAGTACATAGATAATGAATTCACGATATTGGTTTTCCTTTACTGTTTTTCGATTGGAATTATAGGAAAAGAGTTATGAATTTTTTTGTTTAAAAAAAAACTTTAAATCGCTCTACTGTAAAATGGCCATTTGGCGCTTTAGTATTATAGCCTTTCCGGTGACGATATTATAAACGCGAAAGTTTGTATGGATGTATTAATGGATGGATTTTGATGAAACTTTGCAATAATATAGCTTATACATCAGAATAACACATACACACAAACACACACACACACACACACACACACTAAGCAAAGTATATTTTGTTGTATAAGCATATTTTACACAATATTGTACTTATTCTGCTGTTTTCTGTTTGGCGACTAAAATTATATTATCTATTAGTAAAGAATTAATCTGTAATTGGCACTAAGAATAGACTTTATAACCTTGTATTAATTTACTAAATGCTGTTGATTCTTTGTAATAAAAAAAAAAAAAAAAAAAAAAAAAATTTTTACAATTTTGAGTAATATTATATATAAAAATGAATCCCCATTTCCCTTGGTCACGGCATCACGCCTAAACTGCTGGATGGATTTTAACGGGACTTTCACTGGCAGATAGCTGATGTATCAAGGAGTGTTTTAGGCTAATTTTATTTAAAAAAAACACCATGAAACTAAATCTACGCGGGTGAAACCGCGGGGCACAGCTAGTACAATATAAATCACAAAAATTGTATAAGCGCATGGATTCATCAAATAAAGATATTTTTAATTTAGATTGTTTCATTTCACTATAATAACACTTCAACTTCTCATCTTTAGTAGATTCTAGGTTTTTGTATTTGATTCCGCGCAACTTTTGCATAATCTTCGGGATCAAAGTAGGATGCTTCATAAATATGGAATCAGATATTGAAATATCTTTCCGAGTTGGCTCGCCGTTCGCGAAGTTATCCCGGCGACATGACATGTCACATGTGCATGTAACTAGTTTGGAACATGTAGACGCCGCTCATTTCAAAGTCACAGAAAGTGCACAGCGTTTCCAAAGTCTTAATTAGATACTGGGGCCCAACCATGAGCTCTTATTGCAATGATAATTCAGTTGTGCGAAAGTGACAGATGTATACACGTCACATACATCTGTCTCATAAATGAGTGAAACTATCATGGCAATAAGAGCTCATGGTTGGGCCCCTGTTGCTTACTGTGTAGTTTGACTATGATTTTAGACTTGGGAAAACTTTGGGTCGAAACTAAGCGCCACACAATATTAAAATTAATACGAGTACAATAATCACGGAGTTTGATGTCCTACTGAACACGTTCCGAAATGTTTAAAAATAGCGGGTACAGGATACTTAGCTAATTGTTGTGAGTTTTGGTTTAATATGTTGAAAAAAATCACCACTAAAATCTTCCTTTCATTTATACATACTTAACCACCTTAGTTTAAAAAATAATTTAGGAACTATGCCTAATTCTAAGAATTCTTAATTAATTCATATCTTATTTTACCATTTACTTATTTGTTAAATAGGTAAGCTTGAAAAATACCACCTAAGTATGAGGACTCGTGCACCAAGGGTACCGCTCGTACTCCAACTCAATTTATTTATATTTCCAAACTAGCTGTGCCCCACGGTTTCACCCGCGTAGATGTAGTTTCATCCTTATCGTCGCGGAACCCTAATATTTTTAATAAATAAAAGCAATAGCCTAAGTTACTCCTTGAAACATCAGCTGCCTCCCAGCGAAAGTCCCGTTAAGATCGATTCAGCTGTTTCAGAGATTACCCGGAACAAACAGACAGACAGAGAACAAAAATTAAGTTTGGCTTTTTAGTGTCAGTAGCGGGTATACTTTCGTATGCATTTAGTGAAAAGCTGTTATTTTGGAATTACAAACAGACACTTCAATTTTATTTATCTGTATAGATTTGATAAACCCTCATAACACAATCCGTATATACCCCAATCATTTTCATAAAGTCCGATTTACAAACCTTAGCAATAACTTGTTATAAAGGATATGATACGTAGGCTTTTTATGTACTAAGCGCTACGATATGATTGCTTTTGTTTGTCAGCAAAAAGTAACATTAACAATAAGATATCCGTTACAGCCTTTGAGGTTTCGCTATCTTCCGATATTTGTGTATCAGATGCTTACCTAAGTACATAAGGAAAGTATCGAATGAAAAACTATTAGATATAGATACGATTTGGAACCGAGATAGTAGTTCACAGATCCATGTTCTAATCCAATTTAATGAATTCAATACGTCAGCTTCAGGGGTTTTCAAATAGAGTAAGTTAATATTGAACCGGCATTCTGATTGCATTTCTTATTGCAGTGAGTTTTAGTGAAGAAATGCATATGCTTTCAAACCCAATAACAGAGAGATATTGACTTAAACAGTGAGATCAGATATTTATATTTATAGTTTATTATACAGAATTATATGTAAAGACTTGCAACGAGGATAAAGTTTCGTAATCTTGTAAAAAAACCGTGATTTAGTCCGCATGGAGTGCGAAGTCCCACCACGTCTTACTACTTAATCACAACATAAGTCAATCTATACAGATAAATAAAATTGAAGTGTCTGTTTGTAATAAAAAAATTACAGATTTTAACTTAATGCATATGAAAGTATACACGCTACTGACATTAATAAAACAAGTTTTAAAAAAATTCTCTGTCTGTCTGTCTGTCTGTATGTTCCGGGTAATCTCTGAAACGGCTGGACGAATTTTAACGAGACTTTCACTGGCAGGTAGGTGGTGTTCCAAGAAGTAACTTAGGCTACTTTTATTTAATAAAAATATTAGGGTTCCGCGACAATAGGGATGAAACTAAATCTTCGCGGGAGACACCGCGGGGCACACACAGCTATTGCAAATAAAATAAAGTACCTATTATTATTATGACGATAACCCAATTATGTTGGCATTTCACTGCCCGTCATTTAGGCATAGTTGCACGATAATAGTTGTCAAAAGCTAAAGCCAAAGGCAGATTTAGCGATGACTATAGTAAGTATGTATATAGCTTTTTAATATTTTTCCTAACTTTGAATCGCCATTTGTTTGGCACTAAATTAAAGAGTGAGTTTTAAAAACTTGAAGAGTGCCAACCCTAACGCTCGAGTGTGCAAACGTTTTTATTTGAAAGATCTATATTTAAGCTTATGATTATAAAAGAGTATAAAATGTTACAATGTTTTATTCTGCTATCTATACAGATAAATAAAATTGAAGTGTCTGTTTGTAATTCCAAAATAACAGCTTTTCACTAAATGTATATGAAAGTATACACACTACTGACACTAAAAAAACAAGTTTTAAAATTTTTCTCCGTCTGTCTGTCTGTCGGTCTGTCTGTCTGTCTGTCTGTTTGTTCCGGGTAATCTCTGAAACGAATGGACTGATTTTAACGGGACTTTCACTGGCAGGTAGCTGATGTAACTTAGGCTACTTTTATTAAAAAAAAACATTTAGGGTTCCGTGGGAATGAAATTAAATCTACGCGGGTGAAACCGCAGGGCACAGCTAGTTATAAATATACTCATATCCCTGGCCTTATCCCATATATTGTTGGGGTCGGCACTTGATTCAACCCGATGTGGCTGATCACCTGATTTTTATACGAAGCGACTGCCATCTGACCTTCGCAACCCCATTTAGAAGGAAAATCTGTGATCCAGATTAAACCAGTTGTCAGATTATTTTTAGGCCTCCGACTGACCTGTAACGATTGCCAAAGATGTTAAATTGGCAACCGGGACCGACAGCTTAACGTACTCTCCGAGGCACGGAGGGAACTCCCGCGGTCACCCTTCCAACTACTGGCTAGGCGTATGGTTGCTTAACTTCGCTGATCGAATGATATGCGCAATAGCAACTATGCCACGAGCTCGTTATATATTATAAATATACTAATAAAATAAAATTACATAGTTATCCTACTCTGATCTGCCTGCAGCACGCCCTTGCTGCCTTCTCCTGCTTGCTGGCTAAGTAAGCTTATGTTATATACTGTGGTATTTCGTAGTAATTCGGATAATTTCGGACGTTATTAGGCGAGTTACACACATTTCGGATATGATTCAATAAAACGCTCTGCACCCACTGAACCATTACTTGCTCATGTTATACTGACAATAACCCTTGACAATACATACATACGACACTAATCCGGTTCTGTACAGTTAGTATCTGTATGCAAATGTGAAGCTATGACGCTATGTTACTTGATATTTATGAAAAGGGTCCTCTGATCTGCCAAATGTCTGGGAACGAGCTATATCTGAAAGTGACGATTGTAAGTGTGAAAAACATGATATGGAATTATGAGCGTTATTATTACTAACTAGCTGTGCCCGGCGGTTTCACCCGCGTAGATTTTAATTTCATTGTTACCCGCGGATCCCTAATGTTTTTTTAAAAATCTAAGTAGCCTAAGTTACTCCTTGTAACATTAGCTATCCATCAGTGAAAGTCCCGTCAAAATCCGTCCAGCCGTTTCGGAGATTACCCGGAACAAACAGACAGACAGACAGAGAAAAATTTTAAAGATTGGTTTTTCTTTGTCAGTACCGTGTATACTTTCATATGCATTGAGTGAAAAACTGTTATTTTGCAGTTACAAACAGACACTTCAATTTTATTTATCTGTATAGACTAGCTTCCGTCCGTGGCTTTGCACGCGTGTTACTACGGATCACTTATTTATTTTCATTAATAATCTATACATACCGATAAATAAAATTGAAGTGTCTGTTTGTTATTCCAAAATAACAGCTTTTCACTAAATGCATATGAAAGTATACACGCTACTGACACTAAAAAACCAAGTTTTTTTTCTCTGTCTGTCTGTCTGTCTGTTTGTTCCGGGTAATCTCTGAAACGGTTGGACCGATTTTAACGGGACTTTCAGTGGCAGGTAGCTGTTGTTTCAAGGAGTAACTTAGGCTACTTTTAATTATGAAAAATATAAGGGTTCCGCGACAATAAGGATGAAACTAAATCTACGAGGGTGAAACCCCGGGGCACAGCTAGTATAACCTATGTCACTTAGCAATAATGAAGCATTATTCTAGTGTAAGATCAACAAACGCAATCAACAAACAAATCTTTCCTTTTTGTAGTATTAGTATAGCAATGCCACGCGGTTTCATTCGCGTAGGCTTTAATTCGCGGAACCTTTCTTTTTTTAATTCTAATCCTGTTAAAATCGAGCCGGCTGTTTTGGAGTTTATCATACAGACAGACGGACGCACAGGCAGAAACACAGATAAAAAATGAAATTGTTTTTTTTGTAGGTCCCGTATACATACTTTCATATGCATTTGGTGAATAGCTGTTAATTTGGAATTACAAACAGGCATTTCAATTTTATTTATCTGCATTGTATGTATACGAAAGAGCCGTGGTGGCCTCGGGGTTAGAGCAGTCGCCTGCTACGCAAGCGACGCAAGTTCGAATCCCAGCGGGGCCTGTTCCTATGAGTTTTTCCTGTGAGTGAAACCTGCATATATCTAAGAAATAATTCAAAGACGTATGTATAGTGCCTGAGACGGCGATGGACTCACCTGTCACGTTGGCACTTAATCATATTCGGTGAAGTGTGGGTGTTGAAAATTACAACATTTCTGCCTACCCCTTCGGGGAATACAGGCGAGTGCATATGTAGTATGTATACGAGTGCTTCGGAAAGCTACTGGCAAATCTGGTACAATAGATAAATAACACAATTTATTATTTAGCGTGTTAGGTCTAGCCTTACTTCTTACTGTTTTATATGCGAACATTTTAGTTAGCCTTCGCGCGAATGTCACACAAGGATAATTGTACCACTTGTTACTTGATCCAATTTGTACTATCTGCGTGTTGACACAATAAAACGATTAAATACTTAAGAATTCGCGCTCATCTACAATTTATGTAAAACTATGCATACAAAGTGGGTTTCCTTGGAATAATTAAGATATTATTATCACGTTTACAATATAGAGCAATGTAAATACAATAGTAAAACCGCCTGACATGTGCAGATAAATAAAATTAATGCATCTGTTCCAAATTAACAGCTTTTAACTAAATGCATATGCAACTTACGTAAAAAAAAACTTATTTGACGAAAATTCTCTCTCTGTCTGTTTGTTCCTACTAATCTCTGAATAGCTGGATCGATTTTTACGGGACATTCACTGGCAGATAGCTTATGTAACTTAAGGGTCCAAAAGAGCTAAAAACATAAGGGTCCCGCGAGGAAACCTGCATATGTCTGAGAAATAATTCAAAGACGTACGTATAGTGCCTGAGACGGCGATGGACTCACCCTCTGTCACGTTGGTACTTTATTCGGTGAAATGTGGGTGTTGAAAATTACAACACCTCTGCCTACCCCTTCGGGAAATACAGGCGTGAGCATATGTATGTATATATGGTCCCAGTGGTCACCCATGAATCCACTCTTCGCGGGACACAGCTAGTTTATAAATACTGTTTGTAATGGCTGTAATTATCTGTCCAAAACATTAGCAATGGTATAATGGCAGGCGCCAGGTATGTGTGTAAAAGGATATATGACGTCAGTATGTCACTACCTTTAATTAAACTCACCGTGTTTATTCCGTAAATGTTTTACCATGCGTACACCGTGCTACGTTGATGGAGGCTTTTATTCACTCGACTGCCGAATGCTTTGCATTTCAGCGAATGTTTAATTAAATTTAGTACTTGACAGAGCGCTCGGTGAGATATGGGTTTCATGAATAAACACTATTTCAGTATTCGTTAGCTTTATTGGACTAGTGGTGGACATTTCTCAGTGGACACGTTAATGAGGCCTTTCTTGTAACAGTTTCGAAAAATGTATTAAAATGTGCATTAGACACGGTACCCACAAAGAGCCATCTGATAGTGCAGGCAAAATGGATGTTCGGACCTCATAAAGTCCACCATGACCAAATGTTCTTGCAATGTTTGCATTAGAGCATTATTGTTTTATATGACGAGGGGGAATCCTTCAAAGATATACGGGAATTTTATCGCTCTTCCGGTGGCTATGCTCTCACCGCTCTTACCCCGATCGCCGCCAGCCTCCTTTTAGTCGTCTCTTACGGTAGGCAAGGCACACCAGAGTCAAATTCTTAGACCCTGGCTATTGGGTGGAGAGTCTGGGGCGTACGTTGCCTCCGCCCCGCCGTCGCCGTCGTCTCCGAGAAGGATCGGCTCTCTCCCGATCCCGCTCGAAGGCCTCCTTCTGAGACATTACTGTCTCACGTAAGGAGACTACGGCCCTCCATGTCTATGGCAATAGTGTGTATAATATTACTACAACCACTCTGGTGAGGGTCCGACTTGAAGAATTAAATGTAAACTTCAAATATCTGAATGCATTAGAACAATGTTCAATCGTGTGAGCTAATAACGCTCCATTAAGCACTGCAATGGAACGAAAGAACCTTTGGCTAGGTAAGCGAATTTGAATAGATTAAAATGAGCCATAAGCTGAAGAATCGCTGAATATGACAATCGGTCCAACCGTTGGTACCAATATTGAAGAAGAGTAGTTGGTGCCACTTGCAATATTGTAGTTTTCGATGAATCAGCTTTGCCCTTTCCAGCAACTATTCTCGTCATTAAAAGTTGTTTCGCCGTAACCCATTACTACTCGTTGCTACAAGGCCAGTACTCGAAGTACCTACCTATAAGTTTGAAAATGTTCATACATCGACGCTCGACATTGCATTTTAGCATGACTTAAATGTGTTGATCTGCCATCTTTAAAATTCAACCACAACACAAAATCTATACTAAAATAATATTATAAAGCGGAAAGATTTGATTGTTTTTTGTTTGTTCGCATTGAATAGGCACCGAAACTACTTGACCGATCTTGAAAATTATTTCTACACTGGATGGTTATATCATCAGCATGTAACATAGGCTATATTTTATCCCCGTACTCCCACGGGAACTGGAACTCCGCTAGTATGTTATAAATAGGTTCTTGAACGATTCACTGATGTACATAATTCATTGTACGCCAGTTTCTATGACTGTAATGAAAACAGAAGGATATAATATAACTTTCTAACTTGAGGTATTGAGAGGCAAAAGCGAGTGCTTAGTACCCGCAATATTAACAGAAGCCAAAATGCGAAGGACACATAGTTTCGGAAAGCCAACATGTTGCATAGTTGTGAAATGTCTGGTTGATGTGTGGAATTCAGGGTATCCTTCGTCGAGGGATGTTTAGTTTAAATTTGGAGCGGGTATGTTTTAGACTGGTGGTCCCAAAATTATTTCATGTTTGGTGAAACTTATTGCAAGATGGAATTCATTTACACAGCTGTGTAGGCCGACCCAAGTTGAAATCTTACCAGTCTATACCAATTTATCTAAAAACCAAAACTGTGATATTCCACTCCCCGAGTTTTACGGTGAAGGAAAAACATACATAATTATGTAGAAGAAATTCAAAGAAGTATGTGTATCTGAGATGGCGATGAACTTACCATCTGTCACGTTGGCATTTATTCATCTTGTGTGACATGCGCGTTGACCTCTGTTTCCTCCTTCGGGAACCCTTTTGGGGAGGCGTGAGCTTAATAATCATATTTATTACAATTCATTCACTTTGGTACCGCTCGAGATATAACCAAATTTCTGCTACGTATTTATTGACAGCAATATTCATATTTCCTTTATGAGACGACGGATAAGTGGATATTGTCTATTTTTAGACTCAATGCCGTCAGAGCCTTTTATATGTATACTGGAATATTTACTTAAGTATTTCTTTAATACAGATGAGATGTCCTTGTGACGTTTTTTTTACTTATTTCGTTAATAAGAATAATAACTGTGTGCTTAAAAATTAAAAAAATGTTGGAATGGTAACAAAACGAATTCCTTCGAACTATTTCTGTCTGAAACATTTTTCTATATCTTTCTATATCAATGATTTCTTAAATGGCAATTGGTGATTGAATCTTATTGTACAAAGATATTTTAAGTGAAATTTGTTTAATTTTCGTTTGTTACATAATTACTTTTGTTGAATTTATCGATGGTAAATTCTCGACTTTCAAATGAATCCCCATTTCCCTTGGCCACGGCATCACGCGTAAGCGGCTGGATGGATTTTCACGGGACTTTCACTGGCAGCTGATGTTTCAAGGAGTGTTTTAGGCTAATTTTATTTAAAAAAAACCATAAGCGCTGCGGCACACCCTTTTACCCTCATTAACTCTACGTGGGTGAAACCGCGGGGCACAGCTAATATAAAATAAATTATACTTATTCTTATTCTTAAATTATTCATATTCATGTAATTATTATGTTTGGCAGGGTCTCCGAGTGACGACAATAATCGGTGCGTTTGGGACGTGCGCCGGCGCATGGCTGAAGGTGTTCTCGGTGCCCCGGGACATGTTCTGGCTCGGCTTCACGGGCCAGACGGTGGTGGCCGTCTCCCAGGTGTTCATCCTCAACGTACCGCCACGACTCGCTGCGGTGTGGTTCGGAGCTGATCAGGTCTCCTCGGCCTGCAGCGTTGGCGTTTTTGGCAACCAGGTGTGTATTATTAGTGAACTCTATTTGCTACGTTTTCCCATTTTATAGGGAGTCATGTTAAGTTCCCAATAGTTCTTTATATGGAGATATTATGTTCCCTTTATTCGTCTGGGCAAAGCTATCCCAAAACCAAATTTTACAAAATTGTTTCAACGGTTTAGTTGTATATGGTTAAACGCATCAACATTAAATCTATATCTATACATCTATACATCTATATCTATACAGATAATTAAAATTGAAGTGTCTGTTTGTAATTCCAAAATAACAGCTTTTCACTAAATGCATATGAAAGTATACACGCTACTGACACTGAAAAACCAAGTTTTAATTTTTTTTCTCTGTCTGTCTGTCTGTTTGTTCCGGGTAATCTCCGAAACGGCTGGACCGATTTTAACAGGACAGGTAGCTAATGTTACAAGGAGTAACATAGGCTACTTTGAATTTTAAAAAAGCATTAAGGTTCCGCGGGCCACCCATGAAATTAACACTACGCGGGTGAAACCGCGGGGTACAGCTAGTTAATACATACATTTCAACAACAGTACATTTCACTATACCTACTTACATCAATATCTACCGCCGAGAATCTAAACACCAGAATCAGATTGCACAGATTAACAGCCAGGGCTAGGTTTCATCAACAATGATGGAAAGGAATTCCTAATCAATAAAGTCACTACATAATAAAACTCATAAGACCATGAAGATATCATAAATTTCCGTTAATAAAGTCGAAAGGGTTATGTGTATAGGTGAATGCAAACAATACCGTAATAATAGGATGTGGACCCTTGCTTTAATAAGGAAAGTGGGATCACTTATCACGCCGGGTCAGGCTGAAATTTTGCCTCGGGAGGCCATCAAATTAGCAAGCTATACTTATCTTTAAATTGTTAGCCATAAGTCACCTTATTCAACGGAGCCTTATCACGCTCCACCACGCTTACCAGATCCGACGGTTATGTTGGAATATTTTTTGGTCGAACGCGGCGGTGTAGATGTGCTGAGCCCCGCGGTTTTACCTGCGTAGGATTGACAATAAGAACTAAGCTACTTAGTATAATTGTTATTTCACTAAAATAAAAATAAAAGCCTAAGCGACTTCTTATAACATATTAGAGTTACGTAAGAATCGGCCAGCCAAACAGGCAGAGATTTTGATTGATTCGAATTTATTTTTATTTATGTAAGTACCGTTCCTAATATGCATTTAGTTAAAAGCTGTTAATTTGGAATTACGAACGGACATTTTTAACAGGGCACAGTATAACTATGAGATAACTACAAACAGTACGGATTCTAGGCAAAAATCACTCCCACAGACGCGCTATTACAAACGACCCAGGCGTTATATCAGTAGGTATGGGGTGTCACGTCGTGGCAGATAGTGAATACGTGTTTTACAGATATTTCTGTAAACTTGAAATCAACATCACTTTGACAAAAAATGGAGAAGTACATTTTAAAAACTTGAAGATGGATTACACTCGCACTTGATGGCGCAGGAGATTTCAAAAAATTGGTCTAGATTATAAACTGCTTAGTAAGCTTATATTTATACACTGTGCCTTGGGTACAGATTAAGAAAACCGACGAAAAACACTTCTAGATACGGAACTGTACAGAAGAAGAAGAAAAAACACAAACAAACAATATCAGATTAGACTAAACAATCAGATCAGCGACGTCACTTTAGTTTTACAAGCAATTGGAGCAAAAACTACATCTTTTTGTAACGAGACGCTAAGCGCCAACGTTTATCAAAGGTCAAACAGGAGTTATAAATACGACGGATATGGCAATTAGGCCTTTATTTATAAGGTAGTCGTTATTTTCCTAACAAAATATGCTGTGGTTATTGACACGACTTATTTGCAGATCATCTCATCCTTATTAGATTCAGTAGAACGTTCATGTTAGGTGAACGACGACCATATTGTGGCAGATGTTAATTTTACTAATGAATAATATGCGTGGCCTTGCTTAAAGTTATTTTATTTCATGTCGATCTGAAATATAATTGGTTTACAGTGTAGTATTCCTACTCGCTAATCTGTGGCATCGCGATTGTTCAGAGAGAAAAAAAATATGTTTTTACTCTATGGCAACCCAACTTCTCACGTCACTTTTCTTTTCGCGATTCCGCCGGCATCGCGGTTAATTATTAAATTTCTTACAAAATATATTATTTAAAACGTTTTAAGCATAGATTTTTATTCAAAGGCACGTTAATAATGCCTAGTGAACGTAAATTGTTGAAAAAAATTGAAAAATACAAACGACGCCTTGCCAACATAAGTCGCAAGCGCAGCTCGGCAAGAGATAGCAGAAGCCGAAGCCCCCGTGGATCACCATCTCTATGTGATAATGACGTACAAGGTATGTAAAATTTAATTTAAGTGTTAAAAAGTACTTAAGTTAAAAAGATATTTTAAGTGTTCAAAGAAAACATAACCTCAAAATACATATAACGTGCACGTGCTAAACTCCTTTTCATAAATTACTACCGTGCTGGTACGAGATACCTAAAGCACGAAGATCAAGTCTGGCACGAGATGCCATGGCTTGATTTGGTACGAGATACCTAAAGCACGAAGGTCAAGCCTGGCACGAGATGCCATGGCTTGATTTGGTACGAGATACCCACTGCTATACGTACGAGATACGTTAACCAGTGTATGTGCGAACCCCGCCATTTTAACTTACCTCACATACAATAAGAACTCTGCACGCATTTTCAGATATTGAAAATGAAAACCCTGCAATGGATATTATCGACGCCACCGACAGAATTGATGTCGCCGCGTCGAGCAGGGACGTCTCCCCCATTATCGACGCCCGCGAGGACCCCCTTGCACCATTCCGGGAAGCACTGGGAATGGAATATGAGGAGAGCATTAAATTTGAGGGCAGAATTCTGGAACAACTTAGCACCCGCTGGGAGTATATCTTGGCCAATGGCCTGAATAAAGAGGAAAAGTGCAAAATACTGGAGAGTAACAAAATCCCCATAAATTGCACCTTACTAGAGGCCCCAATACTTAATGAAGAGGTCAAGACCGTCCTAACCGAGACATCTAAAATCAGGGATAAGTCCCTAGAAACCGCACAACACCAACTAGGGGTCGCAACTGCCATCATTGGGAAAGTGATGACAAGTCTGATTGAGAATGAGGATGTTAACAAGGTCCCTGTTGTCACTAAACTTGGTGAAGCCTCAAAACTACTCAGTGAAATCCACTTTCAAAAAACCAAAACACGGAGACTGCTCATATCACCTCTCCTAGATAAATCTTTTAACAATTTAGCGGAAAAGATCAAACGGGATGCACATCTTTATGGCCTGGACTTAGCAGCAAAAATAAAAACCAACCAAGAACTTCAAAAGTCTTGCTCTCAAATAAAGAAGCCACAAGCTAAACCAGGCACTAACAAACCAAACACAAGCATCAAACCTAAGCCGACAGCGGGAAACCGATCCGGTCCATCTCAAGTTCAGCCCCGGCAACAGACCCGGGGGATAGCGCTGCGAGGTGGACCCAGGAACCGAATCACACAGGCGCTACAACACCGGCAAGGACACAACTCTCACTTCGAGAGAGTCCCAGCACGAGGTGCCTTCAACAGGCGATAGAGACTCAGGTACACGCAGGCAACATTGCTAACTATTTTTCATGCTGGGAAAATATCACAAATGACCCTGTTATATTGCAATGGGTCAAAGGTTATCACATACCATTCACTAAAGTACCAACCCAAAGTAGAATCCCAAAAAATAACATACCTCTTACAGAGCAAAGTAAGATGCAAGAAGCAATCACTAACTTGTTAAAGCTTGGGGCTGTACAAAAGTGTTATCATAGTGACGGTCAATTTATTTCTAAAATATTTTTAAGACCGAAGCCAAATGGCAAGAGTAGATTTATTCTCAACTTAAAACCTCTCAATAAATTTATTAAAGTAGAACACTTCAAAATGGAGGATATTAGAACAGCAATAAGAATAATTGACAAAGACTTTTACATGTGCTCCATAGATTTAAAGGAGTCATATTTCTTAGTACCAGTGGCCCCGGAACACAGAAAATACCTCTGCTTTGAGTTTGAAAATGTGCTATACCAGTTTACCTCATTACCTTATGGCCTTTGTACAGCCCCTAGTACTTTCACAAAGTTACTGAAACCAGTCATTAGTCAACTCCGGAGACAGGGATTTTTGTCAACCATTTATCTCGATGACTGTTTGTGTATAGGCAGTGACACCAATGAATGTATAGCTAACAGAGATGCCACATTACATATCTTCCAGTGTCTTGGTCTCATAGTAAACTATGAAAAAAGCTCCTTAGTTCCGAGTACATTTTGCAAATTTCTTGGATTTAATATTAACTCACATACAATGAAGCTAGAATTGCCACAAGATAAAGGGCAATCTATTGAAGCCACATTACTGAAATTTCAAAACTATAAGCATTGTAAAATCAGGGAATTTGCTAAATTACTTGGAACTCTAGTGGCAGCTTGCCCAGCTGTACCTTTTGGACTGGCTCATACAAAAATAATGGAAAGGGCAAAATACATGGCTTTGTTACATAACAATGACAACTATGATGCAACAATGCAACTACCTACTGTCATCCTCCCTGACCTGAAGTGGTGGATAACTAACATAAAATACCCAAAAAAGAGCTTCCACACCAGACAATTCATATTGGAAATATTTTCAGATGCATCACTCTCGGGATGGGGAGCACACTGCAATGGCGAGAGTGTTGGAGGATTGTGGTCACAATCAGAGCAGCAGTTTCACATTAACCAGTTGGAACTCTTGGCAGCTTTCTTTAGCTTGAAATGCTTTGCAAATAAACATAACCAATGTGACATACTACTTAGAATCGACAACACTACCGCCATTGCATGCATAAATAAAATGGGTAGTGTCCAGTTCCCACATCTGAACGACATAAGCAGAGATATCTGGCATTGGTGTGAAATGCGTGGTATTAATTTATATGCTTCTTATATAAAATCAAAAGACAATGTATTTGCCGACGAGGAGTCTCGCAAAACAAACATAGATACAGAGTGGGAATTGTGTAACACTGCTTTCTGCTCAATAACAGAGCAGCTTGGCACTCCGCATATTGATCTTTTTGCATCTAGGATCAATAAAAAATGTGAAATATATGTCTCATGGAAAAGGGATCCCCATGCATTTAATGTTGACGCTTTCACGCTACACTGGGGACAATACTTCTTTTATGCTTTCCCACCATTTGCTCTGTTAACCAAATGCCTACAGAAAATAAGGAATGATAAAGCTAAAGGCATTCTCGTTTATCCAGTCTGGGAGTCCCAGCCCTGGTATCCTCTAGCAAAGAGCCTGATAATTACTAAACCAATCATATTCACGCCTAGTACTAACCTCTTGATATCTCCCTTTAGAACAGACCACCCGCTGAGCAGTCACCTTACCCTGGCAGCGAGCATCTTCTGCGGAAAGCATTCAGACGCCGAGGTTTGCCGGAATGTTCATTAAATATAATGATAGCATCTGTCTCACAAGGTACGATGAAACAATACAATACTACTTACAAAAGCTGGTGGAATTTCTGTAAAACACACAATCACGATTCATACCTTTCGTCAGTGCCTATTATTATACAATTTCTAACAGAAATATTTGAGAAAGGAGCTGGTTACAATACCCTAAACTCTTACAAATCCGCTCTGTCCCTTCTCATGGGCGAGAAGGTTGGCACAGATGATAGGATTAAGCGATTCTTGAGAGGTGTCTTCAGACTGAAACCAGCCATGGCTCGTTATACAGAAACATGGAACCCTAGCATTGTATTGACTTACCTAGCGGGACTACCGGTAAACTCGGACTTAAGCTTAGAAATGCTGACTAAAAAGTTTGTTACGCTGCTAGCTCTGGCAACTGCCCAACGGGTGCAAACCCTTTCGGTTATAAAACTGAGCGACATTTCTATATCTAACACTAAGATTACGATTGCTATCAGTGATCTAGTTAAAACATCAGTTAGTACGAAAAAACAGACAATCATAGACCTGCCATTTTATAGTCAAGAACCACAAATATGCCCAGCCAGGTTACTCCAAGACTACATCCGGTACACAGCCAATATAAGAAACCAGGAAAGGTACCTTATTATAACTTTCAAAAAACCTTATCATCAAGCATCTAAGCAGACCATCAGCAGATGGATCAAAGGTACCCTAAGTGACTGTGGGATTGACACAAGTAAATACACGTCACACAGTACCCGTCACTCCGCCACCTCAACAGCTAGTAAGGCTGGAGTGTCCATGGATGTGATAAGAAAAACCGCTGGCTGGTCAGACGGGTCAAAGACTTTTGCAAAATTTTACAATCTACCTATCCGAAAAAGCACCGAGACTAACGACTTTATAAATTCAGTTTTTCGACTGGATCACTGATGACAATAAGTTGTGCCTAGGTATACTCGTTTGTGTATACTTATTATCATCCTCTTAGTGATTATGACATTAGGTACTTATTTGATTAATTATTACTTTTGATTAAGTATTATTATATGATCTCTAATAATTTGAGTTATTTTACCACTAAATTGTTCTATAAAACTTATAACTTATAATTTAATTATTATAAATATAATTGATAACAATATGATCAAGAGACAACTTTGTGTTGCTATAATAGTAATGTGAGTGCCACTTACTGGACTAAAATAAAACAATTTTAAGTTTGATTATATTCAATGTTTTATTCCAAGGTTCACACACCCATTATGCATTCGTCTCTAAACAACTACACTGTAAACCAATTATATTTCAGATCGACATGAAATAAAATTGGAAATTGGATGAACTTACCTAAGTGAAATCCAATTGTAATTTTATGAAGGTCGATCTGAAATATAATTACCCACCCAACCCAAACACCAGTTTTCAACTGATCCCGAGCATAATGGGTATGCCGGAGTCAGCTCTAAATCAGTGACGTGAGAAGTTGGGTTGCCATAGAGTAAAAACATATTTTTTTTCTCTCTGAACAATCGCGATGCCACAGATTAGCGAGTAGGAATACTACACTGTAAACCAATTATATTTCAGATCGACCTTCATAAAATTACAATTGGATTTCACTTAGGTAAGTTCATCCAATTTCCAATTATATTTCTACCTGCGAACTCCTCTATAAGGAGCGAGATTTCCTGATAGTTGGCAAATGTGATCATTTAAGAAGCGCATTAAAAACTTCTTGGCTTTGACTTTTATTTTTACGGTAACAAAATGAAACGTCAAACCGCAGAAGTTCTTAATACGCTCTGTTTAAGCCGATGATGGTAGGCCTCCTTTTTGTAAGTTATTAGCGTCTTCATCCGAGGATTTACCTATCTCTATCAAACTAAGCATAACAGGAACAGACAGATACATAACTATAGGTACTTACCACTACCCGCTTCACCCTGCGTGTTGTTGAGATTTACGCTATTATATCCTTTTGAGAAAGCATGAGCCATGGTGACCGTGGGGTTTAAGCAGTCACCTGCTACGGAAGCGACGCAAGTCCGAATCCCAGCGGGGCCTGTACCAATGATTTTTTCTTAAAACTTAGGTGTAGTGATTTCTCACCATGTGCTTTACGGTGAAGGAAAACGACGTGAGGAAACCGGCATATGTCTGAGAAGTAATTCAAACGTATAGTGCCTGAGACGGCGATAGACTTACTGTCGCGCTGGCACTTAATCATCTTCGGTGAAAAGTGGGTATAGTTATTACCTACCCCTTCGAGGAATACAGGCGTGAGCATATGTATGTATGTATATAATTATAATAAATTCCTTCTTAAGCTTGAATACTTTATCTTCTCTAGAGGGCCACATTCAAATAAATGTGACGTTATAATGCTTATAACCACATTACCATAAGTAGTTTACATCTTTTACTAATACAATGGCTAGATGTTATGAGGGAACAAATGAAAATATATACATACCGGTCAAAATCTAAACCCTCCTTTTCCTAAAACCTCCTTGAACATGGTCGCTTGGTAGGTTAAATAAAGATATTTTTCTTTACATTTTTTTTGTGTTTGCGCTGCAACTTAGTAACGCGGCAACCTTGGTATAACATAATTGCTAAATCTAAAGTAAATATCAGATGTGAATTGACATATCCAAAAAACTACTACGCAACCTACGTAATCTGTTTTCAATACTATGAATGTCAATATACTTTGACTCTGTTTATCATTATCCATGCAGGCGGAGTCATCGAAGTCTTCGTTTATTAGACTTAGCTTATCAAGTCCATCTTTATAGAAAAACTGCCTATGTAAGGATTTTCCTGCTGTCCTTAATTCTAGCGAGGTATTCGATTACTCTTAGTCAAGTAGCACACTATGATACCTCATTATAAATAACACCCGATCAAGTCTAACACTCTGATTGCGGAGTACGGAAGCGATTATTCAATCTGTGCCGAGGTCTACGAGGGGTCTGTCTCTCTGATTATGTCATTTAATGTAACACACACTGCTGCAACTCCTACACCTATTTTATACTCACTGGACTTTGCCCTTGTAGAAGTGAAAAGGGATATTGAGCTGAAAAATCCTATGATTAGACTTGAGACTGTAATATGGACCTTATTAGACCTTAGTAGTATAAATCAATTAGGAAAAAAAATAATTCATCTAGCAGAAGATTTCGAAGACGATTATATCCAGATTGAAAAGTACTGGATTCAGACAAATGTATAAAGAGATGACTCTCGAGAGGCATGTAACTGATGATACTTTTTACGAAGAAAAAAACAATTGTATAACGAAGAAGGCATGTTTAAAATAAAATTTAAATTCTTCTCTTACAAGATGTCGCTTCTACATAGTCTGACATGGCAAAAGAAAACATATATCTAAACAGAATGCTAATGCAAATGATAGAGGTCTTTGAAAAATCGACAAGGACACAGTAAATTTTGCAGAAACTTCTAGCAAAACAACTCCAATGCCACTGTATTCAATCACACATGCATTTGAATAATTTGTCTCTTCAGTCAAATTAATTCGCTTGTTCAGATGAAAAATCGCTGGCAGAACTAGTAGAGTTTTATCAACTACGGTATGCGCACCGGAATAATTTTCGTATAACAATTTAGTTTACAATTGATTAATAGGATGAAGCGGGCTGGTTATAGGTTATAGCAAGGAACTTCCGAATGTTAGGAACGAACTTACACACGCTAATTTAGCAACCTGTCATGTTGGGAACTTGGGCTTCGTAGTTCTGTAGATAATATCGACCTTAAGGTACTTCTGCAGCATAATAGGTACGGCAAACCAAAAGATTTAAAGAATTTGCATACATTACCGAACATGGTCATGGAAGCTGGGCCGTAAAAGCCTGCACACAAAGTCGGAGGTCCAAATAAAACCGCGTATTTAACACAAAATCGCAGTAAATAAAAAATATCGCAGTCAACAGTTGTAAGCAACGAGCAACACTTGCAAAAAACGTAAATTTTATTGAGGGTGACGTTTTATCGGATGTGACAAAAAATGCGAAAGCTGGAATCTCTCCCGGTTTAAATATCTGCACGGGCACAAACGTTCGTGTGACTTTATAGCTTACTCTTTGGTATTTAGAGTCGCAAAAGGCGTGTTTTGTTCATGAATTTTCATGGTTTTGGTACTTAAGTAGGCACTCACCAATTTATGTGTAGAGAGATTTATCGGTTTTGAAGCTTGTTTCAGATTTTTTTTAAAATAAAAAATATGTTTGTGTCCCTACTGTTGGGGTAGTAGAACAAAGGAGTATACATTATTTTAGTACTAGCTTCTGCCCGCGTGGCATAGTTACTTTGGACTAACGATAACCCGCGATTGGCCTTAGCGTAATGATATATAAAGCCTTTCTCTACATACATAATATTTCAAATGGGACCAGTAGTTGGTTGGGATGTAGGTAAATGAGGCTTTAGTTAATATCAACAAATAAGAATTGTAGTTCTTAGAGCGTTTGAAATTCCTTTCTAATGACGAAATGTTCCATACAACATCACTCTTGCTGTCTTGGCACAAACACGCCCAAGTATTTTCCAATTTAACTTATAAGTCAGGTTATGAATTTCAATTTTACACGGTTGGATGACAAACAGGCAAATAAATCGCCCGTAACGACGACAGCCGGCGCTAGACGGAATGAAGAGATTAATAGCCATGCTCACCTCATCTGCGATGAAGTTAACGAAATCTTGATGCAGAATTTACGTATGGAACGTAATTAAACAATGTTTTTACCCGACTACGGCGAAACAAAAAGGCGGGTTATGATGTTTTGCTATCATAACTATCAATTCAGAAATGTTCAAACAATAAAATTCAACAGTTTACTGGCTTTGACCACTGAACATCACTTCTTTCATACTTTTGAGAGCGTGATTTTTCAGTAGGCGGGTTTTAGTCGTTAAACTAAATTTTTTTTTATTAAATACATCTAAACTGATCAAATCTATCTCTGTCTGACTGTATAACACGACGCGGATAAAATACATACATAGCTCGTGCGACATGCACAAACGTCAAGTTATAACACCATTCTTTTTAGATAGGGGGTTTGAAGGATTTACCTTGGATTGTTAGTTGTTACATATTTATTGTGATATTAAATTAAACACGTGAATGACTTAGTACAGTTGTATTCGGAGAGAGCGAGAATAGCGAGCGGGAAAAGTGTCAATGACAATTGACCACAGACTATATTAAAGTAGGGTTGCGTTCTATTATTTTAACAGGGTTAATAGCGTTGTTTTGTGTCCACAGCTTGGCGTGGCCCTTGGGTTTGTGTTGCCTCCTATGTTGGTGCGCGCGTCTGGCTCCATGGAGCAGATGGCTCAGGACTTCCAGCTCATGTTCTATCTGGTGGCAGGTGTCACCAGTGTGCTGTTCGTGCTTATTTTGCTCTGTAAGTGTGAAATGAGGAGACTGTCAACTTGTAGAACGTTTATTGTAGTATATACAAGTACTTTGAACAAGTAAGTTGGAGTTGCAGAAAGGTATTGCACGCACAGTCGTAACGGTAAAGACCCTGGAGACGTTCGAAATCCCTCGAAAAACATTCTAAAAAAGTTGAGTGTTTCCACAGACACTACTTTTCTTTATCGATAAATTGACATTGATGCACAAAATGACATAAACGCACAGATTTAAACACAAACACAACTTTTCGTTGTTTTATATACTCAATCAACAGTAGGGTCACTTTCTAATCGTTACTTATATTTTCTCCTCAAAGAGAAGTCTTCAATGGTTTGTCTTAAAAATGTTATACGAGTACTATCAGGTAAATACAATACGTTGTTTATTATTTTCATAATACTGATTACATGGTAAGTATACAAATTACTATGTGTACCTACTGAATGCGAAAGGTATACAAAAGAAAATGTGAATAAACCCATCAACATTAATTTCATTTTATTGCATACTTTGTGCAAAATAAAATAGTTGAGGAACGAGAATGCTCCAGGAAGGTGGTTGAGGGCTGACTGGGAACAAAGGGTATAGTCATGTGTGGTGTAGACTATATTTTTTGATTTCCAACGCAATAAAGTACTAATATGTCATCGATTTAAAGCTTAACAATTAATTAAAAAATCTTTGAATATTATTAGGTCTGCATTATACTTGATGTGGTATGTTTGGAAGAAGACTTATAAGATTATGATCTGTTCTTTTAACTGAAAAAAATATGTAAGAGATTCTCTAGTTAACCCTTAAATTTGTTTTTTCATATGTGTTTAACGATTTGCACACAACCGAACCCAAACGCGTATCTTAAAAATTATTTAAGTTACTTATCGTAATTTATGTGGACTCAGACATCTCTCAACTATATTTAGCAATTAGGTATAGTAATTTCAGATTATTCCAGACTACTATTTAAGGCTGTGATATTAAAGTCATTAAATTAGCATAACGTTTTCTTCTGTCAGTCTTCAAGGCAGCACCACCAACCCCTCCGTCAGCGGCCGCGGATCTCGGTTCCAGTCTGGACTCCAACTTCTTCCAGTCCATCAAGAAGCTTCTCACCAACCGCAACTATGTCCTTCTGCTCATCTCCTACGGACTAAATGTGGGCGTCTTCTACGCTATCTCCACGCTACTCAACGAACTCATACTCCTGTATTATCCGGTAAGCATTCAAAACTGTTGTAAATGGAACGCAAATATAGCTTTCTGCTAGCGTGCTCTCTGTCTCGCTCTCTCTCCAATATGGCCGTCCCGGTAACTGTGCGATCTTTCTGTTAATACTATTTTCCGTTTAATTATATTCTGATATTATTATCTCGGAATTTAATGCCAATTTAACATCTTTGGCAATCGTTACAGGTCAGTCGGAGGCCTAAAAATAATCTGACAACTGGTTTAACCCAGATCACAGATTTTCCTCCTAAATGGGGTTGCGAAGGTCAGATGGCAGTCGCTTCGTATAAAAATCAGGTGATCCGCCACATCGGGTTGAATCAAGTGCCGACCCCATCAATGTATGGGATAAGGCCAGGGAGATGATGATTATTATCTCGGAACATTTTATTTAACCTGCTTAACCCAACATGGTAGCAGAGCGTAGTTGAGCAATCAGGAATACGAAAGTCGAGCAAATTGAATTCAGGAATCTTTTGAGGTTAAATTCACGTGCGTGCACGCCGTACCGGCTAACAAGATGGCAAGCTCATATATGTTTAATCTCGAAAAATTGAGTGGTCGAGATAACTTCGCGACATGGAAGTTCAGTGTAAAAACATATCTGGAGCATGAAGACCTCTGGGACTGCGTGGAGCCCGGAGAAGGAAAATCGGTCGACCCGGCAAAAGATATCAAAGCCCGATCGAAGCTGATTTTATTGATAAATACTCAGAACTATGTACATATTCAAGACTGTAAAACCTCCAAAGAGGTGTGGGATAACTTACATAAAGCATTCGACGACAACGGATTGACACGGAAAGTGGGTCTATTGAAAGAACTAATTAATACATCGCTAGAATCTAGTAATGGTGTTGAAGATTATGTTAGCAGAATAATGAGTGCGGCGCATAAGCTCAGAAATATAGGATTTGAAGTAAATGATGAATGGCTTGGCACTTTGATGTTGGCGGGGTTGCCTGATGAGTACAAACCTATGATAATGGGACTTGAGAACTCAGGAACTAAGATCAGTGCAGACCTTATCAAGACTAAGTTACTACAGGAAGTTAAAACAACAGATTCTAGTGCATTCTACACAGCTTATAAAAAGAGGAAAAATGAGCCGCATAGTTCAAAACATTTTGTCAAAGGAAAAGGACCCAGATGTTTTAAATGTAATGGCTATGGCCATTTTGCAAAGTTCTGTCAATATGCTAAGAAACCGTTGAAGAAAGAAAATACTAGTAAGCTGGAAAGTTCTAGTTTTGTTGCTGCATTTTCAGCGACCCTTGGAGAGAAAAGAAATAAGTGGTACATTGACTCAGGTGCCTCCATGCATATGTGTAATAACAAAGATTGGATGTATAATGTCAGCGAGCCATCAGTGAAGTCGATAACGGTGGCTAACAGCGAGCCATTGTCTGTGAAAGGTGTCGGAGAAATAAATTTGAATATTTCAGCAGGAAACCAAATCCAGGTTAAGAATGTGTTGCTTGTACCTGGATTAGCAGCTAATTTACTGTCTGTAAGTAGTATTACAAGAAATGGGTACAAAGTGTCATTTAATGAGAATGGATGTGATGTGTATGATGCTGGTGAAAAGCTAATATGCTCTGCAACACTGGTGAACAAGTTATATGTCTTAAACACTTGTGAAAGTGATGAAATGGCACAGTTAACTTCGGATAAAGTCAATCCTAGTGATATTAATCTATGGCATCTTCGGATGGCCCATTTAAATGTTTCAGATTTAATAAAACTACCTAATTGTGCTGAGGGGGTCACATTGTCTCCTCACATCCACAAGGAGATGCATTGTTCCAGCTGTATGGAGGGGAAGCAGGCCCGGTTACCATTCAAGCATGCTGGGTCCAGAGCTAAAAAACCCCTGGAATTAATTCACTCCGATCTGTGTGGACCCATGGAAAGTATGTCTTATGGAGGTATGAAATATTTTATAACTTTTATTGATGACTATACCAGAATGGTTCATGTGTATTTCTTGAAAGATAAGCTATGCATAACAGATATATTTAAAGATTTTAAAAACAGAGTGGAGAATCAAATTGATTATAAAATTAAAATCTTAAGAACTGACAATGGAAAGGAATATTGCAATAGTAATTTTAAAAAGTACTTATCTTGTCATGGAATAACACATCAGACTTCGACCCCCTACACCCCTCAGCACAACGGACTTGCAGAAAGAATGAATAGGACCCTTGTAGAGAAAGCAAGGTGTATGCTCTTCTATAGGAACTTAGATAAGCCGATGTGGGCTGAAGCTATAGCCACTGCTGCATATATTGCTAACAGATGCCCTGCAAAAGCTTTAGGAGGTATAACTCCATATGAAAAATGGACAGGTAATAAGCCTTCACTATCACATCTAAGAATATTTGGTTCAGAAGTAATGGTTCTCATTCCAAAGGAACGACGGCAGAAATGGGACCGGAAATCAAATAAAATGATCTTTGTCGGTTACTGTGAGCATTCGAAGGGATACCGTGTTATGAATCCACAAACGAAACAGGTAACAAAGAGTAGAGATGTTATTTTCTTTGAAGATCCTAACAAGTGTGATGAATATATGATTTCAGTTTCAATGCCGGAGCCTATGAGTACATCTGATAACGTGGACAAGTCAGATAGTCACTCGTGTACTGATGAAAGTGATGAAAGTAGTTCACACAAATCTGACATTATTCCTCAGCCAAACAGTGAGATTGTAAGTGAGTCTAATTTGGAAGGAACTGATAATGAAAACTCTAGCGAGTATGAGACTGATGTGGGTGACTTAGATGACTCTTATAAGCTCCCTAGGCATGTTGCGACCATGTCTACACAAAATAAAATGTTGCTGAGACCACGTAATGTGACTAAAAGTAATAAGAAGGGTATGTTGTGTTTATATACTTCCTTATCAGATCCGCAGACAGTAGAGGAAGCATTGGCATCTCCACAAGCTGATGACTGGAAGAAGGCAATGCAAGAGGAGTACACCTCGCTAATCAATAATGAAACTTGGCAGCTGACTGACCTCCCTGCTGGGAAAAAGGCACTACCAAGTAAATGGGTGTTTAAGGTGAAGACGGATCAGCAAGGTAACATTATCCGTTATAAAGCTCGCCTTGTGATCAAAGGATATGCCCAAAAGAGGGGCATAGATTATCAGGAGATTTATTCCCCGGTTGTAAGGTACACATCAATCCGTTACCTATTTGCTTTAGCAGCACGGCATAATCTACATATAGATCAGATGGATGCTGTGTCAGCTTTTCTTCAAGGCAGTATAGATACTGACATATATATGTTACAACCTGAAATGTATCAAATAGGGTCACAAGTATGTCATTTGAAAAAGTCTATCTATGGATTAAAACAAGCAAGTAGACTCTGGAATATTAAATTAAGTAATGTTTTGAAGGAAATGGGAATGCAACAATCGAAAACTGATCCATGTATATATTATATTGAAAAACAAATCTATATAGCAGTATGGGTAGATGATATAATAATATTTAGTTTCTCAGAACAGATTAAAAATTCACTGAAAGAAAAGTTAAAGGAAAAATTAAATATGAAGGATCTTGGAGTAGCTAGTCAATGTGTGGGACTTAACATTACTAGAAACAAAGATACAGTTATGTTGGATCAGGAAAAGTACATAAAAGAAATATTGGCAAGATTTCAAATGTCCGATTGTAAACATGTTAAAACTCCTGTAGAAGTAGGGCTCAAGTTTAATGACAGTATGGAAGAAGAAGGAATCTATGATTGTCCATATCAACAAGCTATAGGATGTCTTCTCTATGTAGCTCAGAGTACCAGACCAGATATTTCATTTATAGTAAACACTTTAAGCAGATTTAACAAGGAACCAAAGTCTGAACATTGGATCGCTGTAAAGAGAGTTCTGAGATATCTTAAAGGCACTATGCATTATAGAATGACTTATACCAAAGATGGTCCTACAAATATCACAGGCTACTGTGATGCAGATTGGGCGAGTGACATCCGTGATAGGAAGTCGTGTACGGGCTACACTTTTATGTTGCAGGGTGGGGCCATATCATGGTGCTCACGCAAACAGCAGACTGTAGCACTTTCCACAGCTGAGGCAGAGTACATGGCCATGGCTGCAGCTGCGCAAGAGGCTCTGTGGCTCTTACAACTTCAAGGAGAACTCGGGGAGCCATGCGATGAACCTCTCATCATATATAGTGATAACCAGAGTGCTATCAAGCTGACCATGAATGACTGTTACCTTCCTAGATCTAAGCACATAGATATAAGGTATCATTTTCTCAAAGATCATATTAATAGTTCAAAGTTAAAGTTTTGTTTTGTAAAAGGTTCTGAAAATGTATCTGATATTTTAACTAAAGGGACTACTATAGATAAACATTTATATTGTGTTCAAAATATGGGTTTGCGTTCAGGGGTGGGTGTTGTAAATGGAACGCAAATATAGCTTTCTGCTAGCGTGCTCTCTGTCTCGCTCTCTCTCCAATATGGCCGTCCCGGTAACTGTGCGATCTTTCTGTTAATACTATTTTCCGTTTAATTATATTCTGATATTATTATCTCGGAACATTTTATTTAACCTGCTTAACCCAACAAAAACCACCTATCTTCCTACCGATTTTATTACGGCCGGTTCAATTCCTGTAACAAGTGAGTTGTTTATTACGCTTGTCAAACAAATTGTCATGGCACATTCGATCTAACTCTTGTATTTTTTTCGACTGAGTATGTAACGCCATAGATGTAAGATGACAAAATATTAATGAAATTAAGGTATACTGGACATAATAAAATATTAAATTAGGAGGCGTCCTTTATGCGTAGTTCTAAGGGGGTAGGATCGAGCTAAATCACACTAAATCTCTGGTGGAAGAGGCGGCCTAGGAAAGTATCTGGTATTTTTTCAGTCAGAAATATTACTGGATTACAACTAGCCTTCATCAAGGTTCAAAAAGACTTACAAATCATTTTTGTTTTCTAGTCAGCAAATGAGGACGCAGGTCGCATAGGTCTGGTGATCGTAGTCGCGGGCATGGCTGGCTCCGTGTGCTGTGGCCTGGTGCTCGACAAGACGCACCGGTTCAAGGAGACCACCCTCGCCGTCTACCTGGCATCCTTCGTCGGCATGATCGTATTCACTTTCACCCTCAACACCAACATTGGAGTGGTCTATATGAGCAGCATTTTGCTTGGGTAAGTTACACATTAGGTACCTACGATAGCAGTTTACAGTGAAGGTTTCTGACGTAATGGTAGAACTTCAGAAAACTGTGCTATAGGAGCCATTTTTGTTCCATTGAATATTTAAAAAACAATATGATCCGCCGATTTGATTTTTAAAGATATATGGCTAGAATAATTCTGACACATGCTTATGGTAAGAATAATTCTGACGGTGTTTTGTAAATTTACACAGTTTCTTCATGACTGGCTACCTGCCCGTTGGATTCGAGTTCGCTTCCGAAGTAACTTACCCTGAGCCTGAAGGCACCACCTCCGGAATACTTAACGCTGTGGTTCAGGTGAGTTTTTTTGATTACCCATCTCGACAGCCAAGTAAGAGACGATTAGTATCCCAAGTAACAAAATGTAACCAAATTTCATTGTGTACTAAGTAGCGTGGCGCTAAATGTGTTGGTACTATTTTGGAGACCGGTTGTAGTTGAACTGCAAATATGGCAGATCTCATTTCGTGCCACGCTATTAGGTACCGAAGCGAATACTTCGTTAAATATACATCTTTTTAGGTGAGATTTGAGAGATAATTATAAGACCATCAAACACTCAAGGTACGGCTTGTATGCTAGAACAGAGCCTACAAGTATCTCCACTCTTACATTACACAGTTTTCGTTAATTACCATGAATTGTTTTCCAGTTGTTCGGTATAAGCCTGACGCTCTTGTACGAGTACATGCTGAAAGCTGTGGGTGACCTCTGGGCCAATCTGACTCTCTGCGCAACCCTAGCCCTAGGGGCTGCCATCACCGCCGCTATCTCCTCGGATCTTCGCCGCCAAGCTGCACAGAACAAGGGATAAACAGCACCTTACGTATCTATACATAGAGTCCACTATTCAGCTTATCATGGATGTCGTTTAAGCTCATTTAAATACGCACATTGTTTTTCTTTTTTGGGCATTGAGCTTTGCCGGTAAAGGAAATTAACTAATCTACGTATTTGTTAGTAACTAATCTAGGTTTTGCATGCTAATTGACTAAAAGGCTTTCCGTAGACGATGTTTTTATGTGCTGGTTGAAGGATTAGCTGGATAGGATTTCATGGAGAGCCTTCTTGATTAAGTGACGCACACTGAGCGTTGATTTTATTCCGAAAAGATACGCAAGCACGCAAGCTTATTACTATTTTGTGAAACATTATTGTTGGCAGTTAAGGAGGATAGTACCAACCTATACCTAGTGTTAGGACCTTAGTCCTAACCAGGGAGTTCTCCTTTCTCTAATCTAGATAGGTACTGTGGATTGTAGGTACCTAACCTAAGCATAATTTTGAGAAATTTACTACCTACTCATTCCGATATTTGATGTTATTCAAAATGATTATTAGCTTGATAGATACAAGTATATTCCTGGGTCTGGATTATATAAGTGCCGGCACGAGTTCTGAGCGCAAATCTGCATAGTAGTCATTTTTTGGGTCTTGGCAGGCACAGGCGCAGTTCGTGATGGCACGAGTGTATTCCTATAGAAATTATATCTTGACTTGTAATTTGGGGTTTTTAAATGGGTAGGCGAACAAAACCAACGCTTAATAAAACTGGTATTAAGAAAGATGAAATACCTACCTAATTAATCAGTGGTCGGGTTTGTAATAACAACGTTTACAAATAATAACGTTTTCATAAAAATATAGATACCAACATGCAATCTTTTATTGTGTCATACATGTGTGTTACAGTGGTATTTTAGCAAGTGTAAGTATTCAAATAATTCAAAGATTTACTCGCTAACTCAGAAGGAAAGGTTAAAAATACCTATCCACTTATTAGTTTTTTTATATAATGCCGGGTGGTTTCGGGCCCCACGTTGGGCGCCACTGTCCCGTGGTACTCAACCCCTGCGGGTGCCTGAAGTCATCCGTGACAGCAACGAACCAGCATTAGAACAAAAGGAATATGTAGAAATGTTTTTTTTTATTCCAAAATGTTGTCTGCCTGAAAATCCAGAAAATTATTTTGATTCTGTATGCGTTGGTGCGTAGGTCTTTACACTGCACTATAGCGCCGCGTACTGGCTACGCCTATATGTATGTCATTACTTACCTAGGTCCTAGTACCTTAATAAATAATAATTGATGGGAGTAGCTATGTATTTAATGAATATTGCAATATATTGCGAAAGAAGTATTTAATCTTAGTGTAGTCATGTTGGTATTAGAGAAGGGTCGAAATGATGCAATCGAGACAATAAATTGTGTGACTGTTTTATGGACGTATATTGCCAAAAATGTGTAGATTAGACGTAGCGATGAACAAAATGTACTATTTTTCATAGAAAACATAAATTCATCTTATATATTGTAAAACATATATGTCTACATATTTATCTAATGTTGTTTTTAAATTATATGCAAGCTGGACCTGCGGCTCGCCGTGAGTATGTCGAAATTCGTCGAATTAATTTTGTAGTTCGACCTTAAAACGAATGAGGTACCCGCATAGTGGGTTTAATTTTTGATCGAGCTTTAGTTCATTAGAACTCTAACTTTCAAAGTTAGAGTTTATTATAAATCAGATACTTATTAACCATTGAACGTCTAAAGAAATAATTTCCTAAGATAAAATTGAAAATGTCAGCATTCCTCTATAATGCATTGACAGGTTTGTGCAAGCTACCTTATAATAAATTATTTTATATTAGGTATATTATATTCAAATGAATTAACGTGTTAATTTGTAATTTATTTTAAAGGTAATAATTGAATGAAATAAACATAGGGTCTAATATAGCAATTTGTGAATTTATTTAAGGCTTGTGATTGTATTATTAGAGCTGTTATATTATTATTGTCGCTGTTTGTTATCTATATTTTATATTATGTATTGACATTGCGCCTAAGTAAATAGTAGATAACTATATAAAATAAGAAATTTAAATTATTATCCTCGCCTCTAAATGGGTTTGCATATTATATACCTAGTTATTATTATATAATAGTTATAACGGTTATTGATAAATGTACTACAAATTATACATCTACGCTGGATTGGCTTGGTGTCGAATTAGTGTCTATTTTGATTTGCATCATTTTATCGCTGCTGCACATAGTGAGATGTATTAATCTTCTTATATATAAAAATGAATCCCCATTTCCCATGGTCAAGCCATCACGCGTGAACGGCTATACCGATTCTACCGGGACTTTTACTAGCAGTAGCTGAAGTTTCAAGGAGAGTTTTAAGCTAATTTTATTAAAAAAACAGTATGAAACTAAATCTACGCAGGTGAAACCGCGGGGCACAGCTAGTAATCATATATTTATTGCAAGTTAGTTTCAAGCTTAATTACAATTGGTAATAACTTATTACTATTGCATTGAGCGTCCACCGTACTAATGCGTAGAGAAAGATTGAACATGTGATTTTCCAATTTGGTTCTGGAGACGCTCACTAGAGGCGCTTCAATTCGACACAAAATGTTATTGTAACTGAAATAGCCAGTCTAGCGTACTTGTCATTTAAAGGTCTTAATAGCAGAGGTATGTGGGTATCGACTATTGAATATACTTACTCACTCACGTACCTACCTACACATTATTTCAATAATAAAATCTGATATGAAAATTAAGAAAAAAAATGCAATACAATATTTTTTATTTCTGTGCCATTGCTGTACTAACTTTATCATGTGTATTAATTTAGTGAATAGATAATAATTAAGTTAAACATTAAATGTTACCTATCTATTAGCTACTTACCTATAGATATAAGAAGATTACCCACATACAACTTATTAATTACCTGAGTGGTGCAATAGAACTGGGTCAACAATTACTGCCTATTTAAGTGGTAATTTAATAAATGCCGCCGCCATGAGTAATGAGTGCGGACCTTGAACATACAGCCGCATTATTCACTAAGTTTTCTCAGCGTCGAACTAGACGACGAGCGTTGGTTTCAATCATCCTATGATTGAAACATAACATGTAGAGGATAAGGTTCAATTTCGTATCCTTAAAACTGATACTCGACGACGAGTATGATACTGTGAAACCTTAGTGAATAACGCGGCAGTATTCATTTTATGAGTCCGTCTCTGTCTATATGCATGGCGCGAGGCGAACAAAAACATGTTCCTTTGTAACAGGCGCTCTATTTATCTCTGCTCGCGCACAACTCATGATGGCACCTGCCGCGTTATTCACTAAGGTTTTAAAGATACGAAATGGAACCTTATCCTATATGTATTATGTATCAATTTCCTAAGATTGAAAACATCGCTCGTCGTCGAGTTCGACGCTGAGAAACCTTAGTGAATAACGCGGCTGTGCCCATGGCCACCTCGGACGCTGGGTAATACAGGCGCCGAATGA
Source organism: Watsonalla cultraria (assembly GCA_964035505.1). NCBI lineage: Eukaryota > Metazoa > Arthropoda > Insecta > Lepidoptera > Drepanidae > Watsonalla > Watsonalla cultraria. The sequence goes on along the minus strand of OZ037712.1, from coordinate 1,052,409 downwards.
GAATGCGTTAAGGATACCGAATAGCCCTAACCCGTCCAGCGCCCTTGTATTACCACTTTTAAGGAAAGCTAACTCAGATGTTTGGCTACGGATCCACACGATGTTTCAATTTTAAAATATTTTGAATCGATAAATATAAAATTGGACTTGTAAAATAAAAATAAATATCTACTTATTATTACTTACCTTCTATTTAAGATAGGTACAGTAGGTAATTTGTGTGAAATTGTTTCTCTGGAATGTTGTGAACCCAGTATTAACTTATAAATAATTTAAAACTACGTAATGTTACAAATTTGTTTTATTTTACCTTGACCTAGGTACTTACTTTTACTTTACCCCACTTTAATAAAGAATGCGAATGTGTTTGGCTGTCTCTATTTCCCTAAGCTTGGGTAAAGCATTAAACCACACCATGCTGTTTTAGAGATCGATAATGACATAGATACACTTGGTAACCTAATGTTCCGAAAAATAAGATGGTTTAATTTACTAGTCGGTAATAAAGTAAAAACCTAGGAATGCAGAGTAAGAATATCAACAAATTAGATAAGTACCTTCTTACCGTCAGATAATTTGCTGGTGCAGTATACAGAGCGTGAAAAGCATTGACCTATCGCGAACTCGCGATCATTTCAGTTTTCCTGTTAAATGCAAAAAAGTGGCAGATTTTTTATCAAAGCTTTGTTTTTTAAGCATGGTTTATTATAACAGTCTGAGGAAATCCTCAGTTAAGATAAATTTCAGAATTATTTAATTCAGAATTTATTAATTAAGTACAAAGATTGTCATTTCGGTACTTATTTAACCTACCTAGATACTAACCTTCCTACTTAATTCCTATTTTATTTTAATATCATTGCAAATTTATTATTGTCGACAGTAATTATTTTCATAGTAGGTACTACATTTTATTATTTATTCTGAAATACTGAATATCATTGGATTTATTTTGTTAGATTCCCAGTGTGTATCCAACCTTAGCAGTTTGACACTTGACAGTGACGTAATTTTTTATTTTGAAGTTTAAAAAATATCTTTGTCTTCGTTTCTATGGCAACTCGATTTATTTTTCTGTAAGGTCAATGATGGCAAGCTATGGCGGCATTTTCATTTTGTCGACGAAATGGTTTCAATTTTATAAGTGTTCGTTCGCAGCGATGTGAAAATTATTACATTTAGCTGGTTATGTGCTAATCAAATTATGTGGTGTGAATTTCAAGTCGAAACCTAATAATATGTCTCGTGAAGAAGTTTTATCAAAATAATCATGGTTGTATAAAATTTTCGTGAAGGTAGAAAATTTGCTTTTCATGTTTTGTTCGTATTGAATGAGAAAAACTGGGTTTTTACAATGAATAATGATAGCAATAAGGATCATGTAAATCGAGATATAGCGTGCAGGAGTCATTCTGCAAGGACTGATCGTGGTAAGTAGGTAATTTTAATTTAAAAAAAAGATTCGTATGTGAATAAAACTATAGACAGTATTTGGGTTCCTATATAAAAGGTTAAAGGTACGTACAGTCTGTTTTCTTTGCTTGACTGGGGGACTTTCATGTAATAATAAGAGAATCTGAGAGTTACTACATGTAGAATAATCCCACCTCTTCTGACAGTGTTGCTGGTAAAAAATAAACTTGAATACTTAGTTGTTTTTCGTTCTACAAGAACCACAAGCTTCCTTAAGTGCTAGGCAATAGTTTATTACATTCATCAGTTTGTTGCTATTTTAGACAAAACTTTACAAAGGCATTTATTTTCTAAACTGTAAAATTGAATTGTTATCAAATAATAATAATAATAATATAATAGCCTTTTAATCCTAAACATAGGGTTACAAGAGGTCCCTAAGTTCAATGAGCCTTTTGGCATAGGCCTCCTCCAAATCCTTCAAATGGGTCCTGTCTCTTGCTACTTTTATCCAGAGTGGTCCCGCTGTCTGTTTCAAGTCATCTTCCCATCTATTATACTTTTATTGTATTAATCAACTCTCATTTAAGCTAAAGTATAATCAAATTATACTTTAGCTTATATGAGAGTTGATTCAACCAGTTATATTCATATCTTGTATCTATTTATCCAGAGCTATACCGCATCTGTCCGTCGAAGCTCAGCAAACGAGAGCTAGAAGACTTATATTTTGCTCTTCTGGAGAACAACTTGGAACTGAAACGAACTATCAATGCCCAGAAGGATCGGATCAAGGTGCTGTCCACAAAGGTGCAGAGGATGTCGGCTATACAAAAGAGTAAAATTGAACGGGAGCAGGGATGCTGTCCTATAACCAAAGCTGTTGCCAATGATCAGAGAGAATCGTAAGGTTTTTTTTTGATATAAAAGTGGCTAAGGGCATAAAGATCTGATATAACGCCAGGGACTTGCATTCCATATAAGCAACTGGCTGTGACCATTTTGTGATGACTGAATACACTTGTGTTGTGTGTTTGTGTGTCTATACCAAAATGTATGTGTGTACCTACACCACGCTACATTGGCATGTACTTAACCTACCTAACTTTTTGTTTCTGTACCCCTCTGAAAATCCAATGTGCAGCATGTGCAGCAACAGAAATAAGACGGTAATATCATAGTCCTATGCTGTTCAATATGTTTTACTTTAAATTATTTTATAGTGAATAGTGGGTCTCTGCCTACCTCTATGGGATACAGGTGTGAGCATATGTATGTATGCTATATCAGTTATTACCTGTCTACAGAATAGCTGACCTGAAGAAAGCCAATGAACGGATGTCGGAGAGAATAAGGTTGTTGAACATGAGACTGTGCTCGGCGAAGCAGTTCCTCAAAAGCCCCATGCAGACCATGAACCGGTTCAAAGGATGCCCTAATGCCAATAGTACTATAAAGTAAGTTGAACCTACAACTATTGGTATAGGTGCTGTCATCACACCCTAGCATTCTTTGCTAGCTATTTGCAAGACAGAAAGCAGTATGTAGATTGTAGTGGGTGCCTTTCTGAACCCTACTTTACGAGATCTGGAGGCCTTTACTCTTCATTGTGATGGTCCTATCTGGAGTCGTTAACAAGGCAGTACCCTTACTATTTGCCGACGATCTGAAGTTGGTTCTAGAAATAAGGCAAGCTGCAGATCATGACATACTGCAATGCAATAACGTGGTTAAATGCTCAGTGCTAACATTATAACTAATACATGCGCAGTTACCCTCAATATTTTCAATTTATGCTCACAGTTTGTGAGGGCACCTGTAAATTGCTTTGCTACAAAAGTGTAAGTAGAAAGCAAGACTGTTTTTAATTTGCAACTGTGTCCTGTGATTGGATTTTTAATTTATTTACCCCTTAGTACTTCATGTTTTTCTTCAACCTGCTTGGTGTGAGTTAGAAATCCATGCAGTTTGAGTTTTCAGAACAGTATTTTGTACTTTGTATTGATATGTTATTCTTTTACTATTTTATAATTCCAGGAACTCTTCAATGAGTGCTCTCACTTCAAAAAGAAGTGATAATAATTTGAAGACAAATGTACCATCATCCCAGTACCTTGACAAGTAAGTGTAGATTTCCTTTATTTAATTCTATAATATAGTTTTTTTCTGATAGACTACTGCTCATGTAAAGCGGTTACCAAACCCATGGGTCAAAGTAGCCGTTGACCATAACCCATTGGGATTACCATTGAGATTGATTGCAAGAGTGAGATGGTAGAGTAACCATAGTTAAAAGACTTTTCTAACTAGTTTTTTTTTGTATTATTGAGAATTATATATGTAACATGAATAATTACCATGGAATTGCCGTTTTCACAGAGAAGTGGACACTATAGTTGAAAACGAACCCATAGAGATGGAAAAGTAAGTGTTTTTCAAAACTTATTGCTTTATTCAAGACTTCTTTGTGAATAAATGTTTCTTGCTATCTATAATTATAATTATAATCAATTATTGACAACAATTTTGGCAACAAGCAGATACACAAATAACAAGTACAAAATCAAACAATTATAATAAGAAAATACAAAAAATAAATATAAACCAAAAATGAAGTATTCACAATGTGTTAATGTTGTTTAATGTTACATTGTTGTCATTGCTATCTATATATTAATCTGAACCACTATCATGAGTTTGCCACCGTTTTCACATACATATTCTAGTTCTTCACGTCACCGCTTGGAGGCACTGTACAATTTCTCATACAAATACTGTCGGAGACGCTAGTGAGTGTAGATTAGGAAATCGGTGGCAAACTCGTGATAGGGGTACTGCTTGCCTCTGGGTAATGGAAGTACAATTTTGTTCTGGACCACCTTTCTTGGTTTTATTCTTCTTGATACATAATGGTCTTGTATGGCGCGAATAATTACAAGCGAATTTATCCCCCACTATTTTCGCTGAGCGCTCAAAACTCGTGACGGCAGTGCCATGTTTGTGTATAAGTAAACCCTTTTGGTATACAATGCTTTGCAATGAATCAACCAATGCCAACAATACTGACAAATTTTCAGGGAATCAAAAGCACCAGGCGTGTCTAGTGGTTGCCAGACATCCCAAGACGAACATGAAAAGTGCTGTGAAAACAAGTGCAAAACTATTATGGAAGAATTGAAACAGAAGATAGTGAATTTGCAAGAGGTGAGAGACACCAATTCATATGTTAAAGTCAAAGTCAAAGTCAAAAATATCTTTATTCGATTAGACTTTTACAAAGTACTTTCAAATCGTCAGAATGACATTAATTTACAGGATTATACATGCTACCGCCAGGTTCGGAAGGTTGCTTTTACTGAGAAGAACCTGGCAAGAAACACAGTATTTACTCTTTTCAAAAATATTATACAATTTAAAAAAAACAAAGTAAATCACTTGAGAAATGTAAGCCCATGGGTTAAACTTGCAAATACACATAGGGCCTGAGACGTTGGCTGATGAATCGTCAGTTGGTGATAAGTGGGTGTTATAACATATCTGGGGCCTAACCATGAGCTCTTATTTCAATGATATTGCAGGTGTGTGACAGGGACAGATATATACACGTCAAATACATCTGTCTCTTAGTAAGAGTAAAACTATCATGTCAATAAGAGCTCATGGTAAGGCCCCTGCTCACCCTATATATTTTCTCATCGTCACTTACCTTGTACCAACCAATAAGTAGTCCTGAGGTTTGGTAATGTCTAACAATTAAATCTATACATCTATACTCTAAACAGATAAATAAAATTGAAGTGTCTGTTTGTAATTCCGAAATTACAGCTTTTCACTAAATTCATATGAAAGTATACACGATACTGACTAAAACAACAAGTTTAAAAAAAAATCTCTGTCTGTCTGTTTGTTCCGGGTAATCTCTGAAACGGCTGGACGGATTTTAACGGGACTTTCACTGGTAGGTAGCTGATGTTTCAAGGAGTAACTTAGGCTACTTTTATTTATTAAAAATATTAGGGTTCCGCGACAATAAGGAAGAAACTAAATCTACGCGGATGAATCCACGGGGCACAGCTAGTAGTAAATACAAGTAAAGCACCTATAATATCTAAATAATGTGCGACAAGTATATCGAATATCAATTTGTACAAGAGTATAATCGATACTGTGAAATCTGGTAATCGCATAGGGAATCACTTTTTGGTCTACCTTACGCGTCACGACTAATGAGCGCTGACATTTATTGCGCAGTACTCATTTTATAAGTCTGTCTGTATGGCACAACGCGAATAAAATACATGTGCAGATACCTTGACGGTTTTCGCTGAATGTTCAACAACTCGTGACAGCATCTTAAACAAGGTTGTTCGTTTGCAGGAGTTAAGTGAGAGTAAAGAAGCGTTGAGTGTGCGAGCGGCGCGGCTGGAAGGCGAAGTGGCTTTGCATCGACAACACATCCGCGAGAGAGACGCCCGCCTCGATGAACTAGCGAATCAACTGCGGACCGCTAACGATAACTTTGGTTTGTACCCACTACCTTATTGACACTACCCTTAAAAATGCCCTCCGTTTGAACTTTAAGCGCCTGGTGTAGGCGCTTTTGTATGACATATTTAGTTCACGTCACCGCAAATATTCGTCGGAGACGCTAGCGAGTGTAGATTAGGAAAACGGTGGCAAACTCGTGATAGGGGTACAGAGAGCCTAGTGCGAGTTTTCTTAAAATCGTCGTCACAAGTCATAGCGTCGACGTAAACGCAGATTTGTATTGGCTCACAATAGTGTCATCTTTAGGCCGACAGAGGCGCTGCTCCGATCCCATACAAATCTGCGTTAACTTTGACACGGTGATTTGTGACGGCGGCAGTGAAAAACTCGCACTAGGCACTCTGAACACATTCACACTGTGTGTCGTTATAGTCAAGTATCGGCGGACGATATCGTGGCAGTGGGAAAGCTTTCGTTCTTTGCACATTACTAATGATACGAATACAGTTAATATAACTATTTAAGTTTGAAAGCGAAAAGTTTAGGTCTGGTTGTATGATGTTCCCAGACTGCCTCGTTGGTCTAGTGGTTGTCTAGTGGTCGAGGTCCCGGGTTCGATTCCCGGTTCGGGTCAAATAATAGATATTGGGTTTATCTGTCAATCAATCACAATAAAAGCCCGGAGTTTGGAAGTTGGCGGTGTTTCCACTCCCGTGCCGCGGAAAGCACCCTACCAAACAAGCCGTTGGTCCTAGGCCTGATCTCTCTCCGGATTGCCTCCCATCCCACTATGAGAGTGAGGCGATAAAGAGTGCACCCAGGGGCGTGCATTGGATTTTCAGAGGGGTAGGCATAAACAACAAGTAGGTAGGTAGGCAGGTTAAGTACATACCTATGTGACGCGGCATAGGTACGTACGTCTTGGTACAGATACACATACGAACATAAACACACACACACACGACACGAGTGTATTCAGTGATCACAAATTGTAACTTCTGCTTACCTATGTTTGCGCACACATTTGTGCACTATAATATCTCCTGCTCAGATGGCTAATCCTGCCTAAGATTAGCCGCCGTAACCGAAATTCGGTAGGAGACCTTTATTATTATGTCCCCAGAGGATCTGTCCGTGCAGCTGTCGGTGGAGAGGCGGAAGGTGGCGGAGCTGGAGACCCGCATCAAGGCCCAGGACCTGTCTCACAAAGTAGCTCGCACCATCGAACAACATCTCTCTAATATCAATGTCAGTATAAAAAAAAACATATAGTCGAATTGATAACCACCTCCTTTTTGAAGTCGGTTAATAAACGCTTTAAATACCCACGTTGTTGGAAAAATATCTTTATCCGATCAGATTTTCAACAAAGTACTTCTCCCGCCTCGTATTCGTATTCTCCTTTACCATTTTTAAGAAAGTACTTCTTGTCAGAATGACATAATTATACAGGATTATACATAATTAATTTTTGTACATAATTAATTTTTCCTATTTGTAAGTCTTTTTTATACATTGTTGTCAACAGTTGTCAAATAAACATGTCAGCTGCTTTTTCACTGCTTACTCTATCTCTAAATTATATTATTCGCTATCGTCTACACACGTATATTGCGGTGAATGTCTTAGACGTCTCTTTTGAGTTCGTCGGACCCATGATGAGTTAGGGGTCTCCATCTGGGTGAAGCCTTAACCTCAAACTCAAAAATATCTTTATCCGATCAGATTTTCAACAAAGTACTTCTCCCGCCTCGTGTTCGAATTCTCCTTTACCATTTTTAAGAAAGTACTTCTTGTCAGAATGACATAATTATACAGGATTATACATGCTACCGTCAGGTTCGGATGGTTGCATTTAAGAAACTCAGTAATTACTCTTTTCAAAATTATATTATTTTAAAATAAAAAATATATCTCATAATAAATGTAAGCCCAAGGACACAGTTCCAAATGTCGATAAAAGTTAAAATAAAGTAAAAGTCTAGTAATTTTCTAGACATCACGCGTAAACGGCTGTATGGATTTTAACGGGACTTTCACTGGCAGATAGCTGATGTTTCAAGGAATTTTTAGGCTAATTTCATTTAAAAAAAACAAGGGCTGCGGGACACCCGTGAAAATAACTCTACGCGGGTGAAACCGCGGGGCACAGCTAGTTATATCTAAATGTGTATAGCTTAATTTGTAGGATGCATGCAATCTACAAATGACGATAGGTTTATTTTGCATATGTGTGACGTCCACACTGCGTCAGTCACGCTACAAAATGTGTCACTCACACTACAAACGCTTAGTACACCGTCATTTTGCTAAGTTTTAAATAAGTAAGTAGTAGGAAATATTTACGGTCCTCTTCTACTTCCAGGAAAGTTTGAAGCCTCAGCAGGAGAAACCAGCAACACTGCTGGACCGTTTATCAGTGCCGAACTGTGTGCCTTTCTACCCAGCCGATCACTCCTCGCCGAGGGTAAGCGCTTATTGTCTCATCTATCTATACAGATAAATAAAATTGAAGTGTCTGTTTGTAAATCCAAAATAACAGTTTTTCACTAAATGCATCTGAAAGTATACACGACACGACTGACACAAAAAAAACAAGTTATAATTTTTTTCTCTTTCTGTCTGTCTGTTTGTTCCGGCTAATCTCCGAAACGGCTGGACCGATTTTAACGGGACTTTCACTGGTAGGTAGCTGATGTTTCAAGGAGTAACTACTACTTTTATTTATCAAAAATATTAGGGTTCCGCGGCAATAAGCATGAACCTAAACGCGTAAATAAATTAAAAATATATGAATTATAATTAGCGAAATTTGCGCGGTTTCATCCGTGTAGTTTCAATTCCCGAGAATAAAATATAGCCTATTTACTCGCTGATAATTTAGCCATCGAAAGTATACATACAATACATTATTGTAGGTAGAAATTTAGATGATTAGTCATATTCTAATAATTCTTATTTCTTGTAGTCCGAAGAGCCTTCAGCGTCGTCAAAACTGATAAAAAATATCCCCGAAAGTAGTCCAGATACAAAAATGTCTAAATATTCAGACGATTCCGGATACTTGGAGGGGAGGAATCAGGAATTTGATGACAAAGTGAGTACTTACTCTATTTTCCAAGTGTAATGTTTAGGGTTCCGCGCCACAAAAGGAGAAAATGTACCATTATAGGATAATTTTGTTGTGCCTATGAGTAAAGCTGAAATTAGAATAATCGTAATGTACTAAGTCAATGCAATTAAAATATATTTAAATATCAAGGAACAATCATACAATTCTAATATTCAATCTATATCTATACATCTATATACAGATAAATAAAATTGAAGTGTCTGTTTGTAATTCCAAAATAACAGCTTTTCACTAAATCCATATGAATGTATACACGCTACTGAAACAGAAAAACCTACATTTAAAATGTTTCTCTGTCTGTCTGTATGTTTGTTCCGGGTCATCTCTGAAACGGCTGGGCGGATTTTTACGGGACTTTCACTGGCAGGTAGCTGATGTTTCAAGGTGTAACTTAGGCTACTTTTATTTATTAAAAATATTAGGGTTCCGCGACAATAAGGATGAAACTAAATCTACGCGGGTGAAACCGCGGGGCACAGCTAGTTAGTTAGTAGTAATATAAAAAGCTGAAGAGTTTGTTTGCTTGAACGCACTAATCTCAAGAACTACTGGTCCGATTTTAAAAATAATTCATTTTAAGATAGCCTATTATATATTGCCTATGCTTTGTAAGCGAAGTCGCGGATTAAGGGTAGCGCTAGCCCGAAGTCTCGGGCAGAAGCTAGTCTATTAATATTTGCAATTATTAAGTTTACTGCGATTTTTTAGTAGCCTTCTATACACAATGCTCAAATATTGCATAAATAATCTGATCCTTGTACTTGCAGGATATACGCCATGGAAACCTTGAACTAATGAAGAGGATATATTACTTACAAGCACAATTGGATGCGCTGAAAGCTTCAGCTGTGAGTATATTAACTTTAGTAAATCTATTCAGATAAATAAAATTGAACTGTCTGTTTGTAATTTTAAAATTACACCTTTTGACTAAATGCATATGAAATTATATACGATACTGATATGAAAAAACAAATGTTAAAATTATTGGATTACATTCCTATAGCATCGTAGTGGTGTCGTTCAGAATACCAAACAATGTACTGATTAAATATTCCACGCCCAGACCCGCGATTCTCTAAACGAGGCACAGATACATTCGAGTGTTTACGAAACTGACCAACACGAGCCCCAGAGGGTTGTGTCGATGAAACCTGAAGATACTCGTATCCACTCAGGCTACGAAGAACCGAAGAAAGATGTCGTTTTTCAGGTGGATTTTAATCTATACAGATAAATAAAATTGAAGTGTCTGTTTGTAATTCCAAAATAACAGCTTTTCACTAAATGCATACGAAAATATATACGATACTGACACAAAAAAAAACAATTTAAAAAAAAATCTCTGTCTGTCTGTTTGTTCCGGGTAATCTCCGAAACGGCTGGACCGATTTTAACGGGAGGTTGCTGATGTTTCAAGGAGTAACTTAGGCTACTTTTATTTATTAAAAATAATAGGGTTCCGCGAAATGAAGCATGAAAGTAAATCTACGCGGGTGAAACCGCGGGGCACAGCTAGTCTGTAATATTAATAGACTTTTGCAAAGAGGTAGAAATGGAGGCGTTAAATTTGTCACAACTCTAGCCTCTGTCCTCAGTTGCACTGAAGTTTTTATTCTATTTATTGGCAAGTGACAAACTCCGCGGTATAAGTATATACTAGGACTGATTTTGTTTGGTTCCAAGTACCTACTCGTAGGTCGGACCACTGGTTTGTATGGTTCTGACATTTTGTAGTAGACAGGGTATTATGTATGTTGGTACTAGTCAGTGCGGGAGATAATATAATATTTTTATGGTAATAACAATTAAAAAAATATATAAATAAATTATGTTTATTTCATTACAACAGACAGTAGGCCACATAGATGACAAGAAATTCGGCGTCCCAGACGATAAGAAAATACTATCGACGTCCACCACTTGGCCTACTCGGTGGGAACACACCACTCCTTCAGCCAGCAAGGGGACATATTCTCTTTCCGGGTATGTACTTTGTTCCATATGTTTAAGGTCCATTTTGCTTCGCGAAACACTCGTCTTGACTTCAATTAACAATTTAACCCTGAGTATATTTCAGAGCATACATGTTTTTCTCTGTTTAGCTTAGCCAAAAAAGTTGCACAAGTTCTCTGGTTGTTGCAAAAATTTGAATTTTACTTAGAAATATGAGACTGCCTAAAAATTTCCAATGGCCAGCGTGACCTGGTGCAACGAACTCTACGTATCCTCGAAATCGAATCGAGTCTCTACCTTTACCTATAACAACTATTATTCTACAAAAAAGCCTTAATATTATGATTATTTCATCGTCGCAGTCTCAATTCCAGAGAGCAAACTCCGTCGCTGCCTTTAAACGCATCGGTGTCCTCGGAGCTAGTGGTGCGCGATTGTAATGTGACCAAGAGTGACAATCACAACAAATACCAGATACCAGGCCCTATTCCCAGTAAAGACACCTCCAAGGCCGCAGTTAAGAAGCGAATTAAGGAAATGCTTAAACATATGCAAAGAAGTGACAACCCTACGGGAGTTAGTGATGACGTAAAGAATTTCCTTAGCGAGAAGACGTTGAACAGTATGATGCCCGATAGCAGCGTTATTGGTGATAGGTGCAAGTTAAGCGATGGCGGGGTATCTAAGGTGATCTTTGTTTATCTTCTATTAAGCTATGGAATGAGCTCCCGACGTGGTTTCCCCAAGGGAATACAGCATTTTTTTCACAATGTGGTATTGCAAGCGTCCATAGGTTAAGGTGACCGCTTACCGTCTGGTAAAATTTCCTGATTGCAATTGCAGCAACAATAAGTTTTCTCGCTTTTCGCTTGTCTTTTTTGGCACTTCCATGGAGCAAAACACACGATCATAAGTTGGTACTTTTAAGTAGTGACATTTTATCTGCGACTTCGACCGCGAAATGATTTTTTCATGAACCACTCGTCTGTCCTTCAAGGCAAAGAATAGTCCATACGAAACTTTCGTTCAGCGGTTAAGCCTTGAACGGATAGCAGACAAATAATTTCGCATTTATAATATTAGATGTATGCTCTACTTAACACATTCACTGCTGAAATTTCGTCTCTAACAGTTGGACGCGCAGGTGCGTCGTTAGCAGTAAACGCGTGCGTCTTTTAAAATATTAACACACTTCTACTTTCTCTATACATCACATTAATAATAATCAAATTTAATAGCATTTCGACAATCAAGACACCAAAGTTCCAAAGATAGCAGAAGCAGGTAAATCAGAAGCCAAGTCTATTGTTACCGAACGGATCGATCATCAGACTCCAACCGTCACCCTCGCCGTACCAGACAAACAACCTGACGTCACAGATGTTAAAAAAACGAAAACTTTGAACTTCGATGACGAGGAAGAACAACCTGAGGGTATTGTCAAAACGAAGGATTCTATAGATTTAACTCATCGACAATTAGCTAATGCCAAGAGGGATAGTAAGGATAAAGGTGATACCTCTAAAGGTGCGAGCATAGCCGATCCTAAAATACATTCAATATCTGTAGATAAGTTGGTTGAGGAGACGGATGCTGATTTACAAAGTCACCTTAAAGATGTTCCTGTCAATGAAGGTATCAAGGAAGTCGCTAAACAAACAGGTCAGTTTCACATCCATTTGTATATAATTGCGTAGACTACTACATGTGCCGTCACGAGCTATGAGCGCTCAGCAAATAATTTTGGGTGGTAACTCGTTTATTCGCGTCGCGCCATACAGACAGACTCATATAATGTCTACTGCGCAGTCGGCAGTAGCTCCATTTCTTTCTGTGATACGGATTTTGTTTTAGTACCGAGTTTAGTCTGGTCTTGCCAAGAACATCAGAACAGTCAGAGTTTCTCGGCGAGAGATTTTACTCACTTTCTATATTAATTTTCAGTATAATTACTTCGGTGATTTAAGAGGGTTCCGAAAAGCTGAAATACATACAGACACTTCTGCAACTATAATAGAAAAGCACAGATTAGTATTGATATAGACCAGTCTAAATAACTATATATGTATAAACCGTTTGTTGCACACAGACCATCAGCCCCGTACGTTAGACGCGAGTACCATTACAGAGGTGATAGACTGTAAAGTGGAAGAGATTGGTTCGTTTATTATATAATTTATTTCATCAACAACGCATCTAGATACATTTTCATCAACTAAACCAAACGTATTCCTAATTATAGGCTGTCATAGAGAGACACTAAACGTAATAAGTTCATATAAACAAGTACGCTGGACTTATTTGATTTGAGTCATTTTAGCATTTTATCCTATGGCGAGCGGGATTTCTAGGATGTATTGTAGAGAGATATTGAACTATAGAATTAATTTTGATCTGATCACCTTACAGGAGTGAGTGAACATTTTGATGTTATTTTGTAAAGGCTTATATTTGAATGTATGCGATTATATGATATAATTATACCTAGATGGTAGAATGTCATTAGCTCATTATTTCAAATGGACGAAAATAATAATGCACTAACATTTGTCATTATTAAAACAATATGCAAGTTCGTATCCCAGCAGGCCGAGATTTTCTTAAAAACTTATGTACATACAGAGATTTCACACCACGTGTTTTACGGTGAAGGAAAACATCGTGAGGAAATGTGCATGTCTGAGACATAATAAGAACGTATGTAAAGTGCTTGAGACGGCGATAGACTCACCATCTGTCACGTTGGCACTTAATCTTCGGTGAAAAGTGGATGTTGTTATTACAACACCTCTGCCTACCCTTTCGGGGAATACTAGCGGGAGCATACGTATGCAAATGCAATATGCGGCCAAATTTCTGTTACGTATATATTTAGTGGTCGTACGTTGCGGGTATGAATAATGTAAGTAATAGCCGCTGGTGTGGGTAGATGTATGCTCTGGGCAGAGCCGCGTGTGCCGCTGCAGTGGCGTGCGGCGGTCGCTGAGCGTGTTCCGCTCGTGTAGCGGCACGCTCCGGTTCCGCACCGTGGCCGCCCCGGCCGGTCCTAAGTTTCGACAGTGCGCGTGCGCTACACATTGTGGTACTCACACCTACCTATAAAGGCATCTGTTGTGAAGTTATTGTTGTAGCTAGACGTTATTCTTGTAGTATCGACGTTTAAGGCAGTTGTTGATGTTGTCATTAAGATATATTTTGATTAGATATGTAGTGTAGGTAAGTGGTGTAGAGTTATGGGGACAGTTTGGTCGTATACATTTTTGTTAGACACTGACAAAACCTTACTAAGTTACTGTACATACGGTCAATTATTTATCTAATTCGGAAATTTGGTAGCGAAAGTAAATATCGTTTTAAATAATTTGATTATAGGTACTGGTAAGAGCTTAGGTGACGGCTTCTAAAAATTCATTAAAACACTCGAGCGAAATGGGCTTTTAGCCCGTGCAGTAAGATTTTGCTACTCAAATACCATACTATGTGTACTAAGTAGAATTATATGTAGCTTTGCGAGTCATACGCCCTGAATGCCTAGTAATTATTTTGTTGGGTAGTGTATGGATCGAACAAATACATGCGCAGTATGGTCCACTATTTTCGCAGAGTGCTCATGCCTCGCGCACATTTATTATGATGTAGGTACATCGGAGCCCCAGCCGGGTTTTGAGCCGAAGTTGTGCAGCTCCCCGCTGGCTCAGAACACGTACACCGTGCCACCGGGCGATGTGCTCAAGTGCTCCCGACCCACGTCACCCGATAACACCGAACACGAGATATCCTCGCTCACTGATCTACCGTCCGAGAGAGAAGGTTAGGATTGTGATACGGAAGATTTTATTTGCAGCTCTGCCCGCGTGTTACAAATCCCTAATTCAGCCGCCTGAAAGCCAGTGGTGGCTGGGGCTTAGGCTATCGTCTGTTACGCAAGCAATGCAAGTTCGAATCGTAGCAGGGTTTGTACCAATGTGTTGTTCTAAAAAACTAAAGTTATAATATTTTTACCACCCATTGCTTTACGATGAAGGAAAACATCGTGAGGTCACGTCCTGCATATATCTGAGAAGTAATTCAAAGATCTGTCACGTTAGCACTTTATCATCTTCGGTGAAAAGTGTTGTTATTAGGTACAGCACCTCTGCCTACCTCTTCGGGGAATACAGGCGTAAGCATATATATGTAGTTTTTGAGTTCATTATTACAAATAAAAACAATGCTTATATATTTTCGCTTCACTACATTAGTATATACATAATATATACGTTTTGTATCGTTATTACAAAGTCAACATGTGTTTGTCTTCTTCAGGTAAAAGTCCTCGCGTGCTGTCATTGGGCGAAGACAAAGGAACCACGACATACAGCGAGTCGAGTACACCTTCGCCTGACAACGCGACTCTCAGCCTTGGCGAGATGCCTGCATGGGGACGTAAGCAATGTGAGTTTGGTTAATTATTCACCTACCCTCTTATTTTGGTAAAAAATAATAGTCGGCGTAAAATAATGGCGTCTTTGCAACTTCACAGATACAAAAGGATATTAAAATTAAAATCGCGATTATATCCTACTATCCTACTAATTTTATAAACGCGAAAGGTAGTATGTATGGATATATCAGTGAGGTTTTGCAGATTATATTTTCGATGCAAACAGTTTACTTTATCGTTTGTTTCAAGGGCATACAAAAACTTTTGTTATTAACATAATACTATAGAGATCCTTAATTTGACTCGGAATATATCTGTGATTGTTTTTTTTTCTGAATCGATCTAATAGTTTTTATCCATAAATGGCTAAATGTTATATGGAATTCGAGCAGTTGTATATTGTTACAGATAACAATACTCCAAGTGTAGGAGAGGAAGCAGCGTAAGTTTTTTTAATATGATGCAATTTTTGATTAGCGTTAGCGCACCTCTTTAAAAAAAGAATGACGTGCTACACACACTTTCCACCTCTGGTGGTGCCAACGTGACAGATGGTGAGCTTAATGCAGTGGGTGCACGGGTAATTCGTGATAACCCGTTCACCTACTGGTGGGTGAAGCTGGTGAGTGTACGGGTCGTGACCCAGTCCATAGCCATATTAGGCACTACCTCTCTATTAATAATAGTTCCTTCACTATTTTATTATTCACCGTAAACCTCGTGGTAAGTCAATAATGCGCTCCAGCTTTTTGATATTGAAGAGGTGAAATGTTGATATTATGATTGAAATACAGACGTAAAAATAATCTGATTTCTCGTAGATTTCTTTCTGGGCTATGTTCTGTAGGCGTATTTTAGATTGCAATTAATATGTTTAGGTCGACGTCTCGCAATATGGAAGCGGCCCTGCAGGCCATCACAGAGGAACTGGCGCGCTGCAAACATCTACTCACTCAACACTCGCAGCCACAGGTGACACTCCTGCCTACCCTCTACTAGGCAGACTCTCATTATCATTAAAATTACCACTTTATATCATCTCCCTGGCCTTATCCCATACATTGTTAGGGTCGGCACTTGATACAACCCGATTTGGCTGAACTCCTGATTTTTATACGAAGCGATTGGCATCTGACCTTTGCAATACCTTTTACGAGGAAAATCTGTGAGCTGGGTTAAACCAGTTGTCAGATTATTTTAGGCCTCTGACTGACCTGTAACCGATTGCCATTGAAGTTGTTAAATTGGATATCAGGACCGACGGTTTAACATGCTCTCTGAGGCCTGGAGTAACTCGGGCGGTCCACTACATTACTGGCTAGGGATAGGGTTGCTTCACTAAGCTGATCGAATGATATACGCAATAACAACTGTGCCACGAGCTCCTCTTACCACTTACCATGATAATATTTCAAGTTGTGTTAAAAACTTACTAGCGGGGACTAATTCGACCTGCAACAAATAAATATCACAGTCTACCATAAGTTGCATTATACACAACTGCATATGCAAATATACACCACAAGATGGCGTTATGATATCTCTTAAAAAAGGGTGGCATTGCGCTCATTTTGGACATACTTTAGCCAGAGGATATTTTAATATAATTTAAGTCCTCCCAAAATAAAACAAAACATAAAGAAAATTGTGTATTATCGCAAAACTATAAAATAATATCACGGGTTAGCCACCGTTTTCGTAATCTATACTGGCTAGCGTCCCTCATAATATTTGTATGGGATATTTTAGTTCTTCACTTGAGGGGCTCGTGGCACTGTTGCTATTGCGCATATGATGCGATCAGCAAACTAAAGCAACCATACGCCTAGCCAGTAGTTGGATGGGTGACCGCCCGAGTTCCCTCCGTGCCTCGGAGAGCACGTTAAGCCGTCGGTCCCGGTTGCCAATTTAACATCTTTGGCAATCGTTACAGGTCAGTCAGAGGCCTAAGAAAATCTGACAACTGGTTTAACCCAGATTGGCGATTTTCCTCGAAAAAGGGGTTGCGAAGGTCAGATGGCAGTCGCTTCGTATAAAAGAACAACATATTACGTCCGCATAAAAATTGCTCTGCTTTTGCAGTTATTGTGTCGAAGTTATTACATATGAACGAATATATAATTAGCACTTAATCATATTCGGTGAAAAGTGGGTGTTGTTATTACAACACCTCTGCCCACCCCCTCGGGGAATACAGGCGTGAGCATATGTATGTATGTATGTAATTAGTTACGTAAGTATGTGGTTTGATTTACTAATAAATGTTCCTAGTAGTTGTAGATATAATTATATATTTATACACTAATATTACAGTAGTTATAATAGTTCTACATACAGATAAATAAAATTGAAGTGTCTGTTTGCAATTCCGAAATAACAGGTTTTTAATAAATGCATATGAAAGTATATACGATACTGACATTAAAACCAATTTTTTAACTTTTTCTCTGTCTGTCTGTCTGTTTGTTCCGGGTAATCTCCGAAACGGCTGGACCGATTTTAACGGGACTTTCTCTGGCATCTGGCAACATTACCTACCGTAATGTTTCAAGGAGTAACTTAGGCTACTTTTAATTTAATAAAACAAGGGTTCCGCGGGATACCCATGAAATTAACTCTACGCGTGAAAAACCGCGGGGCACAGCTAGTTAGTTTATAAAAAGGGGGAGGTTTTACTAAGCTGGTATGGGCAGTTTTATCTGTGAACTCTGTATACTATATGATACAAATACGTGTGAAAGTAGCTAGACTGCATTGTAGAATAATTGTATACGTATTGAATTAAACTAATTTATCTTAGATTTTGATTAATATTATGTGTGTGCAATATAAATCTGCGTGAGTTAAATACAAGTATTATTATATTTTTATTTATTACAATTAAACAATATTGTTTGAATTGTCAAGTAAGGGTTATAATAGATACGTAAATTAAGTTGGTACTTACGTACAATTATCTAGTCTTTGAAATGCAATGTAATTATTTTGTTGAAAATAAATTGTTTAATAAAAATATTTTTTTATTATTTATGAAGCAAATGAGGTAATGGGTATTACCTAAAGGTAGAATTAAATTGAAACTGAACTGCGCTCAGTGCCCCCCGTCCCCAGGCAGCGCGCCCCCCAGTAGCCGAGGCGGGCACGTCCCCCACCGCGCTCAGTGCCCCCCGTCCCCAGGCAGCGCGCCCCCCAGTAGCCGAGGCGGGCACGTCCCCCACCGCGCTCAGTGCCCCCCGTCCCCAGGCAGCGCGCCCCCCAGTAGCCGAGGCGGGCACGTCCCCCACCGCGCTCAGTGCCCCCCGTCCCCAGGCAGCGCGCCCCCCAGTAGCCGAGGCGGGCACGTCCCCCACCACGCTCAGTGCCCCCCCGTCCCCAGGCAGCGCGCCCCCCAGTAGCCGAGGCGGGCACGTCCCCCACCGCGCTCAGTGCCCCCCGTCCCCAGGCAGCGCGCCCCCCAGTAGCCGAGGCGGGCACGTCCCTACCGCGCTCAGTGCCCCCCGTCCCCAGACAGCGCGCCCCCCAGTAGCCGAGGCGGGCACGTCCCCCACCGCGCTCAGTGCCCCCCGTCCCCAGGCAGCGCGCCCCCCAGTAGCCGAGGCGGGCACGTCCCCCACCACGCTCAGTGCCCCCCCGTCCCCAGGCAGCGCGCCCCCCAGTAGCCGAGGCGGGCACGTCCCCCACCACGCTCAGTGCCCCCCCGTCCCCAGGCAGCGCGCCCCCCAGTAGCCGAGGCGGGCACGTCCCCCACCACGCTCAGTGCCCCCCCGTCCCCAGGCAGCGCGCCCCCCAGTAGCCGAGGCGGGCACGTCCCCCACCACGCTCAGTGCCCCCCCGTCCCCAGGCAGCGCGCCCCCCAGTAGCCGAGGCGGGCACGTCCCCCACCACGCTCAGTGCCCCCCCGTCCCCAGGCAGCGCGCCCCCCAGTAGCCGAGGCGGGCACGTCCCCCACCACGCTCAGTGCCCCCCCGTCCCCAGGCAGCGCGCCCCCCAGTAGCCGAGGCGGGCACGTCCCCCACCACGCTCAGTGCCCCCCCGTCCCCAGGCAGCGCGCCCCCCAGTAGCCGAGGCGGGCACGTCCCCCGCGTGCAACCACTTCGCCCTGCACCGCGCGCCGGCTCGGCCCAGCCTTGGAGATGTGTCGGCCCCCACGTGTGTCTTCACCCTACACATCGGTACATTGGTGCTCTCTGATGAGGTTTGTAATATCATTGCTTACAATAAGCTCGATCGAATCTACGGATTTGTATTGGCTCCCAAGTTAAAGAAAGCCCATGAAGAGTGGATTCAACCTCCAATGAATTTCTCTTAGACTAAACTAAACTTTGTGGGCTTATAGTGAAGGTAAGGAACCTCGTGAAGAAACCTGGTGAGAAAAGAAACTGAACGACGAATGAGAAGTCGAATTCATCATAGTATACTCAACTGCTATCCGCCAATCTCATCAGTATATAAACAAAATCAAAATCAAAGTTTTATTCAACATAAGGGACACTTGGAACACTTATTGAACGTCATTTTTCTTACGCTAACTTAAGTTAATTTACTACCGTTTCCAAAAGTAAGCCTGTCAGGAGAAGAAACGGCGAAACAAACTCCCCGGTTTTTTTTTTTAACATTATTATGTTGTACATCCAGGCGGTATTAAACTCGCGCAATATGTCCCTGGTGCTGACGTGGAAGTTCTACAACCAGAACGTGTCGATGACCCGCATGAAGGCCGGCCGAGTGGTCCTCTTCGACTTCTCCACTGAATATGATGTCGACGTCACTAATGATTTCCTTAGATATCTTAAATATGTTAGTATTTTTGAAAGCAGTAATAGGTACTTCACTTCAAATCTGTGAAATTTCTCTTGGATATTTAAACTCGACGGAAAGCGACTTGCCGTAGAACGACTCTCTACGGAGGGCTTCGAAGTGCGGTATTATGTCTGTTACTTCCCAAGTTAAGTAGTCCTGATTTGAGAGGGAATTCTGGCGCCTTATCTCAATTGAAATTACAGTTCGTGAAGCACTGTCCATAGGTCACGCGTTGAGGGTAAAATCAAAAGACGCGAATACGGATGGTAAATTATTTTTCATTTGACTGTTGTTCCTTTAATATTATGAGTGGCTAATAAATAGGCAGTTTGATAGTAAATACCTATACTATTCGAGCATTATTTTGTCGACTGTGTTCGTCCAAAGGAAGAGATGCCAATTAATATATGCGAAGTGGACAACATCGACGAGCCGTTCGCGAGCTGCTCATTGCCTCTCCGCGACGCCTTGCTGCACACCAATAAGAGATCTGACATGTCTTTAGCACTGGTTAGTACTAGTGTTGTTATAGAACATGATTGTCTGTCTGTTAGGAATTTAGCGGAATAAATAAGAAAATAGGATGAATAATATAGGTAGATAATATATATATTCCCAGATAGCAGGACCGCGAATCAAGCACGCACACGCATCTGATGCGCTGGACTCGGGCGATGAGATGGGGGTTCTCGACTTGTGGTGCATGCTCAGAGCTGACGCTAAGCTAATGCCTACCATTAATCACACTATGCCTAAGGTTGGCTTACTGTTCTTTTTCTTGAACTACGTCTTCTCGACTTTATTATACTAATATCTTTCTCCGAAAACGAAACTTCGCAAGCTTACGACAATCAAACGTATTCTCAGTATCAAACTCAAGTTTTCGTTCGTTTAATAATTCAATTATAGTAGCTTTAAAATATCTATTTATATTACTAGCTGTGTGTTAATTTCATGCCCCGCAGCCGTTCACGCGTGATGCCGTGACCAAGGGAAATGGGGATTCTTTTTTATATATAAGATATAGATAATTAATGTTTTGTCCTGGATGTGAGACCATTTTCGTGTAACGCGGTACGTTTTCGTTGAACCCAGGACACGGCGCCGACAGGTACAGGTGTATATAAGCGCTCCAGAATGCGCCAGCCTGAGATCGACGATGAACCTTCCAATGACCGCATTTCTACAGACCTTGACTTGCACCAACGCAGTATCAACGCTCCCATGTCACTAAATAATCAGGTTAGTCCAACAAATATTTTAGTCGTCGGTTCGAGTCCCCGCTCGTGTTCCTATTTTTCTTTACTATGTTGAATAATTTCGAATAAAGGTACATATGTGTGTCATATATAAAATCTAATATCTTATGAGCTGTTCAATTATGGACTAAGGTCGACTTTACTTACCTTATATATATATAAATATTGTAATCGTGTCGGACAGTCTTTGGTAGCGAATCAGTAGGCCAGACAAAGTAACATTCTTTCGCGCTTGCGCTAATATATACAAAATGTATGGAAATGACATAAATCAGTCACGTGACATATGTCATTCCCATAAATTTTTGGATAGTGCTACTTTGTGGCCCTGTTGTTGTTTCATTCGTATAGAATGGAAGTCCTATCGAACTGCGTTTTTGGAACACCTGAATACGTACGATAATTTGATATGCCCGGTAATCGAACCATACCAACGATATTTCGATGGTTTTATTTTATGTTTATCGGGCTACTGCTCTCTTAATAGTAATAAATTACATAATTGCTAGATCTTCGCCTTCACCATTCCCACCCCACGGAGCATAGGCGACCTTATTCACTCTTCTCTAAGCTACCATTTACTTCTGCAATTCTCGATGAGGCTCAGTAACCGCTTACCATCAGACACGCTAGTGTAACCGCCGGGCCTATTATTATACGTAGAAGCGTTGGAGTTGCATTGCTTTCCCACCGCGCCGGCCGCATACCAGCCCGCATACGATACATTGCATCCACTGGTTTGGCACCTTGACAGACTTCGATCACACTCTTACCAGTCACTATGCTAGTTGAATTGAACACCTATTAATATTATTAACGTGAAAGTTTGAGTGTATGGATGGATGTTCGTTACTCTTTCACGAAAAAACTACTGAATGGATTTTGATGAAACTTTATAATAGGTAATATAGCTTAATATGCATACATTAGTATAACACAATACTTAGGCTGAATGATGAAACTAAATCTACGCGGGTGAAACCGCGGGGCACAGCTAGTATAAAATAAGTCAAATCCTACGAAGACGGAATAGCAGGCACCAGCTATTTATACGTATTTTATGTGTGCTTTCGGTCGCAGCTTGGCCTGCATTGCAATGCAGGTTGCATATTTATTCATTTCGTAGGAGACTTGGAAAAACCCTATGGCCTAGCCCCGGACAAAACCACCAGACGAATATACAATATTCTTAATTGCACACCATAATATAGTAGAACAAATGCTATACTTTATTATAACGTAGGTACTGTACGTAGTTTACTGTGTATGTCAACCAGAACTCTTCAGAATACTCATCTCAATAGAATAATTTCTTTAATTTTACAGCCTATAAATAAAGTGAGGAGTGCTTCCGCTACTCAAAAGACTACCATTGATAATCTTTATCTAGTAAGTATTCGACTTTTTGTATTATTTCATGTATCATAATTTTATTAAATTAATTTTACTTTTGCAATATTATTAGACTTTGTTCATTCGCACTGCTCGCCTCGTATTAAGTACTCTTCTGCATCCCCCTTCGAGGAATGCAGCCGCGTTATTCACTAAGGTTTCTCAACGTCGCACTCGACGTCGAGTGTCGGTTTTAAAGATATGAAATGTAACCTTATTCTCTACGTATTATGTATCAATTTCCTATGATTCAAACCAACGCTTGTCGTCAAGTTCGACCTTGAGAAACCTTATTGAATAACGCGGCAGGAGTGAGGATATGTATGTATTCGTTGTCCGTCTGTCTGTCACAACCCCTAGATAAGTTAGTAAACTTGAAATAAAACTCAAGTGTGCAAGCAATGCCTTGGAGCTGCGAACTTTCCAAATTATCTTTATTGTACTGTTTATTTAATCCAATTTTTCTAATTTAGGATCCAACGCCGCAAAAGAGTTCCGTCGAAATCCAAAGTGAGCAATGGAAGGGATCTGTAAGCTTTTGAATAATCTCTAATACTCAGAAATTTGTGGTCATGTACCATATATTCCGTATATCCTCTATATAGAGCTTTGAAAAAAAAAACCTATCTAGATCGATTTATCGCCTTTGAAATACGCCTGCATACTAAAATTTCATGAAAATCGTTGGAGCCGTTTCCAAGATCAGATTAAATACACATAAGTACATAGATACATACATATACAAGAATTGTTCGTTTAAAAGTATAAGATTATATACGTATTTATTTCAGGATCAATTGGCCTCGCGAATATTACTCAATGAAGTAGTAAGTACCGAAATAAATATGCTATTCGTTAATAAACATTACGGCTCCAATTTAAATTATCATACTTTTATTTCAGCCTGTAAACATAAAGTCTACGGAGGAAATGAAACAAGCTTTAGAGGTTATATTTCCTCATATTATTAAAAAAAGGTGTATTAGATTGTATACAGTTATGTATCTTATTATTGAAGGCCGAAGGTTTATTATATTATGGCACATTTTCAGAGAAACGTTCAAGATTCCTGCTTAAAAGTGCACCCAGTCTCAAGACTGCCAAAAGTAGACGATGTAAGTGACATTAAATATTTTTTTAGCTTTTGTATCACTCCTCCATTTACGTTTTAAGAGTATCTAAAGAGTCAAACGGGACCCTAATACTATGACTCCGCTGTCCGTCCTTCCGTCCTTCCGTCCGTCCGCCCGCCCGTTTGTCTGCCTGTCTGTTCGTCTGTCTGTCTGCCCGTCAGCCCGTCGGCCCGTCTGTTTGTCTATCTCCCTGCCGTCAGTCCATCTTTAATCAGGGGCTTCCAAATATCAAACGTGATATTTTTGCCGATTTTATAAATAGTGGTACAAAACCCTTTGGTTGTCATTTTTAAACGGAACACGGGCATATTGTTGGCCAAAGTATGAATGGTTGTGTAATATATAACGATGCATAAATTTATTGTTGCAGGATGTATCTCAAGCTACAAGTATTAGATCTATGGTAAGTGGGGCAGATTTTCTTTATGGTACCACATTCCGATAGTGTAATCCCACTGCCCAATATACGATCGGTTGGAACTTTTGTAAGATTGGAATAAGTTAATTCATCTCTCTATTTCAAAGTCTAAAAAATATTAGAAGGGTGGCATATAGTAGGACTCTACCAGGGGCGTGCATTGGATTTTCAGAGGGGTAGGCATAAACAATAAGTAGGTAGGTAGGCAGGTTAAGTACATACCTATGTGACGCGGCATAGGTACGTACGTCTTGGTACAGATACACATACGAACATAAACACACACACACACGACACGAGTGTATTCAGTGATCACAAATTGTAACTTCTGCTTACCTGCTTATATGCAATGCACGCCACTGGACTCTACCATGTTATACCATGGGCACTGTACTTTTGCTACAATAAATTAATCTTAATTTTGATCTTTGCTTTGGCTGGCTGGAATTTGCCATGCCACTAAAATATCACAAATATTTGTGATATTTTAGTTTTTATTTTTAACAATTGAGCATTGGTTTATAATATTTTTTGGCTTATATATATTCTTGAAAACAGCAATTACTATGTTTCTTGCCAGGGGGTCTACTCTCTTTCTCCGAATACGAAACTTCGCGAACGAACGAAAATAAAACGTAGTTTCAATATCGCTTTGTTTTTATCAAACTCAAATTTTCCTTCGTCTAATAATTTCATTAAAGTTGGTTTAGAAAATATAAACGCCAAATAATTTTCTAGCAGACCACCTCCTGACGTAATTTAAATCTAAATAAGAACCGCGGTAGGAACTTTGCGAATTTTCGGTCGAAGCTTCGTTTCTCGGTGAAAGCGAGTAGGCCTCCAGGGGGCCTCGATCGAGAAATCGAATAAAGGTATTTTTGAGTTTGAGTTTGAGTTAATTATGGATGTCGCCGCCGGAGGACCCAAAAAAAACCAAAATTAATTTATAATATTTAATTAAATTGAAATTACAATTAAAACTTAATGTTAAAGAAACCTAGTCTACTTCCTATCGATGCTAGAATAAGAATGACAGAGAGTTAATATAAAATTATACTTTGCAAGTAAAATTGATTCACACGCTAAAATATAATAATGTGGAAAGTTCCAGTAAAGTGCGGCGTCGGATGGCGCCGGCCTCCTTTGGGTTCGATGATACTTCTTTCTGCTAACGCTGCAAATCCGGTGTTGCAATAGGTGTAAAGGCGTTTACATAAAATACGTATTCGCTGCAATTTCGTAAGGGGCTGTCCATATAACACCTCCCCCCTGAGAACAGCAACTATTTCTGCATCTTGAGATGATGGAATATTGCTGTCTTATGTGGTCCAGAGTTCTCAGGCTTCGCATAGATGTCTTCTCCGGGTGATGCTGGCATCTCTCTCGTAGCACATCTCAATAGCCCGTAGTGTTTTATAATTGACACACTAACGAGTATCAGTACACCTATTAGGATTATGGTGTACAACGGGATCGTCGTGTGGTAGATATAATCCGACGAGACTTGTTCAATTTGAAGGGCAGGTTGCGTCATAAGTTGATTCTGTGTTTCATGTAGCTGTTTTAAATCAATCGATTTGAGAAGTATCTGGGGTGAATTGTTCACGTGAGCTTCTACGTCATAGGGGAGTTTCATTATCTTCAGAGGTAGTCCTTGAACTCGATCATTGGTATTGGTGATTGTGAACTCTGAAGTCTGAAGGAAGCAGTTGACTGGGATGGTGACCAGGTAGGTGCCGCTCACGATGTTGTAGTCATCTCGTGCGCACCGCATGTGTATCTTCGTCGCGTTGGGAAATGACACGACGTAATGCTGCTCGTCGAGTTGCTCTAGTGATATTCTTGAGAGGGTGATTGTGGTCATCTCGCAGGCGTCGTCCAGGGACTGATTGATGATGAGATCTTGCGTGCAATCCGGCTGCTCTCGGAGCTGGTGGTCCATCTTATCTCCACAGAGGTACCAGTGATTGTACTTCGGGCATTCTGCCTCCATGTACACGTAACCTTTCCTGTTCGTTGCTATTAGCGGATAAGGAGGGATGAGGGCCTGTCGGTATTTATTAGGTGCAACCGATAATTTATATAAATCATACGTATCTCGGGCAAATATAGGTAATTTAAAGACAACTACAATTCTAGTACAAGAGAAATAGTAACCGGGTTTTGTTATATCGTAATATTGCCTGAGTTCTAAGTCTAAAACATGATCCTTACCATAAATTGAAACTAATCTACTAATCATATTACTTAAAACTGTCATACTAATCATAGAGTGGTGAGTACTTGAAGCGCGAATGAAAGCTAGCATATTTTCTATTCTAATTAACTCGTCTAAAATATCATTTATGTTTTCTGTAATTATGGCTAAGTTTTGAGCAAACTTCATATATTTTATAAGACTTGAGTCTCTATAAGCTTCGGCATCTAAAATGAGTTTCAAAGTATCGTTAATTTTGGATTGGTTATCGACTAACTCTGTCATTAAATGAGAATGCTGGGCCATCCATTCTTTATTTAAACTAATATGGGAATTAAACTGGTTAGCAATCTTATTATCATTATCCTGAAGAATTTTAATAGCATTATCGTATCTGGTAGCATCAGAATGATCAAGGTTACCAGTGATTGTTTTAATCATTGAACCTAAGCCGTCAATGAGACCTCTTTTTACTCGCGTTGGTTCTAGCGTTTCTAAGTGACTCATTACTTGTATTAATTTTGATGAAAGGTAATCTATTTGAAGTTCGTACAACATGTAGGTATGATTCTTCATTTGATGTTTGAAATCTGATAACTGAAATTGTAATAACTCTATTTTATCGCTAATATCTTTAAGTTGTATATATTGTAAAAATGTATGAAAGTGAGTAATTAACTTAGTAGCTCCAAGTCGGAATGGTAGAAGTCCAGGACCCTCATCAAGACTCTCAAGTGTTATCTCTTGATTGATTTCCTGAGCCGTTATCAAACGAGCAGTCAGGACCAGTAGCACCCTGCAACAATTGGGCACTTTTAGGGACTCTTTTTAACCGACTTTTAGCGACGGGACCGCGCTTTTTCGACGTATAGATATGTATCGGTAAGTCTGCTAGTACGGTATCCTGACTATATCGCGGTGCCAGTTTCTGACGACTGGCCAAGGGGTTATTTACGAAAATGCGTTGTTGGGGTTGATATTCGGTTTCTGGTTCCCGAGTTTTATTTAAATTCTCTATAATATTAGTGCGCGTGTTCAACGATGACTCATTGATAGCGTCGTATACTAGTTTCATGCTTTCGCGATGATTAAGCATGTATTGTTGCATTAAGTGCTGGGACATATCGATATCGAACGGATCTCGCGGGTCGAAGTGACCGGTTATTATATCGAATGGTCTGCATTTAGTAAAGGAATGGATTGAACTATTATACGCCAAAATTGCATAGGGGACAAGGTTAATTACGTCTTGATCTTTGTGACTTAATTTTAAAATGCGAAGGTGTTCTAGTAACGTAGAGTGAAACCTTTCAACGATACCGTTATCGTTAGGGCTATGGGGCAAAGTTCTATGATGGTGTATTTTATGTAAGTTGACGAATTCATTAAACAATTGGTTCGTAAATTCCGTACCGTTGTCCGAAACTATTGTAAGAGGGAGACCATGATGAGTACAGAATT
The DNA here is from genome assembly GCA_964035505.1 of Watsonalla cultraria. NCBI lineage: Eukaryota > Metazoa > Arthropoda > Insecta > Lepidoptera > Drepanidae > Watsonalla > Watsonalla cultraria. Next base: position 1,024,336 of record OZ037712.1, on the reverse strand, counting down.
TAAGTAGCGCTTGTAATGTACTAATGGCGGTACCATCGCGAATATGATACGCCTGTGCATACTTTGAGAATACGTCCACGATAGTTAAATACTTTTCATTCTGAATTGAAAGCAGATCTATATGGACTGTTTCGAAAGGTTTTGTAGCTGGCGGTACTATATTGAATTGTTGTTTGATGGGGTTGCGATCATATTTTGCTTGACCGCAAATAGTACAGCTATTAATAAATTTAGTAATGTCGTCTTTCATCTTCGGCCAATAATAACGACGGGACAAGGCTAAGTGGCATTCATTAATTCCGCGATGATTCGTTTTACCCTCGTGGTAATGTTTTAATATTTCCTGTTGTCTGAGATACTCTTTTACATTCTCGACCTCGAATTTGGATAAGACTAAATTCATGGAAGAGCTTCTAAATTTATCTTGGATGATAGGTATAATGTCATAAAGTGCCAAAGGTGGATTTATAAGTAACGCGGTCTTAACCTTCGGATTCACAAATTCTTTAATGACGTCAATAATATCGGATTCTAAGTTGGAACTTGATACTTGTACGGCGGTTCTAGTATGAGTATCAAATGGCTTTGAAGCCGTCGGTCGCTTTTTAATGTCGATGACAACTGTGATAACTAACTGACGGTGAAATTTATTCAACGGTTCTGCTACGATGGGGATCTCTAATATGGGATTTTCGAGACTAGTATGAGCGGAAGCAGTAGATGAGTTTTCTACTGTAGGTGGGTGTTCGGATGCGTTTGCAATTACTGAACTGGCCTCTTCGTTATGGATTTGAACCCGAGACAAAGCGTCTGCATTGCAGTTGCTACTACCCTTTTTATAAACTACTGTATAGTCATATTCCGAAAGTTTGAGCTTCCAACGAGTTAACCGAGAGTTGGGCTCTTTTAGATTCATAACCCACTGGAGTGGCTTATGGTCTGTTACAATTTTGAACTTTCTACCGAACAAATAGGGTCTAAAGTATTTGGTTGCCCATACAATAGCGAGGAGTTCCTTTTCAATAGTGCTATAATTTATTTCACTCTCGTTTAGAGTGCGCGAGGCATAGCAAACCGGTTTATCCGCGCCTATGGTACCTTGCGATAATACCGCACCGATAGCTATATTAGACGCGTCTGTAGTGAGAACGAAGTCTTTAGAAAAATCGGGGTATTGGAGAATCGGATCATTAGTTAGTAGCTGTTTGCATTGCTCAAAGCAGTTGATATAATCTGAATCTAACACTACTTTCCTACCTTTCTTAAGACATTGCGTCATAGGTTTCGTCACGCGTGCAAAGTCAGGTATAAATTTACGATAGTAACCTACTAAGCCAAGAAATTGTTTGATTTCCTTAGGTGTTTTAGGAATCGGATATTTTTGAATGGCTGTTATCTTATCGGGGTTTGGCTTGATACCGTCTTTACTAATTACGTGTCCTAAGTATGCCGTCTCGAGCTTAAGGAACTCTGACTTGTCCATTTGAATTTTAAAGTTCGATTCGCGTAGTTTTTGGAATACTTTCTCTAAATTGATCATGTGTTCCTGTAAAGAGGTACTGAAGACGACAATATCGTCCAAATAAACCAGACAAACTGTATTCTGAAGGTCTTTTAGAACATTGTCCATTACGCGTTGGAAAGTGGACGGGGAATTTTTTAAACCCATTGGCATACGTAAGAACTCATAATGACCGTTTTCTACATTGAATGCGGTCTTCGGAACATCGCCAGGTTCCATTTCTATCTGAAAAAATCCGCTAGCAAGGTCTAGGGTGGTGAAATACTGACAATTACCAAGTTTATCTAAAATGTCATTGATGTTAGGTATCGGGTATTTGTCATCGTAAGTCTTTTCGTTCAACTTACGAAAATCTACAACGAGGCGCCACTTAGTTTTACCGGAGGCGTCGGCCTTCTTCGGTACTACCCATATAGGCGAACTCCAAGCGGACTCTGATGGTCGAATAATACCCTGATCTAACATTTTGCCTATCTGGTCCCTAACTTCGTCTCTATGAATATACGGATAGCGATAACTCTTCGTATATACGGGAATTTCGTCCGATGTTCTAATGCTGTGTTTGATTTTATTCGTGAAGGTTAATCTTTCTCCATCGATATAAAATACATCCGCGTATTTTCTACAAAGCATTTCTAAGTTCGCGCGTTCTTCGGCATTTAAATGGTCCGTACGTAAACGCGATAGAACTTCGTCCGCGCGCGTTGATGTCAAAGGGGTACGCGAGCACTCAACATTATATGTTTCGGCTTGGACGGGGCGATCTAACGAAAATATTAAGTCGTGTTGCGTCGGATTCGTAACTTCTATAAATCCGCGGTTATTCTGAACGGTAGTTAAACACTGATTAATAATGCAATTTGAAATAGTCTGTTCATTAATTAATGCATCACCGTCTTGTAAGTTAATAGGAATTTTTATAATTTTTGATGAATTGGCCGGTATAATATCTTCGTACCAGTTAACGTTTCGCGAGTTGTACATACTTATAGGATTCGTCGAATTACGTGTTATGAGAACTTTATCTTTTAAATCTATTTTGGCTTCCCAATTTTCTAACAAATCTAGTCCTATAAGACCGTCAAAGTAATCGTGAAATTTATAAATGTACAATTTAATGTTATCAGTTTCATCAAATTCTGAAAAGCAAGGAATATTAATCGAATAATTATTCCTAGATGTTGCATGAACGTTAGTTACTTCAAATGGATCAAAATTAAGCGGCAAGTGTGAATAAAAATTCTCAATGGCATTTGGACTAATAAAAGACTGGTTTGCGCCCGTATCTATTAGTAATTTTAAGGGCGGATCTGCAATTTGTATGTATGGAAGCTGCCTTTGAGTTTGCAAATTTAATTCTATTTTAACTTGTCGGATTTCGTACGCTTCTGAAAATCCGGCTCTTCTGCAGAGCTGGTAGAGGGCTGAACCTCATCAGAGTAGCCTGAAGGGCATTCATGTGATTCATCACACATTGGTTCGGCTATATAATAAGGTTCATGATAATAAAAATCGTTGGCTGTAAAGTACTCATAAGGATCACATGTATAAAATTCAGGATAGTAATAATCATAGCTGTCACACTCATTCATATTCATTTCCTTAGTTTTAAAATAATTTGAAGCAGGAATATTGCCATGCTTACGCCAATCATGACCAGTTAACTGGTTTCCCATAGGTCTTTCCCTAGCAACATAGTGGCTAACACCACTCATAGGCTTAGGGCCCTGATATTGAGACACATTCCTAGGAGCAAGCTGGAAATTATTTTGATTAGCGTTATAATTTTGTGGCGGCGCACGGAACATTTGTTGCGTGCGTGATGGCATATTCACAGGTCTAAAAGGCACATTTTGCTGGTAATTTGGCTTCCACATTTGTGGGACTGGCTGCATATTAGAGTTAAATGGAGGACGTGCAAAAGAATTGAATGGTTTAAACGCGGGCAAGGAATTGTATATTGGTATTGGCATTGGCTTTGGCGATTGAAACGGTTGTGACTTCTTTTCGGACACTGAATCATTACGGCCTTGAAGATACATAACGTTCAATTCCTCTTGCACAAACTCTAACGCTTTTTCAGCACTATCAGGACGCATGCATCTAATGCGAGACCCTAAGGGCTCTTTTAAACCACGCACAAACGCTTGCATTGTTAATTTCTTGTAAAGAATGCGTTTGGCTTCAACAGTGGTACTAACATTTTCATGCAATGTGACATAGGTCATAATGGTGCTGAACAAGTTAACACATTTATCATAAAATTCCTGTGGCGAACTATTCCCTTGTGTGGCTAACATAAGATCATTGTACAAAGCGGTCTCATCACGTTGGTCTGAAAAATTATTTATGAGGGCATTTTTAATGCTATTCCAATCTTCAGATATGCCGTTCGAATTTATAATACGTGCGGCTGGCCCAGTAATCTTATTAAGTACGCCGTTAATGAGACAGAGCTTTGCTAACTCATTGCCTGGATTTGCAGTTACATATTCGGCTACGATTTGATCACACAAATTTATAAACCGGGGGAGCACATGGGGGTTGCCGTCAAAATCGGGTACTAGGCGTAAGGCCTTGAAAATTGTGTCTACGTCAGTCATCTCGGTCGGTTGATATTCTATCGAGCCTAACGAGGAATTTAAAGTACTATCTAAATTATCTAAATCTACACTAATATTTCTATTTCTATCTAATTCAAGCCTACGAGCTACTATAGCACGCGCAGGCCCTCTAGGGGTAGTTTGCTTAGGATGAAAAATTTTGCACGATAATTAACACACTAAATTAGGAAAAGGGAAAGCAACGCACATTGAAATTACAATTAAAACTTAATGTTAAAGAAACCTAGTCTACTTCCTATCGATGCTAGAATAAGAATGACAGAGAGTTAATATAAAATTATACTTTGCAAGTAAAATTGATTCACACGCTAAAATATAATAATGTGGAAAGTTCCAGTAAAGTGCGGCGTCGGATGGCGCCGGCCTCCTTTGGGTTCGATGATACTTCTTTCTGCTAACGCTGCAAATCCGGTGTTGCAATAGGTGTAAAGGCGTTTACATAAAATACGTATTCGCTGCAATTTCGTAAGGGGCTGTCCATATAACAAGTTGAATATATTTGTTTATTTTGATATAATTGTATGTAAACAAAAGATTGCCAAGCCATTTTAGCTTTACAATTTTATGTGGAGATGAAAATGGCGTTTGCAAGGAAACAAATGCACAAGACGAAGTGGACTCCGGTAAGCTAATTTTCATATTGACTTCTGTATCTAGAAACAGGGTTCCGTCACGAGATTTGAACGTTATGCGAATAGTGGGGATAAGTGAACATGAATTTGTTCTCCCTCGCTCCATATAAGACATAAAAAATACTACTGCTCCACTAAGCGCTCAAAACTCGTGATGGCGCCTTTATTACTTTGCAGCTTAAGTTTCCTTTATATAATTATGGTAGTAGAAATCAGTTGACAAGCATTCAGTCCGCGTTCTCATAACACTATTGCGATATTAAATTCTTCATTCTTCTATTATTTCATTAATAATACCAGAGTATTTTTAAGCAACCACATTGTAACTTTTATTGGAAAGAATATGATAAGGAAATAGCTTACTTGTATTTGACTTGGTTTGCTAATTAATATTTCGTTAATAATTTTCTATGCGTAGGTGCTTGTGTATACTTTATTTTTTTATTCAGCATAACAGTTTCAGCGGTGAAGGTGGAGTTCCGAGGCGCATAAGTAAGAAATACTTTTATCAAATACTCCTTTTGTGGTAACTGACCAGTGACTGCCTCTATAAAGTATTCCCTAGCCGTGCCTAGACAAGGTTAAATGTAACAATCAATTTAAAAAGAACTGACTAATATATATCGTCGTTGCGCATTCAAAAGTAGCTATGTGTTTACACACTTTGGGAGAAGCAGAAAATGATTTTCTCGAAATAGGGCCCAAGTAAAAAAAAAATATTCTAACTATTGATACATATAACAAATTTACATAGTTTTTTTTAGATTAGTGTTGGATAGGTATTATTATTAATAATGACAAAATTAAACAATACTGGAAATTTGAAACAGAGTTCACGAAGTACACATAGGGACTTTTGCACGCGAAACGACGATATATTATATAGTATGTAAGCACGATAGACTGGCATAGCCTAACATACTTAATATGCTTAAAACCTATTTCTAACCCGCCATTCTGGCACTGGTGTACCCCCTCCAATTTGGTAGCTTAAAATTGATACGAAATACAATAGTTAATCCCTTTCACAGTAGAAATATGTTATAAAAAGTTATGTGTTTGATCAGGCTTAAGTAAGGATGCCCCTGGAAGACCTTACTCAGAAGAAGACGAGGAGTTGAATGTAGTCAATTCAAGGAAGGGTAATATCTTGTTTTATATGAATAACTAGCTGTGCCCCGCGGTTTCACCCGCGTAGTGGTGGAACCCTAATATGTTTTCTTAATAAAATTTGCCTAAAACACTCCTTGAAACATCAGCTATCTGCCAGTGAAAGTCCCGTTAAAATCCATCCAGCCGTTTAGGCGTGATGTCGTGACCAAGGGAAATGGGGATTCATTTTTATATATAAGAGATAGCTGTGCCCCGCGGGTTCACCACGGTAGATTTAGTTTCATGCTGTTTTTTTAATGAAGTTAGCCTAAAAGACTCCTTGTAACGGCAGCTATCTGCCAGTTAAAGCCCCGTTAAAATCAATCCAGCCGTGTACGCGTGCTGCCGTGACCAAGGGAAATGGGGATTCATTTTTATATATAAAGATTAATTATCCAATTTGACGGCCTGTAATCATTATGTCACTGCCCTGACTTTAAAGCTAAAGGTTCCCCCTTTAGCAAAGTATCTGGGGCCTTACCATGAGCTCTTATTGCCATGATAGTTTCACTCATTTATGAGACAGATGTGTGACGTGCATACATCTGTCACTGTCGCACAACTGAATTATCATTGCAATAAGAGCTCATGGTTGGGCTCCTGTACTATTGTGGCTTGTGTTCTTCAGAATTGATGAAAGAGTCTAAGAAATCGGTGACCATACTACCGGGCGACAATCAGCGCGACGAGAATCAACAAGTGATGTATTTTAAAGCTTTTCCTTACGATAGTCTTGAAAACATTAACATCGTAGGAAACATCCGGTATATTCCAGTGTTTGTTAACGAGCTTCACCAGTTTAACCACACACCTTTACTAAAATCAATTCAAATATTCGACACCTTAAAAAAAATTTAGGTCACCATTATGTATCATTTCTTTAGCTCGTGATCAGAGGAGCTCGTGGCACAGTTGCTATTGCGCATATGATGCGATCAGCGAAGTTAAGCAACCATACGCATAGCCAGTAGTTGGATGGGTGACCGCCCGAGTTCCCTCCGTGCCTCGGAGAGCACGTTAAGCCGTTGGTCCCGGTTGCCAATTTAACATCTTTGGCAATCGTTACAGGTCACTCAGAGGCCTAAGAAAGTCTGACAACTGGTTTAACCCAATTTGCCGATTTTCCTCGAAAAAGGGGTTAAGAACGTCAGATGGCAGTCGCTTCGGTGATCAGCCACATCGGGTTGAATCAAGTGCTGACTCCAAATACATGGGATAAGGCCAGGGAGATGATTATATGTATCATTTCTTTATATTCCACTTCCTACCCATCAATATCAGCCAACCATACAGTTCGCATAGAATATACATAAGCAAGCTAACACTCAGCTGTTTAACACTTTGCTACTTACTACTACTTCAAACACTCCTGAGATTTCACAGAAAAAAGCTCATTTAAATCAATTGAGAAAAATACCATTGCATTCTTCCAATACATGTTACAAAAGGAGACTTCTGAGGCCGATGACGAGGGTGACTGCGTGTCCATAACGATCCTATGGCTCGCCCTTAATGAGGAGTGCGAGGCCATGGTGAACCCTCGCGTGCAGCGACTGTACGTCGCGTACTCCTTCCTCGGACGCAGTGGTGCGGAGCTGGAGACGCCTGTCAGCTTTCCCAAGCCCAGGCATTATATAGAGAAGTGCTACTTCAATTTTAAGAAGAGTGAGTTCAACATACAATTTTTTTGCCGTGGTAGGTCTATATGTACGCGGAAGGTTTATGGGTTCTTTTTGTGTTCCGGACAGTTTTCAGTAAAAGCAACTTTACAAACCTGACGAATAAAGATATTTTTGAGCATGAGCATGAGTATGCTGACTCCTACCGGCTTTACTCCACGTATGTTCTTCTTGGTAGAATGTGGGGCATTCTACCAAGTGTTTTGACTTCAAATGCTTCAGTATGACACAGGGACGGATTAATCCTATCCGGACCCTAGGCGTTCTTTTCTCTGGGTCGCTTTCCTTTAACTTTTTCTAACTCTGACGATTTGAAAGTGCTTTGTATAAAGTCTAATCGAATAAAGATATTTTTGACTTTGACTTTAACTTTTCCCGCTCACGGGACCCCTGGTGGGTATAGTTACCATATCAGCATCAAATATTTTTTCAGCATTCAGATTGCATGACAGCGATCTCCCCCTCCTGGGACACATGGCGCGTTGTCGTTCCGGATCCCGCGAGTACTCCAGCACGCACGACTCCGTTATCTTCACTGTGATCAGCGAACCGCCCGAAGATCCCCTGGGACTCGAGAGCTGCGAAGATATAGGGTGAGCTAAGCAACTTTTTGATACACAATTCCACAACTAACTTACCCATAGCTCTTATTAATAAATAACGCGTTATCCTTGGGTTAATTGTAGTCCTCTTTTAGTAGTATGGATTTAAAAGGGATGGACATACATAGTTTTAGTTCGAGTTTTGTCTAGTCTTGGATTGAATCATGTATTGTATAATGGGGGTAAGGTTGGATAGGGGTCGAGTGATGTAGTGTGTGTATATTGGTGTTGTGTAGGAGCGCACAGCTGTTCCTGGGAGACGTAGTGGCGTTCAGCGGTGACAGCAGCGAGTATACGGAGGTGGTGCCAGTGCGGGCGACGGGCGGCGCCGTGGTCGGTGTACTGGCCGTGCGCCTCGCCGGCCTGACCCTCGTGCGCCGCTGCCTGGCCCTCGCGCACTCGCACCACACCCTCCGCCGCTGGTACCCGCGCGCATTCGCACCATACCTTCCTCATTATTTATTTATCATTCATCATTTTATGACCCATAATTGATTGCATCTCCAATTTGATTCCTCTTTTCCAGATATACAATATACCCCGCATCCAAATGGCAATACCAGTGCAACATTATCATAAATTAATAACGTTTCTAAGTGTTACCTATTTATTAAAATATGCATTTAAATTTATTAATGTGCTGTTAATAGTAATATAACCAAAAGACCAGAGTTTAAAAGGTATGTAAGTATATTATTTACTTGTAGAGACATTAAACTAGTTAAAATCAGAATTAAATCAATATTCTAATCACATTGAACATAATTCGATATTTCACATTCATATTTAGTAGAACACAAATTGCTGCTGTAATGTATTTTCAATTCAATGATTTTTAGTCAAAACTACTGAAGACTAACGTATTCAAGCAAAACAATTTTTGACTGATTTTGCTATTCAATAGAAGTTTTGACTGCAACATAGATATTGAAATCCATCAATGATTTCGTGGCTAGAGACGGGCGGAGCCGCCAGTACCGCCAGTACCCGTGCGGCGAGGGCGGGCGGCGCACGCGCACGTCACGCGAACGAACCGTTTCGTAACTATCCATCGTATTGTATCGGAGTTCAACCCCATGTGTACATAACCGCCATTAACATCCAACTGTGTATTGTACATAATATCCGTTTGTCTGGTCGTGAGTGCTTACACTACACCGAAAAGTCACACTTTGTATCTGTACGTACGTGTAAACATTCAAATTAAATGTCGCGAAGAAAACACCTAACTTTTAAAAATACAATAATATTTTCAACATACCAAACATATCGCTGTAAATAATAATGGCGTCAACATAACATGATGAAAATATACTTCAACTAACGAATATTATCAAACCAGTCGCAATATAAATCGAAACTTTCACCACATACTTTTTAAAGTGAAATTTTTGCACATAACGTTTGACGCGGTGTTCGGAAATGCAGCAATTACTGAAAATCCCAAGCCACCCAACAGATCGTTGCTCTTTTTTTCAAATTTTTGTTTTGGTTCAGTATTTATATGTTTGTTTCGTTATCCAACATTGTTTCTTCAATATTATTTTGGGACAATTACTCCACTGCATAATGTTTATAGAAACTGCGCGCGTATTCTGAAAATGAATGCTTTCATTCACACAACCGTTTAACGAGACAGTTTGAGCGACATCGCCCTGAACTGGTCCATTCTGGAGACAATGTAGATATTTTGTTGATATAATAATTTAATTTGGGAATATAAAATCTTTCAGCAAAGATTAATCGGTCAATCAATCTAACGGCTGCATAGGCGCTAAGCGTCCTTGCCCCACTGCCGTCCCAGAGACGCTTTTAGCCGGCCTACCGGGCTACGCATTCACTGACTAAATATAAACTATTATAGACCTTATTATAATGTAACAAGACTGCCAATCACTGCACAGGGCACATCTATCGTCTAGTGCTTTGGCAAGCTTAATAAGCTGATGTACAAATAATCTTGAGTCTTAATGGGCTGGAGTTAAGGTCGGATGAGGCAGCAGGGATCGTGTTGTGGTAAACAGTGGAACGCGGAGTAGATCGGTGCACTGACATTTGCACGAAGTTCTTTCAGTCTAAGCAGATGACGTGATTGATTGTGGATTGGGTTATACTTTCTCTTCCGGCATGTTTTAAGATTCGGAAAATGTAAAGAGAGAATTGATGTAAAAATATCTTTATTTGATTAGACTTTTTACAAAGTACTTTGAAGTCGCGATAATAACACAAATTATACCGTACAGGATTACACTACGGGTTCGGAAAGAGAAGAGCAAGGAAGAGAAGAACCGGGCAAGAAGTTCAGCAAACAATTTTTTTTAAATAGTTTTTATGTCTGTAATGGTAACAAATATCTCATTAATGTAAGCCCATGGAAACTATCCCAATGCTCAATTGTCAAAAATTACTAAAATATTTGACCTTCATCTTAAAGAAGATCTAGGTACTTATTATTTTCCAGAATTAATAAAAGAGTGCTTTATTAAACTGCACTAGCATCGTCCTTGAATTAAATGACACAGTAATTAACTTCAGATAAGACTTCTTACGGCCTTCGCAACATTTCAACAGACACAATATTCTCGGCAATAGTAGCAATTTGTCACTAGCCTATTCCGAACACCCGGCCTGACTCACATGTTGGATTTGCGGCTGACATTTCCGACCGGCCAGCTTACAGTGATAGTGATGTATTGTTAGATACAATACTGACTGATACAAGCTCCACACACGACGACATCTGTATCTATTATTCTATAGATACTAATATTGTATAGAAGAAAAGTTTGCGAGTTCGCGAGGTTGTTGGGGATCTTTCGGGATCTACAGAGCAATTTTTTTTTAATTATTTAAGACTAGCTGTGCCCTGCGGTTTTACCCGCGTAGATTTAGTGTCATCCTTATTGTCGCGGAACCCAATTTTTTTTAATAAATAAAATATTAGCCTTAGTTACTTCTTGATATATCAGCAACCTGCCAGTGAAAGTCCCGTTAAAATCGGTCCAGCCGTTCCAGAGATTACCCGGAACAAACAGGCAGACAGACAGAGAAAAAATTTATAACTTGGTTTTTTAGTGTCAGTTGCGTGTATATACTTTCATATCCATCTAGTGAATAGCTGTTAAATTACAAACATACACTTCTATTTTATTTATCTGTATATATATAGATATAGATAAGAAACCACGTTATATTTGAACCCGGAAAAAACTAAAACCCGTACGTCACTGTTTTATATTTTTGAGAACGTGATTTTTCAGTAGTCAGGTAGATTTTAAATCTAGATTTTTTTACGGGTGCTCTGTTATTTCAAACTGCGGGTCTTAATTATAGTGCTCTGCATTCGGCTCGAGGGCTACGACGAAAAATCATTTTCGATTAGTATAATTTCCTTGCAGTGAAAACTCATTTCTCTCAGACTAGCGACTAATAGAGGGGAAACTCTTCTGGTTTATCTATGTATAGTTAAAATAAAACTGCAACGAGGTCGTGTCTGTACGCTATATATAGAAAATTTCAACGGAAGTCTAAAAAGTACTTTAACTATAATAATATGGTGTTTGGTGCCCGAGTCCACATTCTGGACATCTAGGTAATATAATATCCCAATTTCACGGAGTAAAATAAAAACTGCACGCAGTCGTAGTCGCGGATGCAGCTACTTCAGGGCCTGTAGACAAAGTAACATTCTCTCTCGCTTGCGCTAATAGAAACGATACAAAATGTATGGAAATGACACATGTCACTTGACTGATTTATATGTCATTTCCATACATTTTGTATCGTTTCTATTAGCGTAAGCGCGAGGGAATGTTACTTTGTCTAGGCCTACAGGGGCCCAACCATGAGCTCTTATTGCAATGTTAATTCAGTTGTATGCAGATGTATGCACGTCACATACATCTGTCTCATAAATGAGTGAAACTATCATGACAATAAGAGCCCATGGTAAGGCCCCAGAACATACTTAATTTGGTAGTTTTGTTGAACGTTACAACAATTGTGTTATGTCGGGTTTTATTTCTTTCAGATTGTGTACATTACACTTAAACGAGTCATATTAACCTGAAATTTTAACTCCCACAACATTCCGAGATTAAATAGCAAATCAACGTCACCATTAAATCTATTCAGTTCCATTATCGTAATGTACACCGCATTGAAGCCCTATACTTCATGGTAATTTAGTGCTGTATAGAAATGTTAATCGGCTTCGTTACACAGACAGCGGTGTGTATTTTCTTGTATTTAGTGAATCGCTGCGGTGGGCGGCGCTAATTATAGACCCAACTATTTCAAGTTCACTCGCATATGTATATTATGTCTTGAATCACTCATAATACTTGTATTATATGTGCTTCGTCGTTATACTCAGTCTCTCCGTTATTTTGATTAATATTATTGTTTGTATTTTAACTCGATGATATATTTTATTGTCACCACTTCAGGTTCTCGGCCAAAATCTATTTGTTACAATGTAGACATGGTGATCTGTCATTCTTAAATTATTAACTTTTGTTCTTAGATACTTGGTTTTATTATTCTTTTGTTGGCTCTTTTTCATACTGGAATTGAAAATATTGTTGATTTATTTGTCCACTGTCTTCTGTTAAGAGAGAGAGCTATAGCGTGCGGTTAACTTCCAATTAGAAATGTTTTTTTTATTAGCTCTGTGTTCAGTGCATTCTTCTCATTGAGTATATTCTGATACTAGCTTCTGCCCGCGACTCCGTCCGCATGGAATACTCACTTTGGGCTAACGTTAACTTTAAACCGCAAGTGATGATATAATAGCCTATTATATCCTTTCCCGATCAATAGGCTATCTAAACACTGAAATAATTTCAAATTGGACCTGAGATTAGCGCGTTCAAGCAAATAAACAAACTCTTCAGCTATATGTATTAGTATAGAAAAGGACACAGCTCTATAATTGAAACGTGGATGGGACTGCCTGTATATGCTTATTAAGCCTTCGTGGCTGTTATCTATATAGGTACTTACAGTGTTTGAATCTTGAATTAGGTACTAATGAATTATTTTATAAATCATACAATCTATGAGAAGGGTCTCATACCCCTTATTCGTGATCTGAGATCAAAATAGGTGATCGATAAATGTATCTTGTGACACATTCCATCTATCCGACCAAATCCCGCGCCAAAAGCATCGCATTAATCCAATTTACCGGATGTCAAAGTGTCTCAGAATCGCGTCACTGAAATATTCCAGCTTCGGCCTTTTGCCATAAATCCCGCTCAAACCTTGGCATAATTTTAGACATGTTATATTAAAGTACACAATTTGATATAACTACTTTTCAATCAAATCTATATAAAAATAAATTTCTCGGATCTAATTCGCTTTTGTTAGTAAAAATTTTTGTAAGCTCATGCATAGCAAATGCATACAAAATACCATCTCACTTTTCACTCACATAGTATATAGACTATGATATAGACCTTGGCTTAATAGACGGTCCATTTCTATTCTATCTGAGGTACAGATTTAAAAAGGGATGGACGTAGTTATAGTCTGACTTAGTCTAGTCTTGACCGTGACCCTGAAAGGACCAGTTGCTTGCAATATTATCGAATGTTGCATTAGTGTGTTGAGTCAGGGAATTGGCAAGCTTGCTCGCCGTATATCTTTCATTTTAAGGATGTCTTGGGCGGTTGTACGACTTGTCATTTATGCTGTTCTTATGCAATGGTATTGCATTTATAACTTTATTCAAAGCTTGGCAGGGAATTTTATTGCAGATTTATTTTAATTTGATTTATGTTAAACTTCTACATATTAATCTTTATTTGGCATGAATTTGACGAGCGTAGTGGCGTGAAACATGCCGCGTGATAGCAAGTACACAGTACCTACATTATAAGTTTTATTATATTAAGTTTATTATTATAAGTTTTACTATGCAGTATGGAATCCTTCATTTACTGTCAAAGTAATATTGATTTGTCGATTTGAAGCCTAAAAAGGTGTCTTTCAAATAAGTAAGCGACGTATATGCGATGAGGTCGCGGTCGCTTATAATCCCGTGGATGCGAGCGTCTGTGTTAGTGTCGTTTAGAGCGATAGTATCATCCTAGATTCTGATCTAGTAAACTCAAAATGTATACTGTGATAAATGCCTGATACTTATCGCCAATAAGCGCTTCACGAGCTCCATGTTATTAATCAGTAATAGAAGTATACATTAGGAAGAAATTCCATGACGTTTTCATTAAGAACAGTAAGAGCATAACAATTTGAATGCAAGCTTCTTTACTTTTAGATATAAATTTAACAAAGATATAATCAGGTTCAAGTGCTTTAAAAGCCGTAGGTTTATAATTGGAATATGAATCATATAAACAACTGTATATTAATAATATTTGGCAAATAATAGTGTCGCACATCAGACGGTTAATTTTCCGTAGAGTTGGTGCACCGACTGAGACAATGCGTGGCGCAATCAGCTGTCAGCGCCTTGCCAACTAACTCATGCCAAATACCAGGATATACTTGAACTTGTTTCATTTGGAACTGTACTTCTTAACTGCTGGTAGGAACTCTTAAACGTTTCCTTAGTACAAAGAAGGTACCTATAAATAATCTGTGATTCAGTGCCTGAGAAGGCATCAAATATTTTTTCTTGTTACTAGAGCATTCCAAATTTTGACCCTAAGATGTATTTTTCAATAATCGTCAATATCAATAACAAGGAAAGATAGAAAGGGAGGAGAGGAAGAGGAAGACCAAGGCTAACATACAAGAGACAAGTTAAAGAAAAGGTGTCTGTCATGACGTATAAGGAGGACAAAGAGATGGCATTGGACAAATGGAAAGAGTTGCATCGGTTACACCGACAAGAGTTATTACTCTTAAATTCATTATGATGATCAATAATAAATATGAGGGTTCCTTTCTCTATCACCGAAGATTTTTGCTGAGAGCTGTTTCTCGAAAACTAACGTCACGAAAAATTAAGCCTATGCTTGAAATTTTTCCACGACCTTAAATATGATGGATAGCATAGCGCAAGTTCAACGCCTTTAGTATTTAGTTAGAAGATCTAACTACTTATCCCTCTTGGAATAAACGGATGTAATAAGCCTTCATAGGCTGCAGAAGTTACCATTACGTGGACTGAATGTTTGCTGCGCCTACAGTGCCAAAAAAATGTTTCGTAAATAGAGGGCACCCATGAAATTAAGCCTATGCGGCTGAACCTAGGGCACAGCTACTTATATAATGAAAATTAGCACTCGTCCAATTCATGCCAAATAGTTGTGGCATTCTGTTTACATCTCATATGTTCGTTGTTTTACATCTTCACCGCAAATCTTGTTTCATACAAACGTATTTCCACAAGATTACGTACTTATTTCTATAAACGTTACATGTTTATTTCTCTGGATTGCGCCATCATTATATATCTGAATAATAATCACTTCTCGCAGAGTACCATCAGTGCCGAGTCTGCAAGTTCAAAGTACTCATTCATCTCGCGTATTTTCATTCGGTTCACTAAAGATTTCATCTGACGTCAATGGATATTATATTAAGATGTTGATGCTAATGTCAGTGTTATAAATTACAAGCGTGGTTCATATCACACTTTCCATGCAAATGTGTGGGTAACTATATAACTATGTAGTTAATAGAACTTTTTAATATTATACTTACTGCATAATAATGTGTCTAATTATTATTTTGTGTTAATAAAATACGATATAAATACCGTTTCGCTAATGAGTTAATCAATATTGATCAATAACAATGCCGACCATGAAATATACCCAGGTACTGATAATTCAAATATAATTTTAAATATTTAAGGATAACGACTCCGAAAAATACGACAGAGCTAAATAAACTGGTGTAAAAGTGATACAAGTGATAAATAAAAGTGAAGTGACAAACATGACACAACACAAACAAGTGAACACAGCAGACATGGAACACCACACAGACATGCTGACCCCAGAGGCGATAGGTCAGTTACAAACATTCGTAGAACAATGATACAAACATATTGAGCTATTATTACTACGTATAGAGACGTCAAAACACTGAGAAAGTAGTGTGATAATAGCTCAATGATACTTACGTGTAATTTTGCAAAAACGAATAACCTTTTTGCAATATTGCATACTAACGCAGTAGATAATGATTTTTGTAACATTATTGGATGAAATAGACTTTTCCCCCATTATTACAAAACATCGCCTAAAATAGTTCATGGCCTAAAAGTGGTTCCCTCTCCTTTTGTGATATACTCGTAGGATATGGATTAAGCCCGAGTTTAGTCTAGTCTTGGTTTAAACCACTTTTCGTAATAAGGGGGTTTGAGTTGATGCTATCTATTTAGAATATGTTACAAAAAACATGAGATAGGTATTAGATATTCTATTTTTGTTCTAGTAATCTTATTGGATTTAACTCTATATACTCTTATCTATAGAAATAATCTAAATTTATTTAAGTTCGTAGATGATTTTATTACCTGTGATTGTCTGAACATTAACACTAGCCCACATGACTTTACACATTCAACACTATACAACGCTACAAAAGACGTAGCCACTAGAACCCACATCATTCTATAAACAAACTGCCTAACTGCTTTTACCTTTGATTTCCGATTTAACTTTACTTATAAATGGTATCACATTCAATCTTCCTACGACCAAGATAGAACCTTGTTGTAGGAAATATACATTTACAATACTTAGAAGATAGCACATCTATTCGTAACTAGGTGTGGTCACTATGCTAGGTATCTCACGGTACAATTGTTACTATAATTGCTTTTAATGACCAGAGAAACACATTCAAACAATTATAAAAATGATAAATCTATCTAATAAGCAAAATATTCTAAATGAAAACACATAACAAAAATATATTTGTAAATCATGTGTTTTGAAATTAATATTCCGATAATACCTAATATTCTGATTCAGGTTTATCTTTAAAAGAAAATAGGATAGTGAGGAGGTTTACACCTTTACAATATTTCAAAAAAGAAGGGTAGTTATATATACTTTAATTTTGCTCTTCATTTGTGTCCGTACCTATCGTCTATTTACCTACACCCTATCATCGTCTTATCAGTAGCATGTAGACTTGGGTCTAATCCTTCACTTCCATCAATGTCTTCCATTACTAACTTAGTCCTAACCTAACTGATTGATAGGACAAAGGGATTCGCATTTTTTTAATGTCATCTCCTTTTACAAAAACCTACCTACTTATCACAGTGTTCCACCCTTTTTGTGTTTTAAAAACTCAGAACTGGGGCCCAACCATGAGCTCTTTCTGCAATGTTAATTCAGTTGTGCGACAGTGACAGATGTATGCACGTCACATACATCTGTCTCATAAATGAGTGAAACTATCATGGCAATAAGAGCTCATGGTAAGGCCCCTGTACCGCGTACTGTGCTTAGGTTTGTAAATGTTCAATCGACGTTGATTGACCCCGCCATAGCATTCAACCATAACCCAGCTTCGAAAAAGTATCACAACAAGGTCAAGCAACGCTGTTTGAATGTGTCAAAACTTATACGTGGGGCATTGACAGAACTCTTTTTACTAAAAAATTGCTCAACACTAAATGTTTTGTGTCTGCACATATCTCGTAATGAGTCCCTTTGTCCATTCGTTAGTTAGGCGCAGTTATTGAATGCATTTTGATCCATAATTGAGTAGCTATAGTGGTATTGCTAGTGCTAAGTATCGGGTAACAAGTAGAGTGACAAGTGAGTGATCGGCAGAGTTCGGCGAGTGGTTGAGTCGCGTCGCAGTGCCCGCGCTGGGTGCGTCGCGCAGGCTCAGCGAGAGGCTGGCCAGGGCTGCTACACTCAAATACACTATGGATGTGAGTACCTTTACTCTTTTAAAAACTTATCTAGAGTCCGGTCTTTGCGAAATAAGGACTTGTCTCATATCCATGCTACATTCGAAATTTCGCGAGGACCCGATCTCATGGATACCTAATAGTGTTTACAAAATGCGAAAGCCCTTAATTGTGCTCTTAGCTAAGTTATTTTGGCGGTTTTTACCGTCTTTTCACATTGGTCAAATACTTACCAATAAATTTTCGTAATCATACTTAACTACCTTTTAAATCGTTCAATACAAAATGTGTTTATCTTATGTTAACGGGTAACTTGATTGTCAACTCCACATTACAGAAGATCGCAGCCATATAATGCTACCTTTGAGTAGTGTTATGTTCCTGCGGTGGGTAAGGTTGCCTGTGCTCCATAGAGGAGTAGGAATGGAGACGCTGTGCTAGCAATATTTGTCATTATGTTAGCGGAGGCATTTAATTGTTTATAAGATTGGCAACGCGCGAGTGACACGTGTATTACATGCATTCGATGAAGTAGCCGCTGGCTTACCATAAGGCAGACCGTTTGCCTTAGTAATAAACAAACCCCGTCACTTAACAAGTGTAAATATTGATTGAGTAAGATTTAAATATGTATTATTATCTTCCTATTCCAGGACGTAATAGGGGAATGTGTAGAATGAAAAGTTAGAAGTATTTCTAAATATTACTCGGCAATTAGCTTGTTGGTTGTCAGTTTATTATAACATAACTCCTTAAATCGTCGCGGACGTCAAAGAAAGATGAATTAGTGCCCTCCTTGCATTTCCTATAATTTGCATTTTCGCATTGCATGTCATGCACAGTTGGGCGATCGATACGGGTTGTGATGACGACGAAGTAAGCAAAACTGTTCATTGAAAACTAAATTGAGATAACTCTTGGTTACGTTTCGACAAAATCCGAAATAATTCCAAGTCTTAATATAACGCACAATCGATTTAAATCTCACATTTGGCACGGAATCGATACAAATTCATTAGCCACTATTATTACGCCAGAACACTGAAAGGTTGAACGATGTTTTATCTCGTAAACTCAATTTTACTGGACAATTTAAACAAACCACAGAGCTATGGCTCTTTAAAATACTGTTGGTTTTGAATGTTTAGTAGCTATCTCAGTTTTCTTTAATGTGGCCTGAATCCGGTGCACTGTTTGGTGTTTCTGTTACACTCTATTTTCAATACTGTGGAAGTTGTACTTATTTTCTTAGTTAGGCTAGTTTCCGAACCGGTGGTAATTTTTTGACGTTCATAAATGCCTTATCAGGACCCAAACTGAATGAAAGTTATTCTTTTACTGTCTAGCTACCTATCTTGTGAGTTCCTAAGTTAAGAATGGTAAGAGAGAAAGGGCGTAACAGGATCACCCGTCAGAAATTCGAAGGCTTACTAAAGCTAAGCATTAGCATTCAGCTACAAAACTCCAAATAGACTAAATTTCAAGTCTTTTATTGCGACTGGACGCAATATTGAATATTTTAGAGCTATCTGTAAGGAAAAAGAAAGGAGTCCAAACAATTCGTTTTGACTGAAAACGCAGAGGACTGCCAAGTAGGGAAAGAAATTTCGATATATTTTAATTTTTAGCGACATCTCTCGCGCTACACTGACAATCACTATATTCACAAGTCGAATATTCCGCTACTTTTCTTATGAATAAGATTGTCCGTTATATTTTCAACTGTGGAAACGGTACAATTCAATTTAGTTCATGCAAGTTTCGAGAGAGGGCGCTAGATGTCCGTTGATGCTCTGGATCTATATTTGATTCTGTTACTATAATTTCATCATCTATTTTTGTTCTTGGATCAGTAATAATTACAAAGTGAACTCTGTCGGGTTGTTGCCATTAATTTGATGAGATAAAATTAAATGTAATGAGTCTGGTTACCATATTATCAGGGGTTTTGGATAGCATCTCTACTACTCTACGAAAAATGCAGTGCAACCGATGAATAGGCAGTAAGTAAGGTAAAGAAGGGGCTACGTACAAGCCCTTACAAGTAAGGACATAATGATAAGGGCGGCTAGGATGCTACTCTACACACTTAACCATTTTCGCTTCATCTGCATTTCGTAATAGATCTTCCTAGTTAGACATTTACCCCCATAGGGTCATAAGGTCCAAACTAGGCTAAAACTATGGTCATCCCTTTTGGAATCCGTATCACTAAAAGATATAGAGCTACTTTTAAACCAAGGATTATCTGGATTTATATTTCCTAATTAGGGGTTAAAGGTATTTTTTATTTTGTATTTAATATTTGCTTTAATTAGGGCAAGTTGCACAATATTTGTGCTGATTTCATATTGATCAGTCATCGAGTGGAAACCTATTTAGCCTTTAGATTATATTCGTAGATCGGCAATCTATTCCTGTAATACATTGTTGTGGCGACTTTGACTGATGTGCGCGTAATTACCTCTGTACAGTCGCGATTATATTTACACCTGTCTGTCTGTCCGCTCTTTAGATCTGTTAAACGCCCGGTTTTTTCTGCAAGACATATATTTTTATGCCAGTATTATTGTATTTGATTTTTCGTAGGTTAACTGAAACATCTAGTGCTTTCTATAATCTTGCATCTTTAAAGATTTCGTTTGTGAAACTTAATTCCCTAGGTTTTCTTGATTAATAGTGACCCTGGTCTTTAGAAAAGGGTCAAGTTATTTCAAACAGCTAAACCGATTAGCTCAACTACTCTCTTCTTTCATATTAGGGCCCATTCCGCAATTTCTTAACTTACCTAGAAGCAAACCCTTCCATAACTAAAACAATAACAGTACTCTCAATAACAGTATTGAACTCTTCATTGGATTAATTAGATTTTTTTGAATTATTTTGCTTACTTCATATCTTACTTCTTGCTGCTATTATAGATTACTAGTTGTACCCCGCGGTTTCACCCGCGCAGACTTTAGTGTGTTATATGACGATATTTTTCAGGTTTCAAGAGAACGGTATAAAGTATCCTATGTCCTTCTCCTAGTTCTAAGCTGCCTCAAATTTTCAGCCAAATCGGTTCAGCCGTTCTTGAGAAAACCAATAATTATAAAAGTAGTGTAACTAACACGACTTTATTTTATATATATAGATTATTTCCATAACTAGCTGTGCCCCGCGGTTTCACCCGCGTAGATTTAGTTTTATCCTTATTGTCGCGGAACCCTAATATTTTTGATAAATAAAAGTAGCTTAAGTTACAACTTGAAACATCAGCTACCTACCAGTGAAAGTCCCGTTAAAATCCGTCCAGCCGTTTCAGAGATTACCCAGAACAAACAGGCAGACAGACAGACAGAGAAAAATTTTAAAACTTGATTTTTTAGTGTCATTATCGTGTATACTTTCATATGCATTCAGTGAAAAGCTGTTATTTTGGAATTACAAACAGACACTTCAATTTTATTTATCTGTATAGATTATTTCCATAATAAGGACACTGCTCGTTTGTACGGAGAAAACAATGTTTAGCCAGTACATCACCCACTTGGTTCCACCTCAATCAATTTATTATTCTCTCATCAAAGACAAATCTCTACCACGTTGACGCTCAGCAGGTTCGATGAATAACATGAACTGTTACAAATTACAATAATATAAGGAATCTGGTCCACATTAGTCCGTGGGTGGTCTATTTATGGGACCAACAACTGGTGTTTTTAAAACTGTCGCATTCCCAGGCGATGCGATTAATAAGCTATTTATTAAATGCCTCGTATCGGTAGGACCGTGACCGTGGCTTCGGTTTGGGCCGACTGAACTTACGTAACGTGATTTATAACTACGTTTCAATACGGGGATTTAGTTTTGTATATTGCTAAGTTAATCTTCTTGTAAATAATGAAGAACTGGCTTTGCAAGAAATCGTCTAAGCTTTTCAAACTAAAATTCAAATATCTTTGTTTGAATAGACTTCTACAAAGCACCTACTGCCGAATCGTCAGAAGAATACCAAAAAATTGCACGATACAGGATTATAAATGTTACCATCGGGTTCGGACGGTTGCTTTTGCAGACACGAAACTGGCAAGAATTTCAGCATTACGAGTACCTAATTGCTGAGTTCAACGATTCATTATGACCAAATTTTTATGGGAATTTAATTAACAAATGGCTTCGTTGACTGCGTACAAATGGCTAGGGCTACCTTTTTTAATTATGATGCACACTTTCCGCTACGGCCTGCGATTCAGAACAGGTTTAATATTGATATAAATCACAAATTCAGACTAGTAGTTCTCCTCAATACGAAAATGTAAATAACTACTTCTTAATAAAATATATTCAAGACCGTGGTTGTTAAAAAGTAATTCATCTTATTTCTATTCCATATTAAAACGAAACAGCACTTTTTTTACGCATTTTGATTCTCAGTTATTAAAAAGTCATGCTACTTTAACAAAGGGAATACAATTTTCCTTCTCACATACATAATAAGTCGCAAACAACAACTTATTACAAGCTACGGTAGATAGAGACATATTTTCCTGAATTTTCAGTTCAATGCACCTCCTCAGACACCCTGTTTATACATGTCAATCATCAGTGAGGTATCAAACCCACCTCATAGATGAGGTGGTCAAGTCAACAACACATTTTAATAACAGACCATCTCCGTTATTCACTAATGTTTCTCAGCGTCCCAATAGTCCTTGAGTGTCGCTTTTAAAGATACGAAATTTAACCTTATCCTCTATGTATTATGAATCAATTTCCTATGATTGAAACCAACGCTCGTCGTCGAGTTCAACGCTGAGAAACCATAGTGAATAACCGAGCTGGAACACACCCGTGTTTCCGAGAACACGCCTAAAATTACACCGCGGGTTTGAAACCCGGCCCTGAACCAGTTTACTAATAATACAACTCGGTACTTATAACTTGTTACGTCACGGAAACTTAGAAGATTAACATGAAACGTTTGTAAAATAATAACTACTGTTTGCAGACAGGACGTCTCCACAACTCGACACACATTAGAACTGACTTTAAATTGTGAAACTCATTTTCATGACAGTTGCAAAAGACGTTTGTTTTTTTTGCAATTGAAAATAGATAGGCACTTTACTTACGTACCTAGTTTCTAGAAATCTTTGTAGATATGCATGTATAAACGGGTGTAAGAAAATAAACCAGCATTTCCCCGCGATAGTAAAACATTTGACAGTTCTTAAGTACCCAATGTGTGTCCTCGACGTTTAAGCATCACCTATACACAAGGTTTGGCGACTTAGCCTTTAAATGGGGATATTCCTAGCAACACACCCAATGTATTCACCGAACTGCACCGGCGCTCAGAAAATCTAATCTATAATATAAAAATGAATCGCTGAATGTGTTACTAAGCTGAAATCTCGAAAGCAGCTGAACCGATTATGCTAATTATTTTTTTAGAATATTTCTTGAAGTAGGTACAAAGATTCTTACGAAGAAAAAAAATACAATCGATACGTAATAAATTTTTTTTAAAGAATCGACTGTTAGGCGGTTCGAAGTTCGCCAGTTCGGCTAGTTTAAAATGTAGTTGTCATTCGCATTGATAATATCAGTACCTATCACCTATAGACGTTCCAATTTAATCAGGTAGATTTTAATAGACTCGATACTCAACCTATATGGAGGTATTATACTTATTTATTAACTAGCTGTGCCCCGCGGTTTCACCCGCGTAGACTTAGTTTCATCCTTATTGTCGCGGAGCCCTAATATTTTTGATAAATAAAAGTAGCCTAAGTTACTCCTTGAAACATCAGCTACCTACCAGTGAAAGTCCCGTTAAAATCTGTCCAGCCGTTTTAGAGATAGCCCGGTCTTCTTCTTCTTGTAGTGCCTCTCCAGCTATTGAAGGTTGGCTGTCAGTTCGGAAAACTTCTGTCTATCCTTCGCGAGGCGGAAGAGTGCAGCAGCACTGCTGATGCCAGTCCACTCTGACTCTGACTGATAGCCCGGTACAAACAGACAACTTGTTTTTTTTGTGTCAGTAGCGTGTATACTTTCATATGCATTTAGTGAAAAGCTGTAATTTTGGAATTACAAACAGACACTTCAATTTTATTTATCTGTATAGATTAAAACTATTTTTAAGCCTGTTGGGTTAAATAGGGTCTACGATACCCTTTAGCTAATAGGTATAGGATTTCATGCAAATATGAAAAACAATCGAGGAGTCACAACACACACCATTTTATTTAATAGTCCGTAATAAATTCCAGTTAATCCCTTCAGTTTCACAAGTCACCTTGGGCTCTCCTAGGGGGGATTAGCTCATATCACGAACTCTTGCGCAAGCTTTATTTTATTGCCGCTTTTATATCTTTTTGGTTATTTTTTGTTGTTAAATGTGATAAATATTGTCATAAAACATGACATTATAATTGAAAGTTGTTTTTATAACGTGCAAGTTTTCCTGGTTTTTGTATCAAATTCTGTTTTTTGGACAAAATAAATCTCTTAAACCTTATCATTTCCTACGTGTGAACGCTCGATAAACTCCTCAGTTTAAATATAATCTTAATCTCATCGTAGTAAGGTCCAGGTTATCTTTTATGGGTCAATTTTCAAAGGTTATTGTGCCTCAGGAAATTAGTGATTACTGTGGGATAGAGTGATTTTACCGGGACTTTACTGGCAGATAGCTAATGTTTCAAGGAGTAACTAAATCTAATTTTATTTAAAAAATACATTAGGGTTCCTGGGCCACCCATGTAGTTAAGTTTACGTGGATAAAACCGCGGAGCACAGCTAATATAAAATATAAATACACGATTAACGCGCTTTTGGAATAAAGGCTTGCTAATTTCACGTGCAACATAAATCCAAACACAAATTAAGGATAATGAGGACACTTCCTCAGAAGCATTTATATTGCGTCGCGTCTCGTAAAAATATTGTGTTTAAACATGCCATACCAAAATGGGTGTTCATTTGGGTTTAAGTGTATGGAAAAGTATGGAACATGTGAATTCCTACATGCTCGTAAATCTGCTTAACTAACACGACTGCTAAATCATCTTTAACGTCGCTGTTATGACGTATGGCTTTTAAAAATGGCAAGTATATTTTCCAAATACCTAAATTGTCATGTATACACTTCCTGCTCAAAGTATCCGAGACGCAACAGCTAGGCTCTTCAAAATTATTTGAAATTAAGCTATTTAATCGGCGAAATATTTTTAATTTATTAGGAAAACGTTTAATAACATTGCTAACGTAGAATCTTATGAGATGTGATCTTTTCTACACTAAGACTTGGTTGCACTATGATATTTGTAAAGCTAAAGCTAGAGGCAAATTTTACGTGGACAATAGCTATGACCAAATCACGCTGTCTGTCGACTGACAAATTTTGCTGTCAGGTCATTTGTGTATTTATAAGTTGTAACTCTAGCAACATCGGCGGTTAATGTTAATAAGCAAAGTCATGACGTCACCTGACAATATTGCAATGGTGCATCGGATATTTTGCTTATCCAGTGCTCTAATATTATTTTATTAACTGGTGCCCGCGACTCCGTCTGCACAGGGCTTTGACTTATCTTTATATTTTGGACATTTCACACAATATTGTTATGCAGTGATACATTATAGCCTATGTGTTATTGTGATGTGTAAACTATAAATACTTGTAAAGTTTCACCAAAATCCATTCAGTAGTTTTTGCGTGAAGGAGTAACAAACATAGTCAAATCAAGTCAAAGTCGAGTCAAAAATATCTTTATTCGATGAGACTTTTTACAAAGTACTTTCAAATCGCCAGAATGACATAATTATACAGGATTATACATATTATCGCCAAGTTCGGAAGGTTGCTTACATTGCATACATTCTTACAAACTTTCGCGTCTATAACATTAGTGGGATTAGCAAGATGTCAGCTGATGCAACCCAGGTTAAGAGTTCTAGGCTACGGAGCTGCCCTCGAAGTTAAATTTGCAACATCCCTTCCCTCAGATATATCATCATCTCCTTGTTACGTCCAAGTCTAAATTATTGCGACAATTCGTGAAGGGACCGCTACAAACGGCAGTCTCGAAATTTATGAGCTTATAATTAGTTTGGATGCGACCCAATTCGATGCACCGTTTTCCGACGAATGCATCATGTTTTAATGTTGTTTAAGTTTGTTTGTTTTCACAATTATTTATTACGCTTTCTAACCTGACACGCTCGGCCTTTCTTCCTGACTTCGCGTCACCTCACAAACAAATCCTCAGTGGATATATTTTTCCCATATCGTTATATAGGGTCTAGACTTATTAAGCGATGATTTTGGCAGAGCTTCGGATGATGCTACAAATCAATTTAAAAGTATATATAAATAATCCATAAACATTTAAAAAAAAAAGGTTTAGGTATTTTAATTATTTTTCTGGTAAGTAAGTAGTTTTGTGTTTAGAATTTAATTTTACAACAAATATAAGCATTCTATGTTCCACATATTATCCAATAAACATCGAATCTTTAATAAGCCCCTATTACACTTAACTTTTTTTTTATATGTTCCACCTTTCCATGCAAAAATTTCTCGCCTAAAAAGTCTACACCCTGCATAGTCTCGTTCAGTTTATCATCTATAATGACGTTTTTACTATGGGATTTTCAAAGGTAGACGGATGTAGATGGATGGTTTAAAAAGATACCGCCGACGCGTCATTGTCACAGTATAAATATAAGCAGTAGGGAATCTAGGAACACATCGTTCGAATTGACACACTCACACAGACACGCGCATCTTCGAGATTATAAGCGGCCATGGCGTATACGTGGTTAATGTGTTTTACAAACATTTTCTAAACTTCAAATCGACAAATTGACTTTAATTTGACAGTAGATAAAGGTAAATCTAACTTTAAAAAAATTGAGAGTGGAAACCGTCACCCTCGATGTAGCAAAAGTTCTTATTTCAAAGATTTGGTCTATATTCCATACTGCTTCGTAAGCTTATTACTTATACGGTGTCATTAGCTTTACTTTACAATAATGTCAAGCATTCTTAGAAGAACCTCCGAGAATAGGTACCTAGGTATAATCAGACAAGCTTCTAGAAGTGCACTATTTCAAAAATAACACATCAGGCGAGGGGCGTGTTTGTCTCTCAATTGTCTGCGCCGACCAATACATTGCTAGGTGTGTCAAATAAATAAAAATACATTGCACAAGTGTGACAGCCGTCAGGCCACGATGGCTCTGCGTCTGTCGTCGGGTTATTAATAATAAACCGTACCAATACAATACGTGGGTATCTACAGATACGTAGGTTCTGTGCAACTACTCCGAGCTTCGCCGATCCGAGTATTATTTTACGAGGATTTCATAGGATCGAATATTCGTCAACATTCTAGTGTGCAATAATTTGTGTTTGTCAATTGGCAATCTTACTGGTCGTGGGTAATATATCATTGCTGTCAGCCAGTTTACGGCTATTTGACTTCAGTCCTACGACTCTTGAGTAATAGCAAAATCGCACTTACATTCGTTTACATAGTGCCTAGTGCGAGTTTTTCACTACCGCCGTCACAAGTCACCGCGTCGGCGTAAACGCAAAATTTGTATGGGATCGCAACAGCGCCTCTGTCGGCCTAAATATGACACTATTGTGAGCCCATACAAATCTGCGTTTACGTCGACGCTATGACTTGTTACGGCGATTTTAAGAAAACTCGCATTAGGTACTCTGTACTTCACACTAATGTAAGTGCGATATTTCAAAAACTTTTACTTACTGATTTTCCTTCCAAAAGTGGTTAAGAAGGTCAGATGGCAATCGCTTCCAGCTACATTAGATTATTAAGTGTATATCAAGGGCCGACCTCAACAATTTAAGGATTTGAAAGTACTTTGTATAAAGTCTAATCGAATAAAGATATATTTGAGTTTGAGTTTAAGGCCAGGGATAAATTATGATGATTTAAAATCTTTTACGATTTATTTTTAAACGTTTATACGCAATAACATTTTGAAAAGTTTTTACTCGAAGGGACGTCTCAGATTCGCAAATAAAGTTACAAAATTGTACCAATCATTCATCACAATTACCAATCCTAACAAGCAAGCCAAATTCTTCAAAGCAGGGAAATTATTCAACTTTCAATATGTTTGATATCTTTTGATGTTCAAAATTTATATAATTCTAACTAAACATCACATTTATTTTTCATTCTAATGTGCACTAAAGACGTGTGCGATAAATCAAAACAAATTAGATCAAGAGTTTGTAAAATCTAGAAATAATCGGCAAAACAAACCGAACCATGCGGCGGAGCTTTTATTTTCTTAGAAACATCTAAATAGGCGCACTAGATTTCAGTTTGTCTGGATTCACATAACTAGGTCTCTTTCGATCTCACTCAACCAAACATGCTTTAGGTAGTTCCTACAAGTTCTCAAACAAAAAATGTTTGAGACGAAAACACCAACTTTATTCTGAAGTGTCATTAGTCAGAATTTTTTTTTTTCAATTTTATTAAAGAACCCGTGGTGGCCAACTATGATCGCTTAAGCAGCGCGTATTACGAACTTTGATTGTACCTTTTCCGTTTAATTTTACGGTACCAAAATGAAACGTCAAAACTTAGAAGTTCTTGATACGCTCTGCTTAAACCGATGATGATAGGCCCCCTGAAATGGGAAAATAAAAATAATCTATCCATTTTATTTAAAAAAATATTGTAAAGAATGCACGTTTAATAGTGCAGCGATGAAAACATCATTAGCCGGAGGAAAATATATGATTTTTCCGTGAAAATTTGCGGAAAGTTCTTATAATTCCTTAACTACTGTACTGTAACTAGATTCTTGGAAAACTGTAGCTGTTACACGACTCTTACTCATCGCAAGGAACATAATCTTAATTTACTGAGTACTGAAGTGGCTATTAAAGTAAATTGCATGTTTATACATCCTTTGTTGTATTTCACACATTATTATGGCTGCCCTTAATCTACAAACGCTCGCAGGTGTTAATGTATAACACAGTATAGTGTTTTAGCTTCTTCTCGCGTCTTGTATAGGTGGCAATCTTATACGTCAGTATTTATCAGATATCTCTTAAGTGCACAAAGAATGTAGCATACTATCAGACAATACACATTCGCATTAATGAAAGCAATGAAAAGAGTAATTACTAAGTTTCTTGGCAGGTTTTTCTCAGTAAAAGCAACCATGCAAACCCTGTCGTAACATGTATAGTCGGATTTGAAAGTACTTTGCCAAAAGTCTAATCTAATAAAGATATGTTTCATTAGTCATCAATCACTTTTCCATATGACTATCCACCATGCATCTCAAACCCAAGAAATTTCTAATTGTTTTGGCGAATTTCGTGTGTGAATATCGTCGCCGCCTACTTGTTGCATCAAGGTTGCAGTCACATGTATAGCAACACTTCTATTTGCGCACACGTAGCGCATCCGGCGGAAAAGACGCAGGTGTTACAGAGCTTGATATTTATTTAAATTGGCATTGGACGTGTCGCGTAAATTGACGTACCGATGCCTAATGAAATAAACGAGCTTTTGAGAAGAGATCGCGTCAAAGCAAAGGCTGAAGGGAATGATGACCATAAGAAGGTGAATCCGTCCACGTTCCCGTACTTGATATGAAAATAGTGGCCGCTTGCGTTATTCCTGGTCTTTGACCCAGTGCTTGCTTTATCTAAGACTTTATTAATATCGGATTAAAGTATGTTGCCATATTGTATAAACATATTTACGCCTTAATTCATCAATAACTTGACTTCTCCGCGTTTATTAATAAGGGAGTATATAATAATCGGGACAAAAAGCTAGATAGTTTCCACAGCTTGTTGTCTAAATCACGAATAATACTATTTACTATAGGTATTTGACCTAAAGATAATCTAGAAATGGGAACTGGTAAACATTTTCTAAGTAACACTGCTATATTGACTCAAAACGAAGTATGATAAACATGTTTATTTTCTGTGCGATTTCTTTTTACACCTGCAAGTTCAAAGGCGACCTAAATAATTCGGGTCGCGCAAATTGCTTGTGGGCTGTTTTATTTCAGTAAATATTTTATTTAGGTAATTTACAATTAAATTATTATGTGAGACAGTACAGTGAGATAAAGTACCTACTTATAACATTTACTGTACTATATAATACTCGCGCTATTGACATCGGCCTCTTTAAATTATCTTTTCGGGTTTATATTATTGGGTGCATCGTAATAGCTAAAGCTGTTTGCTATTCCTCATAAATCTGGCTATCATATAGGTACATAATTATAGATTTTTTCCAATCCATCTCTGCCTACACCTTTGGGGAATACAGACGTGAGCATATTTAATGTAATGCAGCATGAACAATCTTTCTCAATTCTTTGTTCCGTGAACTCTACTACGGTTATATACCTTCTATTAGTTATTGGGCACGATTCAAATAAGTACTTAGGCATAATTAGTCGACGGCTATTTGCCAGTTCAGCTGAATTATACCTAGTAGGTACCTATATATTGTGTTAAAAATTCCAGACTTAACACCCTCTTTCGCTCCATCTTGTTTTGTATAAATCAAAATGACCACTTAGTAAGGTGTGGGCTTGACAAGTGGCTTTTCAAATAAATTTCAGATATGTTTTAGGCCAAATGCAATGTTTGGTAAAACTCAAAGATTTAGGTTATCTCAATCATCCCTTGTGCATAAAAAACAAGGATTTCCTCAAATGTGTCTGAAATGTCGCCAAGATTATGACTAATCTTCTTGTGAATATAAAAACTTCCAAATACAAAGAGCATTAGTAATAGGCGAGCATTGCCAAAAATTTACACACTTTTTGACATTCGCAGAATTCTTTTCTCGCGAAATCCACCTTTAATTACCTGAACATATACGTACAATGTACCTACATAATAATATCATCACGAGGTCGGCAGAGACAAAAAGCGCCATTACGCTCTGGACATACGTAGGTACCTAATTTCGTTGCGTCAAATGTTTCATATTATATGCCCGACCATCGGTTCGGTTGAATGTCCGGGTTTATAAGTATTTTTCATGAGCTTTTGTCCTTTTCAATTAAGTTATCCAAACACCAAAAACTACGCCCAACCAATGAAATTAAACTTTTATAAAAAGAACTAGCAAACCCGGCGAACTCCGTTTCGCCACCAGATGGCTTCGTGTGCGTTCTAGAGTTATAGCGTCAGGAAGGAAAACCCGACTTATTTTTATATAGTAGACTTTTCCTGAATTTTTTCTATAAGCCTCACGGAGCCCGAGACCTTTCCAACGAATGCAAAACCGTGGAAATCGGTTCGTGCGTTCTAGAGTTATAGCGTCAGGAAGGAAAACCCGACTTATTTTTATATAGTAGATAAGGTATAAAGAGGTAGATAACACTAGCGCGCCGCGATTGAGTTGTCGAATTATTATCGTTCGTTTTGTGAGCACATAACGTCGGTATACATTTAATATCATTGCTCTAACCATCTCCGCTTCAATTGTTTCATATTATTATAACGATTAAGCAGCCCTTTTATTATACCTATTAGAAATTATAGCCTATGTTCACCATAAAAGTCTTCTACATATTTGTGAACGATTTTAAATATGATCAGCAATTCTAGCATACGATCTTCAAAACTTCACCTCATTATTTATAGTTTTCAAGACAGCATCTTATAGTTGTCGTCATCATTATTAGAACTCTCTAACTAGAACTCCCATAATTCTAATAAGGTCGTAACGAAAAGTGCCCTAAAGGTTCACTTTCGTTATCATCGATTCAGTTCAAATGTCTTCGTTCGACAAAGCAGTGTTTGAGGAACATAATTATTTAGCAGTGGTTAAGACTTGCGTCTGCGCAAATTTCGCACAGCAATCAATCCCTCTCCGTGCGAGCTTTGTTCACGATCAATGTTATTCTTTACACGCTTTATTGGTTTCAACGCTTGCATGGTCGTTGTATTTTAAGTATTTTATTCGCACTGAAATTTAGGTCGGGTCGCGATACAAAGTAATACATGTGCTTAAAATTAAAACATGTCTCACACATACGAGTTTAACGACGAGCGGTGAAAAAATCCACAATCTAGGTTTTCCAAAATAGTTGCATTGTGTTACATAGAATTGATTGTAGGGGTGTTTTGACGAAACAAACTATTTCTTAGTTTCTAAATTCTAGCTTTAGCAAAAAAGTCTCTATGAACTGAATTCTAGAAAGTGGTATCCAGTTCGGAAACATTGGCCTACTTAAGAAAATAGTGAAAACGTGAAGGTTAACATTACGAAGTTAATTGATGAAAACATAAATATACCACTTACATTAGTACCACTTAGACTCGATCAATGTAAACTAAAATGTTATTGTTAGAAACATGTATATTTTGACAGGCCTTCTTCTATAGGCAGATAATTGGGCTCCTATGTTAATCAAAAGTGCCTGACTGGTGACTGTATTTCCACCGAACAGGAAAACAGAAACCAAATAAGTCTAATATTGAGTGAGACCATGGAGTTCCTTGGAGTCCGTTAGCAATTTTATTGTTATAGCCAACTTGAACTGTATCTTTCCAAAAGATAATTCTGCCTTTAATGTAGTGTTGTGTTCCAGCCGTGATTCAGATCTCCATGTTGGGAGGAGTAAAAGTGGTGTCGCTATTTACATAGGCCATAGACGTCATTATGTTGGCACAACGATTGCATTATTTATTAGATAGGTAATCAACGCGAATGTCACTTGGCGTTGCAAGTGTTCATCAGTTGCAGTAGCCTGTGTACCAGTATATCATGGATAAGGCTGGCTAATAATTATTTCACCAATGGGTGAGAAGATTTTCATCCTGTTACCCCCCTACCTTCCTCTTCGGGGCCTTTGTCATTTATTTGAAGCTAGATGAGACTGCAATTTGTATGGCCTAAAATAAAATGCCTTTGGGATACGTAGTTCGCAAACCCGTGCCAATGAACCGAGCCATCAAGCTCTCCACAGGTGTTTTATTCGGAAAATACATTAGGTGTAAATATTAGCGTTCGCGTGAGCCGTTTACCTTCCTCGTATAATTTCACTGAAGATACTAAAATAAACAGCTTTCCTCGCTGTTGCAAGCCGTGAAGGTCCGCGGATTTAGACGAAAAGATCAGAAATAACCCGACACACTGCGAGGTTAAATGTTACCACCGATGACAACTAGACAACGTTTAATAATTGCAAGTTTATATTTGAACTCTTGTGTAAGCCGCTTGCTAACAACTGCTGTGAAATATTATATGCAAGGTTCGTTCTTAAAACATTCTCGAATTATTTTATTTTGATTGTCGCAACATTTAAGGAGATCATCGCATAGCGTTGTGGGGAATACAATAGTATTCTATTAATTACTTTAACGAAGCACATTTTTAATGTAATTTCAGCAGACATTTCCCCTGTTACGTCTGTTGCTTGTTACGTATTAACTTCACGTAGGAAGAGAATTTTGAGATCTATTCAAATGACGAAAATACTCCTAACATTTGTTTAACTGGCTAACGTGGCTAATAAACAAAACTGACACGACACTATAAACTCGCGCTCAGTTGTTTTCACCATGGAACTGTGTCATACGTTTTGGCTAAAATAATAAATTCGTTTTCTTTCTTTTGTTTATAAATAACTTGTAACCGGAACAAGTATACGGCACACCGTCTGAGCCGAAGGTGCGAATACATGCGCGGCCGCCCAAAGCTCCAAAAGTAACGACGCTAAGCGTCGCGGCTTCAGTCGCCCTGCAACCTCTGCATCGAACACACGCGCCACTCGCGCCTACTTACGCCCGCGTCTTTGCTCGCTACATCGATACACAATTATCAAACAACCAATTAAATTTATATCGGAAAGTTTGTAAACAAATATGACTGCGTGAAACTCGCTCAACATGTCGTTCTGCAGAATTACTGGCCGCAGTAGAGGGCTGCCGAAGCCCAACTACTTTCCTCTTCTCGCACCGATATCTCCAGCGGACGCCAAGCGCTGCTGCAGGATAACCGGCAAGTCTTACGGACTGCCAACGCACCACTACATTCCAGTATTACTTACGTCTCGATCCTCCAAATCAAAATGCAAGATTACAAACGTGTCTGGTGAACTTGGACCCCATCATTACTCGCCTGAAATAAATTATGGAAACAGAAAACACGAACATTTACCAGATTATAGATACATATTCCCCGTGTTGGATGGATCTACCGACGCACAAAAAAGTTTAATGGAATTATTGTTAGCGAAACAAGTGACCGAAGATAAGCGTTACGTGTATACTGTGCAAGAACGAAGATGCAGTTTAGTGTTTTCCGCTCAAATGGAGGCGGCGGTTCGGGATGGTGACGTCAGAGATGTTATGTTAGCTAAGGACTCTGATACAGTGTTGATCAAAACTAAGCAGGGCCGCAGTGTATCCATGGATTTTAAGGATTTCACTGAAGATGTGGAAATGTTCGAAGGTGAAGGCCCCAACGCTGAAGTACTGAAACAGAGGGAAATGGAAGAGCTTGCTGAAAAAAAGAAAAAAAGGAAACGGGCAGCTGGATTGTCCTCCATGAAGAAAATATTTGAAAATAAAGAAAGGTTAGCGGAAGTTCAAGAAATCGAAGAAGAAAAGGTTCGCCTTGATAGAGTATCAAAGAAAGCAAAATTAGAAGTCACTAAACATGAAAAACATGACAGTAAAAGCTTTACCTGTAACAAGTTTAGTGTAAGTCATATGCGCTCGAAGTCGAGTATTGCAATGTGTGGTGGAGAATGGAGGGATCAGATGCATCACCTTGATGATGCTTGGGATTGGGAAGCATTTGAAAAAGATATGAATGACGAACACATAGTTCCAAAAGTTTCTACATTACCAACCCCTGTGAAAATCACACCTTACCATTGTGATGCGGAAATATATGAAGTGGATCGTAACATTGGGGATGTATCAGTACCGTTGGAAAATGTGCCATGTGTTAACCCATTAAAACCAATTAAAACCCGACCGTCTGAAACACTTTTGAATGCGGTCAAAGAGATCTCACAAGAACGCTTAATCGATACCGCCGATGTCACGGAAAAATTGATCGTGAGCGATAAGGTTGATTTGCTCCCTACTATTGACAATTTACCTGAAATTGTTCGTAATATTAAGAAGGGTAAGAGAGAAAAAATTGCGAAGATTGCTGGACTAACCGTGGATATAAATAAAGCGAAAAAGTTCATCCCGGGTCAACTTTTAAAAACGCCACAAGGACCCGTATTTGTACCTGGTCAGACTGTTGAAACTCCTCTTGGCCCTGTCTTTGTACCGGGACTCACCGTTAACACCCCTGCTGGCCCCGGGCTGATTCCGGGGCACATTGTTACAAACGAAAATTCTGAAGAGCCTTTCTTCTTGGCCGGACAAGTATTGAACACATCAAACGGCGAAGAGTTTGTATGTGGACAAACAATCAAAAACAAAGATGAAACGTACCGATTCACCGAAGGTCAAACAGTCTTATCTGAAGAAGGAATGAAATTCATACCAGGAAAAATTATTGATTCGGGATCCGAAGAAGTTTTTGTGCCTGGGCAAACGCTTATGACACCCGAGGGAGTGCAGTTTATCCCGGGTCAAACAATAACAGAAAACAGCGGGATTGTTTTCACGCCTGGTCAGAATGCGAAAATAAACAATGAATGGCAATTTGTTCCTGGCCAGGTGGTACACCAAGATGATGAACTTCACTTTGTCCCTGGTGCTACTATAGCAACACCGAACGGGCTAAAGTTTGTGCCTGGACAAACAGTTTCAATAGACGGTGAAACTTGTTTTGTTCCGGGTATCACTAAAACAAATAGCAACAACTCTTTGGAATTCGTCCCTGGGACCACAGTTGAAACTCTTGATGGTCCGAAATTTATTGAAGGACAAATTGTGCACACGGATTGTGGAGAAAAATTCTTGCCAGGAAAAACAATAGTTCAAGCAAATGGGCATGTCGAATTTTCGGTTGCAAAGAACATTGAAGATGTAACTTTTTCTGAGAGTGCACCCGTTGGTCTTCCAATTGATATCAAAACTTGCTCCTTGTCCGAAGACTCACTTTACGTATTTGGTCATATGGTTCAAACTAGCAAGGGGATTGAGTTTTATCCCGGACCAAGAGTGCCCAAGTTAGAAGGAAAAGTGGTGCCTGGAAGACTAGTGAAAAATGAAGCGAATGAATCTCGCTTTGTGCCTGGAACGATGGTTGAAGGAGTTTTCGTGCCCGGTCAAATAGTATACACCGAGAACGGGGAACAATTTGTTCCAGGTCAAGTTGTAGATACCGTAGATGGACCCAAGTTTGTTCCAGGCCAAGTTGTCAATACAAAGTCAGGACCCAAATTTGTACCTGGTCAGACAATACATACAATTGATGGCCCTCGCTTCGTCCCTGGGCAAATTATTGAAACAAAGGCTGGTCCTACATTTATACCAGGCCAAGTTATTTCCACTGAAGATGAAGGTTCGAGATTTGTTCCCGGTCAAGTAGTTGATACCGAGGAAGGACCTAGGTTCGTACCCGGAAGAGTGATAGAAACAGATGATCATGGTGTTACGTTTATCCCAGGACAAATTGTACAAACACCTGAAGGTTTGAAGTTTGTTGCACCAGACTTAACGGAGGGTGAAGAGGGACTTGAATTCTCTGTTCAAAGTTTTGTCGTCACTCCCGAGGAATTAAAACTTTTAAAAGTTAAGACAAACCCTAATGATACAACATCAACTAAAGGTGAATTAATTATTGACACAAAAATGTTGAGACAATTATCTGAAGCTGGCATGTCTATCGGTAGGCAAGTACCTGCAGAATTACCGGCTATCAATGTTGTGCTGAACCACACTAAAAACGCTGAAGCATTAAAAGCATTCGTTACTGACTTTGGATTGAAAGACGATGTTGCAAACCAGTTAATGGACGTTATTTCATCCATAATTGAAATGAGTGTGCATTTGAAATCTGAAATTAATGAAAATGGTAATGATAGAAACGGAAACGATACTAAAAAAGGGCGAGCGAACAAAAAGCGAATGGATATGCAAGAACGCGTCGGATATACTGAAGGAAATGGACAAACAGCCCATCAAGAACACGTGAAGAATTCGATTGCAGCTGCAGTATTGGCTGCCCTTGTAACTGCGGAACAATTCGAAGAAATAAATAACAATAATAATACTAAGGAAAAATATCAACTAATTCTTAAATCTATCGACACTATATTAGGTAAAGCAATCGATGAAGATTTTGTGTCAGCTATGTACCAAATTCTTCAGAAAGAAGAGGACAAAGAGATCCTTTGTGAAGAAATCCTTGAGAATTCTACTGCACCTAAAGTCGAGCTCATTAAAATGGCAGTCAATAGTACCCTGCGTAAGCATTCCTTTACCGAAGAAGATATCATTGAAAAGGTCGGGGACTTCTTAAGCAGCGAAAATGAAATATTGGGGCCAGCATTCAAAAATATTTCTAAGACTGACACGACTTTCCTCCAACTTGTGCTTAGCCGTATATCAGAATCAATTTCGTTCATTAAAACTGAACATGAAGCAAGCGAAACTTTTCAAAAAGCTATAGTGGATGCTGTTCAAGATGTCAGTGCAAAAGAGCTTGAAGTTATGTTACAAACCGAAGATAAAGTCATTTTAAAAGAATTGATCATACAGTCTGTCGGATTAGCAAGACTCTTGGGAATGAGAGATGTTGCTGCAAGCTTGCAAACTATTGTCAATAATGAGAATAATTTGAGTAACGTAAAATGGGACGCATCATCTTTGAATATTTTGAAGAGGTTGACTGTGATGAAGAAACTAGCGGAATCCAGTCCGAGCTTACAATCGGCATTGCACAAACTAGAAGCAGACCCAGAACTAGCTCGCACAGATCCTAAACTAAGGGACCTAGTGCGAGAGAGTGCAGCACTCATGATTATACCAGAAGAACCACCTCTAATGACATCTGCAGACGTTCCCTTAAATCTACTTCACCCGGAAAATAGTTTGGCCATAGAAGAATTTCTATTTCAACGCAAGAAGCATCCAGGAGCTTTACTTATAATGAAGAAAGGTTTACAAGCTGTCGTGCCTCGGGAAGCGAGTCGAGCAGTTCTAACTGGGCAAATAGCTTACACAGTTCTTGACGAAAATGGAATCAGACATTTTGAACCATTGCACGTGTTCTCAGCTCTAAATCTGAGTCAACCCTCTGCCCATCGATTTTCAATGTACAGTTGTCCCATCGTAGACGACAAAGATGAAGACTTGCAAACATTCACAGGATACTCTAATATAAGCAACAATCAAAGAATTACCAAATTTGGCGGATGGTCGCGTAGATACAGCGGTGTTTTATTGGACAGGGAAAATACGAGAAGTAGAATGAGTAGTTTAGAGACCTCGCCGAGTTACAGACGATATTCTTCTCGTTCACTATCAAGGTCCAGATCTAGTTGTAGCCGAAGTCCTCCGAAGGTAAAAATTGGTGCTGTTGAGAAGTGGAAGGAGTTGTTTTGATAAGTTGCTAATGTGTGTGTATTATTTGTCAGGTGGAGGACGTGGTGGTGGCGTCGTCGGACTACACCGCTGCGGGCGACGACGAGGTGTCCTTGAAGGCGGGCGACATTGTAGAGGTTCTCGACTCGAAAGCCGCTCACGGAGCTAAGTGAGTACCACCCTTTATTTCATTGGCATGAGCTTTGCACAACTGTGCTCCCATTGATGTATTTCCATTTCGTAAATAAACTGACATGTGCGCCTTGTGAAACCGGGACTCGTTTCGACTCTAAACTCGGTTAACTAGCGTGTATAAACCATGTGTTATGTGTTACTAATATATTTAATACGATCACAAACATTATCCATGCATCATAATTTCATAACATTAAACATTGACCAATTTGAATTCTACGCCTTCTCTAAAGTAAGTATTAAAATCTTTATTAAAAACTTTGTTTCGTTCTAACTTCAGTCAGACTCGCTCAGTGACACTTTAACATTCCAGCTATCATATAATTTACGAAATTTGTTAACATTTGCATAGATTTCTCAGAAACAAAGTAGTAAAGTTGAAACTATCATTTATTTATGGTATATGGGTTAGAGGAAATGTCAAGAATGCACTTTAGCGTCATGGATGCGCCGTGCGTGCGATATAGAGTAATTATAGCTCGGGTTCGTTGCACCAGTTGCGCAACGATCCTATAAAGCATCATCTCCCGATGTATCCAGTATCCACCCATAATTCACCGATCACCGCTTCTCACTCCTACCCTTCCAGTGGCTCACTCGATGACGTAATGAGTTGTTGTTGATGCAGGTACAGGGGGCGTGTGTATTGTTACGAGAATCATTTCTTCCAATCCAGAGGTTCCACTCTGGACTATGTGTTTAGCGTGCCGACGTACAAAATGTATTATTACTGACATGTCCGCGCTGAAGATGGAAAACTCAAGAACATTACTCATTGTATATATCTCGCTTAGCTGTTTTCGATACATGTATTTTTCATATGTTATGTATTCATTATTATATGTTGTGATCAGCATTATAACTTTGTGATAACTGTTACTTTATCATTTTGGCCCTGAGGCCCTCATTATACAATACATTCATCGTTTATAATTAGGTTTGATTGTGTATTACAATGTTTAGAGGGTATGTAATAAAATCAATAAAATTCTTGGAGTTTCTTTTTAGCATTTATATTATTTGTTACGACATTTTGAATATTTCTAAATCAACGTTGGAAGAATACAATTTTGCTCGCATGTCTTAGAAATTATTCTAATTTATTTTACGACATTAGAAATTAGGGTAAATGGCTTGATTTTACACCAGATATCACACTCTAGAACTACAATGGCATACATTTGTCATCATCCAAAGCACTCAAGTTCAATAATGATATTTGAAAATTCAAGAGCAACATTCCATAAGAATTTAGGAATAATTTTTCATGTGAGGTGTGGGTGTCTTAGAGAATGAGTCACGATGATTCACGCGGCGATATCATTCCAAACTGTTTTAGAACCAATAAAATAGTTGCCATCTCATAATAAAGTGTTTGAGCTGTCAGTACAGTGGTCACTCATACTGTCTACACTTTACATCTAGGTACACGCAGTTGGTGATAATTACCTGAACTCTACATTCTTGGCGCCTCTTGCGCGTAAACAAATGAAAATTTAGTACTTGCTTGTCAGCCTGAGTAATCCACAGTAGTCTCTTCTATTAAATTTACATTATTAATTGTATATAATATTTTGTAGGGATTCTAGGTAATAGATACTTAGTAGATATCAGAAAAAGTGCCTGTAAAATCGTTGTAATAGTAAGTAACTCGCTCAAAATAACTACGCATTCAAAGGCACGTTCATAGCTGGCGACGGGACCACTACAATTTCAAAAAACCTTTTGATCACGTCAGACTTGGGACAAATCTTATTTCCTTTAAATTTTTCACCAAAACCCAGAACAGTTTCTGTTGTACCAAATAATGAAATGAACTATAGATTTGAACTAGGTCGTCACGTGACAATCGGCCCTATTCATAAAGACAGCTCTGGCGTAATAAAACAAAACGCTGCTAGTAAAAATAAGCAGCGAAATAATTCTAGGAAATACACGGACAAAGACACGGGTAGGTCTAGTCGGGTCTAGTGGTTGGTAGGTGCCAAATGTGACTGGCGTTTGGCCAACATCTCCCAGGTAGAGCATTTCTCATAACACTTAAATTTATGGTTCCTTATCAAATTTGATAGTTTATTTAGCAAATTGCTCTTTTTAATAGACATTTTGACATTTTAAATGAAAATCTGTACTTGTGTTCAAGCTGAATTTTGAACTAAGGAAGCCATAATTATATGTTTATTTGAATTATGTTTTACTGCTATCGTTACTTTGTTTACTTCCTTGGCTGTAGGTTCAATGGCTGCTGGAGTAATTAAACCAGTTTTTACATTACTAGGTCACGCTTTTGCACTCTATTCTTTATAATTAAAGCAGCATTTAGACCTTTGTGCCCACGCAGTCATAATTGGGTCTTTGATTTAATCCTCAAGTAAAACATTTGTGCTTTTCTATGTGAGAAATGTAGAGGTAAATCTGTAAAAAAACTTCTAAACACATAATGATATAATCATTCTAGGAATTACAGCATATTTCATAATTTTTTCCGTAAATTGTAGGTATAGATTGCTTTAATTTTTTAAATAAATGAATTAAGCACTATTTTTGATGCTAATGTGTACGCTAGCCTGACGGCCACCCCTCGCCCCTTAGGAAGATCTGACCTGGGGCCCAACCATGAGCTCATGACAGTTTGACTCATATTATGAGACAGATGTATATGACGTGTATGCATCTGTCAATATCACACAGCTGAACTATCATGGCAATAAGTGCTCATGGTTGGGCCCCTGAAGATGAGACAGTAGTAGAATAATACGCAAATTTATAGGTAGGTACTTTCATGAAGAACCATAAATACATCTTACCTCAAACCACTACGTAAACGAAACACTCAACTTTCGGCAAAATCTTCCTGCCTGTAACTTTTAATGGTAAGTATTTTAATATGGTCTATTGACTGAATTAAATAAAAAAAATGTCTCGATATATTTGGTACGACATATGTAGATAAATAAATATAATTAGTGTACGGGAGTCCTGTAATAGAACACAAGAACGGCGAGCACTCTTGCAACAACTAAGTATGTTCAGTTCATGACGACACTCAACAGTACCTTAACAGGAATTAAAAATTACAAATAAGTACAATAAAACCACTTTTCTTCTTATCATTTACATTTTAATAAAAAATAATAAGAATCCTCAAAACAAGACAACAATGGCTGTAAAAATAATCTCATTTTAGACCCACGTGCTCACTGCGATTAGAATTTTCTGGGTCTCTCACCATCTCTTTCTCGCTCTGTTTATCTATGTTGATAGAAAAAGAAACAGTCGGAGATTACCAACTAACTCAATTCTTACCTACACAGCTAATATATTCGGTTACATATTACAATAACAACCAAATAAATATGAAACCAGACTTGTCTTATGTAAACCTATGTAGAGTATTGCAATCAACAAAAATCAATGCTATCCATAATATTAGTGTAGCCATCAAAAACTTATCTAGTAATCCCTAGCTCCATTCACGCCAGCTATTTCCATGGAGTGAATGAACGCCCCAGGGTCCGGCTAACCCCATTGGATACGTGTCGAAAGCAACGTCACACCGTTTCTGGGCCAGCCTGAAATAGCGCTCACTTGCGCACACGTTGTGTACTTACTGTGAGATTATGTTGGAAATGTTACTCCGATACTTGAGCTAATGTTACAAGACATATCATGTCTTTGAAAAACTTTAACACTTATTTCTTACTTAGGTAATGTACATGAATACCTAGTCGTAGACAGTAATAGTGCTACGTGCAGTTTTTTGTAACGATGGGCTACCATGAGAGAATATATTTATAACAAGGAAACATAAAATTTATAATCAAAGGATTATGATTGACTTTAAAATACATAGGCAGGTTCTTAGTTGTTAAAATTATTCAAAATCAGAAATACTTATACCAAATCAGCGGCGGCATCTTAGTCACGTTTTGCATTTCAAGACACTATAATAATTATAATGATGAGTTTTTAAAGTACATTAATAGTAGCGTAAAAGAGCCAACAAAATTTTTTATCATATCTAGCCCTATTAAAGGAATAAAAACCGATACGATGTCGTAACGACTAAGTATTTGATAGTGTTTTCGTATTCATAATATCA
This sequence comes from Watsonalla cultraria, assembly GCA_964035505.1. Taxonomy (NCBI): domain Eukaryota; kingdom Metazoa; phylum Arthropoda; class Insecta; order Lepidoptera; family Drepanidae; genus Watsonalla; species Watsonalla cultraria. Next base: position 981,445 of record OZ037712.1, on the reverse strand, counting down.
AAGCTAGACCTATTGAGTTCCAGTCCTACCGAACTCCGATTAGGGACCACTTGAATACCACATTGCGAGAGGATTTCGATCAAATTACTTTGTTTGAACACATTTCGATCGTTTTTTGTACGACAATCAAGGCAAACTAAATCCTCGACGTCTCAAGTCATTGCCAACCGCAATTATGACCTAACATGTGCTGAAACGACCCTCACATACAGGTAATGGTCTTCGTTTTGAGTGACGATTCTGTATTAGCCGTTAGTTACACAGAGTCTCCGAGTGTACCCAACTATGTATATCATTTATAAATGTTCCAATAAACCAACCGATCCCTCGTAGTGACCCCCAAACCGTCCTCAACACAAATAGGTACACAGGAACACGACACGCCGCCGAGGCCCTGACACTGGTCGCGCAGACACATGATTGATGGTAACACTACGACACCGCTCTAATTATACCACTCACAGGCACTTTTCTAAAGATAAATAGCATTTCGTACATTAAAAAAGAACAATTCTCAGTAACTACCTATTCATATGCGAGGAATTATGTAAGATGGCAAAATAGCGCAGGTAGATGTCTGACAGGCTAGAAATACAAATATAAATAGGTACCAATTTTCTTGGAAATATGAAAATACTGTTTGCTAAAAAAGTTGGTACCGCTAAGTAGGATTCATAAAACACACCTGTCTGCTCAAGGCTCATGAACGCACACGTACTTTTCAATACTGATGAATGTGGATGAACCGAAAATGGTCTCTAGAACAGATTGGAGCGGCATTTCTTCATAGGCACCCTCACCGCACTAGGAAATTAGAGATTACGGATACTATTAGACGATAAACTATCAGTCGAGGCGATGTATGATTCCCATTTTCGAATTTGTTTTAAATTTGTTATCTACTTAGTAGAAGTACCTGAAGCTAAACAGTCAACAACTAAGATCGTTAATCAGGTAAGTAGGTACTGTAGCGGCTAGTCAGCACAATAAAAAAATATTATATTAAAACAGTGCCGCATGTCGCATCAGCTATGGGCGAAAACCATTATGAAATGGACCCCAAATGGCAAGAAACGATAACGCGGCAGGCCTTGGAGGAAATTATTTACTTAAAGATCCCGTGATCCCGTTACCTGTGATACCATTGATGGGGATTTTCAATGAGGATTATTGGAACAACCCATAACCCAGCACCTGAGTCGGGGTGCGGCGTTACAGTACCTTCCAAACTATACAGTTGTTCCAAAACATTATCTAAATAGTGCTCTTAGAATTCGTCTCCCTTTCCTGTGATCGTCAAGCTCAGGATCATAAATTCTTCATCACCCTTGCGTAGTTAGTTCATAAACCTGACAGAAAACCTAAGAACACCCTGTCAGTTATAACAACATGCACCAATTCTCGTTTCGAAATTTGTTCTACAGTAACGATGATTCCAGGTCACTTACAAAAACCTTATAAAGATCTTTGAATGTAAGACTGATTGCTTATCCGAATAAATATTAATTTATGCACTGAATAAGATCTCAAATGTGTTATACATGAATCCAATCATTAATAGTGCTCAATCCTACAAATTCACGAAATTTACAATCACAAGTTGGTACACTCCTTGAGTAGTTAACGAAACTGTTTTGCAGAAAATACTTTATTATATAATTCTAATAGGCAAAATCTTAGTGTCCAAGATATCAAATATTTTTTGGTGATCTGGATCCATACAATCCGAACGTAGTTTTGATATCAAATTGAAACGAGAATTGGTCCCCTCATGACTAACTGGTCCTCCCTACCCAGGTCCCGCGACCCCGCATTGGACGTGCAAGCGGACCTCCTCGACTCCTCGGCAGCTAAGCACAAGCTCGCTGTCAGACCCAAGAAGAACCACCCCAGGAGTAAGGGGAAGACTGACGCTCGTAGTGACAGGTAGGTTTTTCCTTAATTCCTAATGTTTGATCATAGTACCCTACTTTGTGTACCTATTTGTTTTTTATTTAATTGGATTTGTTGATGTTATGTTATCTACATATTTGCCTGTGCCTGTCTTCTCCTGATTTCCGGCTTACATTTGGAAACGGTAGTAAATTAACCTAAGTTAGTGCAAGAAAAATTACGTTCAATGAGTGTTCCAAGTCGAGATTGCTCATTACTCTTAAATTCATGATGATGAGTGTTCCAAGTGTCCCTTATATTGAATTTTTTTTTGATTTGATTTGATTTTGCATAGGTATTGCATTATTGATCATTTTCTGAAAATAACCATCGGTTTTGACGGTCTCCGCTTAGACCATGACTATTATTATGTAACTTCTATTAGATGCTATTATTTCACCAATGGCTTTTTGGTGTATAATTGTTTGAGTCATTTAAGTTTCAATCCGTTTTTTAGTGGAAAGGTATGACGAAAAATGTTTTTCTACTAATATTAGCTACATTATAATTTATCATTGTTATTTGATGAAACATTCCGTATTATGCCCGTGGGAAGGGCTGGCACAAAATAAAAACATATTATATAATCCGGTGCTGTGTTTAGCTAGGTGGTCCATGTTGCTACGCCATATCTGGGGCTTACCACGAGCTCATATTGCCTTGATAGTTTCATTCATTTATGACACAGATGTATGTGACGTATATACATCTGTTACTGTCGCACAACTGAATTATCACTGCAATAAGAGCTCATGGTTGGGCCCCTGCTTTGGTAAATATAGCTATGGGTTTTGACGTGTGGTCCACCCTGACTCAGACTAAAAGAATTACAGACTAAAAGGATCATAATAAATCTGCATCGTAAAACAATGCTAGTGCTATAATAAATATTTAGTGCTTGTCACCCTCAGGGCGACTTTTATCGGCTCGTAAATGTCTCAAATATACAATTTAACATTTGACCGTGAGATTAAAACTTTTCCTAACCCTTGAACGTGTTTGAAAGAATAGAAGATATTCGATTAGCGAAGGAAAGCAACTATAACCAAAGCTAGTGGTTGGATGGGTGACCGCTCGAGTTCCGTCCGTGCCTTACAGAGCACTATAAGTCGTCGGTTCCGATTGCTAAGAAAACGTTATAGGTCAGTCGGTGGCCAAAAAGAGTCTGAAAACTGGGTTTCCTCCTAAAAGGGGTTACGAAAGTCAGAAGACAGTCGCTTCGTATAAAAAATCAGCCAAATCGGGTTGTATCAAGTGCCGACCCCAACAATGTATAGGATAAGGCAATGGAAAAGATGATGTGTTTTTTTTTCTGGAAAAATAATCTTCGCGTGGGACTGGGACCTTACCGTTTGCTCTGACGATGACATTTGTTTGAGTAAGGGACACACTGTAAGGGACATCTATATGACGTGTATACATCTATTATTGTCGCTCAGTTATATAACAATTCCTTTAGAAAATATGGTAAAGTCTATGAAAACTTTAGATTGCAGTAGAAAAGCTAGTGCTATAAATTTGGCAAGTCGACTAACACATAGCACGGCTCTTTAACCGTGTTATTTTATATAATTCATACGTGTGTGCGTTATGTAACAATGATATATCGCCCGTTAAAAGCATCGACCTATTTGCGTTTTGTTGAGAAATGTGCGAATTCAAGCGAAACAATTTATAAATGTGTCGGCCCTCGGCGACGGTTGGAAATCACGCCTCTCGTATTGGTTTCCAGCTGAGACTATTAAAAATTCTATATTGGCTGCATCAGCGCAAAGAATATAACATGTCCCTGGCTTTTAGGTAGTCTCTCATCAGAACCTAATAAATAATAATGCGAGCGAATGGGCACAATATTCTTCTTTTACAATACAGAAATAAATTTTCAAACATCTTCTGACCTTAATATCTATGTATACGTGCCGACACGATATATGCAATGTGCATCAGCAGAGCGCGAATAAATACATGCTTAGTTGTACCCCACTATTTATGCTGAGCGCTCAAAAGTAGTGACGGACTCTCGAACTAGACTCATTCTATTTCACCTACAAAGCATAACTAAGAAGCTACTATTCTAGATGCCTTTTGGAAACATTTCCAGACAACTTATTATATAGTCACAAAAACCAACAGCCGTAACCCAATAATATTAGCTAGGTACAGTGACATTCAATAATTAACCTTCGTGGGAGAGCCGACGCGAAAATATTGGAACATGAAACACAACTCTACGAAGTCGGTCAAGACTATGCAAATACATACTGGAATTCTTTGCTATTGGGATCTATTTAAATGATACGATGACATTACACTGCTATTATCTAAGAAAACAGGCACAAGGTGAGAAAATAGCGATGATACCATTTGCTGTGCTATCATCACAGACAGCTTCTCATCCAATGAATTTGGTTGACGACATTATTATTTACATAAGTTATATTCAGAGAGCTCTTAACATAGACTTAATTTCTAAAGTCCGCAGAATTAGGGATTCCTAGTATTAGGTAGGATAACTTTTTAAACTGGGCGCTATAAGGAACTTGATTTAGTCCCGGCTCAACCTTGCGGTTTCTACCACCTAGAAAAAGTAAAGTTTAAAAAATTAAAAGTAGCTTACATTACTTATGGCATCAGGAAGATATAAAAAGTAAACTCTGTTAGATGCAGGCACCGTGAAAAGATGTAGGTAATGTTGACAAAAAAAACAAATATTGGTATTGCACAAGATAGGCTTATTTTGTAGCCGGTTTTTCTGAGAAGGCTAGTTTCCGAACCGGTGGTAATCGACGTGCCTTACCAGAGCCTAAACTGAATAAATCATTTTAATTTTCACTGTGTTTGTTGGTACTTTTCCATTTCCGAATCTAAAAACTTACAGTAATAGATTAGACTAGTTGTGCCCCGCGGCTACAACCGCGAAGAGTTAATTTCATGGTTGCCCGCGGATCCCTAATGTTTTTAAAAAATCTAAGTAGGCTATGTTACTCCTTGTATCATTAGCTATCCGTCAGTGAAAGCCCCGTTAAAATCCGTCCAGCCGTTTCGGAGATTACCCGGAACAAACAGACAGACAGACCGATAGACAGACGGAGAAAAAAAAAAAATATGGTTTTTCTATGTCAGTACCGTGTATACTTTCACATGTATTTAGTGAAAACTGTTATTTTCGAATTACAAACAGACACTTCAATTTTATTTATCTCCATAAATAGATGTATAGATATAGATTTTCTTTTTATTTTTCATATTTGTATGCATATAACTTTGCTGTTGTGAATCGCGAAATCCCTTAGGACTGCAATATTTATATTTAGTAAATATTGTCTAGTAAATGTGTTATCGCAAATGGATTAAGTACTCCCGATGTGCCAATACTGTTGGTAATGTGGCGGTGTAACAGCCGCGCACACCTGGTACAACCAGTGCCAAGACTGCATCTAATAAATACATACCTACCTAACTTTTCTAGAAATATTCTCCAAAATATTCCACGCATGAAACATAACTCCTTTATGACAAAGTATATACTAAGATAGTCTATTGCTTAAAAGTATCTCTGTCTCTTTCTGGAATGCTGATTTAAAAAGGGATGGACTTAGCTTTAGACAGAAAAATGAAAATGAAAATGATTTATTCAGTTTAGTCCCTGGTAGCACTTATGAATGTCGAGGAATTTAACACCGGTTCGGAAACTAGTTTAGTCTAGGCTTCGTTTAAATTATGTTTTATAATAAAATTTGTTTAGAGTGAAGAGGTAGAAGAAGCTCGCTGGTACAAGGTGACTGACACAAAGTTACTCGTGACCAAGTGTAGAGATGGATTGTATCCTATTGTAGTTTTCTAACTCTACATTGAGTGAGAAAGAGGCTCCGTTTAACAATATGTTTGTTTCCCGTCACACCATGTATTCAGAGATTAATCTTTATCCATACAGATAAATAAAATTGTCTGTTTCTAATTCCAAAATAACAGCTTTTCACTAAATGGATATGAATGTATATAGCGTACCTAAACAATTTTTGAAATTTTTCTCTGTCTGTCTGTCTGCTTATTTCGGCTTATCTCCATAACGGTTGGACCGATTTTAACGGGACTCTCACTTGCAGTTAGTAAATGTTACAAGGAGTAACTTTTATTGAAAAAACATTACGATTCCACGGGTCACCCATGAAATTAAATCTACGCGGGTAAAATCGCGGGGCATAGCTAGTAAAGAATATGACTAGTTGTAGAAGACTTATGGGCATTGAAATCGAGATCTCCCTAGATTCTGTCCGACACAGAGACTCGGTCAACACAAGAATCTTCCCGTAGCTCGTAACCTATACCTAACAACGTTATAAATGTAGCGAGCGGCCCAGCTCACACTTCACCACTTTTCACTTCCCATTACAAATTCTAAATAGGTGTCGAGAAAATATTCATTCAACATTTGCGCGGTAAGTAACACAGTTCACCCAATTACGAGCATTAGGTCAACGTTCTCTCGGAAGAACCCCACAGAACAGTAATTATTCCACCGATACAGATGCACCGAATAACCAATGACACTTGACCCTTCCGCTAACAAAACATCTTCTTAGTCACGACCCATTTTAAAATTCAAAAGTGAACGGGCGGGTCAACATACGCCGGTCACGAAAATTGGCGTGGTCGCCGTTCTGTAAATAAAGTGTTCAGTACATTATTAGCATTATTAAGATGGCTCTCTTCACACCCACTCGCTCTTGGACAAATGAACAGGAATACAATGTCGCCTTTCGCACGGCTGTTCCAGTTTTGTCCACTTACACTTTTTTAAACTGATTAGAGATCTGTTTCCGCGACTCTCAACATGTTTAATGTCTTGCAAATGATTGATATAGGTTACGCGATTTTGTTTTTTGGACAAAGCGATTCTACTCAAAAAAAGCTGATGATTTTCAACTGGTAAAATATAAAAACATACATATGCATATGCTCACGCCTGTATTCCCCGAAGGGGTAGGCAGAAGTGTTGTAATATCAACACCCATATTTCCCCGAAGATGATTTAGTACCAACCTGACAGATGGTGAGTCTATCGCTGTCTTAGGCACTATACGTACGTCTTTAAGGTTTCGTCACGATGTCATGAAGGAAAACGTTGAAAATTTTTAACGTATAACATTATAACGAAGATTTAATAGCATAGTTTTGTTAGAGTAGAAATCAATTCCGAAAGCATAAACAAATAATCATTGCCAGTTAAAAACACCATTAAATTCTATAAATACTGAAAACAGAACTCTTTGTGATCGTTCGCGATGGGAACCTCAGAGAGCCGACAGACAAAGAACAAAGTCCCAGTTACACGCGAACATAAAAGCGCTCCAAAACTATTAAAAAGGCGATAATAGCCGCTAATCGCAGACACAACGTTTTATACGCACCAAATGAGTACGCACACATAAAAACACTATAATATTTATTAGCTTTGTCAACGCTTGAAGGAAAATATCAGTTTTGTTGAAGAATGTAAGGAAAAACTATTTTGTACTTATTTGTGCAGTCTGAAATTACCTTTATCAAAATCAAAAAATCAAAATCAAAATCAAATATATCTTTATTCGATTAGACTTCATACAAAGTACTTTCAAATCGTCAGAATGACACAATTACACAGGATTATACATGCTACCGCCAGGTTCGGAAGGTTGATTTTACTGAGAAGAACCTGGCAAGAAACTCAGTAATTACTCTTTTAAAGAATATTATACAGTTTTAAAAATACAAAATAAATTGTTCAAGCAACTATAAGCCCATGGACACAGTTCTAATGCTCAATTGTCAAAAATAAAAACTAAAAACTAAAAATATAGTACAAATATATGTGAGCATGGCAAATTCCAGCCAGTCAAAGCAAAATTAAGATTAATTAATTGTAGCAAAAGTACAGTGCCAATGGGATTATTTACAAACATTATCAGGTACATCCCAGGCTCCCTTATCACAAATATAATCACTTACAGTATAATATCCTTTTTCAAGCAAAACTGATTTAATTGTTTCTTTAAATTTGTTGAAGGGCAAGTTTACAATTTTTGTTGGTAATTTATTATAGAAGCGTGTGCTCTGTCCTAAAAATGAGCCATGCACTTTTTGTAGGCGATGCGCAGGCACTACAATTTTATGTTTGTGTCTTGTGTTTACGTTATGCACATCACATTTCCTTTGAAACGATCCAATGTTTTGATGCACAAATAATAAGTTAGCTAAAATATACTGTGAGGCCACTGTCAAAATTCCAATTGATTTAAATTTTTCCCTTAACGATTCTCGCGGTCCCAAATTATATATAGATCGTATAGCCCTTTTCTGTAGTGTAAATATAGAGTCTATATCAGCAGCTTTGCCCCAAATTAAAATAGCATAGGACATAACGCTATGAAAATAAGAAAAATATACAAGTCGAGCTGTTTCTATGTCGGTGAACTGTCTAATTTTTCTAATTGCATAAGCTGCGGAGCTGAGTTTTCCTGATAACTTGGATATGTGTGGGCCCCACTGAAGTTTATTATCAAGGGTTACACCTAGAAATACTACAGAATCTACTATTTCCAAAGTTTCACCATTTACCATGACCTTTGTATCAACAGGTTTGACGTTTGGTAAAGTGAATTTAATACATTTAGTTTTTTTGGCATTTAAAACTAAGTTATTTACATTAAACCATTTCAATACCTGATCAAGTGCACTGTTTACATCTTCATAATTCGTTTTGGCTCTGTCGACTTCAAACAAAAGAGATGTGTCATCAGCGAACAGTACAATATCACACGTATTCTTTACTAAATTTGGTAAATCATTAATATATACTAAGAATAGAAATGGTCCTAGGATTGAACCCTGTGGGACGCCCATTAGTACTGGAGAACCGGAAGATCTGACCCCATTTACTTCGACTTTTTGAATCCGTTGACAAAGATATGATTTGATTAGGTCGAGTGCCCTACCTTTGACACCGTAATAGTTTAATTTAACTAATAAGGTTTCGTGTTGTACACAATCGAATGCCTTGGATAGGTCGCAGAATACACCTATCATGTCGTGAGCGTTTTCCCACGCTCTATAAATATGTCTAAGAAGTGCAACACCAGCATCAGTGGTTGAACGACCTTTGGTGAAGCCATATTGCTCACCATGTAGAATATTATTAAGATTAAAGTAAGCGACTATTTGATTCAGCATAATTTTTTCGAAAATTTTGCTGAGGGCTGGCAAGATAGAGATCGGTCTGAAGTTAGTAGGGTCACTAATATCACCACCTTTAAATAATGGAATAACTTTACTATATTTCATGAGATCCGGGAATACACCGCTCTTAATACAACTGTTAAAAATGTCAGCTAAGTAAGGGGCAATTATGTCAATAATATCGTGAAGTACTTTCACTGATATATCCCATAAATCACCAGTCTTTTTGGAATTCAAACTTTTAAATGTCTTAATTATTTCAAAAGGCGTGATAGAACAAAAACTAAAGCTAGTGCCGCACTTAGAAACATTTAATTTCAGTAATAATTCGGCGTCTGTGGGAGATGAATTTAGGGAACTAGTAGTTACTATAGGAACATTTGCAAAGAACTTGTTGAAAGTTTCAGCTATTTCACCATCGTCTTGGATTACTTTGTTATCTATATTTAAAGTTAAACGACAATCGCGACTTTTTGCCTTTCCCGTCTCGGCATTAATAACGTTCCAGGTAGTTTTTATCTTATTATCAGAATTCTTGATTTTCTGGGCAAGATGCAAGGCTTTAGCTTTTATACAAACTTTCTTAAAACATTTAGAGTATCTAGTTACGAATGCTAAGAATTCAGGACTATGATCATTTCGTTTCATACCATAAAGTTCATACAACTTCCTTCTACTTTTATGGATACCTACAGTTGCCCACTCATTGAATTTAGCTTTACTATGTTTCTGAACTGTTTTTAGTTTAAATGTACTATTGAATTCCGTTTGTATAACGTTAAACAAGCTATTGTAAAGAGCATCAGGATCTTCTTGTGGCCCTTGCAGATAAGGTATCTTGCTTGCTAAGTTAGACCTGAAATTTGCTACAAGTTTCTTAGTAATAGGTCTGTAAGTGGTTTTACTTACTACATTATTAGTTTTATTTAATATTGTGATTTTTTGACCACAATGGTCTGACGTTAGATCACTGATAATAGATTTTTCCAGGGCCTCACAATCGCAGAACACATTATCTAGACATGTCGCAGAAGTGGCAGTTATTCTAGTGGGCTCCAGAAATAAATGCTTTAAATTAAAAGAGTTAAACAAACTAATTAAACGCACCGAAAGAGAATTATTTTCTAACAAGTTAACATTAAAATCACCACACACTACAATGCCTTTATTAAGGCCCGCAACACGTCTAAGGGCATCTTCAAGGATTGATTCAAATGAACAGAAATTGCCAGATGGGGGACGATATACGCATATTATTACATTTCCTTCTAGTTCTATACACGATAGTTCGGCAGTGCGCTCGATTGACAGGTTTACTATATCACTACGCTCTTTACATTTAACATTATTAGATACTAAGATTAACGAGCCTCCATGAATTGCTGATTTTCTGACGAATGCACTACAAAGTCTATAATTACTATTATTGAGCAATAGCTCATGATTTTTAAGCCAGTGTTCGGTTAAACAAAGCACATGAACGTTATGGCTTTCCAAAAATAAATCAATTTCTAATTGTTTGCCAGCCAAGCCTTGTATATTTTGGTGCACTACGTTAAGGCGACAGAGCCGTTTGACGAGGGACTCGGCCGTTGTCTCAGTTACTAGTTTAAAGAACTAGAACAAGAACTAATTTCTGTGTTACTAGAACAATGTAACACCGTTTGATTACTTAACCTATGTTTTGTTATAGTTGCTATAACACCGTTAATATTATATGCTACCAATGTAGCGATCATATTCATGCATTTTTTGGGGATGTAAAACAAGTCCCCAGTTATAATAAATCCACTAATAAATTTATTAGTGTCAAAAAAAATAATATTGTCGCTATGACAACCTGTCCTATAAATTACATTATTTAACCTACCTATATAATCATTTTGCCTGTCAGTGTAGCTCTTACTATAGGGGAAAGCAGTTAACATAATGTTGTGTACATTTAATTGTGACAGATATTCTAAGCCGCTTATTAATTCACTTTTGTGCACCCTAAGTCCCTCACCTATCAAAACAATCACAACAGATTGAGGATCTATTGTCATACACTTGATTTTATTAATTATTTGTGTGTATGTGGCCCCTGGCATACAATAATTAACTACTGTACCGCTAATGTGTCTATCGAGTAATATACCTATGTTTTTACCTAGGCTATCTGAAAACACTAAGGTGTTGTGTATAGGTGGACATACACTTATTTGTTGAATGGTGTCATTTAACTCAGCAACCCCCAACTTACAGGGCAGTGGCAGGGGCTCACTATCGGATGGTGATGATGGGAGCCCACAGCCACAAGAGTGTTTGTTTGTTAATGAGTCAAACCGCTCCACATTATAGTTACAGAGGTCTACCAACTCGGTGGTAGCCAGGATGTGTTCACTAATCTGTTTCTGAGCACTTGTATATTTATTAGTTAAGTCTATTAAATATTGCTCTTTACTCTGCAAGTCGGACTGCAATCGTTGAATGTCCATATCATGTGTGACCTTTAAAGTATTTAATTTACATTTATATGAATCTAAAGTGTTTCTTAAAGATAAACATTCTTTTGTTAACTTAATACTATTAAGGAACTTTCTTTGCCTTTTTATTAAATTTCTAGTTTTCTTAATAAACCTATTTAGCTTAACATACTTTTTTAATTTATTATGGCTACCCATCTGTACATGTATCTTCGGAATAAGGCATCATGTCCATGGCCTTATCCCATACATTGTTGGGGTCGGCACTTGATTCAACCCGATGTGGATGATCACCTGATTTTTATACGAAGCGACTGCCATCTGACCTTCGCAACCCCATTTAGGAGGAAAATCTTCTGAATAAGTATTACCATTAAAACTATAAATTGAGAATCACACTGCTTTATGTATTTACTTTACTCAAGTTAAGACACTAGTGTCCTCCAGATATCCTATTTGGTATATCAAGTATGTGAAGCATGTTAAGAATGTTCACGCATCGACGCCTTCAATAACATTCATCGTCTCCCTAGCCTTATCTTAATTCATTTAACTTAATTTAATTGTTCTCCCATTTGTTTATGATGGTTCTCTAGTGACAAATACTTTTTATTTGAGCTCCTGACGCATTATACAGAACATTATGTTTATCTATATTAAGTTTTTATTATTTTACGACTGTGTTCCTGCGACAGTTATATTCCTACGCGAAATAATATTTAACAGCGAAGGCCAATTATATGTCTAATTACTTTTTATTTATTACTGGGCTTTACTTAAAAATTTATATGTACCTATTAAATTCAATATATTTTAAGGTTTCCTCTCGTTTGCTCTCATTTATTTTTAAGCCTTATATTATGTCTTAATACAAAAATAGTTTAATAAAAATAAATATATAATAGAAATATCACTTTCATGTTATTTTCTAGGCTGCCGTCACCAAAACACTTCCATCGTAGTTAAAAGTTAGACTGAACTCTACAGTAAGTCAGTAGAACAATGTCAAAATCTATACATCTATAAATACAGATAATTACAATTGAAGTGCCTGTTTGTAATTCCGAAATAACAGCTTTTCACTAAATGCATATGAAAGTACGAGTATACACGCTACTGACACAAAAAAAACAAGTTTTAAAAAATTTCCCTGTCTGTCTGTCTGTTTGTTCCGGGTAATCTTTGAAACGGCTGGACGGATTTTAACGGGACTTTCACTGGCAGGTAGCTGATGTTTCAAGGAGTAACTTAGGCTACTTTAATTTATTAAAAATATTAGGGTTCCGCGACAATAAGGATGAAACTAAATCTACGCGGGTGAAACCGCGTGGCACAGCTAGTTTACAAATATAATAAGATTATAGATGTGAAAGATTTTATTTTTTTATATTTGTTACTTAATAAGACCTGCGGTGACCGTGGGGTTTGATCAGAGTGCATAGCGCGAGTTTTTCACTGCCGCCGTCACATCACCGCGTCAAAGTTAACGCAGATTTGTATAGGATCGGAAAAGCGCCTTTGTCGACCACAGCGATTTTAAGAAAACTCGCACTAGACACTGATAGCTGTAAACCATGACGGTGATAGATATCTTCATTTAAAGTTAATTAAAAGTTAATAAAAAGCCAGTTGCTTTATAATGACGCTAATGCTTATCTTCCCGAAAGTATAGCCAATTAAAAATGTCTCTAAAGCTTAGAGTATTTCTGGGATTCTTTATAGTTATAGACATCGTCGCTGGGAAAGTTTTGCGTTTGATTTTATTTAAAGCGTTTTAACAAAATATAAAAACGTCAAATTACTTGAGATTTAAAACTTTATTCAATGTATCATCGTACTAATACCACGAAAACAAAGTATGTTGGGAGTTTGTCCTTTTTATAGGCAATAGAGCACACAAAGACAAATTGATGGAGTGATTATGATAACTCGAAGAAATAAGCAGTTTTATCGTTGGGAGATTGACCTACTCAACGTGGGGGAAATTTTAGTAACCAAACATGTTCAGAGTCTCGCTCGTGTTCGTGTTTTTCCTACCCATGTTTAAGAATTTAAAGCAAGTTATTAGTTCTAAGCTCATGTCAATACACATAACCATCGAGTAAAATAGTATGAACATTGCTGTATAAGTTCTTTTAGTCTAATAATAATATAGGGAGGACCCACTGTGCCCCCAATATTCGTCCCCAAGAATAAAAGTTGTAGACTCAGCCCTTATGCCCACTGGCCCCCGGGAGGACAACAGTCAAAAAACTAAGATTTAAATGTTTTCTCTGTCTGTCTGCCTGTCTGTTTCTTCCGGGTAATCTCTGAAACGACTGGACCAATTTAAACGGGACTTTCACTGGCAGGTAGCTGATGTTTCAAGGAGTAACTTAGACTACTTTTATTTATTAAAAATATTAGGGTTCCGGTTATGACAATAAGGATGAATCTAAATCTACGCGGGTAAAACCGCGGGGCACAGCTAGTTATTAATATAGGTATTTTAAGGTACCCACTCGAATACATGTTACGGTATTAAGGACATATAGTCGAAAATCATTGAAGCTACCTCATCAAACTCCTGACACCCTAGTACTTTAGATAGATCAGGGGACGAGTGGGTTCTGACTCATGTTATATTCCTATACTGAATTTGAAGTGCTTATATTTTACTTTTCCGTCAGGTGATGTGCTTAAGTAAATCTCACAGACATCTTTAACTGACTTTATTTATCACAGGAGACAAGTGAGTGGTTTTCCGCGCTCTACGCTAACCGCTGTCCGCTTGCTAGGGTTGACAGTGACACATTTTTTTTATTTGATATGATCCTTGTAGGTAATTAATTTGATAATCACATCTGAAGAACCGAGGTTTAAAACATAAAAGTCTTTTTAGATTTAAATAAAACGTACTTTTACTGGAAATTTGGTACTAACTATAATATTGAAGGCACAATGCTTAAGTAAAATAAACTGTTGTTTAAGGGTCACGATTGATGACAAGGTGCAATATAATTTGGTAATAACAATATACTTAGGTAGGTACTAATTTATTTTCCAACTAGCTGTGCCCCGCGGTTTCACCCGCGTAGATTTAGTTTCATCCTTATTGTCGCGGAACCCTCATATTTTTAATAAGTAAAAGTAGCCTAAGTTACTCCTTGATACATCAGCTACCTGCCAGTGAAAGTCCCGTTAAAATCGGTCCAGCCCTTTCAGAGATTACCTGGAACAAACAGACAGACAGACAGACAGAGAAAATTTTTATAACTAGGTTTTTTTGTGTCAGTAGCGAGTATACTTACATATATGCATTTAGTGAAAAGCAGTTATTTTGGAATAACAAACAGACACATCAATTTTATTTATCTGTAGTATAGATATGAATATGATAAAAACTAATTCAACGAGGTTAGCAACCCTGCGGAAAGCTGAACCATAAATAATAAGGCGATCATAAAAACAAGTGAGTGTGACGCGTAAATACGGAACTTGTCTACGGCCTGTCACACATGTACCATATGTGACATTACAACTTCCGCCATGATGACGTGTTAGTAAAAATGGAAACGTAAAAAGTCCCAAATGTCGAAAAAAAAAGCATGTCATTTCATCCATGAAACTGCGCGTTTGATATTTTTTCTAAAGGAACCGTCTAGGTATTTAAGAGACAAAAAGTGTTAAAAGATTATTCCGCATGCATATTTATTACCAGGTTCTTCTCAGTAAAAGCAACTTTCCGAACCTGACGGTAGCATGTATAATTCTGGGAAATCGTGTTCCTCTGACGATTTAAAAGTTCTTTGTTAAAAGTCTAATCAAATAAAGATATTTTCTAATCAAATAAAGATATTTTGAATTGAATTGAATATTAACGTTTATAATAAAAATAAGACCTGCTTTCATTGTCAGACTAGTGGCTGTCTCATACTGAACTGAATCGTCGCTCAAGTAATATTAAGTACTAGTTGTGCCCCGCGGTTTCACCCGCGTAGATTTAGTTTGATGCTTCATGTACCGGGACCCTAATATTTTTAATTAATAGAAGTAGCCCATGGAGTAACTTTGAAACTTCATCTACCTGCCAGTAAAAGTCCCGTTAAAAACAGACAGACAGAGAAAAGTTTTAAAACTTGGTTTTTCAGTGTCAGTAGCGTGTATGTGAATAAATTTATTTTCTTTATTTTCTTTCTTTCTTTCTTTCTTTCTATACTTTCATATGCATTTAGTGAAAAGCTGTAATTTTGGAATTACAAACAGACACTTCAATTTTATTTATCTGTATAGAGTATAGACTTAAGACGACGACAAACTACTCGAGTGCTCAATTTGAGTTCAACTTTAGAGTGAAGTTCCAGTATCATGAAATGCTATAAACCAAACCACCTTCGAGTTTCTTGCCGGTTCTTCTCAGTTTCCGAACCTGTGTTCTGTTCTTCGACGTTCAAAAATGCCTCACCAGCGCATAAACTGAAAAATCAATTTGATTTAAAAAAAATCAAGGTCTTACACCTTTTTCCAGCAAATAATCAGCCTGAATTGTTAACATTATTGTGTTCTGTGCCACGTATACAAGCGCCGCAATCCAAATATATAATTTTCCACAATGGCCCATCGGTCTTTTCTATTTAATTGAAACCGACATAATATTAGGTTAATCCCAAAATGAACTCGATGTATGCCACTTTTGTTTCATTTAGATCATTTGTTTAATAGTCGTATGAAATCACGACGATTACTCATGTTGAGAGAGAGAAATGTAAAGGCATTACTTACACCAGAGTTGTGTTGACAAAAATGACGTATACAAGTTGTTTTTTTGGGTTACCGAAAGCTATTAGTTAATGATCGTATAGGTATCAAACTGTTGGCTATTTCAGAACCAACTTAGTCGCTCGATAATAATTTTATATTTTGGATGTAATGAGTCTGATTGTACCTTAAAAGCCCCTGAACTATGTATTTTTCATAAGAGATTTCCACTCGCAACGGATTTAAACTTGGCTGAATAATAGCGAGCTAATATTAGGATATCTATACAGATAAATAAAATTGAAGTGTCTGTTTGTAACTGCAAAATAACAGTTTTTCACTAAATGCATATGAAAGTATACACGCTACTGACACTAAAAAACCAAGTTTTAAATTTTTTTCTCTGTCTGTCTGTCTGTCTGTTTGCTCCGGGTAATCTCTGAAACGGCTGGACGGATTTTAACGGGACTTTCACTGGTAGGTAGCTGATGTTTCAAGCAGTAACTTAGGCTACTTTTATTTATCAAAAATATTAGGGTGAAACCGCAGGGCACAGCTAGTTGAAAATATAAATTGAATATTTAAGATTGTAGTTGCTTTTGTTTGAATCGTAATTCTAGCTGGCATAACTATATCTGCTATTCAGATATATTTTTTAACTATAGAATTTTGTTTATGTAACTTTTTTTTTTCAGCAGACAAATAATCTTTGAGTGCCTGTAAGCTAGAGTATAAAATAGCGCCACATATCCCTACCCTTAAGGTACTCCGCATCATCCTAAAGGAAAGCTGCACCGGACTCCTCGTAAATTGACCCACTTCTATAAATATAGTTCAATACAACTATAAATAATGTATGTATATACACGTACGTGTACATTACAGTAACATCCCGTCTGCGTATAAACCACCTTAACATCACCGATGCAGGTCGCGCCATGACGCAACATATTGTGGGTTGTTATTCTTATGTTGAAATACCTGCTTTTATGTCTTTTTGATTGTCTTCTAATAATACATGTGTAGTATGGCGATCTGTTTATAACTGGGAGTAGGCTGATGATTGGATTTCGCCTTTAGCGTTGTTGTTACAACTAATTGCAGATTATGAAAGATACACAGTCAACTAGAATAGAATAGATTTTTTTTATTTGTTACTTAAGGCGTAATATTTACAAAAGTACATTCTTAATAAACAAGTTAAAATAAAGATGAATTGCCAAATGCTAAAAAACTCTCCAAATCAGAATGAGACTACAACCCGGCGCTGGTCTTCCTTTAGAGCCTTGGCGTAAGTGACCTAATATTTTTCTTTAACAACTTTAAGATTTTCTTAGTTGGTCTATCTTGTTTTTCCAGCATGGTAGAAGAATTTAGGATTTCCAATAGCTTTCGATTGATTTAGTCGAGTTTTTATCAAGTAAATATCTCTGCTGAAAGTTAAACTTGAATTCCCATGGTAATAGAAAATACCAAAATCTTTTGAAATTCATCATAGAGGTTCCCCTCCGCTCAAAGTATACCTCATGTCAGAGGGTCGTGACCTCCTCCATCCATATTTATTTGAGAGGAAAAATACTGTGCAAGATATTGAGAAGAACAGAATGAGCCCTTGACTCTGGAACTTACATCCAAAACACATGACCCCTCAAGGTTAATTCAAACCGTTAGCGTAATTCCCGGAAAAATATGACAAGATTCTCAAATTGTTTGGCTCCCATCCATCTGGTTAAGAGTTTTACAGAATAGAGGAAACATATTGGACTATTTCATAGAAATTATTGCGATAAACCAAAATGTTAATGCGTTTCTTTATTATTGGTGTGATGGTTTGTTTTGATGTGCTGCGGTCGCGGATGGAATGAGTTGGTCTCAACCATTTAATTATGCACGTTACATTCACATACATTACATTCACACTTATTGGTACAATACAAGTTTTTATTCTCACGTAAGACTCAGTTAGCTGTGATGGCAAATAACGGACTTTTTTTCACTGAAAAATTAAAATTTATTAATTGATTTCAATAAGGAGGTGATTGCTGGATTAGGTATTGGGTCGTTCTTAACCCAATTCCTAATGTTTCTCACTTTTGCCTGTTGTTGGTCTATGATACTCAAAATCATTTAAAGGCTATTATTTTAATAGATGTGCTCTATTTATATTATGTCAAGACTTGGCTAGATTTGTTATATATAAATACTAGCTTTTATCCGCGGCTTCGCCCGCATAGATTTTTTTATGTTTGATGTACAATGTTTGATGATGGTCAGTTAAGTAGTTTTCGCTTGAAAGCGTAACAAACAAACTTACATTCACATTTATAATTTTAATAAGATGAATAAAGCACTTGTCCTACAATTCTTAATCGCCTGTGATATTTCAATACATAAATCTCATGATTCTCTGAAGCCACAAACAGTCATAGACATTCATTGTTTGACTGGAAATTTCGCGTTACAAATGAGACACAGATTCCTTGTGTATTTATTAAAGAGATGACATGTTTTTGTATGTGGTATGATCCGCGGTGAACCGGGTTACCCATCTGGAATTACATTATTTAGCTCCCACGTTCCCTCCACCTGCTGGCTATCTTATGAGACGTGCTGATATAAATATTGTTGTCAATTATTTTTCGGAATAAATTGAGTAAAAAATGGCTTAATTGGCTACGATGAGGGGTTTGTTTGAAATAAGCGATTGTATATTTATTTATTTTTTAAGTCACTGACATAGACACTAATGTTTTTCTTTTTAATAAGTAGGTACTGTTTTGTAAAAAGTGTTTTACTACAATTTAGTAAAGGTAAACGGCCGGATTAACCTAGAGATTAAAATAGAGCCATATACACATTAGGGGTACATTTGAATCGCTACAAACAGAGCCACATTAGTATGGATATATTAAACTGTATAAAAAAAAATTGAAGTACCGAAATAATTGTTGAATTTTAAAATTGTCAGATCACAAAATTAAAGTTATAATTTCATTAATCCGCCCACGGTTTTCTGGATAATAAGCAAGTAAAGTAACTTTTTTAAAAACAACTTTTACATACCAAAAATCACACTGACAGTAAACGTCAAATTTGGCTTTAGCAACTATAATCGTGCTTTAAACTCTTGGACCTCTGGAGACTCAAAATTTGTCGTTATTAAACCTCGTTTCGGATATGCCTGTATTTTCTTATAGCATATCTTAAAAAACTATATTTCATAGTATTGTGACGGACACTACCTGCTAGAACTACATAAAGGTGGGGCCGAAGTCAAACATATCACGCGAGAATAAACAGGACTATGCCATAGAATAAATGTAAGCTTACAACAAGCAGTGCGGAATCTAGGACCAACTCGTTTTAAATGACACACTCACACAGACGCGCTTCTACAAGATAATGCACTCATTATGCCAAAATTCGCGTGCCTAGTGCGAGTTTTCTTAAAATCGACGTAAACGCAGATTTGTATGGGCTCACAATAGTGTCATCTTTAGGCCGACAGAGACGGTGCTTCAATCCCATACAAAACTGCGTTAACTTTGAAGCTGTGACTTGTGACGGCGGCAGTGAAAAACTCGCATTAGGCACTCTGGCGTAATGTCACTAAGGGGTGTGACGTCTTGGCACTCGTGGCCAATCGCGCAAATTAATTCGACAGTAAATAACGGTGTTAACTGTGACAATCCACACACTCAAAGGAGCAAACGCACTTATTTCAAAAATTTGGTCTAGAATCCATACTGTTTAGCTTATATTTATACTGTGACAATGTCTTTTAATATGAATTTAACTGGGATAAATATACTTCATCTTTGTAAACGTGGCGTACATGAATTGTTGACTTTGATTGTTCTATTAAAGGCAGATCTAGCCTAGGCTGATGAACTGGTGGTCAGTGACCCAGTGACGTCACTGCCCGGTAGATTGACACTGCCTGAAAGCTTCCGGCAGTATTCAGACAGCTCTGGCCAGTTAATTTGCACGCCTTTCAAATATTGTAATTTAGGACGGCAATCTCTGAAATTCTCAGAATGAATTTTTTTCGCCGATGATTTTTAAAAGTGCCTACTCTTTTAGTTAATTTTTTGTTGACCTTCCCACTACTGCCTTGATTGAAGTTATTTGACCTTTTGAATGTCGAAAAATATTTACCTTCTGAGACATTCCAACAATAATAGGTACGGTATCTAAGGCACGGTGTTGATCTACAGAATAAATTAACATCGCGTGATTTGGGTTTGTGTTTGCCATGACGTATAGGGAGGTCAAGGAGATGGCACTTGATAGAGACGAATGGAAGAAGTTGCATCAGTTACACCGACAAGAGTCACAACTCCTACATTTATGATGATGGATTTGGGTTTGATACGTTTGAATAACCACAATGTGAATTAAATAAAAAAACATTCATTTGGGCCTAACTGTGTCCCGTTGTTTCACCCGCGTAGACTTCATTCCACGTGTGGCTTTATTTCGCGAATACAATTTTTTTTTTAAATTAACGTATCCAAAGTTGCTCCTTACAACAAACATAGTATAATTTATATGCATTTAGAGAAAAATTGTTAATTTGAAATCACAAATAAAAAATTATATTTATCGAGTAAGTATATATTTATCGGTATAGTAATATTCTGAGACACTGATTTAAATAGCACACTTTAAGGGCGTTATGAACCAAGAAACTAAGCCTACACTTTCATCAATATGTTCGTTTCGTATTGCAAATTTTGCAGCTGAGTTTCTTGCTAGTCTTCTCAGAAGGCTAGTTTCCGAACCGGTGGTAAATTCCTCGACATTCATAAGTGCCTTACCAGGGCCTAAACTGAATAAATCATTTTCATTTTCTATCCTACCTCTTACATAACCTTTAAGATGATGACGTGGTGTTCCAGATGGCTGGTGCGTGTGATAGAAGACGTGGCGGACGGGGAGATGCGCACCCGCCAGGGGCTGGTGCCGGCCAAGGTGCTCTCACAGCCCCCGGAGCGCGACCAGCCTGCGCTAGCTGCGAGGAGACAGTAAGTATATCTATAGATCTTCACCACGGAACTAAAATGCATCAAGTATGTCACGAATGCAACTTCTTTTGTTTATCTCTTCCATAACTCTATCAGCCGTCATATCTTTATTCACTACCTTTTTAGCCATCATCATCATCTCCCTGGCCTTATCCCATACATTGTTGGGGTCGGCACTTGATTCAACCCGATGTGGCTGATCACCTGATTTTTATACGAAGCGACTGCCATCTGACCTTCGCAACCCCATTTAGGAGGAAAATCTGTGATCTGGGTTAAACCAGTTGTCAGATTATTTTTAGGCCTCTGACTGACCTGTAACGATTGCCAAAGATGTTATATTGGCAACCGGGACCGACGGCTTAACGTGCTCTCCGAGGCACGGAGGGAACTCGGGCGGTCACCCATCCAACTACTGGCTAGGCGTATGGTTGCTTAACTTGGCTGATCGAATCATATGCGCAATAGCAACTGTGCCACGAGCTCCTCACCTTTTTAGCCATATCATCTTTTATACTGTACATCCGGGTGTCCATCCATTCCATCGTTTCTTAGGTCTTCCTAAGTATTAATGTAGGGCTCACATTTGAGACCCACGTTCATAAACAAAATGATAAACACAAGACATCAATGAAAGGCGCAGGTGGACGATAGACTGATTTATTAAAAAACAAATATGGCATACGCGAAGGAACGTTCCTTCAACAAAACTTTTTAGCAAATGTTGCTAAAAAGTCCTTACCCCGCCTTATAACCACGACAAATGTTTATTCTTAATCTTTTCAGTCATTGGTGCTTCTTTCCATGTCTTCCATACACGATGAATCTCTATAGCCGTTGTTTGCCCCAAACCTCGCCCTCTCCTAATGATATTCTTAAACTGGAACTTAATTTTGTAACATCTATACAGATAAATAAAATTGTAGTCTATGTTTGTAATTCCAAAATAACAGCTTTTCACTAAATGCATATGAAATTTATACATGCTACTGACACTAAAAAAACAAGTTTTAAATTTTTTCTGTCTGTCTGTCTGTCTGTCTGTTTGTTCCGGGTAATCTCTGAAACGGCTGAACCTATTTTAACGGGACTTTCACTGGCAGGTAACTGATGTATCAAGGAGTAACTTAGGCTATGCTATTAGGCTTAGAAAAACATTAGGGTTTCGCGACAATAAGGATGAAACTAAATCTACGCGGGTGAAACCGCGGGGCACAGCTAGTCTAAAAATAAAATCGTAACTAAGAAACTTTAAAGCACCAACGTCAGTGAAATTACATCTCATTACTCCACACAGGACGTGGAAAAAGTAAGTCAAAAGTTCACTTACCCTGTTTGAGGCAAAATGTTACCACTCAATCGGTGAGTCGCTCTCATTACTGTGCCGCCGCACGTTGAGATGTGTAAAGCAACTCAACACGTTATAAAATATAAATGCAATCACCAAGAACGTCAAAGGAATGCATTCAGATACGTCCTCAAAGATGTTTCCAACACGGAAATGTGTGCGGTGCCGAGTGCATTCCACACACGCACGCAATCAACACAGATTTCAGGAATGTTGCAATTAGATTTATAAGAAACGAGCGGTGTCACCTGCGTAGACTTAGTTTCATCCTTATTGCCGCGGAACCCTAATATTTTTTATAAATAAAAGTAGCCTAAGTTACTCCTTGAAACATCAGCTGCCCGTCAGTAAAAGTCCTGTTAAAATCGGTCCAGCCGTTTCGGAGATTACCCGGAACAAACAGGCAGACAGACAGACAGAGAAAAATTTTAAATCTTTGTTTTTTAGTGTCAGTAGCGTGTATACTTTCATATGCATTTAGTGGAAAACTGTTATTTTGGAATTACAAACAGACACTTCAATTTTATTTATCTGTATAGAGTATAGATGTATAGATAGAATTCAGAAACTGTCACTCTTGAATCACACATAGACAATGATATTCATACATGATGACTAACTGGGAACTCCAAGTAATCTGTAGTTCTCGGGAATATCGTCGGGAAAGCCGTAATCTGTATTTTGGGATTGCACTCGACTCTTGTGTTATTCCCAACAGTTTTCCTTGTATCTTGACTCCTAAGTGGTTCCTAGCGCAGATGCTGTGATGCCAATTTGAATCATCAACATTAGCTGAAATAATAAATTTAACTATATATATAAAAGAAAGTCGTGTTAGTTACACTACTTATAACTCAAGAACGGCTGAACCGATTTGGCTGAAAATTGGTGGGTAGGTACCTTAGAACCAGGAGAAAGACAGGATACTTTATACCGTTCTCTTGAAACCTGAAAAAAATCGTCATATAACACACTAAAGTCTGCGCGGGTGAAACCGCGGGGCACAACTAGTTAATGATAAATATTACAATTTATTAACGTACGCAGAGTGAACAAACTCATTACAACAAATATTGCCCATTAATCTCGACAACCCCATCAATTTGTCTTTATAGCAATTACTTATACCAACAGGAAGATATTAAAATAATAATAAAATATTATTTAAATCCACTTTTACGGCGGTAATTCGTTGAGGGAATATAATTTATCTTGCGTTTGAAAACACAAAGATCTTTGTTGATACTTATCTTTGTTACGGCACAAATATTTCAGGTGGGTTGTTCTGAAAATTATGATGTTTCTATATTGGGGATCGGTACTCAGTATTAACGTGGGTGATCCCTAATATATCTGTTTTTATGAATATTGCCAGTTGCTTTCGACTAACAGCCTATTCAATTTTAGTCTAACAGACATAAATAGCAAACAAGAAGGAATAAAAAACTACAGACCGTACTGGCTGTCTTAAATTTTCTTGATGTCTCGCTAAAGATGCAATGATTTGCAAGATTTTTCACTCTCATAATATATCAATTGCTCAAATATAAATTGCTTTACTCTAGTGTAGTAACTCAAACAATATATCTTACAATTGTGCAACAATTTTACAAGTATTAAATGAAAAACCTCAGTTGTAGCATACCGTAGGTACAGTGCGCTCGCCAAGTCTTACACTCACATTAATTTGTTTCACGAACGCACACAATGTTTAATGTATTTATTGTCAAGGAAACGCCAGACAAATTGCTATCTAATTATAATATTAATGCATCGCAAGCCACGGAATAAGTTATGGCTATGAATTAAGAAAATAGCAAGCTATATAACGTTGCATTTCTCTTAGACGCATGCGGGTTTCCTCAGTATCTAAATCGAAGGAACTGTTCCTACCTACGTCATCATCATCAAAGGCCACTTCTTCTTGTCAGATGTTTGTTGCAGTGCTGTGTCCTATCTCGTACATCATCTCTTGTGGCTTAGCAGTCCAATGGCAGCACGGCATCTCTTGCCACAACCTACCCACACACGATTACGAAACATATCTTGATATATTGAGATCTTCATAATGTTGAAACCAAGAAGTTGCAGCGTGAGGCGCGGCCTGATATTTACAGATGGTCAAAAATAAAATAATAGAACTCAGTACGGTTTCTACAACGATCCCTTATAAATAGAAAATGAGAACAAGTAAAGATGCAATAGTTTTGATATCCACGTATAAACTATCTATATATAACCCATAATCAGAAGCCGATTTGAAGGTTTGTGTTAAACAGCAACTAGATGGCCTAGTGCGAGTTTTTCACTGCCGCCGTCACAAGTCACTGCGTCGACGTAAACGCAGATTTGTATAGGATCGTAACAGCGCCTCTGTCGGCCTAAAGATGACACTAATGTGAGCTCAAATCTGCGTTTATGTCGACGCGGTAACTTGTGACGGCGATTTTAAAAAACTCGCACTAGGCACTCAGGCTCCGTGATACTAATTTATGATTGAATTCTGGCTTAAAGCTGTTGATCTTTCCTCAAATACCGGAGTAATATCGGTATGATGCGTTGCATGAGTCACATGAGGAACACAGTGTTGTATGCACATGGCACCAGTCACCAGTGATAAATTAATACGTACCCAATTACTCCAGCCCTTGTCTCGTTACCGTCTCCCGGCGGAGTGGGTGCCAACACCACTATTTACAGAGCCAACATTGTTATTTACTCAGCCAACAGCTCTCGAATATTTGTCACAAGCATCGCGCCTGCAGGGCTCGTTGCCTAACTGACAATATTGATGGCTTATGTGCGCTCCAACATGCATTCTTCCGTAGATACTATATGTTCACATCTCATCTTGTCAAACTTGTATCAAGGAGATCGAATGATGATTGAAGATGATTTATGATACCTTAACAACATCATCTCGAAAATCATGTCGAGGAAGCTGACATTCCTACTAGATAGATTACCTTTTTACGGCTGAGCTGATTTTGCTTTAAGTTATAAGGCTTAAGTTATACACGGCTGAACTGATTTTGCTTTAAGTTATACCTAATTTGTTGCGCGAACGAAGTTGCTGAAAGCATTTATAGATCATCATTACAATCCACTCGTTACTTCCTGGTCATTTATCATAATAACTTCAAAATAGGAGACAAAAATTGGCAAAACTATTAAATCTGTCTGCACCTCGCTCTGCAAAACGAGATGATCGTACTCTGAGTCATTTTCATACTCATTATGAATGCGTAATAAGACTGCAAAGTTTTTGTTTGGTTTAGTCTTACGGGACTTGTTGTATGAGGAATAATAGGAGCTTGATAAATAAAATAACGCTCTCCCACATTTTTACTGTCACGTCTTTTCTGGTGGTTCGGAACCGGTGGCAATTCTTCGACTAAACTGAATAAAGCATTTTCATTTCTGGGGCCTTACCATGAGCTCTTATTGCCATGATAGTTTCACTCATTTATGAGACAGATGTATGTGACGTGCATACATCTGTCACTGTCGCACAACTGAATTAACATTGCAATAAGAGCTCATGGTTGGGCCCCAGGTCTCCTTCCTTCTGTCCACAAAATTAATCTACTTTTGTGAACACGATCAGAAGAATATACTGTAGTCATTGAATGGGTGTTACACATTTATGTAAAACTTAAGTTGCTGAAGCTACTCTTTATAGTGGACTAGCTGTGCCCCGCGGTTTCACCCGCATAGATTTAGTTTCATCCTTATTGTCGCGGAACACTAATATTTTTCATAAAAGGTAGCCTATGTCCTTTCTCAGGGTCTAAAGTCTGTGCCAAATTTCATTAAAATCGGTTGAGAGGTTTAAGCGGGAAAGCGTAACAGACAGACAGAGTTACTTTAGCATTTATAATATTAGTGGGGATTAGTAGGGATTATAATTTGTTCCTATATACTAATAGTCAACTCGGGTGTTGCTAAAATCGTATCGTTATTTATCAGTCTACATTGTCACGTGGATTGTGCTCCGATGATAGAGTTATGTATAAGTTCTATTGATCACGAGCCCCGTTGGTGCGCCGACGCTATATTATAGCCGTTGATATGATGTCTTTGATAAACTGCTTATTGTAGGCGTTATGTATTTAGCACCTCTAAATTAGCTATGATATAAGTCGTATCAAAATGATTCATTATTTGGTTACATAATATTTTTTGTTTCAATGATAAGTAAAAAAATTCAAGCTGTGTTTCTAATTCATTATTCAGAAGTGTTATTTTAAAGCCGGTGGTAATTTTGGCCTTACCAGAGCCTATGTTGAAGAAATCATTTTCATTTACATGTATAATAATAAGCATTTATTGACTTCAAGCACGGCAACAACACAAATAAATCATGATTAGTATATTTTCTTCTAATATAACCATCTATAAATGCTAAATTTAAATCGCATATTGTACGCATTGAGGGCGACTAAGTACTATAACCACCCGGCTCAGATACCACATGAAAACATTGCTATTTCTACTACCAACCTATCTATAGAAACGGAACACCTTAGACTTTTGATAACCTCACACTCTTTCATGCTTTCCAACTACACTTTCCAATTGTTAACATATTTTCCAAAAGAGTAACTTACTTGCCGTTTTCTTCTCACTAAAAGCAACCTTTTGCAGCCAGCAGTAAAGTCTTTCCGCCGATTTAAAAGTACTCCGTGAGAAGTATAAAATAAAGTTCATTTACTTGACTATAATTATATACAGTTGACTATAACCTTTCTCTTTCCCCCAAGGGCGGTGGTGCGGGAGCTGATTGAGACGGAAGAGGAGTTCGGGCGCGACATCCAGCAGGTGGTGACCCGCTACATGCGGCCCATGGACACCGCCTCCACGCCCAAGCCTGTGTTCGACAACAGGGAACTGCTCTTCAGCAACTTCAGGCAGATCGCCGAGTTCCATAATACGTGAGTAACGTCGCTGGTATGGAAGGAAAAGGACAGGAAAGCGCTAGTATTCTTAGTATTGCTGGGCCTGTGGACAAAGTAACATTATCCTCACGCTTCGCTAGTAGAAACGATACACAATGTATGGGAATCACATACGCCACGTGAAATTATGTTATCTCCATACATTTCGTATCGCTTCTATTAGCGCAAGCGCGAGACATTGTTTCTATGTCTAGGTCTACTGAACCCGTAGACATAGTAACATTATCCTCACGCTGATGATAAAACTTAAAAATTTAATGTTATAAATTGCGGATGAAGGGTAATTGTTCCGTCCTTGCAGTAATGAAATTATTTTCTTTTATCAAAAACATTGAAGATTCTTTGGAAGAATAAAATTGAAGTGCCTGTTTGTAATTCCAAATACAAAATAAAGAAAAAACATCTTTTCGATAAATACATATAAAGGTATATACGCTACTTACATAAAAAAACATTTTTTTTTATTTCACTGTCTGTCTGCCTGTAATACCTGAAACGGCTGGACCGATAACGGGACTTCCCAAGTGTTTAGTTCGCAGTATTTAACTAGCATCTTCTGTGCTAGGGTCCTCTTGGAAGGTATAAAGTACTACGCGGGCGAGCCGAAGATGTTGGGCCGCGCTCTGCTGCGCATGGAGCGGGAGTTCGACAAACACGTGGCCTACTGCCGCGACGAGCCGCGGGCACAGCATCTACTCGCCACTGATGCTGTCGTCAACAAATACTTCCAAGTAAGATCCTTGTCTACACTAATATTATAAAGAGGAAAGATTTTATTGCTTGTTTGCATTGAATAGGCTCCGAAATTACTTAAACATTCTTCTATCAATGGATAGCTACATCATCAGCGAGTAAAATGGGGTATATTTTATCCCCGTACCCCCACGGGAACGGGAACTCCGCGGGTGAAACCGCGTGACGTCCGCTAGTGTAATATATATGTTTCCCTATGGATATGCTTACGCCTGTATTCCCCGAAGGGGTAGGCAGAGGAGTTGTATAACAGCAACCACTTTTCACCGAAGATGATTAAGTGCCAACGTGGCAGATGGTGAGTCTATCGCCGTCTCAGGCACTATACATACGTCTTTGAATTTCTTCTCAGACATGTTTGTCATCACGATGTTTTCCATCGCAGTAAAGCACGTGGAAATAACTGCACATATTTTTTTTAAATAACTTATTGGTAAAGGCCGCTGGGATTCGATCTTGCGTCCCTTGCATAGTAGGCGATTGCTCAAACCCCACTGCCACCACGATTCTCTGAAAAATTTACTTGAATTATGTGAAAGTGAACATTTTTAAAACAATAGCCCTAACTTCGCTTCGGATAACAATTTTTAAAACCATTGACTCTTACATCGTTAGCGCCATCTCGTGACAATATATTGTGATTTTATAATTACTAACGACATCTGTATTTTCTTCTGAAACTTTTACTGCTCTCTCGTATCTACACAATCTATTTCAGCCGGCTTCAGTATGAGTTACATGTTTGCATAAAGTTTTCATATATTCACAAGAGATGTCGCTACGCGTAGTGTTTCTAAACACGCGATATTTGAAAAGTTCACACTCACATTTACACTGAAATAATATTGAGTAGGCGAATGTCTCCAATAGTAGCTATCGTTCCACTGCAGAATTATGCCTTTATTCACAAAACCAGATAACGAGCCCTCTTGATGCTCCCAAATGATTTGGCATCGGAGAGACGTGTGATATGGTATATGAATTATTAAGGGTGTGTTGCGTCAATTGACTTAAACTATAAAACACTTCCAAAGCACTGGTTTGGCAAAAAATTTTGCTACATTTTAAAATTGTTACATGACGTCATCGCTTAAGCTTTAAGCTTTGACCACCCGTGGTTTTCTGATGAAAGCTGTTGCTAAAGTTACTTATACATACAAAAACTGGCACTGACAGCAAAATTTGCCAATAGACAGCGTAATTTGGTGCAACGTATTTCGCCGTCAAAGCTAAAGGAGAGAGAGCGTCAAAGATAAAGTAAAGTCATAGGTATTGTCGTCGTCCAATTTGCCTTTAGCTTTTGATTTACCAACTGTTAACGTGTAATCGAGCCCTATTGTCTTTTTGTGAGCTTCGTGTATCATAAAGAAAGAGCCGTGCTTGCCGTGGGGTTTGAGCAGTCGCCTGCTACACAAGCGACGCATGTTCGCTTCCCAGCGGGGCCTGTACAAATGAGTTTTTCGGTGAATACGTGCTTCACGGTGAAGTAAAACATCGAGAAGAAACCTGCATATGTCTGAGAAGTAATTCAAAAAGTCTGTATAGTGCCTGAATCGGCGATAGACTCACCATCTGTCACGTTGGCACTTACTCATCTGGGGTGAAAAGAGGGTGTTGTTATTACAGCACCTCTGGCTATCCCTTCAGGGATAGAGGCGTGAGCATATGTATGTATATCGTAAACTTAGGGTTCACATAGTCAATTGACCTGTAAGCTCCCACTGCGTTAGCCCCGGGCGCCGGCCGCGGTGGCACTCGGCCAAAACAAGAATAGTCCGCGTGCCGCAACCTATGATTGCTGTCAATTCCGCTCATACAGACCACTTGCACACAACAACTTTGATATTAGTACACAACACCGTATACAGGACATACACACATCGAAGCCTCATGTTGAGTCCCTTTCAGAGTAGACCAAGTGAAATATGCCTGATATTGCACTTAGTATTGTGGTGTCTTCAATAATTTGTGCTGTTAAAGTCATAATATGGTCTATTGGCAGGGGCGTTGTATAAAAACACTTACTTTTCACCGAAGATGATTAAGTACCAACGTGACAGATGCCGTCTCTCTCAGGCACTATACATACGTTGTTGAATCACTTCTCAGACATACAGGTTTCCTCATTATGTTTTCTTCCGTCGTAAACCTCGTGCTGTGATATCACTGCACTTAAGTTTTTTGAAGAACTCATTGGTACAGTCATCTGGGGAACTTCGTCGCTTGCGTAGCAGACGACTGCTTAAACTCCGCGGTTACCACAGCTCTTATACTTTTCGTTTTTACGTTCTGTTAAAGTCACATTAAATAGTCCAATATCGGGCTTAGCACCATCGCCATGATCTCCGCCTTAGTCTTAGCTAGCGTGGACTGGTTACTAAATTGTGAGCCTCTCTTATACACTGTTGGGATCGTCATTCGATTCTACCCGAAGTGGCTTGTCACGATTAAAGACTAATATATTATAATTTCCAAAAAGGCTAGAAAGTATCCAAATCTGTTGGTCGTGTGCATAAAGTGTGTTGATCGGGAATGATCGCGACCATTCCAACAATTCGGTGAGCGCGATGGTTCCATGAATACCGAGGCCTACGCATCCGTGCTACCCGTCACCACTGACTCAAATCCACAAATACTTAATAATATATAAGTATTTTGTATTGTTTCGTCATACTGTTTTTGAATCACTTGCTCAATTCCCTTAATATTTCACTGTTGCCGAAATTTTGGTTTAAACTTGAATGACGAGCTGATCGGTCGTAATCGCTCGTGTATATTATTCTGAGTATTTTACAGTTCTGCCTTTGTTAAACCAGAATGAATTTCCAGTACAATTTATAAAAAATCTATGAAGAACAACAGGGACTGTTATTCGCTAGGTCATTCAACATGCAATAATCGCTGTATCAATATCTTCTTTTAGAAATTATGCGTTAGTATCTTGTTTCTGGCGTGATATGAAATAAAAACTGGTCAAGAACGGGTTGGACTCGCTGACCAAGGGTCTTGATAGATAGACAGACTTACAAAAGGACAACAAAGTGATCATATTAGGGTTCCTCTTTTGCCTAGTGAGATTAATACGAGCACTATATTAATATAATGACCATCATCACTGTGACTTTAACCTTACGAGTATGATGTAGATTTTGACATAGCAGACTGCGACTTGACTCCTACACCCAACCCTTTTACGAAGAAAATCTGAAATCTGGGTTTGGCAGTAGTCTTAGTTTTTATAGGCTCACGAATGACCTGTAAAGCAACCGGCTGTTGATCTCGTTATCGACTAATTGACTTGACGTGCTCACCGATACACGGAGGGAACTCGAACGGTCTCCCAACTAATAATTACTACGAGCTTAACTTCTGCGCAATAGCCACAGTGCTACGAGCCCCTCACTAACACCATATTATAAAATCACAATCAGTTTTTCAATATGACGTTTCAATAAAATATATTTGTTGCATGGAATCTCATGTGTCGTAGAGAACATTTTTATTTTATCAGTATCGGTTTGGCATACTCGTTATAATGCATTTAATATCGGATAAACTAACTAATTAACAATTATACATTTTGTATTCCATCTGTTCCATTAGATACGTCGGTATTGTTACAATAATTAGCTTGGTGCGTTCCTGTATACATTGAAATGTACATATTTTAATTAAGTGGCTATCATAAGTTCTCAGTGAATGTAAGTGAATATTATAATTCTTATGAGAATAAACGTTCTAAACCTAAACATTATGCGGCGGGCCTAGGACACAAGATCCTGTGTTATATTAGGTATTTCTAGCTATTAATATAAGTAAACATTGTCGTTGGTACTCATTCATAAAAAAATATGCGTCGTTATTTTGCCCAAAGGCGTCATCCTCAAATGAGCTGCACGAGTAATCCTTAAAATAAAAATTTGATGTCGTTATTGTCTCAAAATAAGACTAAATTGTTTTGTTCACAATCAGTCTATACTGTCAAGTATTTGGTGCATGCAGACTTCATAAATATATAGGAATGTAAGCGTATCAAATAAGATTTAAAGATGACGTAAACTCTGCCATCTGACAAATATTCATAGCGGCATTGCTGAATTATAAACTGAACTCTGTGCCAGTACTCATAATTTAACTCTGTCTGAAAAATACATTAAAACCAAGGATTCTGGTCTGAAGACAAACATTTCTATTTGAAAAGTGGGGTTTTTGATCTGAATTTTGTCTCCCGATCGGTAACGGTACAAGATTGAAACGAACATTGCATTGCATGAACATGTGTAAAGCAGCATGTGTAAGCATGTGTAAGTCTTGGGTGAAAGTGTTCCTATATTCCTTTACACAGTGCTGATCTTACAGACACCTCATTCATCTAGGAATTAAGTACTGATGAGCAATACAGTACTATCAACATGTCTGGCTCGACAGAATTAAGCAGAAAAGGCTTAGAACAACCGGCACTGCTCCACCCTCAGATTCTCGGTTCACTTGCGACAGATGTGGCAAGATATGCCGTGCTGCCATTGGACTGCTAAGCCACAGGAGAAGATGTATGAGATAGGACACAGCACTGCAACAAACATCTGACAAGATGAAGTGGCCTATGATGATGACCTAAATGTAAAAGTGGCACAATACTGAAGCACAACACAGCCTGAACGAATAATTCCTGTGATCCTAGATTTGTTATTAATTGTGACTAAAAAGTTTTGAGGATTCTGCATAGTTGTTGATGAAATCTATTCCTGATATGGGATCAAAGGGGTTGGTAAGCATGGGCTATTGAAAACATCCGCCTCGCAGGTCCGCAATGCGAAGTTAGTGTCATGATTCATCGGCTTGAATGCTTCTTTGCCGCTTTTGGTATTCAATACCTTGTGGGTGCATCGTAGTGTCATCAACGTGACGTAGCAAAGGATGGCTCAAGGTTTGTTTGTTGACCTTGATGGCCGCTGACCGTGGGGGAGTGATAGCCCGTCTCGGGAGAAATGCCTTATCCTCTACACCCGGTGTGGGCTACGGCTACGTTCGCGGCTAAGTTTAGCGGCGGAGTGGACGCGGCAGCACCGGGGCAGTCGCTTGGAATCCGCGGTCGCGACCACCTCGCTCGCTCCAGCGCTTCGACCTTCGACCACTCGTCCGAGTGAAGTGTGTGACTGTGATTGTGAACGTTACGATACCCGCCACCCAACCGCGCTCAGGTACCTATTACTATCACCTGCTTTATTTATAGATCCGCGAAAACTCTTTCTTTTTCACCATTTTAAATTTGTACGTACGTAGAATGGTGTAGTGTTACAAGAAACGCGTCTGGTTTATTTCTAGTGCGGCGTGGGTGTGCTAGTTTGAGCGGTGATATTGGATTTTTCAGCTCCAATACAGTGTTTGGATGGCTCGGCAGGGACGCCCCGAGGACCCACTCCGTCGGATTGTTTGATGACCTTGACCTATTTAACACGTGTGTTCAACGTCTAATTTTAAATCAAACATATAGTCCTCTGAAAAAGTTTCATCCTCTGTTTTTAATCGAGCTTTTGCTACTGAAATTTCAACCCTAAAGTGTACGGTATAAAGTATTGTTTACAAAATGGAGAAGCCAAACATTCCCTCGCTCAACAACAGCTGAGTTCTCCCATACGTCTTATTATTCCACGAGATTAGCGTCATTACGTCAATTGTAGAAATAGCATTTTGATCTAATTCTACCGGATGTGCCTACCCACGTATCTTACTTACATTCTACCGTTTTATATACATAATTTATATTTTCATATTGATGATTTTCAATTTATGATTCTTAAAGGTACTAAGTAAATGGTTTTTCAAACATATTGCAGACAAAATACAGCCCGCTATTAGCGGTTACAATAAACTATAGGTACCCCTCAATGCTAGGAGCGAGTAACTCGTCTCTACAAATCTTATGTGAAGTGGAATAGCTGTGCTAAATAACAACATAACATATAGTTAGACTAGCTGTGCCCTGCGGTTTCACCCGCGTAAAGTAAGTAGCCTAAGTTACTCCTTGAAGCAGTATCTATCTGCCAGTGAAAGTCCCGTTTAAATCAGTCCAGCTGTTTCGGAGATTACCCGGAACAAACAGACAGACAGAGAAAAAATTTAAAACTTAGTTTTTCATTGTCAATAGCGTGTTTACTTTCATATGCATTTAGTGAAAAGCTGTAATTTTAAAATTACAAACAGACACTTCAATTTTATTTATCTTTCAATCATTTATCAATTAGATTACATTTCTAATAACATATCACTCTAAGAGAACTCTTTACTTACTCGCCACAAAAAAAAACTCTACATTTTGATGCACTGAGAGAGAGATTTTGTGAGCAAGTCTCTTTTGGATTCGACACCTACATTGATATTAAATATTATGTAGATGCTTAACCACCTTTCTTTACCAATTAGAGAGAACCTATTGAAAAATATGAAGACCTATGATGCTAATGACGAAACAAATAAACAATACCTACGCGCATAAACAAGTGACAATTCCTATATATTCCCATACTAGCGGACGTCACGCGGATTCACCCGCGTAGTTTCCATTCCCTTAGGGAGTACGAAGATAAAATATAGGCTATATTGATCAGTGATTCAAAAGGTGAAAGATTTTTAAAATCGGTCCCTTACTTTTCGGGCCAATTCGTTACAAACATACATACAAACCTTTCCGTTTTATAATATTATATTCCTTTTTAGTATATTGTTAGACAGTGACCTCTGCTTTTCAAATACTATACTATATCTACATACATATTTTCATAATGCTATATGTACCAATTTTCTTATTTCACCCCTGGTCGCCCTCGTTTGAATTCCTTACATTCACTATAAGAAGAACATGATTGTTATGTTTTGAAATAGTTGAGCGTTGTTGCCAAAAACAATTGCTTAATTGAAAATGTCTGCGAGAGCATCGTTTGGCCAACTTTTGATCTTATTTATTTATCTTGAAATTGTCCATCTCCCGTTCCAAATCAGATCCCCGTTGAATGTAAATTCTACCTCACAGACTATCCTCGCCAAATGATTCTTTAAGTGTATTATTGTGTTTCTGCTATGATAATGATTTACCAATTTCTTGAAAAAGAGTTGTGCTTGCAGTAGCCTCTCACTCAATAGAAGGTTGGTAGCGCGTGGTAACGAGTGGCAACCCAGAAAGATCATGTATATATTTGGTAAATAAAATGATGAGACTCTTTAAGTAACTGTTATGTCGTTCACATCCTCGCGCCTGGATTCGCCGAAGAGGTAGGCAGAGGTTTACTTATATTACACCTACAATTCAGTCATTTTCATTTTCATGTTTCGTACTCGTAAAAATACCCGACTCAGAAATACCCAGGTAACTTTGACTAAATCAAAATAAACGATCAGTTCTATGTTTGTATCAAACGACTTTAAGACAGGCAAAGTTGAGTCCATGCCATAATGAATCAGAAAATGTGTCCTATTCCATATAAAAGACAATATGAGACAAGTAATAACTTTGGTATTAGATGCTTTACTACCAATGTGTCAGAGGAAAGCGTAAAGCTCCAGTGCGTATTATATGGTGTCAAGGTGTTCTATATTTGTCTGTGCATGCGCCGATGCTGGACAATAATGTTTACGTGAACACTGGGTGCTAGCGCGTCCTCGGGCTATCGGTGCAACGGCTACTGCACCTTTGTTGAAATAAACAAGTGCTTTTACTTTTCATAAACAGTGTCTTTAAGTAAAGCTAAATCACATTGGCTTAAGGTTTAAGAGTCGTGGTGGTTGTAGGGTTTGAGCAGTCGCCTGCTTATTTTAAATGCACGAAAGGTGCAAATTTCTGCATTTACCAATGAGTCATTCTTTGGAACATACTGGAATAAATGTGCAGTATGTTTGTATATAGTTCATAGATCACACTTAAATAAAGTAAGTGATATTCTCATTGGAAACTGGGTCCTGTAGCACCTGTGCACCTCTTCTAGGGCGTGTACCCTTATCACGAGTTTTTCACCATATTCGTAATTTGTATTCGCTAGCTTCAACAACAATATTTGTATAGATATTTTAGTTTTTCATGTCACCGCTAGGAGGCGCTGTACAAAGTATCATAAAAATATTCGGCGGGGACCCTAGGAAGTATATAATAGGAAAACGGCAGCAAACTCGTGATAGGAGTACCTACTGACTTTAAGTAAAGACTGACTCAGACTTTCGAGGATTGATATGAAGGTCTACTGATTCATCAGAGAAGGTTAAGCTGAGTGACAGTGTGAGCAAGTCATTTTGGATACTGTCTGCAAAAACGTTATGATTTTGACAGTTATAAGGCTACTTCATAATTATAATTCTTCATGAGTTTAAAGGTCAGGGGACAACTATTTATGAGAGATAGTGACAATGACACAATTTTACGTTTAGATATACGTTTTATGACATCGAGGGCGAATATTTTCCGGTTCCTTTTATCTTGGTTTCAATCTCTTTTATAAATGGGTCGTTGTGTGACTGGTGATGGTATGTAGCTCGTAACTTTTTAATTACTTTGTTGAATAATGACGCCTTTCTCAATAAACGAATATTATCTATTATATTTTGGTTGGAAATTGGTGAAGTTGAAAATTACCTAATATAAGCAAGAACTCAGTGTCCAATCGAACAAAGAAGGCTACCACAGAATAAATTAATGAAGGCCTATTCAGTTCTTACGTACTTACTATTACTTGATAGTACCTGGATGTCCGATCTTCGCTTCGTTTTTTATTTTAACGTTTTCTTTAAATGTTACATAGCTAGATTAATTTATCGCCCCAAAACCCTCTCCATTTAAAGCTCCATGAAAATCGCTGGAGCCGTTTCCAAGATTCCGCGAACAATAGTATCAGACAAGGAATAGGATGAACTATAGTAACCGAATAACCTACCTAATACTGTGTATTAAGGGGTATTTAAGTAGTCGAGCAAAAATAAAGAAGTGATATAAGGGAATGCAAACACTTAAAGCATGTTTAAATTAACAAGAGAAAGTGACACTACACAATGTTGCAGTGTTTATAGTGTCATAAGATGCAACGGGCGCGTCGCGTGCCAACATGCTGAGAGGACATGACACTTGATGGGTGCGATTCTCAAATAGTTCGCGAATTAATTTGAATATATTGAATAATATCTGGTACTAAATCACGTTGGATGGGCAGTTAAAGCCCCTGCCAGATCACTTTTAGTCGGTTTCATCAGAACAGATAGCACGGAATAGTCGACTTAGGTGCAAATCTTCAGAGCTCTATGGAGTTGGGACTTTAGTGAAATAATGGTTTTTATCAAAGTCGGTTAATTTTAACAATTCCATCGTATATTATAGCCATAAAAAAGAGGTTTTTAATCTGAGTGATTATCGCCTCCAATGAAGGGTTTAAGCTAAACTAACGATTGAACTTTTTTAGACTTGGTTAGATTGTTTTTTCGAAATCATACTTAATTTTTATGCTTCATCGTATACTTACTATGACTAAACTAAGGAAGGTTTTTAATCTACCTTCAAATGCTCGGGGATCCTGTATAGGGTCTCTAGTGTTGCATTTAACTCATATAGAGATACAGGGTCAAGTATTTGTGTTGGTGTTGCAGGATCTAGCAGACAAGCTTGGTGACGACAAAGGCCTCAGCGAACACCTCAAGCTACCCATACAAAGGATCAACGATTACCAACTACTCCTCAAGGTAAACATCTCTCTATATTACCCCATATCATACAAAGGTCCCAAAGAGTGTACAGTAAGCCTGATGGTTAGCGGTCACTGCAGCCTATGAACATAAACAACACTAGGGTGTCACTCATGTAATTCCTACCTTATAAAGAATAGAACAACCGTGCCAACAAAGTAAATAATAAGAGTCCCACTATAAGCTAGTGCAGTATCACGTCCCCTCCTCTATGAAGCACTGGCTACCTTATATCACAGGAACACAACACTACTCAAAGGTAGCATTGTCTGACTGCTACCTTCTCTAAGGTGGAGGTACAAACCCAAGTCGGGCCGCTCTTAATTTCTTTTAGCTCTACCTTTCTTAATACTTATTGATCTCATACCCCTTCTTACAAAACATGGTTTAAACCAGGACTAGATCAAACTCGGACTAAAACTATGTCCATCCCTTTTAAAATCTGTATCACAAAAAGAGATGGAACTACTTATATATCAAGGATTATCTTAAGCGATTATTTCTTAATAAGGGGTTATTGTTTTATTAGGAACTAGTAAAGTACTCAAAACGCCTTGGCGAAGACTGTTCGGACCTCCAGAAGGCGTTGGAACTATTCCTCGGCGTTCCGAACAGAGCGACCGACAACAAGTTCATAGCCTCTATAGAAGGGTACCGCGGGAACATCTACAAGCTCGGCCGGCTGTTGACCCACGACTGGTTCACCGTCACCTACCCCGACGGCATCACCAAGGAGAGATACGTGTTCCTCTTCAAGGCCAGGATCTTGGTCTGTAAAGTCAAGAGGGTCTCAGACGATAGATCTGTCTTTGTGCTCAAGGATATTATCAAGGTAAGGTGTAATTGCAAAATAACAGCTTTCAGTAAATGCATATGAAAGTAGATTTATACGATACTGACAGAAAAAACACAATTTTGAATTTTTTTCTCTGTCTATCTGTATGTTTGTTCAGGGTAATCTCAGAAACGGCTGGACCGATTTTAACTGGCAGATACCTAGCTAATGTTGCAAGGAGTAACTTATGCTACTTTTATTTTAAAAAGCATAAGGGTTCCGCGGGACACCCACAAAGCTTACTCTACGCGGGTGATACCGCGGGGCACAACTAGTTAACTATATAATGGCCAAGGGAGGAAACGAAAATTTTTGCAAAGCCTACTTTAATGCAGTCGTGCAATTTAAATCTTTTTATACAACTTCAAGACAGGAACGTTTGATTGATTATAACAATATATTAACAAAAATTTTTGTATTAAAGTGCTAAAAACGCGTCAATATACAGACTCACAAGTAATCATGTATTTCTAGAATCAAGTCTATTTCTAGACCATGGAATGCAAAATGCAACCCACACGTCTATAAATATATATCCATTTTTATCCGTTCACTAAGAGCCAATTTATAATCAATGCCACAAATTATCTATTAGATCCAAATGTCGTTGGAAGGTTTCCCAGTAGCTTTCTTTTCCAGCTCCCGGAGGTAGAGGTCAAGGACCCCGGGGACCAGTTTAAGTTCGAGCTGGTCCATAGGAACCCTCAACAATCAGTCGGCCTCACCGCTCACAAGGAGCCTGTGAAGACTGCCTGGCTAGTTGAGATCAAACAACACATCGCTGACGCTGGTAAATCTAATTTAAATTTAAGTCTTTCACACAATTAAACATGATTTGATTCAATTTAACTTTTTGAACTTTCTTCATCATGTATTTGACTTAGTCAATCTCTTGTCAGTTTATCTGATACAAGGAGGTTTGACTGTATTTTTTTATATCCGTTACCTCAACATTTTCGACTGGGTGAACCGATTTTGATGATTGTTTTTTTACTTAGATGCTGTTGCTTTCCGCAGTCCCATTTAAATTTTGTCCAGATTCTAACAATAGTCTCCATGAGAAAATAATACAAGACTTGCATTATTTAAAGTCGCTTTTATTGTTGAAATGTTTTAAATATCGATATCGATACATAGCTTATTATTTTTTTCTCTGTCCAGCGCCATCTCTTTGATGTCCTTATAAGACTTTTCTTTACTTCGCTCATGTAGATTGAAAAGCCAAAGAGCGTACTGATATTTTCCAATGTTGTAGTTGGATAACCTTCCCAATATTTACTCTCATAATTAAGGCAAATCTAATTCTTACTAAGTATTATAATTCTCTCCCAGTTGCTCTAGCAGAACACGCAGCTGACGACCTCCAAGTTCTACCACCAGACGTGTT
Source organism: Watsonalla cultraria (assembly GCA_964035505.1). NCBI lineage: Eukaryota > Metazoa > Arthropoda > Insecta > Lepidoptera > Drepanidae > Watsonalla > Watsonalla cultraria. Next base: position 941,071 of record OZ037712.1, on the reverse strand, counting down.
ACCTCAAGAACAAGAAGACAACACAAAGAAGAGGGAACTCGAAGTAGAAACACAGGTTGGGAGTAAAGAGGTTCAAGAGAAACGCTTGAGAGTTGAACAAGTCGAGGTCTCTGAAGTATCCACAAGAGAGGAGTCCCTACAACAACTCAAATCCAAGAGAAAAGCTTCCTTGGAGAATGCTGTAGCGAAGAAAATCTCAAAATCAGAAGTAATAGAAGTATCGTCAATCAGTGAAGGGCAGGAGAGTGTATCCAGTGAAGTCACAACAGGTTTACAAAGTAAATCGTCCGTTACAGTCGACTCCACTATCACAGAGGAAACTGTAAAATCTGTTACGTCACAGTCGGAATCCCAACAGACAGTCAGAGCTACTGAACAAACATCCGAAGTTAAAACAAAGGCTGTTGAAATATCTGTTCAGCAAGTTGAATCTTCGGTTCAACAAGTCGTACAAGCGGCTATTGTAGAACAACATTCAACTAAAGAAACTGGGTCGGTAACGCAAGTACAGCAAGAGACTTCGGTTGCTCAAACTAACGAGTCTATACAATCCGTATCCGCAGAAGTAACTTCAGTTAAAACTGCGCAAGAGTCAACTCACAACAAAGTAGAGAGTGTGACACAAAGTTCTACAAGAGTTGAAGAATCGAACGGAGGTGGCGCAATCTCATCTGAGACAGTTCCTAAAAACGGTCAAACTGTAACCGCCGAGGAAGCCGCTGACGAAGAAATGTCGTCGAGATATAGTCGCACTTCGCGACTTTCTGGAGGTAAAATCTTATATTATTTCTAAATGCGTGCATTACGCTACAGTGTTTTACGGCCAAAATAAATATGTTTGTAATTTGAACATAGCTTTTTAACACTTAACACAATTTGGCATTGAAACTCTCATAAAAAACTGTGTAGATTCTCTAATGCAAAACGTATGTTATGAGAATGACCTTCCAATTTTCCGTCTAATGTTTTTATTCCATTCGCATTTTTTCAGAATACTCCAGTAGTCGCAGATCTACCGGTGGGCGATACGAATCGTCCTCAACCAATGATAGTACAGGCCTGTCCTCATACACCACGCGGCGCGAGAGTGGCTCTCGCATTGAAAGCGGCAAGTACGAAACAGGCGGAGCCATCGAAGGAGGCGCTTCCAGCCGATATGAGTCCAAATACAGCTCCTCTGCCAACATCGAAGGTGGATCCAAGTACGGAGTAGAGTCCAGCTACGAGAGCAAAACTGAGACATCTAAGTATGGTATCGAAGCCGACGTCGGCGCAAGCAAATTGGATAGCATTGCGTCTAAGTACGGCATCGAGTCCAGCTACGAAAGTAAGTCCGCTTCGAAGTACGGACTGGAAAACGAGGCTGCCAGCAAGATCGACAGCATTGCCTCCAAGTACGGCATCGAGACCAACTACGAGTCTAAGAGCGAGGCGACTAAGTACGGCGAGTCCGATACAACCAGCAAGCTGGAGAGCATCGCCTCCAAGTACGGCCGTGGCACTAATGGCAGCAGCGTTAAGGTTGAAAGTCGCACCTCTAAATACGGCTTAGAAATAAGCCTCGATGACGATAAAGTCGATAATGTATCGTCCAAAGTCGAGTCCAGCTACGAAAGCTCCAAGAACGGCGAGTCTGCGTACGAGAGCAGATACTCCAAGAAGTCCGTCGCAAACGGCTCCGTCAGGACTGGCGAGTACGAATCTACTGGTTCTATCTCGAAATCGGACTCCCAAGACGGCAGGCCTATATTCTCGAAGACCCTCGAAGGCCAAAATATCGAGCGTAAGTATAGACAGGTACTCGTGTTACGTAGACAAACACTTCACAGTAGAAGTAGACACAACCCTAGTGCTTGTACATACGCTTTTAGGAGACTAATTTGACACAACACATCAATCTAACAACGCTTACTCTCTCATCGTGTACCAAGAGTTCGTACGGTCAATTCATTGCGGCTTGAAACCACAAATGGACTTGGTGACAATTTTGAAATGGACTCAAAATTGAAATTGTGGGGAATCAAAAGTGTAAACGTAGCCGTACGGACTCTGTAACTAATGTTTGACTCCTCAGCGGGTGAGAATGCAATCTTCGAGTGTGCGGTAGTGGAGTCGTCGGACGAGGTGAATGTGACGTGGTTGAAGGATAACAAGCCGATGACGGACCGACTGATGGACCGCTGCTCTATATCCGAGGCTCCGGGCGGAGGACACCGGCTCGAACTGAAGCACTGTCGCGAGGATGACACCGGCGTCTACACGGCACGAGCCGAGAACGTTAAAGGAAACGCACATTGCACGGCTCAGTTAGTCGTCTACGAATGTAAGTCATATTCCATCTTTAAACAATTTTCGACCTTATGTATTCCATGAAATTATGCAAATTTACACCTTACCACCTAAAGTTTACATTACATATTTAGGTTAAACGATTGAATGTCTATAGAGGTCAACTTTCTATGCATGCTTCACTGCGATCACCGATTAAGACATTGTAAAGCGGATAACATGTAGTTTGAAACTTGGATCTATCTATAATTTTCCTGTATTCGCACTTATAATTTAATATATCACGTATTGGGCTTTGGCACTTAATAACTAATAATCTGATGACGTATTGTCGTATGCTTGAATATAACTTTGTGTAACAGTGACTCCGGAAGAGAGGAGGCAGAAGACTGCCCTCAACGCACCATACTTCCTGGTGGCCCTCAAGGACACGGAGATCATGGAAAACACCTACCTTCGCTTCATGGTCAGGGTCAAGGGCGAACCTAACCCTGAGGTCAAATTGTGAGTTTCGCATTCCTACTATTTTGTTGTATTTTACGCAAAGATTCCCGCGAAGGTCGAAATTCGTCAACCACGTCTCTCCAAAGGTATATTACAATTCCAATTGTAAAATGGCTTATACCGATTTGATTTGATTAAATACACCGATAAATTCAGAACAAACCGTGTACAGACAAACAGACGCGTTTAGAATCGAAATAATCTACTATTGTTTTTTCCAAAACGACTTATATCCATAGTCATATTTTATCACACTATTTTGTTTTTCCACCTGTAATTTCCGAGTAATAGCCCGGAGTATGGATTGGTAACCGGTTAATGACAATTGGCTCGCACCCTATTACTAGGGACTTAAACATAACTGGCGAAATAAGAGTGTGCAGTAACCTCTGCCTACCCCTTAGGGGAATCCAGACGTGAGCATATGTATGTATTTATAGCTACCGCGATGGCAAAGAGATAACAACACGTTCGGAGAGCGATCGCATCTCGATAGTGCGCACGCGCGCCGACAAGGGTTGCTACGAACTGGTGATCGCCGATGTCCTCCCCTCGGACGCCGGCAACTACTCGTGCCGCGCCGTCAATGACTACGGCGAAGTCGAGACCAGCGCCGCTGTCACTGTCGTTGGTGAGTACATACTAAGACTGTAACCCTAGTACCTATAGGTTTTAACCTTAACTACAGGATGTGGTTTTGTAAAATAACGACGCCCTCAGACGAACTCAGGGGTACAGGAAAGTAAGTACAAGTACAACTTGTTCAAAAGATTCCTAAAACTTTCTAGACGTGTGCCGATATCGATTGCGTATTTTTCACAGTTTGTATGGAAACGTGAATAACGCCATTAACGGCTAGTCTAGGAAGTTTTACGTTCCTATACAAAATTAAGGAAAATAAGCATTTGAAATCGTCAACCTTAAAACATGTTAAAACCCCTACTTGGAGTACTGATATATCTATTTTACTTTTACTCTTTAAAACTCGTTCTTCTCAGTAAAAGCAACCTTCCGAACCTGGCGGTAGCATGTATAATCCTGTAAATTGTGTCATTCTGACGATTTGAAAGTGCTTTGTATAAAGTCTAATCGAATAAAGATATTTTTTGACTTTGACTTTGACTCAATTATAGCTTTGCTCTTTTCAGTACCCCTGGTAACGTGTGAATCTATCGGTTAAATAAGTTATATTTTTTTATTATATTCGTTACTATTAGAACGAAATCAGAATCCACTTACTTATTCGCATGAGTTAGAATGAATGAATCATATCTGTAAGTCTAGTAACCTATTTTTTACAATTACTTCTATTCTATGTTCCAAAATTTGCTTTCGACGAGCCTTAGAGTAAACCCACATTATCATGCTCCGCAATGTCAGGAGAATATTGGGATCCTTCAAACAACGCACCTATTTCTTCAGTACGTTTTTTGACATAGACATTTTGACAAAGCTATAGCACCGTCCCTGGAACTACCTGCACATGACCTAATCGATTAGCCAACCGAATATGTATTACATACAATAACGTAATGAATGACGGACACGAATAATGCGCTATAAATACAAGTGTACAACATTTTTAACGACGTTTGGAACGCCTCCAGTATTTGTTTATGAATCTTCGTGAATCTATTTATAAACGTAACTAGATTTAGACAAATGGTTTGCATATTTACAATGCATAACGAGGATGATTTACTCTCTGCAATTTGTCGATAGGATAGATCTTTCTAGAAAAATGCAAATGTGTAATATTGGCCACAATAAGTTTCTAAGATAAATCAGATAAATACTATACATTTTCTGGTAAAATAGAGGGCCTACTCGCTTCCTCCGAAAACCGAAGCTTCGGCCGAATGTTCGTAAATTTCCTACCACGGTTCTTCTTCATTCTAAAATTAGGTCCGAACGTGGTCTGCTAGAAGTTTTTGATGTTTATCTATAGAAATATTATAAAGAGGAAAGATTTGTTTGTTTGTATTGAATAGGCTCCGAAACTACTAGACCGATCTTGGAAATTCTTTCAGCAATGGACAGATACATCATCAGCGAGTATTATAGGCTATATTTTATCCCCGTACTCCCACGGTAATGGGAAATATGCGGGTATCTACTTTAGTTGAATTATCAAACGAATGAAAACTTGAGTTTGATAAAAACAAAACGATTATTTTATTACGTTTAATTTTCGTTCGTCTGCGAAGTCTAGTTTTCGGAGAAAGAGAGCAGACCCACAGAACTATATCATCTATCCTTAGTTGCTAGACACTTCTGATTTGACAAGTGACAAACTGCGTACGCAAATTATTTTTCTTTCGTTTCGTGTGTAACATATTCCCACATATCCAATAAGATTGTGCACGGTTTTTTGTGACTTTTGAAATATAAATAATGTTATGCACAGATGACAAGAACATCTTCTTCGAGCTGCCTCCGGGCGGCGAAGGTCTGCTGGCGAAGGGAGAGAAGCCCGCCTTCTCCTGGAAGAGGGACGGACAGCCCTTCGACCCCGAAGAGAGGTTCAAGGTATTGGAAAAGACCATAATATCCCTATTTATGCGCGATTTGGTTTCTACAAATCTTGGTTCTGCCTCGTCGGTCTACTGGTAGCAAGTGCCACTGTGGAACACGAGGTCTTGGGTTCGATCCCCGGGTCAAGCAAAATATTATTTGATTTTTCCATTTGTAATTTCCTAGTAGTAGTCTGACTCTGGATTAGTGGCTGGTTAATAACAATAGGTTTGCTCTCTATCAAACATAGCTGGTTAAATGTGAGGACATTTTCAACAAATCATAAATTATTATTTTTTTGCATCGTATTGACTTGGACCATCCTAATGAGGGCGTAGGAGGTGTACTACAACGTACACCTAATAAAACATGTCATTATTTTTATTGAAACCACCGACTGTGTTCTGTGATTGAAACCTATACATATGCCCCCCCTGATGTCGTAAGCGTTTACAATAACCACAGCATCAGGTCATCGTAATATAGTTGATAATATGGTTCAGGTGTTGTTGGGAGACGATGAAGACTCCTTAGCACTAGTGTTCCAACACGTGAGGCCAGAGGACGCGGGGCTCTACACCTGTGTGGCCAAGACTAGCACAGGAAACATATCCTGCTCCGCTGAACTGACTGTGCAAGGTACGCAAACGATAATATTACTTAATTCCTATTCAAAGAATTGGAGTATAGTTTTGGGAAATGCAAATGGTTTGAAGCCCTACCATAAGGTGATATTGCTATGATAGTTTGAATCTTATTATGAGACAAATGTATATGACGTGTTTAAGCCTGTCACTGTCGACAGAGTGCGAAATTTTCATAATATAATCCTTTAAAAAAATTATGATTGTATCGATTATATTATTACCTAGGAACCAATGTGGACACATTTTAATAAGCATTGAGTCCCTCACCTAGTTAGGACGTGTATACGACGGTATAATGATTGTCAGGTGCCGTCCACGAACTGCACCGTGAGCCGGAGAAGCCGACCCTGATAATAGAGCACAAGGAAGCCATCGTGTCAGCCGGCGGGTCGGCCATGATCGAGCTCTCGTGCAAGGGATACCCCAAGCCAGCCATTGTGTTCAAACACGACGGGAAGCTCATCGAACCTGACACTAGGCACAAGTAAGTGTTATTGCATATTTTGAACTCAATACACGTAAATACTAATGTTTCAGTAGTAGGTATGTTATCTACGTTGTGCCTTGTGAACACTTGAATAGCTTAGTGTAGTGTAGCGTAGCAGCGTTTGTTCGCACGCTACATAGATGGCGCTACAAATTCACGATAACCTAAATCGCGCAATAAGAGTTTTCAAGCTCATTGCAGTATACTCGTACCTATATACAAATTTTCAACTAGAACAGTTGGAGCCGCGGTTACCCAGGCATGGCACCCGCCTGCCTGGTATTCTCTTTGCTGGTCATAAGCATGATCCTAAAATAACCTAAATTAAGGGCGGTTTCGTCAAAATTTTGGTTGTCTCTACATTCCACTAACTGATTGCATACGACCTATTTCATAGCCCTGTTCATCGTTCAAGTTATAAAGAACTGTACAATCTCCGTCAGCTTTTATTAAATTGCTCGCATCTTCCTTCCTTCTCAGATTCCTGTACGAAGACGAGGAGACGATGTCGTTGGTGATAAAGAACGTGACGTCATCGGACGCGGGCGAGTACCACGTGACCGCGAGCAATGACCTCGGCGAGGACAGCTCCACTGTCACTCTGGTGGTGAAGGCTGCTCCCAAGATCAAGAGGAAGGTGGAAAACCAGACTTGTATGGTGAGTAAAATATGTCTTTTTTCATGTTGGGGAGTATTTTTTACTAAGTCAAAGGACTAAGTTATTATATTTTTGAGTAAATGTTCGATCCTTGTTAGATACATTAGTAGCTATAGTGGTAAGAGTCGACGACAATAGCTACTTTACTTGCATAGTAGAAGTCTATCTAGGTAAAAGTGAAGAAAGAAAAGTAGTGGAATAAATAACGCAGATTATCCTTTAACCAAAAATAATGAGGCATAAAATCAATTACAACTTTTAGATTAAGTCAGAAAAGATAACATAAATAGGTCACATGTTCACAATATTGCTATTTGTATGTCTGTGGTATCCACACCTGCTGCCATCACCACAGACAAACTCGGAACCATCATCATCTCCCTGACCTTATCCCATACATTGTTGGGGTCGGCACTTGATTCAACCCGATGTGGCTGATCACCTAATTTTTATGCGAAGCGACTGCCATCTGACCTTCGCCTTCAACCAGACTATTTATGACCTTCGACTGACCTGTAACGATTGCCAAAGATTTTAAATTGGCAACCGGGACCGACGGGTTAACGTGCTCTCCCAAGCACGGCGGGAACTTGGGTGGTCACCCATCCAATTATTGGTTAGGGTTAGGGTTGCTAACTTCGCCAGTCGAATGATATATGGAATGTCTATGGTAAATGATGATATAATGTTCGATGCTTATGATGAATTATTATCGGTTTTTTGCAGGCTGGTGCGACCCACACGGTGACGATAGAAATAGAAGGTACCCCCTCTCCCGACGTGCAGTTCTACAAGGACGGCGTCGAGATCAAGAGCTCCGAGCGTATCCAGATCGTGAAGGAATCAGAGGAAATATACAAGATCATCATCAAGGACGCCCGGATGACCGATTCTGGATCTTATTCCATTGTCGCTAAGTATGTTTTCGTGTTTACGTATAGGTATAGCTGCGATTGCTTGAGATGTTGTGGTGATCTGATGAAACCTGTTTACTGTAAAATTACTATACATATAACATGTTGTAAAGTGTTTGTTTCTAAATCAATTTGTAAAAAACCCGCCAAGTGCGAGTTGGACTCGTACACGAAGGGTTTCGTACCATTATCTATCATTTCGCGTTTTTTGTATTATTTATTTTAATTCGTTTTTATTTTATTTTTATTTGTTGTTATAGCGGCAACAGAAATAAATCATCTGTGAAAATGTCAACTGTCTAACTATTATAGTTCATAAGATACAGCCTGGTGACAGACGGACACCGAAGTCCTATAATAGAGTCCCATTTTAGACCTTAAAACACCTTAGTTTTGTATCTGTACCTGTTTTTGCATCAAGAAGGACATGTGTTGCAAATTTGAATATAGAATTTTAATTTTTAATTTCGTCTCCAGGAACGAAGTGAACCAATGTTCGGACTTCTGGCAATGGCACGTGACGTCACCGCCCAAGGTCACCAAGAAGCTGGGCGGAGACAAGGTCTGCGAGGAGAAAGAGACGGTCACCTTCAGCATTGAAACTGAGTCCGAACCCGCGCCCACTGTCAAATGGTGAGGTTTACTTACATTTAGAGTATGGTCCTTCGAGCTTTTACCTGCTTACTTTCATTTAGTTTTATGGCCCTTTTTGGACCTGTAAATTCTGAAGGTTATGGAAAATAGAGAAGAAATTCAAAAATATCTTCATTTGTTAGACTTATAACAATGTACTTTCAAAACTTCAGAACAGCATGATTATCCAGGATAATACATGCTGGGTTCAGAAGGTTGCTTTTACTGCGAAGAACAATTGTGGCAGCCCTAAATAACAATAAAAGAGAATAAAAATTTGTGGTCCTTCGATCCCATGTTTCAAAAGGATATTAAGCCACCTGATTTAAACAACTTATATCACAATATGAAGTAACATTAATTAATATTGTATTGAACAGGTTCAAGAACAAGACAGAGTTGACAGAATCATCCTCGGTGAAGATCTCATCGTCGGGTTCAGCTCATTCTCTCGTCATTACGTCCGCGGCGCGCGCTGACGCCGCAGAGTATTCTTGTGAGGTAAGCGCTTACGATATTCTATGTTCTTTATTCATCCTTAGAGTTAAAGCTCTCTGTTTCAAAGTTATACGAAAATCGGCTCAGCGATTCAGGCGTGAAATGTGAAAGAAAGACATACTTATTTACTCACAAGATGTTGTAGATATTAGGTTCTTTTCATTTGACTGAAAACTAACAGGACAGTTTACCATCAATACAGATAAATAAAATTGAAGTGTCTGTTTGTAATTCCAAAATTACAGCTTTTCACTAAATGCATACGAAAGTATACATGCTACTGACACTAAAACACCAAGTTTTAACATTTTTCTCTGTCTGTCTGTATGTCTGTTTGTTCCGGGTAATCTCTGTAACGGCTGGACGGATTTTAATGGGACTTTCACTGGCAGGTAGCTGATGTTCCATGGAGTAACTTAGGCTACTTTTATTTATATCTAAAAAGATTAGGGTTCCGCGACAATAAGGATGAAACTAAATCTACGCGGGTGAAACCGCAGGGCACAGCTAGTTTATAATAAAATTATGGATGGTGTCGATTCGAGCCGTGGTGGCCGTTTGGTTTGAGCAGTCGCTTGCTAAGCGACTCATGTTTGAATACCAGCGGGGTTTGTATCAATGAAGTAGTCTAAAAACTAAAGTGGTGTGAAATCACTGTCACACCACGTGCTTTACGGAAAACATCGTGAGGAAACCTGCATGTCTGAGAAGTTATTCAAAGACGCATGTATAGTGCCTGAGACGGCGATAGACTCACAATCTGTCACGTTGGCACTTAATCATCTTCTGTGTAGTGTTGTGGGACGTAACAATATGTAATTGTCGTAGGTACGCAACATCCACGGCAGTGCTTCGGACTCTTGTATGCTGAAGGTGCGCGGCGCGCCGTTGTTCACGGAGAGGCTCGTCGACCTCTCGGCCAGCGAGGGCAGCCAGAACGTCGAGTTCACCGTCGCCGTCGAGGCCTTCCCTGAACCCACTGTTAAATGGTCAGTCATCACTTATCATTGTTATATTATCTGAGGTTGATAGGTAGTTTAAAAACGTATTTTTTTAGTTTGTTATAAACGAAAAATAAGTGCGCAGCCAGCCGTAGTAGTGTACCAATCTTGCCGCAGCGAATATGCTAAGCTTAATTACCTTTTTTGATATGAATATGAATTATACACGGTTTAAAAAAAACAAAGAAACGTTGAGCACGAAAGGAGTTCTTAGGTACGAATTAAAAAAATACCTTTTATTTTATGATTGATTTAAGTATGTTCTTTTCAATGAATAAATCATCATCAATGTATTTGGGGTCAGCACTTGATTCAACCCGATGTGGCTGATCACCTGATTTTTATACGAAGCGACTGCCATCTGACCTTCGTAACCCCTTTTTTCGAAGAAAATCGGCAATCTGGGTTAAACCAGTTGTCAGACTTACTTAGGCCTCTGACTGACCTGTAACGGCAACCGGGACCGACGGCTTAACGTACTCTCCGAGGCACGGAGGGAACTCGGGCGGTCACCCATTCAACTACTGGCTAGGCGTATGGTTGCTTAACTTCGCTGATCGCATCATATGCGCAATAGCAACTGTACCACGAGCTCCTCTTGTTGATATTTTTAATGAATATATCAACCTCTAATAATATTGGACGAATCTTTGGATTTTTGTTTTTATTTAATACGTTCTCACACTACTGGACCGAATCAAAGGCAAACATGTACATTTTCCAATTCAGGTTCCTAGGCGATGTGGAGATAACAGAGAAGAAATCAGTGTTCACCCGCGTCGACTCCGGGAATACACACAAGTTGATCCTGAAGGAAGTCACCAGCGAGCTGTCCGGCAATTACACCTGCAAGGTCTCCAACGAGCTGGGAGCTGACTCCTGCCAAGCTACCTTCACCGTCAACAGTTAGTACAATACATATTACATCTGCAAGGTCTCCAACGAGCTGGGAGCTGACTCCTGCCAAGCTACCTTCACCGTCAACAGTTAGTACAATACATATTACATCTGCAAGGTCTCCAACGACCTGGGAGCTGACTCCTGCCAAGCTACCTTCACCGTCAACAGTTAGTACAATACATATTACACCTGCAAGGTCTCCAAGGAGCTGGGAGCTGACTCCTGCCAAGCTACCTTCACCGTCAACAGTTAGTACAATACATATTACACCTGCAAGGTCTCCAAGGAGCTGGGAGCTGACTCCTGCCAAGCTACCTTCACCGTCGTACCTAAGCTACGAGCTTTTCTTAGTTTAGGACGAGACGGCGTTATGTGATAATGTCCAAATATTACTCATTTGTTATGTTAAGTTGGCACTTACTATCTGTAAGCTTAGCATCTCTTTAACGCCTCATTTTAAACCTCTTAGGCTGTAATCACCCACTCATTGTGTCTCCAGGAGGACCGAGGTTCACGAAGAGCTTGGTGGACATGACGGTGGAGGAAGGTAAGACCCTCAAGCTGGAGGTGGAGGTGGAAGGCACTCCTGAGCCTCGGATCACGTGGTTCAAGGACGGCAGGGAACTCACCACCGATGCAAGGATCAAGATTGAAAGGGACACCAAGAGGTAATTGGCTTCAATGTTTTATAGACTGTTTTTAGACGAGTTTCAAGGATGAACAAAATGAGAACTCTTATTAGATTTTATTAATATAAAGGTAGTATGAATAAGGTAGGATTAGGGTAAAGAATAGTAGTATTTTAAAATAGTATGTACACTTTACAGGATGTCGGGGAAACCGGGACAGCTCTTAAAATATGTGATAGGGTATAATTTTAGGAAGCAATTAAATTTATAATGACAAAAATATTTTCTTCCGTTTTCGAGTAATTGATGTTGACCATATCTATACCTTATTTTCGCATAAAAATCAGCTGTAACGTAGAGATATTCACGTGAAATCTAACTACGTTTTTATTTTTTTTCTCCCACTAATAAATCCTAAAATAAACCCATAAAACCATTTTTCGAAACCATTAACCATCCCCTTAATTTTAAAAGTTTAATGACCGCGTACGTAATGTAGGTAAACGCGGCCGCGCGTTCATTCAATCGCTTAAGGCCATAGCCTATAACTATGTTATCGTTGGAGCTAGATATTTTACGATTTCAATATAGTGATATATTCATAAAGCCCTACAAATTCTATAAGACAACTGTTCCTTTTTCTCTGACATCCTGTATATCATATTATTTTTTGGAAAAATGTACCCGTACTACCAGTCGTATAGTTTTCGAACCAGTGGTAATTTTTCCATCGATCATTAGTATCTTACTAGAGCCTAAACTAAGTAAATAATTTTTATTTTCATATTTCATTTCCACCTTAGTGATCATTGTAGCTTTAAAACACAGTATTTTTATATTGTTGCGAGGTAAAGTTACCAAGTGATAACAAATATTTAAATCAAATTTAATTCCATCGACACTGACTATCAGGTGTACCTACAACAAAAATTTGCTCGAACAGATTTAAACCCCGAAGTCTTCTACCAGATGCTTATGCGCTAAGAAACGGAGATATTTTAATATATTAACATTATCTGCTGTCCACCCCTAGGCTAGAGAACTACCACCTGACAGTAACGTTAGTGAAGGAGGAGGACGGTGGCGAGTACGAAGTGAGGGCTGTCAACGAAATGGGCAGCGTCTCTTCTAAGAGCACTGTCACTGTGCACAGTGAGTATTGCAACACCCACCTTATGTCTAAGGACAATAAAGTCCTTTTTCAATTGAGGAAATTCCAAATTATTTTTTATGAAGAAAACTTTTTTGAGATAGTTTCGACCTTATTATGAATTGTTAGGATTTCCAGCACACTGAACACAGTATAACACAATCTCGCACACACACATGTACACTTTACTCGCAGATGGTATGGTAAGCACATACGTCTCTCGTCTGAGCCCCATGGACCATGGTAACGTAGCAGTTTGCTAACATAGACTGAGTTGGTAGATACTACATCCAGCATGAAGGGTTCCGTAGTCACTTAGACCTACCATACGCATTTGGTACTTAATTAGAACTACTTGCACTTTATAAAGCATTCAAACGACTGAGTGCCTCTCACTACCATTGTCCTGCACTATTTGTACCTGACACTTGTGACGTCTATAATATTTGTCCCCATTTTAATAATATACCACGTTTGATCGTTACCATTTTTCCATTGTGTTTAATAGCAAAAGAAGTACATTCGAGAATCACCAAAGAAGCGTTAACGGAAAGTGAACTGACAGATGATAGCAAAGCGAAGAAAACACCAGTAGAGGACGATGTGGACAAGGGAGACAAACAAGTCGCGAAGAAAGGTAAAACTAAAGCTGAGGACATTGAGGAGAAGTCCTTCTGGGATGATGACGAAGACGCCAAACCTAGGAAGAGCAGCGTCAAGGAAGTCGAACAACCGACGCCTGAGAAGGGAAAGAAAGCGGTCACTGAACCTGAGAAAGTTGAAGAGAAATCCTTCTGGGACGACGAAGATGACAAAGCTAAAAAGACAAACGTCGAAGAAGTCTCCAAACCGGAGAAAGCTAAGAAAAGCGTGAGCATATCCGAAGTAGCTGAAGAGAAGTCCTTCTGGGATGATGACGACACCGGCAAAGCTAAAGGTCCAATCATTGAAGAGGTTGACACACCTACCACTAACAAAGGGAGGAAATCATTCTCAGAACCCGAAGAGATTGAAGAAAAGTCGTTCTGGGATGAGAACCACAACGAAAACAACAAACAACCGATCATTGAAGAAGTCGACACCGAACCCGAAGTAGCTAAGAAGGGAGTAACCAGACCTGAAATAATCGAGGAAGTAACTATCGAAGAAGATTCCAAACCCAAACGTAGATCCGTCAAAAAAGAACCAGAAGTCGAGCCGTTAAGTGCTGAAACTGAAGGTATAAACAACATAGCGCTTCGAGCTTCACATCAATTGAGCAAACAGCTTATTATGCGAACCTCGCTGTTTCACACTCTGTTGCATGCTTGTAACCCGTGTTTTTAACAGGCCAGTGTGATTTGTTGTTTAGGACGAGTGTTTGAAACAGTAACTACATTCAAGACAGGCGGCGACGGGTCTATTGTAGTGTCTAAGGTCAGCAGCACCCGGTCTCACGGCGCTATTATCACAGGTCGGTACCCAGCTTCTCTCCTTCTCTTCCCCGTTCTAATCCCATACGACATACATCACTTAATATTCTACAGATTGCTTACGAAAACATACGGTAACGCATCAAGTCACGCTGCATGTCTAACTCATCATTCAATAGTTGTATTACCAACAATCAACATTTGCTATTTTAAATGGTAGGTCCAGCTGAAACGCGCACTTTGCACAAAATGACCTCGACCGCCGTCTTTTACGATGATGACGATGACGAATACGGCGGCAGAAAACTGATAATGCCCAATAAACCGCATAAAACTTCACTAGAAGTTGAAGAAATAGCTAGCCACAGCTACTTCTTGACGGAATTGGGACACTTCGCTATACCTGATTATATCAGACGAGGCACATATGGTATCATCGAGGAACCGCAGACCGATTCTGACGCAGAGACTGGCTCGAGATGTAGCAGGCAGAACACTGAAGGGGGAAGGAATAGGGCTATTTCGATAATGTCTATGTCTGAAGACGAAGCCAGTTGGCAGAACGAGTCCCTCTCCCGAGAGATATCGATTGAAGATCTCTCCAAAACCATCTTTGATATTGATGAGACTCGCAAAGTGTTTAGCAAAAACTCGTATGTGCGCCAGTCCTCATTCAAAGAAGACTACTTCACCGATGAAGGGGACGAGGAATCAATCATTCTCAGGGAGAAGTCAGAGAAAATATTCGATAATGACATCACTGAGAAACTAATTCACATCTCCAAGTTGTTCGATGAAAACGAATATAGAACAATAGAGAAAAGGGTAGACGATGTTAAAAATAGAATAATCGAGGAGTTAGTTCTTGGGCCAGCGAAAAAATTCGAAAACTTAACGAAAAATGTTAGCGAAACGAGTGTGGAGAGAAAGGGAAAGAATCTATTTAGCGTTAGTGAAGAAGATGAGGAGATGGAGGCACTGTTACGACGGAGCCAAAGACAGAGGAGCATTCTAGACGATATACTTAATCAAGAAGATGAAAAAGGTAATTTTACAGTCAATAACTTTACAAGGGGACGGCACGATGAGAAGGCTGCCATTTGACTCTGTATCGCTGCGCAATCTCTCGGGGAGGATGTTCAATGCTTTAGAATGATATTGGAAATTGCTTTTGTCGAATCCGAATTTAGAATTCAGCCATTTACTCAAATATTTTTCGATACAAAATTAACGTTGTCCGCGAAATTAGGGTTTTCTTTCTATCGAACCCATACCTCTTCGTCCGTCCTTGGGTCATCAATAGCTACCCCTATATCAAATTTCGGGTAAATAGGTTCAGCGGTGTAGCCATGAAAAGGTGCCACACAATGAGTCAGACAGACAGACAATTTCCCATTTATGGATCTTTACATGTCCACCTACTCTCGCTGGCCGTCCCTTTCACCCGCGTTCGCTTAAATTAAATATATTTATAAAATGCGTTTATTATTATTAATAGTGTTTATACCGTCTTAAAGTATCATAATTGTTTGAGTAAATGGCAGAACAAATCAACATAATGTTCCTATCAATGTCGCCATGTCAACTAATGCTGACGTATGTTTGTTTTAGCACGCATGCGTAATAACATTCCCTTCTGGCATACTAATACTTGGAGTCCGTTGCGGCAACGATACTAGACACACACCACCACATCATTAAGGTAAACAACTATTATACTTTAAGCATGCATGTACTGACGCTTGACTTTGAACCGTATTCTCTAAGCCGGACGACTCAAAATGGTACGTATCTCAACACACACACTACAAAACGTCTAATGTTGATACAGGTAAGTATCGCCGAAGAAAAACACAATATATTTTCTTTAACAACAACTGCTGTATATATGGCAACATTTCTATTGGTATTTTTGGCTATATATTTTTACACTTATTGCTATAGTAATATTGTTTATATTTCAGAAGTTCTATTGTACAGAGACTTTTCATTTGCAATATTTTTTTACAATTAGATTTTATATTTAAGTTACTTCAAGACTTCTAAACATCACTAAAATTTTATTGTATTTCAATATTTATATTCATACGTCATATTATTAATTTGTCACGAAACTGTACTTTTTATTCAAAAATATAATTCTCTAAAGCTTGCTACAAAACTATGTAAATAGCACGTGACCCAACCACCGCAACTTTCTCTAACCTCCGCCTCTACCTTCCAGCACCACCGACGATCAAAGACAGCGACTTCAAAGACGGACACGCATTCGAATCCCTCCCTCTTGTATACACCGTCCGCGCTTCTGGCACTCCCAAGCCCACCGTCCGTTGGCTTAAGGATGGCAAGGAAGTGAAGCCGTGTGGCCGAGTACATATCAGTAACGACGGGGATTTATACAAGATTGAAATCGATAGAGTGGATATGAAGGACGCTGGCAAGTGGCAGTGCGAAGTTAGCAACGATCTTGGGAAGCAAGTGCTCAACGCGGAGCTTAAGGTTTCACGTGAGTATTTTATAATGAAAGAAAAAATAAATGTGTTATTTGAAACATTGACGCAAAACGATAAAAAATAAATATTGTACACTAATAACATGAAACAAATCTCAATTTTAATTTAAAAGTTACAGGTTAATGTCTATGCTCAAAACATTATTGTTTGTCTGTGGGGAAGTAGATTCGATAGTTTGTTTTGCTTGTATAGATAGTAATTACTTTTCATCTAAACTTTAATTAATGCCATCGTTGTCATTTAATATAACCGACAACTCGCTGAAGCGCTATTCATCAAACTGCACTATATTTCAACCAAATATATGTTATTCTGTATCTAACTATTTATAACTCAAAGGTGACTGACTGACTGACATAGTGATCTATCAACGCACAGCCCAAACCACTGGACGGATCGGGCTGAAATTTGGCATGCAGGTAGATGTTATGACGTAGGCACCCGTTAAAAAAGGATTTTGATTAATTATACCCCAAAGGGGATAAAATAGGGGATGAACGTTTTTATGAAACTAAATTTACGCGGGTGAAACTGCGGGGCACAGGTCGAATCATTTGCATTTTTTCTTGTGAAATAAATCTAAATAGAAAGATTAAGAAATCATATTTAAAAAAAACCATTATAAAAGTGTAACACTAAGTACTTCGCTCACAGCTGAATCAGATCTCCGCAAGCCTAAGTTCACGCAGCCGCTGGAGGCTCAGCGCGTCCTGCAGCGGGAGCCGGTGACGCTGCAGGCCGTGCTGACGGCGGACCCCCAGCCGCACGTGGCGTGGATGCTCAACGGAGTCGAGCTCACGCCTGACGCCACCATCATCACCTCCGCCGATACCAAGGACATCGACAACGGACTGAAGGAGTGCACTTTCACTTTGCACATGCCCACCGGTGAGAACATCTTTTTATTATTACTTATAATAAAATTAGCTTTGGTAAAACAAACCGAAAATCGCAGCGCTCAAAACTCGTGATGCCACCAAGAATGCCACTCTACTCTGAGGATTAGGTATACAGGTGTAACACGGATGTCCAATTGAATAAAGGGAAACATATCGGCTTTAACATGATATTATACTTTTACGATGCACTCTGTATAAAATTATATACTCGTGTATAGATAGAATGCAACACTTTCATTTATACAGCGACTGCGATTATGCTTGGGTGTGGTGAGGTTCGAATGCAAGCGGTATCTGAACTAAAGAGTTTTTCTCAAAAAAACTTATGAGCAGTGATTTCATACCACGTGCTAAAGCACGTTTTTCCTTCACCGTAAATGGTATCGTCGGCCCACCGCGCGGGTGTTCACTATCTGTCACGTTAGCACTTAATCATCTTCGGTGAAAAGTGGGTGTTGTCACAACACCTCTGCCTACCCCTTCGGGGATTACAAGCGTGAGCATATGTAAGTATTTGTAATGTTTGGTGATCCAGGGCGGCACGCAGACACCGGGGAGTACACGCTGGTGGCCAAGAACAAGTTCGGTGTGGGGGAGAGCTCGGCGCGCCTCGACATCCTGCTGCGGCCGGAGGTCGAGGGGCTCAAGGACGTCACCGCCGTGCCCTTCGAGGAGACCACCTTCGTCGCCCGCGTGCAGGCCAACCCTGTCGCTGAGGTGCAATGGTTAGTACCCAGGAGATTACTATTAAAGCTATTGGTATTGATTACAATATACATTTTCTTTTCGGTGAAGGAAAACATAGTGTGGTAACCTGCATATGTCCGAGAAGTAATTCAAAGACGTATGTATAGTGGCCGAGACGGCGATGAACTCACCCTCTGTCACGTTGGCACTTAAATATATTCGGTGAAATGTGGGTGTTGTTGTTACAACACCTCTGCTAACCCTTTCGGGGACCCTTCTGGAATGGCATGACCATATTTATTTTTAATTTTTATTTCTTTGTAATAAAAAATTTATGACAATAATGACACGTCTAGAAATTAACATCAGTTCGTATACTAATCCTCTGAGAAACACCAGCAAAAATATTTTATTTGATGTATGTTTACAAAAAGTACTAGATTGTGCAGATTACTTTTATGTTATGTTAAAGAATGCAAGAGGATAATCAATAATTCCACAATTCCGTACACTGAGAAGCTTCCAGCATTTATAAATCAACGGAGTTCTGATTATTGCTAGGCTATGGACAATGAGTCACGTGGCCTTTGTAAGAAGTCAAATCAAATAAATATGTATGTGTTAATAGGAGCAAGGACGGGTACGTGATCAAGCCGTCATCCCAATACGATATCATCGAGGACAGCGCCGCGGAGAAGTACCAGCTGGTGGTGAAGAGAGTCGGGGTCGATGACGGCGGAGTTTACACTCTCACTGCTAAGAACGAGGTCGGGGAAACTGCTCAGCAAGCCAGGCTTATTCTGCGCAGTGAGTACTTACTATACTACTTACTAAAAGTGCCGTCGCAAGTTACGAGCGCTCAGAAAATAATGGGATAACTGCGCATGTATTTAGTTGCGGTACCTAATACCCAAAAAAAACTACTGCGCATTCAAGGTCGGCACTCTTTACTCGTGACGGCACCTGTACTTACTAATATATTCATGCTAAGGGTGCCTGAAGGGTAGCTACTGATCACACACAGTTAAATACCTCTGCCCAGTTTAGCGGAAAACTATTCCATGACCGATGTTAAGGTTTTCGTCGAACATCCGGATTTTTATTGCCGAATGTTTGTCTTGTAAGATGATTACAAACCTTCTTGATAATGTCTACGAATCTTGATAATGTAACACCCGTAACTGCTACCAAAATTGCATAGCAGTTTGCTATGAAAGCGTAGCAACCTGCTACGTTCGCGTAGCAATATGCTACGATCGCGTAGCATCCGTAGCACCAAGGTCCAATTTGGTTGCAATGTGCGCATAATCGGGACTCATTTATTTGTCGCGCGTACCTATTTATTGCTTGCAGCATTTAAACTATTGATGAAAGTATTTCACCACAAATTTTTAGTTTTTTAACTGTGATAAGTGGCAAGCAAACATACAGCCTGTTTGACGGCAAGAATATACTTTTCTTTACTCACGAGCACTTACGTCATTATGTTTTATTACATTTTGCTCTATTACCGTAAAATAGGCTCTGGTAAGGCAACGTGCGAAAAATTACCAGTGGTTCGGAAACTAACCTTTTTAGAAGAACCGGTAAGAACCATCACTGGCCTGTTGCGCAGTAGATACACCACGTCGCACCCTGTTGAATAAATATTAATATTTGAAAATATTCTTTTGCAAACAGCCGGCGGGCCGACATTTACGAAACCCCTCCAAAGGCAGACAGTGAAGGCGTACGACGACTGTTCGCTTAAAGTGCGTTGTGACGGCGAGCCGAAGCCGGAGGTGCTGTGGTTCGTCGACGAGAAGGCTATCGTGAACGACGACCGACACACCATCACCACGCAGGTCGAGGGACAGGTCGACAGCGAGCTCGAGATCAAACACTTCGCTGCTGAAGATGCTGGCAAGGTAACACTTGATCAAACGTATTAGTAACTAGCTGTGCCAATATTCTTCTCAGTAAAAGCAACCTACCGAACACGGCGATAGTATGTACGAGTATAATCCTGTGTAATCGTGTCGTTCTGACGATTTGAAAGTACTTTCTTAAAAGTCTATCAAATAAAGATATTTTTGAATTGAATTGAAACGAATATTAACGCATCAATTTGTGAACGCAGGATTGTGATGTGAACTACATACAGCCTGTGTTTTTTTATAATTTGTATTTCTGATGTGGATTCACGAACTATTCTAGTTTCTAATATCAATTGTCTTACTACACAGTTAAGTACCGTATTAACTAACTCCTCATATACACCGGTATATGTCAAAAAGAATATTACAAAATAAAAATTTCGCTAGTGTATTTCTCAGTTTCCTAAACAAATTCCTAGCTACTCGTAAGTATAATGTTAATGAATTTTTGATTGCGAGTATATTTATTCCAATGGAGCTTCTTATTATTTCATTAAGGTTTTTTCTGTAAGTACATGCGCTATCACGATAATTTTCTCCAACAAAATATTTGTCTAGTATAAAGCGGTGGCACGCAACTTGGCGGGCGAGGCTGAGACTGAAGCCGCGGTGGGCTTGGCTCAGCTGGCGCCGTCCTTCGCGCTGAGGCTGGAGCGACAGGCGCTGGTCGACGAGGGAGAACCACTCGACCTCAAGGCCAAGCTGGACGGCAGCCCACTGCCCTCTGTCAAATGGTTATTATTCACTGAAAATGAAAATGAAAATGATTTATTCAGTTTAGGCCCTGGTAAGGCACTTTTGAATGTCGAGGAATTTACCACCGGTTCGGAAACTAGCCTTCTGAGAAGAACCGGCAAGAAACTCAGCTGGCATCATGTACATTTCATTACGCCGTAAATAATGATAATTACAAAAAAAATACATCATAAATTATAAATTATTCACAATAGTGAAAACTACTGATGTTGTAACACGATAACAGAGTATATATGAAAATTAAAAAAGAAAATTATTTATTCAGTTTAGGCCCTGGTAAGGCACTTATGAATGTCGAAGAATTTACCACCGGAAAAAGACACTTGCGAGTGTGCCTTATGTCATTACTTCCCGGAATATATTTTTACTTTTAAATGGAGTAAATAAAATATATTACATTCGAATTGAAAGACCTCCTTTTTTGGGGTGTGTTAAAAACAGCGTGTGTTGTTGTGTGAAGAATAATTATTTTTCAAATTTAGTTTTTTTTTCACATAACTCGACTCTGAGACTCCTTGAGTATTGTTAGCTATTTCTTATAGTTTTAAATTTATCTATCAATAACACAGCAATTAAAAAAAATGAGTACTATATAGTATGTAGTCACTCAGGTAACAGTTTATCCTAGAATATTGATTTATCCTAGAAATAAATTGGGACACCTATATATCAGAGGGTCATGGAATCTAGGCGTATTTACTTGGGAACTTATACTGAATCCGTCTTTCTCCATTAATATTGATAGAGTGACTTTTCTATTCTAATCATAGGTACTACGGATAGCACCTTTAATATACCCAACTTTCCCTCAGGTACAAGGACGGCGCAGAGTTGTCACCGGACGACGATCACGTGAAGCAAACCGCTCTGCCTGATGGCACCGTGAAGCTGACCATAGACCACGTGACACCCACCGACTGCGGAGCCTACAAGCTGGTGGTATCCAACCCACTTGGGGACGCTTCGGCGCTCTGTGCTGTCGCCGTCAATCGTATGTACTTAATACTTAGTTATGGATATCTTAGATCTTGGTTAGATAGATAGAATTTACAAGGAGTAACTTAGGCTACATTTTTTTTTTTTTTAAATCCGCAGATCACGCATGATATTACCTCTGCGCGGGTAAAACCGCGGGGAGCAGCTAGTCTACACTGATATTATAAAGAGAAAAGATTTGATTGTTTTTTTGTTTGAATAGGCTCCGAAACTACTTGACTGAACTTAAAAATTCTTTCAGTAATGGATAGCTACATCATCAGCAAGTAACATAGGCTATATTTAATCCCCGTACTCCCACGGGAACGGGAACTACGCGGGTGAAACCGCGTGACGTCCGCTAGTATATTAGTTAGTGACCAATATATTTGTAAGTGTTTGAAGAGCATTGTTGTCCCCAGCGACCCCCCGCAAGCCATCGTTCAGCCAGGGGCTGGGCGACGTGAAGGTGGTGGTCGGACAGACGTTGAAGCTCGAAGCACGAGTCATGGCCTTCCCCGCTCCCGAGGTCAAATGGTTCAAGGACGGTCAGTATAACTAACAAACAGGGACTAATCAAACATTTATATATTTATTTCATTCTTGCAAGAAAGAGCCGTGGTGGCCGTGGGGTTTGACCAGTCGCCTGCTACACAAGCGACGCGAGTTTGAATCCCAGCAAAACCTGTACCAATGAATTTTTCTAAAAACGTATGTGCAGTGATTTCACACCACGTGTTTTACGGTGAAGGGAAACATCGTGAGGAATCCTGAATATGTCTTGAGAAGTTATTCAGAGACGTATGTATAGAGCCTGAAACTCACCATCTGTCAAGTTGGCACTTAATCATCTTCGGTGAAATGTAGGTGTTGTTGTTACAACACCTCTGCCTACCCGTTCGGGGAATACAGGCGTGAGCATAAGTATTTATATGTGTGTATCGTGTACAGGTGTGCAGTTACGTCCGTCGCAGGCAATGAGCTTCGTGAACCAGCCCGGCTGCCTGGTGGGGCTCGTTGTAGACAACTGCAAGCCGGAGGACGCTGGGGTCTACTCACTCACGCTCACCAACAAACTGGGACAGGTCGGTTCATCTTGACACAACACAAAAGATATATTATTGAATTCGCGGGCAGGAGGGTCTAGTTTCGATAATAATGTATAACGTATTTATTCGACTGGGATTTGACCACTCATATGCATTAATAAAAAAAACATTCTTGGATTTTTTCCAATTTATAGCTAACTAGCTGTGCCCCGCGGTTTCACCCGCGTAGATTTAGTTTCATCCTTATGGCCGCGGAAACCTAATATTTTTAACAAATAAAAGGTAGCCTATGTCCTTTCTCAGGGTCTAAAGATTGTCTGTGCCAAAGTCATCAAAATCGGTTGAGAGGTTTAAGCGGGAAAGCGTAACAGACAGACACACAGAGTTACTTTTGCATTTATAATATTGGTAGGGATTTATTACTAGCGACCCGCTCTCGCTTCACTTCGGGATACAAATTTTTAACACATGTTTTAAGTACGTTGACGTCTCTTCTGTCTGAATAAGCTATGAACCAATCGGAGTGTTACAACACCTACATGTTATGTGTGGAACACCTACATGTTAGTAAAATCATATCAACATCCCTAACGTATTTCAGAAGAACGATGCGTTCAAACAGACTAAATAATTACAATGCAAATGGCGACTTCAATTTATACTACGTAAAGAAGATAGTCTGTGGACAACATATACACCGGCGAACGAGAATACTAGTATTTATGGTATGTACTGCAGGCGGAGTCGAAGGGCACAGTAGAAGTGGTCCAGAAGGAGCGCAAGCCAGCCTTCATCGCGGAGTTGCAGCCCACCACCGTCGTCGAGGGCTTCCCCGTCAAGCTCGAGGTTAAGCTGCTCGGACACCCACCACCCACTATCAAATGGTAAACTCTTCAAACATTGTATTTCAAAATTCGATATAAATCGTGATCGTGTTCTTGATTGAAATGTGTGTGTGCAATTGCAGATTTTAGGAGCAACGTGAAAATCTTACCTTCAGTTCTGTTTTTCTATATGCCGCCTTCCAGGCTTGCCGTTTTGGTTCTGAACTGACAAGAATTTAGAAAAAATAAATGATGATAGATTTCGGCACCCTCGTTGTATTACATTTTCAGAGTAGTGTGCATTAAAAAGGCTCTTTTATTAATGGAAGGCTTAGTTAATTTAAATAAAATGTGCTAGGGTACGCCCTCGGTGTTCAAGTCCTGGGAATACAAAAACCTTTGTATTCCAGGACCCACAACGGCAAGGAGATAGTGCCTGACGGCACCCACATCCGCGTGGTGTCTCAGCCGGACGGCTCGCACGCGTTGGTCATCGACCGCGCCGCCGCGCCCGACGCCGGCGAATACGGCGTCGTCGCGATCAACGACAAGGGCGAGACCACCTCCAAGGCTCCACTCACTGTTGCTAGTAAGTTACCTGTGAAATCATCCCCCCCTTCCCCCTTGAAGCTGTTTATATTAGGTACTTATCCCATGGAAAACTTGAAACTGTTGCGGAACTCGAGGCACAGTTGCTATTGCGCATGTCATACATACCATCAGCAAAGTTCTGCTACCCTTTTTATTTTATACTCGAGTGGGAATCCTTCAAAATGTCCCTCACCGCCCTGGGAGAGGCAACTCGGAGTATGAAAATGAAAATGAAAATGATTTATTCAGTTTAGGCCTTGGTAAGGCACTTATGAACGTCGAGGAATCTACCACCGGTTCGGAAACTAGCCTTCTGAGAAGAACCGGCAAGAAACTCCGGGTATGTGGGACCCTATATACCGTACCCTAGTGTATACCTATTTTATACCAAACTTGCAATTGTTTGCGATTAGCGCCATCTATGAACGAGTGGACAAGCGCTGCTATAAGGTACAGTTGCCATCTCTGAATTTCGTTTGGGAGGTACCAATATACCTTTTCTAAATATTTTTATTTTTAATACAGAACTTTATTAAAGCAGCAATAAATGAATGATTTCGCAGTATTTACGCGTGTCTGTTTGTTGCGACGTGAATAAAACACATGCGCTGTTACCCCCACAATTTCGCTGAGCGCTCATAATTCGTGACGGCACCTGTACCCGTAATTATTATATTCAGGCCGCCAAGACGACACGTCTCCACAAGAGCGTCCGAAGTTCGTGCACGGTCTCCGCGACATGACGGCGGAGGAGGGACAACCCTTGGTCATGTCCGCGCCCTTCGTGGGCAACCCTATGCCTGATGTACTCTGGACCAAGGACGGGAAACCGCTGACCCCGAGCGACAAGATACAGCTCACTTGTGACGGAAAGAGGGTACGTTGAAGCACCAATACTTAATCAAATCTACACTATCTACACTAATGTTATAAAGAGGAAAGATTTGATTGTTATTTTGTTTGTTTGTTTGTATTGAATAGGCTCTGAAACTACTTAACCGATCTTGAAAATTTTTTCAGTTATGGGTAGCAGCATCATCAGCGAGTAGCATAGGCTATATTGTATCCCCGTACTCCCACTGGAACGGGAACTACGCGGATGAAACCGCGTGACGTTCCCGTTCCAGCGAGAGTACAGGGATAAAATATAGCCAATATTAATCAGTGATAATGTAGCATTCAAATGGTGAAGGAAATTTTAAAATCGGTCCAATACTTCTTGAGCCAATTCGTTACAAACATACTTACATACAAATCTTTCCTCTGTATAATCTATATATATAAAAGAAAGTCGTGTTAGTTACACTATTTATAACTCAAGAACGGCTAAAAATTGGTAGGGAGGTAGCTTAGAACCAGGAAAAGGACATAAGATATCCCGTTCCACAATAAAGTCTACACGGGTGAAACCGCGGGGCACAGCTTGTATTAGTATAGATAATATCACTGCGCACAAGTAGCTCCTGGCAATAAAATTGGCATACGATCATAATTAAGCATATTTATTTGGTATTATAAGAAATAATACGTTTTTTATACAGGTGGGTTTGGAGATCAGCTCAGTAGAGTTGCCAGACGCGGGCGTGTACGGCGTGAAGCTCGTGAACCCTCTGGGAGAGGACAGCTCCGAGAGCACCATCAACGTGCGCAAGGTGTTCCAGCCGCCTTCATTCTCACAGAAGTTCACTGACTTGCAACAGGTAACTATACTATTATTATTCCATTTACTTTAGTCTACACAATAACAATACGATAAAAAAAAATTAAGAAAATTCAAGCTCGAAAGACCAAAAATGTCTGAAGTCTTATTACAGAAGATAATCATACATACATACATATGCTCACGCCTGTATTCCCCGAAGGGGTAGGCAGAGGTGTTGTAATAACAACACCCACTTTTCACCGAAGATGATTAAGTGCCAACGTGACAGATGGTGAGTCTATCGCCGTTACCGACACTATACATACGTCTTTGAATTACTTCTGAGACATCTACACGTTTCCTCGCGATGTTTTCCTTCACCGTAAAGCACGTGGTATAGCTGCAGAAGTTTTTAGAAAAACTCACAGACCGCTGGGATTCGAACTTGCGTCGTTTGCGTACCAGGTGAGTAACCTAAACTCCACGGCCACCACGGCTCTTTGGTCCAGTCTTGGTTTAACACATTCACTGCTGAAATTTCGTCTTCTTCGTAAATTCTCTAACAGTTGGACGCGCAGGTGCGTCGTTAGCAGCGAACGCGTTAAACCATGTTCTTATAAGTAAACTTTCAATACTCGTTACAGCTTCCAACATTCGACGCGAAGTTCCCAGCGCGTGTCCTAGGTGTGCCCGCGCCAGAGATATCTTGGTTCAAGAACGGCGCGCCCATCAGACCGTCGGAGAAGTACTCCATGAAGAAGGATGGTGACGCCGTCTGTCTGTACGTGAGGGACATCGGCCCTGACGACGCTGGGGCTTATAAATGTGTCGCGAAAAATAGAGAGGGAGAAGCCAGCTGTGAAGCTAATCTTGAAGTTGTTGATAAGATGTAAGTTTCTTGCTTAGACCTGTGATGCATTCACCTATTTAATCAAATCTTATAGACCTGACATGGTTATTAGCTGCATATCTAGCTGATAGAAAGCACTTACCGTAGCACATAGGCGATTGTTATACAGTCCTTTCCCCGTCAACTAAATGGTCAAAGGATAACACAATTGCTTGCCAGATTTTTTTTTGCTATGAACCGGTAAAAAACAGAGTTCAACTAGAACATGATAATAAAAACCCGCATTAAGATCCGTAACGTAATGAACGATGCGTACACAGAGACAAAATAATTGTGGTGACTTCAAAAAGTGCCGACGCATTCACAGAAGGGTCCCCGAAGGGGTAAGCAGAGGTGTTGTAACAACAATACCCACACGGCGACTGCTCAAACCCCATGGCCTTGACGGCTCTTTTTTGGCGACTTCAATATACATTTAAACATTGTGAACGTTTGGTGAACAGTGGTCGCAGACAGAAGGTGGAGCCACCATCGTTCCTTAAGAAGATCGGAGATATCGAGGTGTTGCGCGGCATGAGCGCCAAGTTCACCGCCTGTGCCACTGGCTCACCCGACCCCGACGTCGAGTGGTCAGTATATACACACACACACACACACACCCATATACAGGTTGTCGGAGAAAAAGGAACAGCTGTCTTCTAGAAGCTGTAGGGTTTTATGAATATATCACTATATTACAATCGAAAAATATCTAGCTCCAACGATAACGTAGTTATAAGCTATGGCCAAAGAGCTCGCGGCCTTAAGCAATTGAATGAACGCGCGGCCGCCGTTACCTACATTCCGTACGCGGTCATTCAACTTTTTAAATTAAGGGGAAGGTTAATGGTTTCGAAAAATGGTTTAATGGGTTTATTTCAGGATTTATTAGTGGGAGAAAAAAAATAAAAACGTAGTTAGATTTCACGTTAATAACCCTACGTTACAGCTGGTTTTTATGCGAAAATAAAGTCTTGATATGGTTAACTTTGAACATCAATTACTCGAAAACGGAAGAAAATATTTTTGTCATAATAATTTTAATTGCTTCCTAAAATTATAACCTATCACATATTCTTAGAGCTGTCCCGGTTTCCCCGACACCCTGTATATATACATATGTCACTGACCTCTACTTACAAATGACATATTTATTTTTGGTATCGATTTGAGGGCCTCTGGAAAGATTAATGAACATCCAATTTAGTTACTATGGAACTAAATTGTCGACGAATTTCGTTAATCGAAAATAAGTCGACGACTAATTCCAGTCCACTCATTCAGTCTACTTGTAGCATAGGAGTCACAGATATATCACGATTCTAACCACGTGGAATTCCAAGACCACCACGTCGTGATCTTGGTGGGTGGGAGGCCTTGAGGGCCTACCATCATCGGTTAGCAGAACGTATTAAGAATTTCTGAGCACATTTCATTTTTGTACCGTAAAATTAAACGTCAAAGCTAATAAGTTCTTATTACGCGTTGCTTAAACGATCATAGTTGGTCCCCGCTTAGCCCAAGTTAATTTCAAATTTGACCAAATCCATACACAGTGTCACCATAAAATTAATTCAGTAAGCCAGACTAAGGAATATGCCCAAAAACATCACACACAATAAGCTTATAATTTTTTGCTAAGGTTCCGCAACGACGAGAAGTTATTCCCGTGCGAGCGTATCCGCATGGACAAGGAGACTACTGGTCTTCTTCGGCTTAACATCAGCGGCGTAGATCCTACTGACGTCGGCACCTACCGCTGCAGGATATACAACCCTCACGGAGAGGACTCCTGCACTGCACAACTTACATATGACAGTCAGAATTATTCATGTTATTTATTGCCTTCATTTCTTTGATTCGAGTTCGATTCAAGTCTTTGAGCTTAACTCGATGCTTTCAAATTAAAAAATATCCTTATTTGATTACCCTTTAACAAAGTACTTTCAAATCGTCAGAACGATACGATTACATAGGATTATACATGCTACTGCCAGTTTCGGAAGGTTGCTTTTACTGCTTTACAAAATTTTTTTTATTTAAAAAGAGTAATTACTGAGTTTCTTGCCAGGTTCTTCACAGTAAAAGCAACCTTCCGAACCTGGCGATAGCATGTATAATCCTGTAAAATAATGTAATTCTGACGATTTGTAAAAAGTGTATTCGAATGGCGTCAGGCCTGGAGCCGCAGTCGAGCAAGCGTCCGCTGGGCGATCAGTACTCGGACTTCGACAAGATGAAGAAGACAGGCGTCCCCATGCCGCTGGCCGACCGCCCCATCATCTCGCGGATGGCCGACCGCCACCTCACGCTCTCCTGGCGACCCTCCATCCCGCACGGCCCGCGCTTCCCCGTCACTTACCAGGTACATACACGCACTATTGACCGCCCCATCATCTCGCGGATGGCCGACCGCCACCTCACGCTCTCCTGGCGACCCTCCATCCCGCACGGCCCGCGCTTCCCCGTCACTTACCAGGTACATACACGCACTATTGACCGCCCCATCATCTCGCGGATGGCCGACCGCCACCTCACGCTCTCCTGGCGACCCTCCATCCCGCACGGCCCGCGCTTCCCCGTCACTTACCAGGTACATACACGCACTATTGACCGCCCCATCATCTCGCGGATGGCCGACCGCCACCTCACGCTCTCCTGGCGACCCTCCATCCCGCACGGCCCGCGCTTCCCCGTCACTTACCAGGTACATACACGCACTATTGACCGCCCCATCATCTCGCGGATGGCCGACCGCCACCTCACGCTCTCCTGGCGACCCTCCATCCCGCACGGCCCGCGCTTCCCCGTCACTTACCAGGTACATACACGCACTATTGACCGCCCCATCATCTCGCGGATGGCCGACCGCCACCTCACGCTCTCCTGGCGACCCTCCATCCCGCACGGCCCGCGCTTCCCCGTCACTTACCAGGTACATACACGCACTATTGACCGCCCCATCATCTCGCGGATGGCCGACCGCCACCTCACGCTCTCCTAGCGACACCCAGATTACATATTTTAATTTTATAACTGTAGTAAACAAATTAACATAAGCTAACAACATGTAGCGCCATCTAGTTGTGTTTAAGTGCAACTATATATTTTACTATTACTTGTGTCTTAACGTACGATCTCCGAACTCACAATATATTATCTTTTATAATTGAACTTTATCTCCGCTGTTTTATTTCAATAATAACATGCATACTGACGCTTGTATTCCCCGAAGAGGCAGTCATGGATTTACTTATAGTACCCATATTTGGCAAGCCTATTGCTATTAACCGAGCACTAATCCAGACTCTGGCTGCTACTAGGAAATTACTGATTGAAAAACCATATAACACTTTGCCCGAGCCGGAGATTAATGGATTCGACATAATGTTCGACAGAAGCGTTGAGACCAACTTCAGTAGATAGATTTATTGACATAATATTATGTTAACAGGTTGAGATGTGCGAAGTACCAGACGGCGATTGGTTCACGGCGCGCACCGGGCTGCGCTCGTGTGTGTGCGACATTCGCAACCTTGAACCCTTCCGCGACTACAAATTCCGCATCCGCGTCGAGAACAAATACGGTGTCAGCGACCCCTCGCCCCACGCGACCACTCAGCGTGCTAAGCTCCAACCGGACCCGCCCAAATTCGTCCCCTACTTGGACCCCGGCATCGACTTCAGACCAGACACCTCCCCGTACTTCCCCAAAGACTTCGATATCGAGCGTCCGCCCCATGACGGTCATGCCCAAGCTCCTCGCTTCTTACGCCAAGAATATGACTCCCAGTACGGCGTAAAAGGCCACAATGTAAGTTTGTTCTGGTTCGTGTACGGCTACCCGAAGCCCAAGATGACGTATTTCTTCAACGACGAGCCTATTGAGATTGGAGGACGGTACGACTGGAGCTACACTAGGAATGGACAGGCCACGCTCTTTGTCAACAAGTTAGTATACACTCTGTTACTTATTTGTAAGGGGTATGGAAATGAGTTACACTTTTCACCAAATTCATAAAAGACTAGCTGTGCCCTGCGGTTTCACCCGCGTACCATTAGTTTCATACTTATTGGCGCGGAACCCTAATATTTTTAATAAATAAAAGTAGCCTAAGTTACTCCTTGAAACATCAGCTACCTACCAGTGAAAGTCCCGTTAAAATCCGTCCAGCCGTTTCAGAGATTACCCGGAACAAACAGACAGACAGACAGAGAAAAAATTTATAACTTGGTTTTTAGTGTTAGTAGCGTATATACTTTTAGATGCATTTAGTGAAAAGTTTTTATTTTGGATTTACAAACAGACACTTCAATTTTATTTATCTGTATAGATGTATAGATTCCAACTTGATAGATGGTTTTTCCATTTCAGACACTAAATATAGTTTGCAATGTCTTTGAATTTCTTGACAGCGATGTTTTCCTTCACCTTGAAGCTCGTTTGTGACATCAAAGCGCTTAAGTTTTTAGAGTGCTCATTGGTATATAAAAAGCCGCTGGGAATTTAAATTAAGTCGCTTGAGGCAAAAATGAAAAAAAAAAATTGTTCCTGCTAATATCGGTAACGGCTGGACGGATTTTAACGACATTATCAGTAGCAGATAGCTGATGTCACAAGGAGAAACTTAGGCTACTTTAATTTAAAACAAAAATTACGGTTCCACGAATGAAAATAAGCTGTGGCACAGCAAATTCTTAAATCTTTAAAACTTACAATTAAATGGACTTTCAGATTTCATATTCAGATAAACCTTAAGTACATTTAAGCCAAAACCTCGACTTAAAACATTTTTTTTTAAATTTACACCTCACTTCCTTCCAATAGGATGTTAGAACGCGACGTGGGTTGGTACGAAGCAGTGGCGACCAATGAGCACGGACAGGCTCGTCAAAGAGTTCGGCTTGAGTTGGGAGAGTATCCGTACTTCATCCGACGACCGGAGGAGACCATCGCACTGCAGAGGAAGACCGTACGGATGGACGCAAGGGTCACCGGCGTGCCATATCCTACACTCAAGTGGTATAAGGACTGGCAGCCACTAGCACCCAGCTCTAGAGTCAAGGTACTAACTTAGAAGCCACTTAGGTCAATGAATTTTAAAGTAGTTTTTAAAGATTGAACGCCGTATCTTGGAAGGGAAAAAAATTTGAAGTCAGACATAAGTCAGAGTGATGAAATCTAGACGTGAAACGAATAATTTTGGGGTCTCCTGTTACAGTACTAAGCTCCCTTATTGTGTTTGTAGTCGACTTTTTTTTTTTTTAAGATATATTTGATCTAATAATATACATCTACAACGCCACGATAAAATTTTCGTAAATGAATGTTATTATTTAAAAAATCAGTAGTAATTAAAAAACAACTGTAAATTCATTTACAGACTTACATATACCAAATTATAATTGTATCTTTGCATCGACACATCAGCATTTTGAAAACAAGCCAATGCTTCTCCTGTTAATCAAAGCATGAAAATGCAATTTAAGGAGAACGAACTCTTTTTTTTTAAATCTATTTATTTTAGATATTCAATAGGACTTCTACCAAAACTTTACTTCTGTCTTAGATCCAGTTCATAGATCCGGATACAACAGTGTTAGTGATCAACGACGTGATCCTTAAAGACGAGGGATTGTACTCAGTGTCGGCGCGCAACGTGGCCGGCTCGGTCAGCGCCTCCGCTATGCTGCACGTTGAAGAATCACAACACGAATACTCTGACAGGTGAGTTTTATTGCATTTACTATAGATGTAGCAGCGTTTCTCCGCTCGCTACACAGATGGCGCTACTCACTAACAATTGAAAGTTTGAGTACAAACACGCGGGAATCTAAATCGCGCTATGAGAGTTTCGTGCATTGCAGTATATAAAGATATTCTATGAGTTATATTAAGACTGTGTGACATTCACTTATGACACTTCGTTATGTCAGTATTGACAAAATTTATTATTTTCTGAGATTCTTTCAAAAGAGGGTACTTCACTTTTCCATTGTTTTTGTGTTTTTTTTCCATTGTTTTTGTCCACAAAGTGTTTTTCTTTTATAAACTGTGATATAATTTTATGATGTTAATATAATTATCTATATAATTAAATTTATTATTTTAGTGTTAATATAATTTAATGAAGTTAACGCGTGATCATAGCTGTCTAAACGCAGAATTGCTAGCGACTTGGAATAAAATAGCTTCGAATCATTTTGAACCATTTTTATTAATTTTAATATTAATATTAATGTGATATATAAATAATTTTTGATAAAATGTCCATGATGCCTAGCTGAGATTCTTACCGGTTCTTTTCAGAAAGCTACTTAGTTTCCGAACCGGTGGTAAATTTTCGATGTTCATGAGTATCTACTGAATAAATAATTTTCATTTTCAAATATGAGGCATTACGAGTATATTGTTTTGTGTAGGATCCGCGAGCATCCTCCCCGCGTGAAGACCAGCACGAAGCCGTTCGGTGACTTCTACGACCTCGGAGACGAGCTCGGCCGAGGAGTCCAGGGCGTCGTCTACCACGCTGCCGAGAGACTCTCAGGTACTGAACAGAACTGAACTCTCAATGGTACAGGCCCCGCTGGAATCGAACTTGTGTCGCTTACGTAGCAGGCGAATTCTCAAACACCAAGACCTCTTCAAAAAAATTTAAAAAGGTTAAATATAACTATATTTATCCAGGTCGCAACTACGCCGCGAAGATAATGCACGGCCACTCGGCCTTGAAGCCGTTCATGAAGAACGAACTAGACATCATGAACATTCTCAACGACCGCCATCTGATCAGACTTCATGACTCGTACGAACATGAGCACACGTTGGCGTTGGTCATGGAGCTGGCATCTGGAGGCGAGCTGGTGAGGGACAGGCTGCTCCGGTCGCCAGGGTACACCGAGCGGGAGGTGGCCGGGTACATACGGCAACTGCTGCGGGGACTCAAGTACATGCACGATAATAGTGTCGCGCATTTGGGCTTGACGGTGAGTTTATTAAATCATCAAGATACTTCGAAATTTTAATGCTTTTCCTGCGAGGCTAGAGGTCGTGGGTTTGGTCTTCACTGACGGTTGAAAGACAGATATATGTGGAAGAAAATCGTTGAAGAAAGTCACCATTTCCATATAAAGATTTTTCGTCTTATTAACAAAAACATTCTTCCACGGCTCTTGATACGGTTTTTATTGACATCGATAAGTTGAGTTCCGATGAAGCCAATCGGCAGCTTATTTCCATAATAGGTATGTTCATAGAAAATCGCGAAGAGTCGTTTTTTTTTTTAATTTTAAATTTGAAAGCGAATCGCTATTGTTGTACCTATAAGTACAGTGTTAATGTAGTCTAGTTTCCATGGTACATAATTGTATGCTTAGCCTTAAAATATTTATACAGGGAGTAGGCAGAGGAAGATGCTATAATGACAAAAATTTTTAGTTGACAGCGTGACATATCATGAAGTGTTTATCACTGACTAAGGCTGTTTCGTCTTTAACTTTTCTTCTCAGACGTCGGTATGCAAGTTTTATTTGTAAGCAAAGCGTGTGGTACTATATGACACTGCACTTTGATATTATATACTTATATTTTGTATGAATGTGTGTGTGTAGATCGGCGAACTGCTCCTGTCCCACGTGGGCAGCGACGAGCTGAAGCTGTGTGACTTCGGTCTTTCTCGTCGCATACAGTTCAACCAACACGCCACTCTCGACTACGGCATGCCTGAATACGTCGCGCCAGAGGTAACTTATATTTTAAATATTGTTTATAATAGTTGCTAGGTTCCTTCATGGTTTTTTTTTTGGAGCTGGAGAACGAAGATACAGATATGCAAACCTTAGTTGTAGTCCTATATAGGTGTGTGTTAAGAGGTAGGTAATTGGTTCGAATGCTCACGAAACATGTAAAATAATACTGCTATTACCATGATAGTTTTAATCTTATTATGAGACAGATGTATATGACGTGTATAAGTCTGTCACTGTCACACAGTGGAACTATGATGGCAATAAGAGCTTATGGTAAGGCCCCAGATTTAACACGTTCCAACGTCAAAAAATTTCGGAGTCGGGTTGTGGTTGAGTTTCAAAGATGGCGGATCAATACATTTCGTGCGGCACCAATTACACCAAGAGAAAGTCGGTTATATTTAAACACAAACCTATACTTAGCGTGGGGATTATGTTACTTTGTCTACAGGTCTACGATACAAAATGTATGGCAATGACAATGTGCCCGATTTATGTTATTTCCACACATTTTATATCGCTTCTATTAGCGCAAGCGCGAGAGAATGTTACTTTGTCTAGGCCTACAGTAAGCCTAGACAGTAGATAGCGTAGTTATTTTTCTTCAATGTAGCTATATACCCAAATTATTATATCCTTTGATTTCTCGCCCTCTCTAAACATAAGCCTAGCTACATCAGTAACTACGTAAGATTACTCCAAAATGTCTGTGCCCAACAGGGTCCATATTATTAATCTAGGATAAGTCTTACTGTCCATACCTGTAAGTGCTAGGCTAGCAATAAATGGAAATTGAAAGATGCGAATTTATCCCTACACGTGTATATTTTGTTTATAAGGTGGCATCAGGCGAAGGCGTGTCGTTCGGCGCGGACATGTGGAGTGTTGGCATCATTACATACATCTTACTTAGCGGACACTCGCCCTTCCGCGGCGCCAACGATAGGGAAACCCTCACCAAGATCAGGGAGGGTCGCTGGGAGTGGCACAATGAGGAGTGGTGGTCCAGATTGAGCACCGAGTCCCGGGACTTTATATCGAAGTTGTTGGTGTACAAGTGGCACGATCGTATGGATGTGTCGGCCGCCCTCGACCACCCCTGGCTGACCCTCGCTGACAGGATCTACCACGACGAGTACCAGATCACCACCGACCGACTCAGGAACTACTATAACTTGTACAGGTGAGATTTTTTGTAACGTCCTTTTTAAGCTAGTTGTAAGCCGCGTAGGATAAATTTCACGGATGGCTGTTTTCGCTTCACCTTATTTTAAGTTAAATCTCTCTCACATAATATGAACTTACGATAGAAATTTACAATATTGTTTTTTTTATCCAAACATAATATTTCTTTCATAAGCATTAAGTGAAAAGCTGTTAATTTGGATTTGACACTTATATTTTAATTATCTGTTTAGAAATAGATATTGATACAACTTTTGGTAGTATCGGTATCTATACTATAAATAACAGGTTAAAAAAATACACATATTTTAATTGAGCAATGTGACAGATTTTTCCATTGCGGTCTCGTGCATTCTTGAATTACTTCAAAGCACGCTTCTTTGAATTACTTCTCAGACATAAGTTTTTTAGAAAATCTCATTGGTACAAGCCTCGCTGGAATTTGAACTTACATCGTTTGTGTAACAGGCTACTGGTCAAACCCCACGGCCACCACGGCTCTTATATATAAAGTATAGCTATGATGTTGGTATCGTGCAGGGATTGGACGGGCAACGCGCAGTGCCGCAACTGGTTCAGACGGCGACCATTGAGCGGCGCCTTCGAGCATCCCTCCAAGATGGTCTACCCGCCCGGAGAGGTCTACACACCTGAAGGTTACTATAACTTATTGAAAATGAAAATGAAAATGATTTATTCAGTTTAGGCCCTGGTAAGGCACTTATGAATGTCGAGAAATTTACCACTGGTTCGGAAACTAGCCTTCTGAGAAGAACCGGCAAGAAACTCTAATTCTATTGTTTACTAGGTGTGCCCTGCGGTTTCATGGGTAGCCCGCGGTACCCTAATGTTAATTTATAAAAAAAATAGCATAAGTTACTCCTTGTAACATTAGCTATCCGCAAATGAAAATGAAAATGATCCGTTAAACTCGGTCGTGGTGTATCGGATATTAGCCGGAACAAACAGACAGACTGACGGAGAACAAGTTTTTAAATTGGTATTTTTATGTGAGTATCGTATATACTTTCATATTCAGTTAAAAGCTGTTAATTTGAAATTAGAAACAGACACTTAAATTTTATTTATCTGTGTAGACTACCAACCTACCTTCACTTCTACAAAAACTTGTCAAAACTGACCCACGTCCTCTTTTTCCTACTTTCTATAAATAATTATCTCCCTGGCCTTACCCCAAACATTGTTGGGGTCGGCACTTGATTCAACCCGATATGGCTCCATGTTAGTCGCAATCAACTTATTGACTCCTTGTCCGTTATGTGCGCCTGGTACTTCGTGTACCATATCTTCATCTCCCTGGCCTTATCCCAAACATTGTTGAGGTCGGCACATGATTCAACCCGATGTGGCTGATCACCTGATTGTTATACGAAGCGACTGCCAACACCAGTATCGCTAGAACTCTAGTAGGTATCAGATATGTAATGTTATTTTGTGTAATGTCCAGGTACACCAGACCGGCAGCCTCACGACCGCCAGCCTGGAACCCACGACCTCCAGTTCAAGCAATGGGAACATCCCGACTGGGAGGTCTCAGCCACCTCCGAGAGCCAGTCAGTACCGCATACTACCTACTTGACCTTCCACTACCCACAATCCACCTGTCACTTTAAAAGCCAGTGGCTTTCTACTACCCCCCAACCTACCTTCACCTTCACCTTATCTCCACCTAATACGTACATTCTGTCTGACCCTACGTATTATGCCCGGAAACAATTAATTTACCCCCTCAACATATTATTACACTAGCGGACGACACGCGGTTTCACTCGCGTAGTTCCCGTTGGAGTACGGAGATAAAATATAGCCTCAGTGATAATGTTTTTTATGTTGTGATATTTTTTTAATCGGTCCAGTACTTTTTGTGCCAAATAGTTTCAAACATTTAAATCTTTCCTCTTCATAATAAGTCAAACTCAAAAATATCTTTATTCGATTAGACTTTTTACAAAGTACTTTCAAATCGTCAGAATGACATGGATTATACATGCTACTGCCAGGTTCGGAAGGTTGCTTTTACTGAGAAGAACCTGGCAAGAAACTCAGTAATTACTCTTTTCAAAATATTAAACAAAGTAAATCACTTGAGAAATGTAAGCCCATGGACACAGTTCCAATGCACAAATTTCAATAAAAATTAACATAAAGAGAAGTCTAGTAGTTGTACTTATATCTAAATGCGTAGCTTGAGATGACCAGCCCCCACAAGCAGCACCTGTTCACAAGTATGACGAGAATGCCAGCCATAGATAATATTAGCTAAGAAGTATAGATATGCTCACGCCTGTATTCCCCGAAGGGGTAGGCAGAGGTGTTGTAATTTTCTACACCCACATTTCACCGAAGATTATTAAAGTAACAACGTGACAGATGGCGAGTCTATCGCCTTCTCAGACACTATAATGACGTCTGTAAATTACTTCTCAGACATATGCAGGTTTCCTCACGATGTTTTCCTTCACCGTAAAGCACGTATTGCGAAATCACTGCACATAAGTTATATGAAAAACTCATTAGTACAGGCACCGCTGAGATTTGCACGTTTGTCGCTTGTATAGCAGGCGTGTGCTCTAACAAATTATTCCACTATATTGCCTCTTCCTTTAGCCAGCCGTCGTGTATCAAGAATCTAATACTATTATAATTGACAATGTTTCGTGGTTCCAGCTACCAAAACGGTCCGGACACATATTTGCTTCAACTACGCGACACAGCGTTCCCGGTGCGTCTGCGTGAATATATGAAGGTTGCCTGCAACCGCTCGCCCGGGTACTCGCTTAACGTTCACGACACATACGATCCTAGGGTAAGTCACTTATTTCACGCCATGACTAATGAGCGCTCAGCCAAAATAGTGGGGATGAATGCGCATTATATTCGCGTCGAACCATACAGACTGACAGAGACAGACTCATAAAATGACTATTGCGCATTCAAAGTCAGCGCTCATAACTCGTGACAGCACCTGTACCAACCTATTACAGTTTGAACGGAATGGTAGCGGAGCTTATGAATGAGTTTCTTCTGGAAACAGGATTAAAATTTATCGAAGCGCAATTCATTATTAGTAATGTAAGAATTTCCCAAGTGAAATTATTTTATTACACAAAACAAAACAAGAAGCAGAGTAAGGCAGATTAGAGAATACAACGGATATAGTCAATTAGAACAGATATAAAGACTATTACTCTGCTTTTCATTTCGATACCAGATGATTTGTTTGTAAATGTACCTTGTATTATTCCAGACGCCCATCATCCGCGAGCGTCGTCGCTTCACCGACATTATGGACGAGGAGATCGACGACGAGCGACGCGAGCGCATCTACGGCTACGGTAACGAAAACTGCGCCGCCAGACGACTCAGGCACGAACTGGGCACACGGCTGGACTCATACGCCGAAGCTCAGGCCCTCATGGAATCCAAACGGGATGGACAACTACCCTTCTTCCGCGAGAAACCTCAACTACTACCCATCAGAGAAGGCGAGCCGGCGCAACTGGCGTGCTACGCCGTCGGCGACCCAACCCCCGTCATACAGTGGTTCAAGAACGACATGGTCATCGCCGAGGGACAGCGGATCAAGATTGAAGAGGACGGCCAAGGACGGTCGGTACTCAAGTTCACCACCGCCATGCACCACGACATTGGCTTCTACAAGGTCGTCGCCAGGAACAAGGTGGGGCAAACCGTCGCTAGGACCAGAATAGTAGAGGCTACCACCCCTGATGCACCAGACAGTCCCACCGCGGCCGAAGTATCCGACACGGAAGTGTTACTGCGCTGGAAGCAACCCAAGTACGACGGCAACTCTCCCGTAGTGTGTTATAGCTTGCAATACAAAGCCGGCGACTCGGTCGAGTGGCGCACCGTCGCCAACAACATCGACCACGAGTTCTTCGTCGTCAGAGACCTACAACCTGATACCAGCTACCAGTTCCGCCTATCGACCCGCAACAGGATCGGATGGAGCGATAAGGGAATACCCACCGCTTTGGTCAAAACGAAACCATCCGGCGCCGCTCGCATCGAAGTCACAAAAGCCATGAAGCATTTACAACAGCTCACCGAATCCGGACAAGAGATTGACCTCGACGAGGAGAGGCCACATTTGGACTACTCCACGGAGGAGAGCCCAGCCGACTGGATCACATCGAATTCGTTCACAGAGCGATACAGCTTCGTATCGGAGCTATGGCGTGGTAAATTCTCGATCGTCGTGAAAGGTATAGACAAGACGAACGACAGCGTGGTCGTCGCCAAACTACTAGAGAACAGGCCAGAAACGGAGGTGCAAATCCAGAGGGAGTTCGAATGCCTGAGGAGGCTGAAGCACGAGAGGATATCGAACCTTATCGGGGCCTATCAAGTGCCAGGTTCCCCCGTCGCCGCTCTTCTGTTAGAAAAGCTGCAAGGCGCTGATATATTGACATATTTGTCGAGTAGGCATCAGTACAGTGAACAGACGGTGGCCACGATAGTGTCCCAGATGCTGGATGGGCTGCAGTACCTCCACTGGCGAGGAGTGTGTCACCTGGACCTGCAGCCTGATAACGTAGTGATGGCCTCGGTGCGCTCCATCCAGGTGAAGCTCATCGACTTCGGCTCAGCACATAGGGTCACCAAGCTAGGCACCAGCGTGCCGCAAGTCGGGGAATTGGAATACAAAGGTCAGTTCATTTGAAACCTAATTTTACATTAAAGAAGATCAGAATTTTGTATTCATTTTCACCAAAAGATACACTGATTTCTAAACATTTATATAATGACGTGGAGTTAAAGCAGTCGACTGCTACGCGAGCGACGCAAGTTCGAATCCCAGCGGGGGCTGGACCAATGAGTTTATCTAAAAACTATGTGCAGTGACTTCAAACCACGTGCTTCTCGGAGGAGGAAAATATAATGAGGAAACCTGCATATGTCTTAAGAAGTAATTCAAACACGCATGTATAGTGCCTGAGACGGCGATAGATAACCATTTGTCACGATATGGCTCTTAATGATCTTCGGTCAAGTGTTTTTATTACAACACCTACCTCTTCGGGATATTCAGGAGAGCATATATACATGTAATACATACATACATGTAAATAAAATTAATTATTGTTATTTTTTAGCGCCAGAGATAATAAACGACGAGCCAGCGTACCCCCAGACGGACATGTGGTCGGTGGGAGTGTTGACGTACATCATGCTCTCGGGAGTGGCGCCATTCCGCGGACAAGACGACCAGGAGACCAGGCAGAACATCTCCTTCGTGCGGTACCGGTTCGAACACCTCTACAAGGAGATCACGCAGGTATTTACTACACTATAAGGTCTACTTTTGTTTACCTAGCTCACGTTGAAATAAAACTAGAATGGGAAGATCGTATGGGATATGACCACGGCCATCTCTAGGCCCGTAGATCGTGTTAATCCACGTCTAAATATAAAAGGCATAGTATACATACATATGCTCACGCCTGTATTCCCCGAAGGGGTAGGCAGAGGTGTTGTAATTTTCAACACCCACATTTCACCGAATATGATTAAGTGCCAACGTGACCGAGGGTGAGTCCATTGCCGTCTCAGGCACTATACGTACGTCTTTGAATTACTTCTCAGACATATGCTGGTTTCCTCACGATGTTTTCCATCACCGTAAAGCACGTGGTGTGAAATCACTGTACATAAGTTTTTAGAAAAACTTATTGGTACAGGCCCCGCTGGGATTCGAACTTGATTCGCTTGCGTAGCAGGCGACTGCTCAAACCCCGAGGTCACCACGGCATAGTATACATATTATATGCTTACTAAATCTAGCCATTTTTTTTTAAATTTTAACGCTTTCGTCATCAAGCGTAAGGCACAGTAATGTGGAGGTGTCGATTTAAAGATAAAACACTAAAATTACGCGCTGTTAATTTATCTGTGTAGTTTGTCAAGTTTGAATAGTTTGTCTGTGTGTAATTTTGAAATATTAGTAAGCGATATTTCTGCTGTGGGAACGGAGTGCGACGGCAGTATGAAACTCCCACTAGGCATTATATAGACAACCCAGGCAGTCGTATAAATGTAATTGTTGTAATTTCAGGAGGCGACCCGTTTCCTGATGCAAGTGTTCAAGAAGGTGCCCCTGAAGAGGCCGAGCGCCGAGGAGGGGCTGGAGCACCGCTGGCTGCAACACTCCGACTTCATCAACAAGAAGAGGGAACGGGCCGTCTTCCTAGGGAACAGGCTTAAGGTAGACCATTTAAACTAGTGGCTGATGATTGACCCCAATATGATGCAGGTCCTAGCGTTATATAAAACTTAGTGTGCTGTAAAAATTATTCAGTTATTTTATTTAGGAATCAGTTATTTTAACTGAATGTTGAAAATGAGTTTGTACTTGATGTTTACCTGAATCAAATTAGGTGCTATTTATTTATTACTACGCCCCGCTGTTCTCAGCGGTAAATTTTCGACATTTATAAGTGCCTTACCACTTACCAGGGCCCAAACTGAATAAATATTTTACATTTTCAACCCCGTAAACATCAATTTTATAGAGTCTTCTAACTTATATTTTAATATGGTGATTTTTCAAGACTATTTTTTATTTATTTATCTTTCTTAAAAACCACTTTCTATTAACTATAAGCACAACAAAAACATACAAATAGGTGCAGCCGTTCTGAAGTGATACCGTGGCATTCAATATACAATCGATTTTTATTTAAATAAATTGCTGTACACACGAGATTTCATCGTCTTTAACGACGTAACTAAACCTTGACACCTTATTTTATCTGCTAACAAATAACATAACATACTGAATGGTTTGTAATTTGCCAGGAATTCTCCGAGGAGTACCACGAGCGCAAGGCGGCGGAGGCCTCGCAGGCCGACAGTGTGAGCGCGGCCTTCGGCGGAGCGCGACGACTGGCACGGTCTAACTCCATACAAGACGAACTGCTCACCACATTCGCCACGCACTGACACATCACAAAGATCACACACATACCCCAACAATCGGACTAGCCTCGGACGTTATTACATTGTAAAGTTATTACTAATGTCCATAAAAGTCTGCCTTCAAACCCCCCCACACCTCACAGCACGCTTGGAGCTAACTAAGATTTTTTTGGTAGCAGAAAAAAAATAATTTATCAAAATATCTATTACGTATGCTACATTGTTGAACAAATACACTATGAAATAAAATTAATGACGGTTTATTAAAATTGGTAGTGTAATCTCATACATGCTGTAATTAATTACACGATAATATGTCAAATTAAATAAAAATGTTGTTAATAGAATAGTTCCAAGCGTCGATCCCATGTCAACTTCACGTATTATATAATGTCTAACGAACTTCTAGTCATAAAGGGAATTTTGTTACTCGCGTTGTTATTGTTAAGCTATTTATTATACATTTTTACTATTTATACTAATTGGTATATCGGTGCTCCATTATTGATGAACTTAATAAAGAGCATTCATTGATAAAATGTATTTTAATTCATTATATTTATGTATTTATAACATTATGATATGATACAACCTTTTATACAAAATGAACTCTATGCGAACTCTACCATACAAAGGTAATGAATGATACAAAATTAATGATGAACCTATATTAAAATATAATATTATGTAAATATTTGTATACAATGTTCTTTTGTTCGTTTGTTCAAACTCAGATATATCTTTATTCGATTAGACTTTATACAAAGTACTTTCAAATCGTCAGAATGAACTCTTGAAGATATTACATAAATTGTATGATACAAATCGATTTTAGTGTCCTTCGCCCGTCTGCAGGTACCAGGGTATCATAAAACACGAGGAGGTAATTCCTGCTCTTAAGTTGATTTTAGCCCCACTATTCCAAATCTAAAAGTATGAGTGTATTGAGAAAACTTCGCTAAAAGTACCAGGAGCACATAAGTCGTAAGCGCATTACTGTTAATGTTTCGATACAAAATTTTCTCAACTATTTATATTTTAATATTCTTCTTTTGAATTGTAATTTCGCACACATTTACTTTAAACTGAAACAATCAAAAACTAAACATAAAAATATCTAAATTGTTAAGGATGCGACGTCGCCATCTTTGCACGTATAAACAAGTTTGACAGCCGTGGATACAAGGCTTTTGGTTCAACCCTTCTATACCCATTTAAAATAAGTTACATGTTTAATTGGGAATAAGATAATAATTATAGATAATTAACATGTGATGAACCTACAAAATACCTTGTAGGTTCATACAATGAAAAGTACAAGTTTTGTTAGAAAAGTTCGCTTATTTTTGTGTTGCCATTTAAAAAATGGAAATGATCA
The DNA here is from genome assembly GCA_964035505.1 of Watsonalla cultraria. Lineage (NCBI taxonomy): Eukaryota > Metazoa > Arthropoda > Insecta > Lepidoptera > Drepanidae > Watsonalla > Watsonalla cultraria. The sequence continues at coordinate 896,822 of OZ037712.1, read as the reverse complement.
TTCATTCAATAATACGAGCTGTTTATTACTCGATATATTAGGAAATATTCAGATTATTATTTAGGGATTAATAATTGTGGTATCCTCACAATTATTAAGTCACCATCTCCTTTTAATTTATGTCCCTTTATTACAAACGCCTAAGATAATCCTTGGTCTAAAATGACTTCTATATCATTGTGTCATACGTCATTTCAAGACATAGTGTCATATAGTCTTGGTTTAAACTATGTTTTATACTAAGAGTGATGATACCTTCTGAACCGACAATAACAGAGGTTCCCGTAGGAATACTAAGTACCTATTCCGTTCGCTGTGTGACTTTACGTTACCTGTAAAAAGTGAATGCTTACTCCGCAAAGGCGTGTGATATAATACTTTATTAAAACTATTCAGACAAAAACTAGCGATTTTTAAACAGCGCCATCTTTCGACACTAGTTTGAAATAAATTATTACATTTTATTTTCAACTAGCTGTGCCCCGCGGTGTCACCCGCGTAGATTTAGTTTCTTCCTTATATTTTTAATAAATAAAAGTAGCTTAAGTTACTCCTTGAAACATCAGCTACCCGTCAGTGAAAGTCCCGTTAAAATCGGTCCAGCCGTTTCAGAGATTACCCGGAACAAACAGACAGACAGACAGAGAAAATTTTTTAAACTTGGTTTTTCAGTGTCAGTAGCGTGTATACTTTCATATGCATTTAGTGAAAAGCTGTTATTTTGGAATTACAAACAGACACTTCAATTTTATTTATCTGTATAGATATCAAAGTGGTTTAAATTAGACAGCACTGCAATGAATCGCACAAAATATTATTCATAAACTTTAAATCACAAGATTACAATAAAATAAAATACATACACAATTCATCGTAATAATATACATCTGGTACATTTTTTATGGTAACCGCTTACCAGTAGGTCTAGACAAATTAACACTCTGTCGCGCTGGCGCTAATGGAAACGATAAAAAAATGTATGGGAATGACATAATTCAGTCACGTGACATTTAATTCCCGTACATTTTGCATCGTTTCTACTAGCGAAGCGTGAGGATAATGTTACTTTGTCTACAGGGCTAGGGGAGTTATCATATTGCTGCCGGCGTTTATTTTTGATCTGCACTATTTCCACTTTTGCAATAAAAAAATTTAAAAATCGTACACCAGTTAGATGTTTCAGATATACCCACATTTCAACGAATTGTGTGTCCTTATTTGAATTTCGAATTTTCTCGCATCGCGGGATACGCTTGCGTGACGAAATATGCATAATATCTGAAAACACCCTTCTTATTGAAAACACTAGCTATGCCCCGCGGTTTCACTCGCGTAGATTTTAATTTCATGGTTGCCCCCGGATCCCTAATGTTTTAAAAAAATCTACTCTAAGTTACTCCTTGTAACATTAGCTATCCGTCAGTAAAAGTTCCGTTAAAAACCGTCCAGCCGTTTCCAAACAGACAGACAAACAAAGAAAAATTTTACCAATTGGTTTTTCTATGTCAGTACTGTATATACTTTCATATGCATTTAGTGAAAAACTGTTATTTTGGAGTTACAAACAGACACTTCAATTTTATTTATCTGTATAGATATAGATTACATTATTATCACCTTTACAAGAGTATTCACTACACATATTAGTTAGCTTTAGACCATTTTAAAAGATTAATATCGTCTATGGAGAAGCCAAAAGTTCAATGATCTAAAACTAAGGTTGACTAGCAAAATGACGGCAACTTTAAAATATAATATTGAACCTGTGACTACAATTAAGTACTTATCAAAACCTAGGAGGCATACAATTTTTAACATGATTTTCAGAAAGAATACATTAGATTAGTGTCACATTATTTTATGAATGGACAAACTAACAAACAGACTTCCACATCCATAATATCCTTAGCATGATCCACATGACTTGATAGCAAATTATTCCAAAGCAATGATATGAAAAGATCTGCCACAGAATAAGGTAATGAATATATACTAATACTAGCTGTGCCCCGCGGTTTCACCTGCGTAGATTTAGTTTCATCCTTATGGTCGCGGAGCCCTAATATTTTTAATAAAAGGTAGCCTATGTCCTTTCTCAGGGTCTAAAGATTGTCTGTGCCAAATGTCATCAAAATCGGTTGAGAGGTTTAAGCGGGAAAGCGTAACAGACAGACAGACAGAGTTACTTTCGCATTTATAATATATTTCTTGCCGGTTCTTCTCAGAAGGCTAGTTTGCGAACCGAAATTCTCGACTTTCATAAGTGCCTTACCAGGGCCTAAAAAACTGAATAAATATTTTTTCAATATTAGTAGGGATTTATTAGCGATTCATAAACGAGCAAAGCTGCGGATGGAAGCTCTTCATAAATAAATATGAGTAATACAAAAATTAAGCTATTACATCAATTATATTGTGTACCTTATTGTCAAAGGATAAGGAACATATTACTATAATTTGAGTCTTTGATTTAGCATGAAATTTCAAAGACTGAAAAATATTTCTCTGACGATAATTAATTATTTTCATATGTTTGGTGTTCTGTTAGTTATCACTATATTACAAGGCTGTCACAATGCTAGTCCTGACTAATATGTGCTATTATGCTACAACTGTACTTGTTGCCAACACCTTGACTGACACGGTCACAAATCAATCACGAATAGTTCTCATTCCACACATCAGAAGGTCTAGTGCGAGTTTTTCACTGTCGCCGGCACAAATAGCGCAGTAAACGCAGATTTGTATAGAATCGAAACAGCGTCATCTATAGGCCCTTAGAAGGCCCTTATGTGATGCCATACATATATTCGTTCGCGTCTTCGTCGAATATTTGAGAATTAATGAGAAAAGTTGAGAAATTTTACAGCGCCCCGAAGCGGTGACGTGAAGAACTAAAATATGTCATACTAATATTGTCGGAGACGCTAGCGAGTGGAGATTGGCAAACTCGTGATAGGGATACAGTTTGTCTATCAAACATGCATTGATGACTGAATTAAGTTAAAAAGGCTATGTTTAATAGCTATTTCGTCTCCCTACTCTGTGAGGAACTCATGATTTGTTCATAAACTCGTATTCATGAGCAGTTGTAGCCAAGGTCATTGACAACAAGTATACTGTCAAGGTAATATTAACATGTTTCATCTTTTGCCTTTGGTGATGTATTCCTGTACTTTGGCCTGGAACTCCACTTTGTTTTTGTTGTATAACTCTGCAGCTTCTATGTTGAGCGGGTCCTCGAAGTTTAGGAGATCCTGGATGAGTTACAGGTAAATTTTTCAACTAATGAAGTTAAATATTAGACAATTTAATTTCTCTTTAAATCCAGCATATGTTTATTTGCACATTACCATTTGATTATTTATATAAAGGGGTCTTTGTAAAACACACAACTATTATTAGGGTTTTTTGCGATGGTGGGACATGTGGGTACTTAGTTCCTAGGCTGAACTTGGCTTGTTATGTAAGTACCTTACAAATTTATCAGATGGCACTAGAAAGGCTCCGATAAATAAAGAAATAAAAACTATAATAAACATACTTATACCAATCCAGAATGGTACCCGGCAATAGGTGTCATAACAACAACACCCACATTTCGTCAAATATGATTAAGTGCCTATGTGACAGAGGGTGAGTCCATCGCGTCTCAGGCACTATACATATATCTTTGAATTACACTTTGAAGTACACTTACAGTAAATAAAGAGTTGAGCCCCCACACAACATCCTTGAGCCGCCTGGTGGGAGCCCAGCCATGTTCATCTATAGAAGTCTGCCGCAGCAGAGACAAACATATATCGCCGTCCGTATTGATGTTCGGGTGCCATAGCTTTGTCAGACATTTCACTCTGGGGGGCTGGAAAATAACACATATTAATTATTAAGTAAGTAAAGTTTTTCCATTTTTTTTAATATTGTAAACAAAAGAGATACTGATGTCTTTTATCATAGTATGATTGATGCGTGTTAAGCATTCAGCCTAGCATGTATATAATACTAGGTTATCTATGACGTGATCTGAGATGGTGGAAAAATGTCTATGGCAGGAAAATATTATAGTATTATTGGAGGCAAGATTGAAAATGTGAATAAATATGAATTTCTATCTGGGACAGTGTTTACTTTATTATCCACATATTATCAGACTTTTCAATGATTTTATAATTTAGTAGCTTATTCATTTTACACTCATAATTATGTTTAAACAAAGTCTAGACTAAACTAGGATCTAAAACTATGTCCATCCCTTTTTAAATCTATAGCACAGAAAGAGATGGAAATACTATTAAATCAAGGACTATGTTACTACTTAGTCTATGTTTTGTAATAAGGGAGTATGAGTCTTACTTACTTATTTGACTTACTTTTAATTATACAAATATTGATATTACCCAAATCTATGTATACTTGTGAGGTTGATAATATTACAAGCACATTGCCCAGACCAGCTAAAAGGAATCCCTGTGCTAGCAGCAATTACATGAAATGGCTCCAGGCTAATCATTCTAAAGTATCCCAGTGGAATGAGACAAGCCTTCCTAACTCGTTCTTCATGGTATCACAATCATAACACTTTAAATGAAGTATAAACATTTATACTCACAGCCATATTATATTCTTCAGTGACAAAAACACTGAATTTAAATTTGCCTCCTTGCCAGTAACCTTCGTCCGGTGACACAATTAGAATGAACTCGTTCAACACATTGTGGTCGTTAAAATACACGCTACAAGTCCCTGGCAAGTTCTCATTCATCTCCTGAACTTCTTTCACTAGTAACTTGTCCCGCACTGATATCCTTCTCGACACAGGCTCGGTCAATCCGTTTGTAGGTTCAGAATGTTCCTTTTTTAATTTTCTATTTAACGTTATCATTTTTCTAATTATTTTACTATTCAAACTGGTAAATAAAACAACTATAGCATATCAAAGACCCGATTCGATAATTTTCGAGAAAATACAAAATACACCGCAAAGCCAACCAAGGTAGCTATTGTCATAATAAATGTGTCAAACAAAAGTGCTTTATGTCAAATACATGACATATTGACTTTTTAGCTAGAATTAAACCAAGCCTTTTTGTTGGCATTATAAGTTAGGAGCTTATGCTGATTGCATACAGTGAGCATATTATTATGCTGTTTAACAATCGTTACGACGTGGACGCACGATGACTACTTTTGTCATAAATAAATGTTAAACTGTAGCCTTTCTTCTTGCTGAAGCTGACCATAGACAAATATCAATACTTTGCTGCCACTTTTGTCACTTTACCAACTGTCAAATCAATTCAATGACAATTGTCAACCAACAGTTAATGTCAAAATATTCTGATTTCTGAATCAGCTGAAACGCCTTTCCTATTTTTATGTACAGAATTATTTATTTAAGTTTTTAGATAGGATAGCTTGCATTTAAATTAGATTGAACATTGAAATACTATGGCAGAGATATCGTGGCCCTGGCAGTATAATTTCCCTCCCTTTTTTACGTAAGTAAATAGTAAATAAACACAGTTATTTTTTATACCAATTGCGACATTTTGATAGGCTGTTTTATTATGTATTTGTTGGGTAAACCCTGGAGATATTTAAACGAGGGTAACGTTCATATTGTTGTTGAGTTGATAGACACGGGCTATGTCCTTCGGTTCATTAAGGAAGATGGAAAATCTATTACAGTTGATGATATTGAACAGTCACAGAGTTTCATTAATTTGGTCATGTTACCACTCCTAACCAAGAATTTTTCCATCAAGAATGAGATTATTATGATACAAACTGATGTCCTGAATCAACTATGCATAGAATTACTGCCTTTACGACCTGAAACGCGCCGACACAAGTATCTCTTAAGCAATTTTGCAATTAAAACTCCGAACTTGGCTCTACTGAGTCCAAAATGTGAAGTTAACTATTGCATTGAGATCAAACCTAAGGAAGGTTTCATGTCCTCAAGCCTTGTTGATATGGGAAAATGCTATTTTTGTCTGAAACAATATGTAAAACTGCACAGAAGCCACATTAAGGACATAAGTAATTATTGCCCTTTAGACTTGTTTTCTGGTGAAAAGAACAGAATGAAACATGCCCTGCTAAGCTTACTTGATAGTCCACAAAATAATTTTAAAGTATTCAAAGATGGCAACCTGATTTACCATGACCAATCAAAAAGAGCAGATTTTTATGAAATAGTCAAGAATATGGAATGTTTTAAGACATTTGATTTGTTCTTAGAATTCCTTATCGAAATCTTACTAAATGATAATGCAAGTACAATTATTGCACAAGAAAATAATAATGGAGAACCTGCACCAAGAACCAGTAAATGTAATGAAAACACAAAATTGAATAACAAATCTTTTCTATACAAGCTTTTGCAACTGCAGAAACTATCAGAAACTGTGGCTATTGATACAATGAGTATTAAATCAAATGACTTTGAGTATTTGCCAGTATTATTTGAGGAAATAAGAACTCACACCTTAAATTTATCAGATGACAATGACAATGAGAGGTTTTTCAAAATCACTCATCCTTTACACCTGGCAATGATAGCCGCCGTGGCGAGGGATTGTTCTATAATGATCAGCTTTTCCCCAATTAAGAATGAAGAATTTCCATTCATACAAATAGGTGATATAAGAATACCATACAAGCTATCAGTAACTGATTTAGAGCCAAAATCAACACAGAGTTTGATTACAAGGAAGAAGGCAGAGGTGAAAATGTGTGAGATCTACAAAATGTATGATGAGAAGGATCAATAGTAAGTATCTGTGGAGATTAAGCCCTGTCTAAAAAAGCGAAAATGAATTAAAGCAGAGACAATTTATTGGTTTTTTTTTATTTTAATTATCCCACAGGAGCTTAACATTTTTCCAGGTTAAAAATTATCCCTAGTGTTAATCCAGGTAATTAATGAATTAGGTTCAATCCAATTTTGTTCAAGCTCTGTAGACATAGTAGCAGTATTCTCACACTGCTAATAGAAATTATATTAAATGCATGGAAATTACATATTTCATGTGATTGAGTTATGTAATTTCTTTACATTTTTTATTGCTTCTATTAGTGCAAGCACAAGAGAATGTTACTTTGTCTAGGCCAACAGTTGTTTTTGCACTGTAACATATTTTATATGAGTAGCATTCAATATTATTGTTTCAATGTAGAAAGTTGAAGGTTTAGAATTACTGTAATAGGACTCGACTTCCACTGATGTATAATTATGACACCCTATGCCATAATACTTGTGAAGTAACTGGAACAAAAAGTTTAAACTCTTTACTTACTGCATAATTCAAGTGTTGCAAATCCTAAATTGAAATTGTAATTTTATCAGAATCCAGCCCCACACAGAAACAAGAGCCAAGCAACTAGAGGCATGGCAACAACTCATATCAGAATATCTGAGAGCCAACAAACAATCAACCATAGACATAAGAGAATCACTCAACAGTCCGTTATTCAACAACTCCGCAATCAACAGGAAGTTATCACAAGACTCTATACTGACAATACTAGATCATATGGCGAAGACAGGCAGAGCAATGCCGGTGGACAAGAGCAGGAATGTATGGGAGGTGTACTGGCACTCGTTGGATGAGTGGGGCAACATGATCTATAACTGGGTGAGCAGTAACGGCTTGAACAACTCCGTGTGCACACTGTTTGAGCTGAGGGAGGGAGACAATACTACTGATGAAGGTATGCACTAATTCATTGTACAGGTGCCGTCACCGTTCAGCGAAAATAGTGGGGGAAGATACTTACAAAATGACTACTGTGGACTCTGATTCAAGGTCAACGCTGATAACTTGTGACGACACATATACCTATTACATACACAGGCACTGATCAAGAGCATAGCTAGTTCTATGCCTTGGTCTTTTTAAATAAACTAAAGAATATAGACAGTGGGGAACAGAAAATAATATGTGGAAATGCAAATGTATTTGACCCCTTTATTTATTTTATAGACACAAAAATAACCATCTAAAATTTTGAATAAAGCTGATCCCAAATCTGTATCTCTTGGACGGGTAAAAACTGACAAACAAACTTATGTGCAGTGATTTCCCGCCGCGTGTTTTACGGTGAAGGAAAACAAAGTGAGGAAACATGTCTCAGAAGTAATTCAAACACATATGTATAGTGACTGAGACGGCGATAGACTCACCATCCCCACACTTAATAATCTTCAGTGAAAAGTGGGTGTTGTTATTACAACACCTCTGCCTACCCCTTTGGGGAATACAGGCGTGGGCATATGTATATACATTATGTATGTTGTGTGTGTTCTCGGTTCAATTTAGTAATTATCTAATTCCAGAATTCCACGGGCTAGACATGAATGTATTGATAAAGGCCCTCAAATCCCTCTCAGCGAGAGGCAAGTGTGAACTGATCGAGTTTAATGACAACCAGGGTGTCAAGTTCTTCTGATTGTTGTACACTCATGCAACTATTGTAAGTACATCTATATAGCTAATGTTACATTCTGTTAAGTTAATATTTGTAATGTTTGAATATATTATTATGTAAATTTTATCATCTTGTTTTCTTCAGTAGACAACTTAGTTGGTGATTAGAGTAGTGCAGATATACAGAGCAATTATATTGTAAACAAAGATACACTGTTTTGCAAACTATATAATATTTTTAATGCTTCGTATAAGTTGGGGTCGGCACTAGATTCTACCCGATATGGCTGATCATGATCACCTGATTTTTATACCTACGAAGCGACTGCCATCTGACCTTCGTAAGCCCTTTTAAGAGGAAAATCCGTAATCTGGATTAAACTAGTTTACCACGAGTTTACCACCGTTTTTCTAATCTATACTCGCTAGCATATACTTTGAATGAGAAATTGTACAGCGCCTATTAGCGGTGACGTGAAGAACTAAAATATCTCGTACAAATACTGATTGTCAGAGACGCTAGGTAGATTACAAAAACGCTGCAAAACTGGTGATAAGGGTACTAGTGTTAGACTCCACTGACCTGTAACGATTGTCAAAGGTGGTAAATACCTATAATGGATAAAGACAAAAAATTTAAAGTCAAACTCCATTTGAAATATATTTAATTTCATTAAATCAGTGTAAAATTGTACAAGATCAAAATTGAATCACGTTAATATGTTAATAGCAATGCAACATTGTTCAAACTAGGTACATTAGAAAACTTATTTATGCTATTTATATGTATATTATTACTTACTACTAGGCTAGGTAAGATGAGGGTATTATTCGGAATTATATTGGTTCATAGCCGTAGTGGCTAATTAATTAAGTAGTCTGCTTAAATTCCAATCTCACAGTCTGTGCCGTGAATGAGTCTGTCACGTCATTAGGCGGAGACAAAGTAACATTCTCTCACGCTTGCGCTAATAGAAGCGATACAAAATTTATGGAAATGACATATATCAGTCACGTGACATATGTCATTCCATACATTTAGAATCGTTTCTTCTAGCGAAGCGTGACGTTTATATTACTTGTCTACAGGCCCAGTACTACTGAGCTATACTAAGGTTTCAATCATAGGAAATTGATACATAATACATAGACGATAAAGTTCAATTTCGCATGTTATAAACCCACACTCGACATCGAGTTCGTCCCGATATCTTACAGAATAACTTAGCAGTAGGTACCTTGACTCAGAAAGGACATTATGGAAAAATAAGATATTCTCTAAGAACGTGGAAGTAGCTTTATAATACATCTACACAATAACATATTAATTGCCTAAAATATCCTGCATAACTTACCAATTAACAATCAGTCTTCAACCAAAACTCACAATAAATGTATATTTAAAAACTCAACAAATAAATTAATAACTATATACAACATATAACTTCAGTAAATCGTACTTGGAATGTCACTTAATTACTGAAAACCTCACATACAATTGTGATCTTACCTACAATACATTACTCTACATGCCTACGTTGTTTCTTACATACTACTTTATTTACCACTAGCTGTGCTGTCGCGGAACCCTAATATTTTTAATAAATAAAAGTAGCCTAAGTTACTCCTTGGAACATCAGCTACCCGCCAGAGAAAGTCCCTTTAAAATCGGTCCAGCCGTTTCGGAGATTACCCGGAACAAACAGACATACAGACTGGAAAACAGACAGACAGAGAAAAATTTTAAAACTTGGTTATTAAGTGTCAGTATCGTGTATACTGTCATATGCATTTAGTGAAAAGCTATTATTTTAGAATTACAAACAGACACTTCAATTTTATTTATCTGTATAGATTAAAACCCACCTGACTTGAATGACTTATACAAAATTATATATTTACCCCCAAATTGTGTCTAAATCACCCCTAGCGATAGGGCTTAGAATTATGACGTTTATTAAAAAAAATTGTGTTTGTCGGGAATCCTCCCTACATGCTATAGACAACAGCCGCGTTATTCACTAAGGTTTCTTAGGGTCGTCGTCGTCGAGTGTCGGTTTTAAAGATACGAAATTAAATGTGGTGGCCTCAGGGTTAGAGCATTCGCCTGCTACGCAAGCGACGCAAGTTCCAATCCCAGCGGGGCCTGTACCTATGAGTTTTTTTAACAACTCATGTCCAGCGATTTCACACCACGTGCTTTATGGTGAAGGAAAACATCGTGAGGAAACCTGCATATGTCTGAGAAATAAGTCAAAGACGTATGTATAGTGCCTGAGACGGCGATGGACTCACCCTCTGTCACGTTGGCACTTAATCATATTCGGTGAAATATGGGTGTTGAAAATTACAATTGCTCTGCCTACCCCTTCGGGGAATACAAGCGTGAGCATATGTGGGTATGTATGAAATTGAACCTTATCCTCTATGTATTATGTATACATTTCCTATGATTGAAACCAACGCTCGTCGTCGAGTTCTGCGCTGAGAAACCTTAGTGAACAACGCGGCAGGGCCACCTTGACCTCTTATTACCCTGATAGTTGAATGTATATGACGTGTATAAATCTGTCACTGTCACACAGTGCAACTATGATGGCAATAAGAGCTTATGGTAAGGCCCCAGTACGAGATATTTCCCTACATGCTAGACTACATCACAGATATCTTACAACAGAACTTACCTTATAATAGGTATTAGTCTAATATTAAAGCATCTACACACACATGCTTATTTAAGTTAACACACTCACGCAAGTAATATCTAGATCCATAGATATACAAGTTACTTGTTCATTACCACTATAACAACTTACCTTGGATTTTAAAGTCTCGGTAGTCTTGTTATGCTTATCGTAAATTACACTGCATTATTAAGGACCTAAAGTTGAATCTCGTATAAAGGTAAATCTGCTGGATCCAGCAGCCGCCCGTTACAAAAATGCTACCATTACAAATTCAAACCTTAGCTAACTTGGTATAGAGTCTACATTAAGACTAAATTACATGGTCATTACTTTAAAACGAAAAAATTACGTTCCGTTGCAAAAGTATACATTATTCTTCTTATCATGTCGAAGACAAATATTTTGTTATTTGTTATGTTATTAAATTGCTGTAGCCCAGATCTTTGCTACTGTAACAGCGTTATAGGTGGGAGCCATTAGCTCCACGCGCAGCTAGTGGAGCACGATTTAAGATGGGTCATAGTTTGATGCGCACACTGATCCTATTTGGCGTCATCAACCCCACTAGTCCTCCTATTCGCTTGCCTCGCCCCCTATAATCTTCGTTGTACACTGACCAATCGTTGTGCACTAATAATCATTGTACTTACACCGCAAAGTCCGTACTATACCGATCGCACTTGTAAATCTATCTGGTATTGTTATTTTTTTTTCTCTTTGATTTTGTTTTATACTGACTTGCATGCTAATACAATTTGTCACTATTGTGAATATTTATACCTATTATCAAATTTGATTTTGTATGATGATTTCATATGATTTATATTGTTTCGATGATATGTACATGATGCCTGGCTGAGATTCTTGCCGGTTCTTCTCAGAAGGCTAGTTTCCGAACCGGTGGTAAATTCTCGACTTTCATAAGTGCCTTACCAGGGCCTAAACTGAATAAATATTTTTCATTTTCATTTTCATTTTCATCGCCTATCTCTTCAGTGCCTATCAGCTTACAGTGCCTTCCCGGCTATACGGTGTTTATCAAAGCATTGAAGTACGGACTTCGCGGTGTATAACGATTAATTATGACTGTTCAACGATTGTCAGTGTAGAACGAAGATAGCGAATATGGGGGTTGACCATGTTCTCCTTTCTCCGACCGACCGGAGTCCGAAATCTATTTAGTGATTTCCAGATCATCCAGGCGGGAGTTTCTCCTCAGGTGGGACGAAAGGAATAAGCAGGGAGACATTTCAAAGTATACCTTATTGAAAGGTAATAAAGTTCGAATTGTATTTACAAATGGTCGCTGCATTCCAAGGCGGCGTTGCAGTACCCGTTGCCGTTGCCTACAGTGTTCCCGTTAGCGATGTGGCCATTCTTCTCGCCGCAGACGACGAGGTCTACTGAGGGCACCACGGCGTTGCCTCCCTTGCTGCCCGGCGGCCGGTAGAACCACCACGCCAGGAAGAAAAATAGAAGGGAACATAACTTACCTGTTAATGCTAGAGCTAGCATGTACCTGGAACAACATTCGAAGTTGACTTAGAACAGCTTGACTTTTATTTCAAAAAAAAATTATTTAGGTATAACGAATCGTAGTCTAATCAACTTGACAATATGTCTGAAATGACTTAGTCTGCCGGTGATGCCGCGTTACCAACTCTCCTTATTTTTAAGTAGATCTACGTATTTTAGGCCGTTCCTCCTAAACTACTAACTTCAGTCCAGAATCTACGTATTTTTAAAACAGGCCTCATTAGGCTAAACGGGCGTAATTACCCGTACGTACCTATACCTTCGCGCAGAAAAGTTTATTACCGTCCCGGTTATAACAAACGCACACTTAGTTCGCCTAACATGATAGTAAATACTAACGGCGAACCACATCGCGGCCCGCGGCTCGGTGGTCAAGGCTCCAACCGCGACCACCGCCAGCACCCCCGCCTAGTCGCCTCTTACGACAGGCAGGGGATACCATAGCCGAATTCTTAGACCCTGGCTAGTAGGTGAACGAGCACGGGATAAGCTAAGGCGCGGCAAGTTTAGAGTGACCGTTAAGAGTGCAAGTGACCTGGTCATGTGCGCGTTGTGGTAGTGGAGGCAGGCACCGGTGCGGCGGCAGGCGGAGGCCCAGAGGCCGCACGCGAGGTCGATGAGCGCGCCGAAGGCCAGCGGCGCCGGGATGGTGCCCAGCAGCCGCACCTTGATCCACTGCAGGCCCAGCGCGAACGACCGCTGGTCCTCGCGCACGCATCTACACACATCACACGATGTGTTTAGTAGGCTGGTTGTTAGGCATGGCAGGGAAAAACACGTAGCACCTCAAATAATATGGGATAACGGCAGGAAGATGACGTAGTATTAGGATCCTGGAGAACGGCTGCGGATTGGAGGTGCTGTCCAGTCCTGAGTTAGACATTTATGTATCTTTCTAAGTTGACACAGTGATTCCGTTCTGTATAAGGTATTGAGCGAGTGACACGAATGTTCATCGCGTTCATAGTATGCAGCCACTTTTGAAGAAGGTATAACAAAATATATTACCTAATTGATTTCTATTGAAATAAAGTAGGTACCCAGTTCTACAAAATTAGGAACTCATGATTAGATGAAAATATGGTTAGAGTAGTAAAAGGGGAACCTGAGCGTGGCGGAGAGCGCAGGCATGGTGGCGAGGAACGTGAACAGCTGCACGCAGAAGGCCAGGCCCACGAACAGCCACAGGTGGCTGCAGCCCGCGTTGCACGGGCTGTTTATGGCCGAGTACGTCACCGACTCGTTCGAATCTACATGAAAAATTAACACAGTTTTTTTGACAAGGTAATTATGGGTAAACTGTTCCTCTCTTTCCAACGAGTCTTAAATTTCGGGCGCCGTACGAAATTTTAAATTTTGCCCAGAAACAGTAGGTACAAATTGCCTAGGTATTTCTACCTTTATCACAAAACATCGTGCTATATAAGGAGTTCCGTCTCTTTTTGTAATATAGATTACAAAATGAGCGCGGCTTGTATATAATAACTGTGTGTGTATGAAGGCTAGTGGATGGGACGGACCAGGCAGGGTGTAGACGGGCAGCGAGCGGTTGGTGTGCACGCAGGCGCAGGCGCGGTAGAGCTGCGCGGCTTGTATATAATAACTGTGTGTGTATGAAGGCTAGTGGATGGGACGGACCAGGCAGGGTGTAGACGGGCAGCGAGCGGTTGGTGTGCACGCAGGCGCAGGCGCGGTAGAGCTGCGCGGCTTGTATATAATAACTGTGTGTGTATGAAGGCTAGTGGATGGGACGGACCAGGCAGGGTGTAGACGGGCAGCGAGCGGTTGGTGTGCACGCAGGCGCAGGCGCGGTAGAGCTGCGCGGCTTGTATATAATAACTGTGTGTGTATGAAGGCTAGTGGATGGGACGGACCAGGCAGGGTGTAGACGGGCAGCGAGCGGTTGGTGTGCACGCAGGCGCAGGCGCGGTAGAGCTGCGCGGCTTGTATATAATAACTGTGTGTATGAAGGCTAGTGGATGGGACGGACCAGGCAGGGTGTAGACGGGCAGCGAGCGGTTGGTGTGCACGCAGGCGCAGGCGCGGTAGAGCTGCGCGGCTTGTATATAATAACTGTGTGTGTATGAAGGCTAGTGGATGGGACGGACCAGGCAGGGTGTAGACGGGCAGCGAGCGGTTGGTGTGCACGCAGGCGCAGGCGCGGTAGAGCTGCGCGGCTTGTATATAATAACTGTGTGTGTATGAAGGCTAGTGGATGGGACGGACCAGGCAGGGTGTAGACGGGCAGCGAGCGGTTGGTGTGCACGCAGGCGCAGGCGCGGTAGAGCTGCGCGGCTTGTATATAATAACTGTGTGTATGAAGGCTAGTGGATGGGACGGACCAGGCAGGGTGTAGACGGGCAGCGAGCGGTTGGTGTGCACGCAGGCGCAGGCGCGGTAGAGCTGCGCGGCTTGTATATAATAACTGTGTGTATGAAGGCTAGTGGATGGGACGGACCAGGCAGGGTGTAGACGGGCAGCGAGCGGTTGGTGTGCACGCAGGCGCAGGCGCGGTAGAGCTGCGCGGCTTGTATATAATAACTGTGTGTATGAAGGCTAGTGGATGGGACGGACCAGGCAGGGTGTAGACGGGCAGCGAGCGGTTGGTGTGCACGCAGGCGCAGGCGCGGTAGAGCTGCGCGGCTTGTATATAATAACTGTGTGTATGAAGGCTAGTGGATGGGACGGACCAGGCAGGGTGTAGACGGGCAGCGAGCGGTTGGTGTGCACGCAGGCGCAGGCGCGGTAGAGCTGCGCGGCTTGTATATAATAACTGTGTGTATGAAGGCTAGTGGATGGGACGGACCAGGCAGGGTGTAGACGGGCAGCGAGCGGTTGGTGTGCACGCAGGCGCAGGCGCGGTAGAGCTGCGCGGCTTGTATATAATAACTGTGTGTATGAAGGCTAGTGGATGGGACGGACCAGGCAGGGTGTAGACGGGCAGCGAGCGGTTGGTGTGCACGCAGGCGCAGGCGCGGTAGAGCTGCGCGGCGCCGTGCAGCGCGCGCGCGGAGCAGCCGGCGTGGCAGCCCGAGTAGTACACCACGCCGTCGGCGCCGCACACCGGCGAGTACGCCGCGCCCGCGCACCCGCACCCCGCGTTGCACGACGCTATCAAGCGGTCCCCACCGACGTCGCTGCCGCTGCTGGACCAAACTACTTTTTATTCAAACTGTAGGTAACGTCTATCAGAGTTCAGGTGGCAGGCGGAATCCGCCCCTCTCACCCCTGTATCCCATGGGCGATGACTCATTAAATTTGTCCTTCTATAATATTCCGTAGTCCTATACTTTATCAAATAGCGAAATTCATACTCATGAAATAGATATATATTGAATCAAAAATATTATGTGACGGACTGTTTAATTGCAATTGTGATCCGTTTTGGACGAATAATACTTCCCTATATATGTATGATTAAATCATAGACAAAATAAATTACTAAATGGATAACAAAAAGTAGGCTTCCAAATTTTAAACAAAAACTGCACTATACACACAATGTGCTCGCGGAATGAAACCATAGCTTTACTGACCCTGATAGAGCTGGACTGTTGTACGGCACAGTGACCCCCGCGAAGGGGTAGTCGTCGCAGGAGAGGCTGAAGCACAGAGTGAAGACAGCTGAGAGCAGCGTGGCGCCGACGCACAGCTTGATGATGCCCGCGCAGGCCAGCCGCCAACGCTTCACCAGCCAGCCACCCAGGAACGTACCGCCTCCGCCCGCTGGCACTGTGATTACACCTGGATGGAACAAAAAAGCATAAAAACTTTTGTAAGAGCGTTAGGTGAACAAAAATGCCTTATTTTAAAAAACAAGGCCTTGTACTGACGAGTTGATGAGATTATGGAATTCAAAAGTTTATTTGATGGGAGTCTGTAATCCATTGGTGAGCTGGTGAGACTTTGATATGGAGTATTTGTTGTGAGCTACTTATATAAGAACTTCTACGCTTATTAAAATATGAGAACTGGTTAGGTACATAATTGTTATTTCCCTCCAGCAACAATGTTTTCGATATTTCTATTTCTATTTTAGAAAAAAAATATTGGATGATATGTTGGTACAAGATGCCATTAATAACTAAGGCTTGAACTGAATGCATAGTAACCAAAATTATGTATAAGTTATAGGTACGTCAATCATAATACTTTACCTAAAAGCAACGCTGCCTGCGAGGCACTGACAGCGAATTGGTTCTCAATGAGCTTCGGTAGAAATGCGGCGAAGCCTGATATGAGCATGCCTTCACTAGCCCCGGCCAGGTTGAGGAACAGGAAGGTGGGGTTCTTCAGGAGCGTCGCCGTGGCTCGGGGCAGCTCCCTCAGGGCGCTGAATGCTGCTGCTTTTGATGCTGCACCCTCGTGGGCCTCCGAAACTTTGGCTGCACGGATTTCGGCTGCACCTGTGATACAATATTTAACGTTTCATCTTAAAAGATCGGGGAGCATGATTACACATCTTATGAGGTCCTGTGAGAAGAGGTTGTAGCACAGAGGAGTTCCTGGCACAGTTGCTATTGCACATATAATTCGATCAGCGAAGTTACCAACCCTAACCCAAGCCAGTAGTTGGATGTGTGACCGCCCGAGTTCCCTCCGTGCTTCAGAGAGCATGTTAAGTCGTCGCCAGGGAGATGATGACATCGGTCCTGTGAGTTTATACAATGTTTCGCTCTTGATGCGGAAAGGCACATAAGAGCATGGGAGGAGGCGAGTTCTGTACCTGTGATAGAATATATTTGGATGAACCAAGGGTGGTTCACCATTTCTTTTGAAAACGTCATCAAAGAAGACACGTTGAATTTCTTGTGTAATCTCCGATGGAGTCTATCCACTTAGGGTTGTCCCCCGGTGTTCCCCAGACATGATACCCGCCTGGCTGAAAGATCTTCCCTTTGGTTGGCACTCGCTCTCTCTACAATGGTATTACCAGGTAGCTCATGAGGGAAGGCCATGAGCGGCAGCGCGATGAGTAGACACATCAGCGCCGACAGCAGGAAGCCCACCCACCACGCGCCGATCCACGTCGAGCTCTGAGGCGTGATGCCAAGCCTGCAATACCATATCATGATCACCAAACAATAATAGGTATTTACACAAAATACAGAAAGTATCTATCTACCTACTTAAAAATTGTCTTCACTTAACTACATTAAACAAGCAATAAGTGCAATAGTTAGTCATCGTGCCTTTTTGACCAACCTTAAAAAAAGGAGGAGGTTCTCAATTCGCCTGTGTGTATTTTGAGCCGCGGCTTATTAGCGCCGTCTGTAGCGATGGTCCACGGAAGGAATGATAGGACAAATTTTTTTTGAAAATGAAAATGAAAAATATTTATTCGGAAACTAGCTTTCTGAGAAGAACCGGCAAGAAACTCAGCCAGGCATCATGTATATATCATCGAAACAAGATAAATCATAATGAAATCATCATCCAAAATCAAATTTGATAATAGGTATAAATATTCACAATAGTGACAAATTGTATTAGCATGCAAGTCATTATAAAACAAAATCAAAGAGATAAAAAAAATAACAATACCAGATAGATTTACAAGTGTTTGCATACCATGTATTTGCCAGGAGCTACTAGTGCAGAGTGATTTACCTAGTTTTTTTTTTTTACTTAGTTTTCTCAATAAGCTCTTTAAATAGACACTAAATGATTCGTACTTGCGTAGTAGAGGTACTAGTATATTATAGTATAAGACATAATTATGTACACCGGGGATTGCTATGTTTTGCGTTTGGTCCTTGACTAAATACAGAACTTCAATTAACCTTTGCTGGGATATTTTTGAAAAATCCTTTTATCCAATTACTTAGCTTAATCTTCAATCAAAATTTGCTACCATTTATTTACCTGCCAACCTAAAATTAAATAATAACAATAAGAGAAGTGGGGTTTCCTGTTCGATAGGTAAGTAAGAAAGCTTGAAGATGTAAGCAAATGACGTCACAGGTGCTTTAGCGTACCTACCCTCTCCATCAGCATCGTATTAAACTAAATGCAACCTTTACTTTTCATAATTAAATTCAATTTTCCCCTTCCAAGGAGAGTAGATTTGAACATCTGAGGGGCGAATACTGCAAACATTACATTACATTACCTCACAAGTGTTTTCTTATGTAAATCTGCTGGTTTGCTCAGCAATCAAAATGTACGCGCACTGGCCATACCAAATGTATTTCTAACTACCCTCCAATACCACTCCTAGAATTACACGCCATTCTAGCTTTTACTTCAATAGCAGTAGTGTTTAAGATCCCGTACGCAGTTCTTCTATCTACAAGCGGTACCGCTGTTTCGAGAGCACTTATGAAAATAATATGGTCTGCAATTTGAGGGTCTTGCTAATATTATTTAGAATAATAGAACCGAATTTCAACTATTGTTTCTGTGATTGAATTTTACCTAAAACAACTCATGGTCTGTAGTACGTAGTTTTAATTGATTAGAGCGTCTGGATAGAGTAAAGAGTCATCTTAATAACTTATATGGCGAACATAAGCTATGCTTAGCTTTTAAATAAATTCACGTTTTATTTTATGACTTTACTAGCTGTGCCCCGCCGTTTCACCCGCGTAGATTTAATTTCATCCTTATTGTCGCGGAACCCTAATATTATTTATAAATAAAAGTAGCCTAAGTTACTACTTGATACATCAGTTACCTGCCAGTGAAAGTCCCGTTAAAATTGGTCCAGCCTTTTCAGCGATTACCCGGAACAAACAGACAGACAGACAGACAGAAAAAATTTAAAACTTGGTTTTTGGTGTCAGAAGCGTGTATACTGTCATATGCATTTAGTGAAAACCTGATATTTTGGAATTACAAACAGACACTTCAATTTTATTTATCTGTATAGATGTATAGATAAACTGCGAAAAAATATGCTCTCGCCATCCCCGAGGAGCCTTCGATGAAGTAAGCAAAGGTGTTCAAAGTAAAAGTCAAAAATATCTTTATTCGATTAGACTTTTTACAAAGTACTTTCAAATCGTCAAAATGACATTAATTTACAGGATTATACATGCTACCGCCAGGTTCGGACGGTTGTTGTAATACACCCATATTTGACCGAATATGATAAAGTACTATTGAGACCACCACCATGGTACCCCACGGCCACCACTGCCCTGTTTGCCAACTAAGAGATGGTGCAAAAAAATTTTTTTTGTGCATTTGAAATATTTTTTACGTGAATATCTAGCTATTTAGATTGATAGACTTCGTATGCTAAGTACTTAAGTACGTATAAAAAATTACAGAAGGGAAAATTATTGCAGCACAAAACGAAGAAAATGAAATTAGTAAAAGTCCCTCTCGAATCAAAGCGCCGGTGCCCACTTTCCGCCACAAATTAAAAAGTGAAGCCATATCAAGAGTCGTTCAGAACTCGACACTCGGAAAATCATATTTCGTACCGGAAGCCATGAAAGTAAGTATTAAAATGGCGGAATTAATTTGGCTGAAAAGTTGCTTGAGAGCAACGAAACACGCACAATGAAATGAAACCGAGAGGGCAAGTTAGATGAATGAAGCCGTGTCGCTGCTTGGATGATATATTAAAAAGAACTTAGCTTTGTAGGTACCTGTGTACCAGCGTTGCCATTATTTTTTTGCCAAGTCCGGATTTTGGAATGTTTTGAGTAAAACCGCGGGATTCTTTCGTCGAAAGCGGGACATAGTAAAAAAAGGTATATAATCAAAAGTTTTCCAATATTTATAATTAGGGTTACGTACGTGACAATAAATTTGAATAGATAGCGATCGTCTCTACCTTCGGTCTACATACTTTACTAGTATATTCCCTTCATTCCACGATACTTCGTTCACGTAATAATGTACGCGTATACACACTCAATCTAACCGCAGAAAACTCTTTCTGTGTAAATATACACAATGATTAAGTTATGTTCAATATTCTATGATTATAAAATACTAGCGGACGTCACAAGGTTTCACCCGCGTAGTTTCCGTTCTCGTGGGAGTACGGAGATAGAATATAGCCTATGTTACTCGCTGATGATGTAGCTATCCATTGCTGAAAGAATTTTCAAGATCGGTCAAGTAGTTTCGGAGCGTATTCAATATAAACAAACAAACAAATCTTTCTCTTTGTAATATTAGTGTAGACATACTAAATGAGAAAATCCTCATTTTGTATGGGAACGTAAAACTTCCTACACTCGCTAGACCGTTCCCAAATAAAATGAGGGGTACAGAATTCTATGATTCTGGGGAAAATAACTTTTAAGCAAATAGTGCCATAATTTTCTAACGCTATCACTAACAGAAAGAGGGGATGCCAAACTTATTCAAATCAACAAAGTTAGTTACGTCTGTATGAATAATATCGTTGTTAGTTTATAGGTAAGTAACGTATTTGTTTAAGTGCACTTGTGTTTATGTCGGAACTAGGAAGAGGGAAGGGGGTTGCTATTTTATGCGTTCAACACATTACAATATTAGTTTTTGTATACTTACCTACTCAGTATGAATAATATGATTTAGTGTGGTAAGTAGTAGAGTTTATGAGTTTATATTATATCTTATGAATAATTATATCACGCTGACTGAAGCTACTATAAAACACGAAGTGGGTACGTAAAAAATACATTTTACCAATTTATTTATATCATAACTTGTTTTCCGTTAAAAGATACGTAGGTGTGACTGTTTCTCTTTGTAATCTTGCGTTTCAGTCAAACTTCTGACCATCTTAGTTACAAATATCTTACTGTAAGTAATTTACCTAGGTATGCTTTTAGTAAAAATATATTACGTACCTCTTACTGCCATGATAGTGACGACGCGAATAAAATACATGCGCAGTTACCCCCACTATTTTCGCTGTGCATATCTCGTGACGGCATCTGTGCCATTTCAAAGATAGTATGAAAGGTACTCACACATCAGAGTCCACGGTCATGAAGTCCGTGTAGATAGTGAGCATTTGGCCGCCCACCACGAAACCCAGCGCTGGACCCACCACGGCCATCGTGTAGTATATGCCTGGAGGGAAACAGTAGCTTTGAATGAAGATACATAATTAATAAAACTCGTGTAAATTCCGTAACGTACTAACGCTTTATTTGAATCAATCAGGGAAGAATATTCATAGACAATTAAAAAGTAATAGACAATATATAATAGATTAATAAGTGGTGTAGACTGCAGAACATATTATTTTTATACATAGCACAGATATAAATAAATAACACCCCCACTTATAAAAATAATGATTACTCTTTAACCATCTATTTAAATAAAAATCAACAAAACCAATACAACACTCATATCTTCAAACAAAAATAAACAATAACTTATTTTAATCTGTTTGTGACAACCCTATACTATTTATAAATTTATAATGCTTTACATGACAAAGACTTTTTGTTAACATATCAGCTGGCATATCAGCGGTAGGCAAATATGATATTTTTATTAATTTACTAGCTAAACATTCCCTAACAAAATGATGTCTGACATCAATATGTTTTGTCCTTCTGTGAAACAAAGGATTAGATGCTAACTTTTGTGAACTCTGGTTGTCACTTAATAAAGTAACTGGTACATTATCAACCTTGTTATTATTTATTTCTGATAACAAATTCCTTAGGTATATTGCCTCCTTACATGCTTCCGAGAGAGCCATATACTCAGCCTCGGTACTAGATAATGCAACTGTCTTTTGTTTTTTACATTCATAGGATATGGCACTTCCAGACATAGTAAAAATGAAACCAGTATAGGATTTTCTATCGATAGCACATGAAGCCCAATCAGCATCAACATAACCTGTTAAACTATTATTACATTTTACATATTTTAATCCATAATGTTTAGTTTTACTCAAATACCTCAGGACCCGTTTCAAATGTTTCCAATGTATCTGACCGTAGCAGTTATTGTACTGACTTAGATAACTGACAGTAAAGGCTATGTCTGGTCTAGTTAACACACACAAATACATTAAAGCTCCCAACAACTGTTGATAAGGGTATTGTGAACAAATAACTTCACACTTCTCTAACTTTAAATTCCTTTCCATTGGAGTGTCTGAACTTTTACAATTTGACATTTTAAATCTTTTCAAAATTGTTTCAATAAAATCTTTCTGATCAATAGTAATACAGTTCTTTCTGACATTTACATTCATACCTAAACATTTTTTAATTTGACCTAAATCATTTATATTAAATTTAGCTTTTAGCTCAAGTTTTAACTTTTCACAAGTATCTTTACAGTTATAAAACACAAAGAAATCGTCAACAAATAGTGTAATATATACTTTGATGTCTCCACTACACTTCATGAATAAACACGGTTCATACTGAGACTTGGTGTAACCTAATTCTAGTAATAGCACTTCTACTCTTTGATACCAAGCTCTGGCCGATTGTTTTAATCCATATATTGCTCGTTTAAGCTTAAGAACTTTATTTTCACAGTCTGGAAAGTTAGAATATGGTGGTATTTCCATGAAAATAGTCTCATCCAAGAAACCATTCAGAAATGCAGTTGGAACATCCAAGTGAATAATATCTAGGTTTTGATCTACACTTAAAGGAAATAGTAATCTTAAAGTAGAATACCTGAGCACTGGTGAAAAAGTTTCCTTAAAGTCTGTACCCTTTTTCTGACTGAATCCCTTCGCCACAAGCCTAGCTCTGTACCTAACTTCACTTTCACTATTAAACTTTTTCTTGAAAACCCACTTGCACTTAACAACTGTTTTATTCACTGGTTTGTCCACTAGTTCCCACGCATCCCTGTCACTGAATGATTGCAATTCATGACTGATTGCATTCAGCCACTGCTCCTTTTCTGATCCGTTAACAGCATCACTGAGAGTTATTTCTTCTCCAGAAAATGCATCTGTTACACACAGGTTGGCATAACCATAATAATCTGGTTTACGTCTGGTTCGCTTCTCTGAGGTGTCAGTGCCTTGTTGTTGCACATTGACCTCTCTGTCACCTGACCTCGATGTCACTGGTTCATGGAAGCTGTCCTCTGAGCTACTCGACTCTTCCTCAGGCACATATGTCAAATCTTGTTCATCAGTCTGTTCTTCATTTTCCCCATCAGAGCCTGATATATCCTGAACAGATTTTGAGTACTCTTCCCCCACTGAATCCTCACCTTCTTCTTGCACTATAACCTGTGACGTTGAGCTGTCATTTTCCTGTTCCATCACTATGACATCTCTTGCTACTGTCACTGTGCTTGTCAGGGGATCATAGAGCCTGTATCCTTTGACATTGTCAGCATAGCCAACAAGATAGAGCTTCTTCGCCTTCTTGTCCCATTTAAGACGTTTTTCCTTTGGCACATGTGTCATGACTAAACTGCCAAAAATTCTTAGATGACTCACATCTGGCTTTTTACCCATCCACAATTCAAAAGGAGTTTTATGATGAAGACCCGCAGCCGGAGATCTATTTTTTAGGTATACTGCAGTGTGGACTGCCTCCGCCCACATGAATTTCTCGAAATGAGCATCAAACAGCAAGCATCTGGCCTTCTCTACTATGGATCTATTATACCTCTCACAAAGCCCATTCTGCTCGGGAGTATATGGGTTTGTCTTCTGGTGTATAATGCCGCACTGCTTCAGGTAGTTCTCCATAACCGCTGAACAAAATTCACCACCATTGTCTGTTCTCAAAATCTTCAATTTTGTTGATTTCTGATTTTCTACTAGATTTTTAAAATGTTTAAAGCAGGTGAATGTCTCATCTTTAGTCTTCAGGAAGTAAACAAAAGCCATCCGACTGTAGTCGTCCACAAACAATAGAAAGTATCTGGCCATACCGAGTGACTTGGTTTCCATAGGCCCGCACAGGTCTGCATGTACTAAGTCTAGCACCTGCTTGCTTCTAGACAAACTGGTAGGAAATGGTAATCTAGTTTGCTTTCCCTCACAGCAAATTGTGCAATTACTTTTGTCAGTTTCCGCCTTATTCTGGAAATTCAAGCCCTCCGCTGCACCATTCTTCATAGTGTTCAGATCATTGTTATTAATGTGACCAAAACGCCTGTGCCAAGTCTTGCTGCTAGCCATTGCCATTCCTGCCAGTAGCACTTCTGACTTCACAACATTTAACTTGTATACACCATTCACTTGAACAGCTTCTCCTATGCAAAGATTTCTTATATTGTAAATGTGACATACATTTTTACTAAAAATAACTCGGTTGCCTGTGTGACGTACGCAGTCATCGAGTCACAATTTTCGAGACGAATGGAGATGAGGTGTCTGAGTAGACTGATGCGGCGTGTGAAACCAGAGTCGTCGAACAACGACTGTAACTTGGTCCACAAACTATGCACTGTAGTTTCACTTTTGATGTGTACATACAGAGATGGATCAATTGTCATCACAATTTTAGCTTTAGCCTTCTTATTTTCTGGTTCACTTAACGTTTTGCTGTTCTTGATATCGATGCCCTCCAGTATGAGAAAATTTTCCACAGCGAATGCCCACTCATCGTAATTATCCCTGCCTTTGAGCTTCGGGACGTTCATGGAATAATTAGATGCCATTATAACTGTGCCGTATAGAGATTTCTAAAATTACTTTTTAACTTTGGCGGGACTGGGCCCATAACCTAATAAAACTCGTGTAAATTCCGTAACGTACTAACGCTTTATTTGAATCAATCAGGGAAGAATATTCATAGACAATTAAAAAGTAATAGACAATATATAATAGATTAATAAGTGGTGTAGACTGCAGAACATATTATTTTTATACATAGCACAGATATAAATAAATAACAATAATTGTACTTTTCCTACTTATATATTATCGGTAAGGTACGTAGATAAAGAGAAGAGATTAGTATTTTTTTTAAATCAAAAAATTAAAACCAAAACGAATAAACCAATTATTAATTTGCTTCTCTTAAATACTGCTACATTATCACTGGGTACCGCGAGGTTCAGCAAGTTTTACATATTATGAAGAAATAAGGAGGCTTTCCCTCTAAGAGGCAGTAAGCTAAACTGTGTCTTAAATTGAATTTTAACTAATTTTAATAAATTTAAAAGCCCGTGATTACTCCCGCATTGATATAAAAGCGTAAACACCTTACTGCACGAAGAAGTTTCAGTAAAATCGGTTATGTATCTAAGCCGTGAGAAGGCAGTGTAAAAGCCATCAAATACACCTATCAATACTCGAAGGACTGCTTATCAAAACAATGCTTCAAATGGCGTAAAAAGTGTAAAACCGTGTGGTGTAGCCTTCCTCGCGACACGACCCTGTTTTCACTGTTAAAAGCACGCCTTTAGGCCTGTAGTACACTTTGTAAGACTCTTTCAAGATACTATGAAAGCTTTCAGCTTTGAGACAAGTTTTTATCAAACTAGTATAGAGCCGGGATGGCCGTGTGGTTTGTGCAGTCGCCTGCTACGCTAGTTCGAATCGAAAAAGACTTCTGCAGATATTTCACACCACGTGCTTTTCGATTAAAGGAAAACATCGTGTGGAAACCTGCATCTGTCTGAGAAGGAATTCAAGGACGTATACATAGTACCTGAGACGGCGATAGACTCACCATCGATCACGTTGGCACTTAATCATGTTATAACAACACCCCTACCCCTTCGGGCAATACAGGCATGAGCATATGTATGTATGTATGTTAAAAAGTAACTTCCTCAACAAAGGTTATCGCTTCAAATAGCTTAGCTACTCCACGGAGGTAAGGCCTAAGCCTCTCGATTCTCAAGAGTCCCACATCGTCTCAGCACACGTCCCTGAAGCCCTCCACTCGAGGGGAAAGTGCACGCACAAACCTCTAATGGAGTCCCCATTTTGTTTTTGGAGAAATAATACATATTTCAATTACCTAGGCAAAGAAAAATAATATAGGTAAACGAGAAAGATAAATATGTGGGATTATGTAACGAGTATTTTATACTAGCTGTGCTCAGAGGGTTAACCCGCGTAGACTTTATTTTTATTTAATGGGTGGCTGTATCCCCGGATCCCTATTTTTTTATAACATAAATATAGCCTAAGTTACATCCTGTAACACCAGCTATCTGCCAGGGAAGTCCTGTTATAATCGGTCCAGCCGTTTCAGAGATTACCTCGAACAAACAGACAGAGAAAATTTTCATGTTAGTAGCGTGCATATGAAAATGCATTTAGTGATAATCTATTAATTTGGATTTATAAACAGACACTACATGTAATTTATCTGTATAGATGTATAGTGTTCGTCTTCTTTAGTTGCGTCGGCGTCCGTTAACTTGCCTTTATATTAATTTTAATGAAAAACAATTAAGTAATAAATCATTCCTAGATTAAGTAAATTTTTTCTGTCTCTACGTCGTCGGTTACCTTATTGTCTTTGGAATAGGTACAATAAAATTAACTGTAATAACGGTAACTAAGAGACCTTTACTACGGTATGACTTTAAAGCACATTAAGAAATATTATATTTTATGAGGTTTTATAAGAACTCGAAAAGCACGGACTACAAACGCAAGTGAGTGTATGAAATCAATTTAACCTTTAGT
Organism: Watsonalla cultraria; assembly: GCA_964035505.1. Lineage (NCBI taxonomy): Eukaryota > Metazoa > Arthropoda > Insecta > Lepidoptera > Drepanidae > Watsonalla > Watsonalla cultraria. The sequence goes on along the minus strand of OZ037712.1, from coordinate 869,622 downwards.
AAATAGTTTGACAGTTTACCTAACAGTAGACGGTAAGTGATGTGCAATTAATTGAGTCGGCGACTCGATACCGCACAAATGCATTTAGCCACGTATCCTGTTTCAATACAGCCATCCTGATTGACTGTATAATTGCTACCGAAGAACATAATAACATCGCTGCGGATGTGAAGACATTGTGTTTGTGTGAAATTACTAGGTATGTAGGTATATTGCAACATTGACACTATCGAATATTTATACCTACATTCATACATACATATATACAGATAAATAAAATTGAAGTGTCTGTTTGTAATTCCAAAATCAGCTTTTCACTAAATACATTATGAAAGTATATACGGGTACTTGCATAAAAAACCAATTTCAAAAAAAAAAACTCTGTCTGTCTGTCTATTTGTTCCGGCTAATCTTCGATCGGCTGGACCGATTCTAACAAGACTCACTGGCATGTAGGAGTAACTTAGGCTTGTATTGACATTAGTTTTACCTAATGTCAACTGCGGGGAATAGCTAGTATACCAAATAAACAGCTTTCACTAAGTGGATATGAAAGAATAGTTACAGTACTTATATTAAAATACCCATATTTTATAATTTTTCCCGGTCTGACTTTATTCCGCCATTCTCTGAAAAGGCTGGCTTTTAACGGGATTTTCACCCACTGTTTTTTTTAGGTACGTACGTAGACCGAGATCCAAGAACCTAGTTACGTAGGTAATAAAATAAAATATTGTAAAAGCTAGGCCATAGTGGTTTCCCGTGTTGATAGCTCGGTAATGGCGCATTACACGTTATATTATGACTGTGCTATGCTATGCCCCAGCTAAGGGCTTTTGCTAGAGTGGTCAGTAAGTAGAGCTAAGAATATTTTTATTGGGCTATGTAAGTCTAAAAAGCTAAGTGGGTCTAAGTCTAAGTGTGGGTTAAGTCTAAATCTATGATTGTTTATGGTCATGGTAAAAAGCAATTCCAGTCACATTACAACGGCATTGGGTACGCGTAAGATTATGATTTGAGAGAGTTTAAACATAAGCAGGAATATTATAGTGACTATCGCGGTAAGAATTTTTTAAACGAATAAGTCCTATTTGGAACATAAGAATTCAAAATTGCTATTAGTTAAGTAGGTTTACCTACACCCAAGAGTCGTGGAGGCCGTGGGGTTTAAGCAAACGCCTGCTACGCAAGCGAAGCAAGATCGAATTCCAGCAGAGCACGTACCAATGAGTTTTTCTAAAAACTTATGTGCATTGATTTCATACCACGTGCTTTACGATGAAGGAAAACATTGTGAGGATACCTGCATATGTCTGAAAGTAATTCAAAGACGTATCTAAACTAACACTTAATCATGTAAGGAGAAAAGTGGGTATTGTTATGACAACACCTCTACCTAGCCCTTCGTGGAATACAGGCGCGAACTTATGTATATTTACCCACCTAAATACACCGAAGACATCTTTTTGGAGACATTCTCATCGATGTAGGTGACACCGAGAGTGAAGAGGGGCGTGGCGCCAGCGCCGTGCAACAGCTGCGCGAACACGAAGATCACTACAGCCCACGTGCCGCCTTCCACAGGAGAATCGCTGTCGCAAACGCTGGTAGCCTGGTTCGAAGGTAAATATATCCGTCTTAGAACTTTAATCAGCCTTAACCGTCTTTTGGGAATAGGCAGCTTAACAACGAGTCACGTTTCCAGTCCGGTCATTAGATATTTTGTTCCATTGAGACTGGCACAGACCAAGGGACCAGCAGAGCGTATTAAGAACTTCTGTGCTAAGAAGTGAAAGCTAAGAAGCTGAATACGCGCCGCTTAAACCATCATAGTTGGCCTCCTGAAATCTCATTGCATGGATCTTAACTTAGAGAGCTGATAAAAAAAATATACTAGAGTAAAATATAGATATGACATGATCAATATCGTCATCCCTGTCACTGTCCCATCCCGATGCTATAAGATGAAAAAAGTATGGCGATCCATAAGATACAAATATATTAGCGCTGGTATACTTCAAATGAAAGAAGCACAAATCTTTTTTTAATCCACGTCTCAAATTGGAGTTGTATAGCTATCAGAAAGATACTAGAACATGACCAGTATAATCAAATTAAGCAGGTTTGTAATTACACAGTTTTAGACTTAAATGGTACTGATTCCTAAAAAAGTATTATTTTAAAACTGACATATTCAAAAATAAACATCAACTAATTATTAGAGATCGCCTAATTAAATTTCAGTGAAGACTAAATCGAGTAGGTAATCAAGAATCGCTTTGATCGAATTGAAAGCGGTTTATTGTTAAACCGGAGTGAATGAAGACAAGTTCAGGCGCTGCGATTGTGAGCGCCGAACGGTGTTCTATTGTTAACGAATTTCATCACATCACTTACGCTGATAGTTTGTAGAAAGTCGTTTCTAGCAAGCTATCTAGTCGGAAGACATTCTTGATCTTAATTCTTATATTAATTGGCAATCTATCGTCGAAAACTTTGCAATAGATCAAAGCGCATAAGTTCCGCCTATATAAGATGGGAGAAATTTACTGCAACTCTCTGCCTATATACTTTCAGTTCAAGGATTATGCCTGCAAAAAATTTTAATTTTTGATTTTTGACCAATGTGTGCAGAATGTAACAAACTAGCATACATCCATAGATTGTTAGTGGCTATCGTAGCCAGTAGACATTTTGTCTCCAGACTTTGTGACCAAAATAGCCGAACATATGAGCTAAGCTAAACAATTTAGCTAAGCCGAACAATTTTAACTTGGGGTACTGTTCCCCCAAGTTAAAATTTTCCATATCAACATTTTGAGACACGCTAATACGCAACTAAATTCGTATACATTTAAACACGTCGAAACTCTATACCTACTTGGGGCACTGATCTCCAAATTCCCTCGGAAGATTTTAGAACTTCAAATAATTTTGCACACACATTTCTATTGAAACCATAATTGGCTAAATCGCAAAGTTAAATAGCAACAGTTGGCAAGTACTTACATTCCGTGTAGAGCTGCAAAGGTCGTCGACTTCATCAGACGCTACCATGTAGGGAGCGACGAGGAAGTGCGGTAAGGCAAACAGCAGTGAACCTGTGCCCATGAGGAGCACGCCCCATCCGAGCCACCGTGGCTTGGAGGCGCTGTACCGCCCGCCCAGGTACGTCACTGGCGCGAGACATGCGAATGACGCCATGTCGTACCTGAAATTGCATCATACTGACAACTCTAGACCAGAGAAGTACAAAGATGTAGGCACGTCACGTAGGATATGTTTTTAACCAATTGAATTTCTTCATTTACCTAGTTAGTTCGCTAATTGCAACAATACTATTGGTTTAACAAACATATCTCATGATCTACACTCTCTTTCTCCGAAATGCGATTTTTCAATCGCAACCGAACTAAAATCAAACGTAGTTTCAGTATCGCTTTGTTTCTATCAAACTCTAATTTTCTAATTTTTGTATAAACGTCAAAGAATATTCTAGAGGACCACGTTAGGACGTAAGTTTAGAACGAATAATAAATGTGGTAGGAGCCTTGCGAACTTTCGGCCGAAGCTTAGTTTTTCGGACAAACGAGTAGTCCCCTCGGTGGCTTGTCTGTCTCTGCTACCGGTTAAATAGTACGGGACGGTATGAGCAAAGGAATATTATCATCCAACAGTAATTATGTATGGATATCTTGGGTGCTTATGTGGATGCTTACCCTCCTGCAATGACCCCGGTCTGCATGGAGCGCAGCCCGAACCTCTTCTCAATGGTGGTGATCACCACGTTCACGAACCCGTTCACCACCATACCTGAGGGCGAAACGACAGAAAGTCAGTTATCTATACTGCCCCTTTTTGCTAAATAGTAAGCAGATGTAAGTCTTAAACAATACCCGCATGCATCTTTCGAATATTTTTGGCGGCTCTTCAAGCTGATTTTTACAGATAGTAGTTCAAGACAGGAGTTTCTCTATTGGCAGAGCGTTTTATTGTGTTCGTATGTTTCCTGTTTTTACCTAAGAATAATTTTACACGCGACAGAACATTTCGCCAGAAAGCACTTGGTCACACACCACAAGTGTAACGGTGAAAGAAAATACCTTAGTGTAACCTGAGACACCTGGGAAAATTGTGGACTAATGTGAAGTCATGTGCCCGCGTGCAGATCATCCTTATAATGGGCTGTGTAATTGTGAACATAATTACATATTGATAGAAAACAAAATATTTAAGATGTTTAAAACTGGTAGAGTAATCTAATCTAATCCAGCTTTGCTTGTGCTTAAGAAGCGGCTACAGAGTAAATTTATTAAATTAGCACCTGAACATTGAATTGTCTTCGATGATAAATTATTCAAAAATATCTTTATTTAATTAGACTTCTTACAAAGTACTTTCAAATCAGAGGTTAGAAGGATACTAAAAAAACAATATTCAGGATTACAAATGCTTGCAACCAAATAGTCCTCTGCATCCTCTGACAAGACGTCATGTTGAATATTTATTCGCTGATATATAATTCGTTAGTTTGCGAAATAGGTTCGTATTGAAAGTACGTATAAAAATAAAGCACATATCGTTCAAGTTATTAAAGTTTCACATTCCGGTTCCGGACGCCGGACGGCCGGCGGACAGAGAGCAAACGTCAACTGAAATAGTCTGACGGACGTCGATTTCAATTATTTTCACTGAACCCCATGTCTAGTTGGACCATCCGTCTAGAATGGCTATCTATAGTATAGCACATTTCCAAAATAGTGGATTTAGTTGAAAATGAAAAATGAAAATGAAAAATATTTATTCAGTTAAGGCCCTGGTAAGGCACTTATGAAAGTCGAGAATTTACCACCGGTTCGGAAACTAGCCTTCTGAGAAGAACCGGCAAGAAATTCAGCTAGTTGATATCTAACCTAAGGACTCCACCGTCTGTAAGCTTCCTATACATTAGATGTTCAGTTTATGATTTTCAGATTAATTGCAATTTTTATAGTACTTGAAACTGACGTTACTTAACTATTTTAAGTGATTTTGGGAATAACCGTGCTATGTCCCGCGGTTTCGCTCGCGCCGACTTTATTGTCGAACCCTAACCCCTTTTTTTAAATAGCTTAACTTAAGTACTCCCTGCAACATAAGATTTGCTAGTGAAAGTCCCGTTAAAGACACTTCAGCTATTTTAGAGATATGCCGGAATAATCAGATAGATAGACAGGATAAACATAAAATGAAATGAAATTTGTTAGTATTTACATTTTATACTTTCATATTCGATTCGAGAAGAACTGTTAATTTGGAATTATAACAGGTACCTACTTTAGTTTTATTTGTATTCTTTATAAGTAGATATCTACAAACTATTACAGTCGGGAGCTCCTATTGTCGAACAGGGAATCCCGATTCTACCTAATTACCTCACTATTTGTTGGTATTTTGGTAATACAAATGATTGATAATGGTATAGGTAATTGTTTGTGACATTATGATAAAATCTGACGTTTTATTGAAAAAGTTGAAGGCAGATTGGCGTAATGATTATTTCCTGTAATTTGACCGAAATCGAGGTCACTGTGGATTGCTTATGATATTTAAAATGTAGGTACACGGCGTTATTTGATGAAAGTTCTGAAATACAACCTGACAAAAAATATCAGATACAAGGATTTTAGGTAACGTGCTGTGACGTTACGAATCTATATATAAATATGTACATACATGTAGGTATATAAACGTATATGATATAGAAGATTCCATCTATACATCTATACATACAGATAAATAAAATTGAAGTGTCTGTTTGTAATTCCAAACTAACAGTTTTTCACTAAATGCATATGAAAGTATACACGCTACTGACATTAAAAAACCAAGTATTAAAAATTTTCTCTGTCTGTCTGTCTGTCTGTCTGTTTGTTCCGGGTAATCTCTGGAACGGCTGGTCGGATTTTAACGGGACTTTCACTGGTAGGTAGCTGATGTTCCAAGGAGTAACTTAGGCTACTTTTATTTATCAAAAAATATTAGGGGTCCGCGACAATAAGGATAAAACTAAATCTACGCGGGTGAAACCGCGGGGATCAGCTAGTCAAAAATAACATTAAACTGTAGTCTGCTTGCGTTTTTGTCTAACTATCTATTTGTTTCAATTCATATCTATATATCTGAACCGATTTTGACTAGACTTTCACTGGCAAACAGGTACCTGAGCAGTCAGTTAAAAAATATTTTTTTTAATATCTGGCCTTTTTGTGTTACTAACATTTTCATGATAATTTTAACCTCCCTTTCAGCAGTCCGTACCTTATGGTATGAGTCAGCATTTAAATTGTTGTTCATTAAATTAATCGTTCCAGCGCGCCGCCAACAGGATCAATGGATCACTTTCGGTTATTCGTTTACACGAGTTATGGCAAGTTAGTCACGGACTACACTGGGAGCAGAGGGCCTAGTGCGAGTTTTCTTAAAATCAAAGTCAAAGTCAAAAATATCTTTATTCGATTAGACTTTATACAAAGCACTTTCAAATCGTCAGAATGACACAATTTACAGTATTATACATGCTACATGCATGAAGGTTGCTTTTACCGAGAAGAACCTAGTAAGAAACTCAGTAATTACTCTTTTCAAAAATATTATTAAATTAAAAAAAAAAACAAAATAAATCATTTGAGAAATGTAAGCCCATGGACACAGTTCCAATGTACAAATGTCGATAAAAATTAACATAAAGAGTCTAGTAGTTCTAAATATCTAAATGCGTAGCTTGAGATGACCAGCCCCCACAAGCAGCACCTGTTCACAAGTATGACGAGAATGCCAGCAATCGCCGTCACAAGTCATCGCGTCGACGTATACTCAGATTTGTATGGGCTCGGAGGCTCCGTTCCGATCCCATACAAATCTGCGTTAACTTTGACGCGGTGACTTGTGACGGCGGCAGTGAAAAACTCGCACTAGGCACTCAGTAACCTAATGAGAAACTTCCTACACTCGCCGTTAAGGGCGCTTTTATGATCCCATACAAAATGATGAAAATACGGAAACGATACAGTGAACGTTAAAACATTGTAAATCCTATGCTTGGTCACTGAACACACACTTGGTCACTCAAAGCTTAGTGAGTGAGTACGAGTACATATGATTGATTTTGCAAATAAACGCACAGTATTCAGATCTGTAATTGGAATCAAATTAATCCAAAAACAAGTGAAATCCTATTTCAGTCTCACTAAATGAAGGCTACTCTGTGTAATTTAGGGCTTCTTAAAAAATAGTATACAAATAACTAAAACACAAAATAAAAAAACGAAATTATGAAGGCATGGAGGTAAAAAGAAATATCCTTTAACCCAGAAAATCTTAAGCTTGCAATAAAACTATGTAGATGTTCATTCGTTACCCCATATCGCAAACCGTTATTAAATTCCCTAATCCTGGAATTATCTAACAATGTTTAAACGATATAGTCCATAGTGTTTGGTTCAGTGTGCCCCCAGCCCCAACATTGGGCCAGTACGTGACTCGGCATCCCGGTACAGAATCCCGACTGCTTTCGCACTCTCCCCAAAGCTTTGTTTACATCTCGCACAATCGACGGGATTGGATACACCTAATGGATCTCGTTTATGATATTACAATACAATACCGGCTTTTATTAAGACACTGTTTATCCAAAAAATTATAATCGCCCGTAAGTAAAATGTTCTCATACTTATCTTGGACAATTACATAAATATAAAATCTTTCTTTTATTTATTTAATGTTCGTTTATTAATTGTTAGCTATTTCGGCAACGTCAAGTGGTTCTTGAGAAAAAATATCAAGTTAACAATATGTTAAAAATATCTCGAGGAACCCTCCATGATTGGATTTCTCCATGAATCCGAACTAATTTCAATTTCAAATATAAAATCTTAGTTTGTTTGAGATAGACTCAATGTTACTATGGGAACCAGCGATATACTTATGTACAGATTTTTTGACTGTGAGTAAGTACTTAGGCGCCTCTTCGGTAAAAAATTAGTGTGTGACTCAGACGAAAGCTTAAGGGACTATCACTTGCAAAACATTTACGTAACCCCTATGAGCACCATTATGAGAAGGTTACCGTATTAAATAATCTTGGCATCCTCAAAACTAATTAACACTGCAGTCAAATCAACTCATGATTTAAGTCCTGTAATCCCGTACATTAGCCACACTTCGTATCATCCCATTCCGGGACAGTCTCATTGTTTTCCGGGATTTGGTTGGAGCCAGTAATACCATGACATTAGTTAGGCTTTGCGAACATATTGCGAGACTTTTCTCCGCAACTTTTATTAATATCAGGTTCTGTGGTCAAGTTTTCCCGACAGCATAAGTATAGTAGAGAAGGTGAATAAGATATCCTAAAGTCAAGCTCAAATTGAAAGAAATTCCTTACCTTCTGTGAATATTTTTTTTATAAGAATCGAAAAAGGTCTTTTTTCGAATCCGCATTTCAAATGTGCGACTTAAAAAAAAAGGTAATTAATACCGTCTCGTAAGTTACGAAACTTTTTAGAGAAATTCGGAAAAATATTACTTACACTTTTATAATAGTTAAACATATAATACGCAAAAGAAGAAGAAATAATACATTAGACACACGAGTGCACAGAACTTTATAAAATGTAAAATAATTTTCACATGGCTCCGTCCCATCTCCCCGGCACTGCTGTGGCGGCCGGTGCTGCTGCTGCTCAGCAGTAGTGCCTCAAGCGCCGGAAATATGCTTGCATTGGCCAAGGATCCATATTTTCTGCGTTTGCGGTTGAAACTCTGGGGCCTTGGGGTCCGAATACTCATCAGCTTTTCAAAGAGCTTGCATGTCGTCTGGTAGAAGCCTCTCGTGACAAGAGAGCTGGGGCTTTTCTCGCTCAGAGAATCAGCATTGCTATTCAACGTGGCAATGCTGCCAGCCTTCTTGGCACGATTCCGAGAGACACCGACTTGGGACAAGTTTTCTACCTTTAATTAGTTTTAAGTACTGTTCCTTGTATATATAATTAAGTTTTTATTGAATAAATATCATGTCTATTTTTCACTTGATCTGCTTAATCTGATCTTTAAAGATATAAAGTTCGTCCCAACTGACCGCTTTATAATTTGAATCCAATCAAAGTAAACTAACTTTAAGTTACATCCCTATGAGTGTCCCATAGCGTCTTACCCTCGAAACCCCAAGCTTTACTCATAATCAGAACCGGTGTTAATTTGAAATTAGTTTCTAAATTACACGCACTTGGTAATAGAGTTTAAATGGGTGTTGCATAAGTAACAACACACGCTATAATTACGCCAGATTGTTTTTTACTTCTCTATAGTTTAATTCAAAATAATTATCATTATTTGATTAGACTTATTAATTTAACATCTTTGGCAATCGTCACAGGGGGCCTACTCGCTTTCTCCGAAAAACGAAGCTTCGGCCGAAAGTTTGCAAAGTTCCTAACACGGATCTTATTCGTTCTAAAATTACGTCCGAACGTGGACTGCTAGAAAATTCTTTGACATTTATATATTTTAATCCTACTTTGACAAAAGTATTAAACGAACGAAAATTTGAATTTGATAAAAACAAATTGATACTGAAACTACGTTTAATTATCGTTCGTTTGCGAAGTTTCGTTTTCGGAGAAAGAGAGTAGACCTCCAGGTCAGTCAGAGGCCTAAGAAAGTCTGACAACTGGTTTAACCCAAATTGCCGATTTTCCTCGAAAAAGGGGTTACGAAGGTCAGATGGCAGTCGCTTCGTATAAAAATCAGGTGATCAGCCACATCGGGTTGAATCAAGTGCTGACCCCAAATACATGGGATAACGCCAGGGAGATGATGATTTGATTAGACTTCTTACAAAGTACTTTCAAATTACATACATGATAATAAATGTTACCACCGGGTTCGGAAGGTTGCTTTTGTTGAGATAGTTATAAAACTTATAATAAACTTATAACAAAAAAATAAAAATTAACGTTTATTGATTCCAATAAGCAGCAACAAAACAAATAAAACTGATACAAAAAAAATATACAAAAAAGAATACACAAAAGAAATAAATAGTGTTTTTATGGTGCAAAGTGGTTCGCACCAGTACATCGGGTGTTGCCGCACATTGTCATGAAAGGGCCACAACTCAACTATACCCGCAATCAATAGTATGAATAGGCTTTTGGAAAATATCAGTAAATAATTAGTTTTCAACTGAAATAGACGACACTGATTTAAATCAACAATTACATAGAAGCGCTATCGTAATCATTAATGTAATCAGTACTTAAGTAACACTAAACACCTGGATACGCGATACACTTCAAACATTCATCTCACGACGCGGCGCAGGAATGTAACTTCATTAACGTTAGTCTACAACCTTCAAGTGGTATGTTGATTGCAGGCAAATAACGACTGATTAGTAAAGCATTTGCTATATCACTATAACACAATCGTAAACAGATGATCTTACTTAAAATAGTGCTCTACATCTACGCTCTACAATAAGTCCTTCTGTAGCAAGAAAATCTATGAAGACAATATGTCTTCTCCACTTCTGACGAACTTTTCACAATCTTTAACCAAGAAATAAGAATAGATACATGTATGGGCTTTGCAGCAGGTACATAATATAAAACATCTATACAGATAAATAAAATTGAAGTGTCTGTTTGTAACTGCAAAATAACAGTTTTTCACTAAATGCGTATGAAAGTATACACGGTCCAGACAAAGAATACCCATTTTTTTTCTCTGTCTGTCTGTCCGTCTGTCTGTCTGTCTGTTTCTTCCGGATAATCTCCGAAACGGCTGGACGGATTTTAACGGGACTTTCACTGGTAGGTAGCTGATGTTTCAAGGAGTAACTTAGGCTACTTTTATTTATTAAAAATATTAGGGTTCCGCGACAATAAGGAAGAAACTAAATCTACGCGGGTGAAACCGCGGGGCACAGCTAGTTTTATAATAAGAGCATATTTTATTAAATAGGTACTTTGAGTCAAAATTATATCTATTTCAAATTTCAGCCGTGAAAAAGTAGCTCGGTTGACGTTATTAATTAGGTTCATTGATGATATTTAAACCTTGAACCTACTTGAAGTTTTACATTTTTATCGAATTTTGTGCACTGAAATTGTGTCCATGGGCTTATATTTTTTGTGATTTATATTGTACTAGCTGTGCCCCGCGGTTTCACCCGCGTAGATTTAGTTTCATCCTTATGGTCGCGGAAACCTAATATTTTTAATAAATAAAATGTAGCCTATGTCCTTTCTCAGGGTCTAAGGATTGTCTGTGGCAAATTTCATCAAAATCGGTTGATAGGTTTAAGCGGGAAAGCGTAACAGACAGACAGAGTTACTTTCGCATTTATAATATTAATAGGGATTACAAAAAAAATTGCCGTTCCGGATTCTTCTCAGCAAATGCAACCTTCCGAACCCGGCGATAGCATGTATCATCCTGTATTAATAAACATGTCGTTGTGACGATTTGAAAGTACTTTGTTAAAAGTATAATCATTTAATGATATATAGATTTTTTTAAATTTTGAAACAAAGTGAAAGCGATTTCAATATTTTCATACACTTTCTAAATACAAATGCGTGCTCAACTTCCGCAGATCACGTTTAATACTAAGTAAGTAGTTAATAATGAGAGAGGGACCACTTGAAAACGCAATATAGGTAACGTTCGCTCAGCCAATTAGCACATTAATATTGAGCAATAAACGGGTGTTATCCAGTGAATCTATTAGGTGGTTCACTGGTGATCGTGTGCGGCGAGCCGTGCCTTGGGGGGCTATGGGAACGCTAATCTTATTTTAATGAAAATATAATGTTAGTGGGTATTGCACAGTACTTATTAATGGAACGAACGTCGCGAAATGTTGAGTATCTGTGACGTCTACCCTATAGCCATTAGGGGAGGAGATAATTTAATAATGAGAGAAGGCGTACATAGCGTAAGAATCATATTAACATTCTTAGTAAATAAATTACTTGCTTTGGTATATTTTATGAAATTCGAAAAACTTTTTATAATTATGTTTTTTTTATGTTTCTTAAAAATTAAAAATTACTGATATATAGAGATAACTTTCTGATCTCTAGAACCCGATGGTAATACTATAATTTACAATCTAGAATAACCAAGACATTCTGAGAATTTGAAAGTACTTTATCAAATTGTTTAGTAAATAGATTTTCTTTCTCCAAAATTAAAATAACTACTCTTTAGTACTCCCTGCATACCTATTGGCTATTTCGCTATAAGATAATACGAAAAAACTAGGAGACGGCTATTTCAATATTATATTTTCCACAAGCAGAACCCAATGCACAATCAGCCTAACAGCAATACGGTAGTATCGAGTTGGCGACACGAACCGTTTAAAAGTGTCCGACACAGATGTCTGACACAGGCAGCTAATATTGTGCCTGGATAACCGTGCAATGTTTATTGGGAAACCTTCGTTATTTTTAGTTGACAGACTTGAGGGTAGGATTGGAATAATAACATTTATTGACTTCCTATAATAACAAGACTACTCTATTTTCCGGCAAAGGAATATAATTAAACAAAATTTTCTAAATTATTGATAATGTTAAACATAAAACCTACAGTCGAATTGATAACCTCCTCCTTTTTTAAGTCGGTTAATATTTTTTTTTAATATAAAGGCAAGTTTAATAATAAAATACACAATGCATACACAAAGCAAAAAATTACGAAAGATTGGGAAATGTAGTATTTTTTACCGTTATAGATAAAAAAGAAAAAGTTGCTATGCCAAAAAATATTATGTGCATTCTATGGAAGCTTACTGACGAGTAGGTAACAATTAAATAGATCTGAATAATAAATACGCTTTCATGGACTTGCAAACAAAACGATTATGAGCACAAACTAGGAGGGTTTACCAATAGTCATTAAATAGTATCGTTAGCCATCTTCCAACTTCACCTGCGAGCTATAATTATTTATTTATTATAGCGATGTACCATTGTATTGTCATGTATCGCAATGACATCTACGTGGATGTCAAGGTTCAAGTCGATACGACATTCATTAAATTATTTAAAATTTCATATATTTTGTTAGTTTTATGGGTGGTAGGTAAGAACATTTAAAATTAACGAACAAACACTATTAAAATTATAAGAAGTAGGTTTTATAAGGAATTATAGGAACCAATACATTAATTTAAAACATCTATGTTAAAAACCCTCTAACAAAATGCCCTATTAATCAAGAGACACCAATCTACCATGAAAATTAGTTTTTCCCTAAAGTTTAAACCGAAGTTACACTTGTAACTGTGATTTACAACTTAACTCCAACTTATTCTGAACGAAGCGTCGCTGTGAACCAAATAAGTGAAGTTTTAAGTTATATGCCAAGTTTCGCGGTGCAACTTAGCGAATATTAGCTGCAAACACCTGTCCGCTGATAAATTGGTTGTAACTTAGACTCTTGCATCCTTTAACTTACCTAACTTATACTCTGGTACATATTTAAATAATATGTTGATAGATCTACCTTTTTATAAAAAAATAACGTTCGTCACGCGGTTTCATCTGCGTAGTTCCCGTTCCCGTGGGAGTACGGGGATAAAATATAGCCTATGATACTCCCTGATGATGTAGCTATCCATTTCTGAAAGAATTTTCAAGATCGGTCAAGTAGTGTCGAAGCACATTTAATACAAACAAACAAATATTTCCTCTTTATAATATCAGTATAGATATTATTTCATCAGATGTTACGCTACAATTCTTAACTCTAAAGGTAGCAGAAACCATACAGACCGCCTGATGATCTAATACCTATATTTAAAAGTATCTAAAAGAACGATTAGCTATTAAAATTGTATTTACACAAGAGCGATTAATAAAAAAAATTGAACTAGCAAAATGTAAGTATTTTGCATGGTGCCGTGTAAAGTAATCGGGGAAGCAGGGCTATAAAAATGTCCAAAGTTAAATGAGCTTCGGCTGCACACCTGTTGTTCTAAGTTACGACTAATGGCTAAGTTAGCGAGTGGACCAGCCAGAGGAGACTGGGGAATATACTGTTCTTTTTATTACAAGTTGTTTTTACTTTTTTAATTATTATTTTTTGCATATATATATTACATGTATCAGCATGCAGCTGATACAATTTTCACTATTGTGAATCATTCTTGATGTTTTTTTTGTAATTATCATTATTTACTGTGTAATGAAATGTACATGACGCCAGCTGAGTTTCTTGCCGGCTCTTCTCAGAAGGCTAGTTTTCGAACCGGTGGTAAATTCCTCGACATTCATAAGTGCCTTACCAGGGCCTAAACTGAATAAATCATTTTAATTTTCATTTTCACAACAAATAATTTAAAAAAAATAGTGAAGCACTGAAGTCAAAAATAATTTATTGAGCTCGGAATCGAACTCACGGTCTCAAGTCTTTTAAGAGGCATTCATTTACGTGAGATTTGCTGTTGTAAGTAATATAATATATTATCTAACTAAATAATTAATCGGCCAATTCGTGTTAATACGTATACTTAATTCTAAACTCACTTCTTTCCATTGAATATTAACACGTAGAATATAAAATCAGGCAGAACTCCATTTTAAAGTTGATAATCAAAAGTTAAGGTATAAACTAATTAACACACGTTAATCAGTTTGCCACCTCTGGTTTGAGTTAAATTAAAAAGTTCCCGCTGTCAGAGGTTCACAACCTGTCATAACTGACGCCGCAAACTCTCTTCATATTTCTTCATTTATTTTTAATTTAGAAAGGGAGGGAACATAATTATGAGAAGTTGTTGCCGCTGCGGCATTCATTAAAAAAAGTAGAATAATAAAATCAGGCTTACGTAACTCTGTAGGAAGCTAATATGTGGCAAATTATTCGCGTTATTTTTCTGTGAAACTTTTTGGGTATTTAATATGCTTATATAAATAGGGACTATCCCTACTAATATTAAAAATGCGAAAGTAACTCTGTCTCGTCTGTTACGCTTTCCCGCTTAAACCTCTCAGCCGATTTTTATGAAATTTGGCACAGACAATCTTTAGACCCTAAGAATGGACATAGGCTACCTTTAATTTATTAAAAATATTAGGTTTCCGCGACCATAAGGATGAAACTAACTTTACGCGGGTGAAACCGCGGGGCACAGCTAGTATTTAATATAAATATTCGTATATTCTTTCAAAATCAGGTAAGAAATGAACAATCAAATATGAAGACGCAGTTGCTATTTGATATAAATAAAAATGAAAATGATTTATTCAGTTTAGGCCCTGCTAAGGCACTTTATGAATGTCGAAGAATTTACCACCGGTTAGGAAACTAGCCTTCTGAGAAGAACCAGCAAGAAACTCAGCTGGCATCCTGTACATTTAATTACATATTAATTAATGATTCATTACAATATAATGATTATTATATACTTCAACTTGATTTGTGTTGCTTCCTCTACACCTCCCTACACTACTTATCCCGTACTAATTGACATGAGTACACAACTTAGCCATGTTGGTACCTAAAGGTATTCCAAAAGGAAAAAAAAATGCTTCACGGGAACAGGGGTACAGCAGTATTACAACGCCAACTTTACATAAAATATAATAAAGTAACAGATGGCTCGTCTCATCTTCATTAGCCTATAATTTTGCTATATTCTCCGGTATACAGACATATTGTGTAACCAGAAATAGTAATAGTGGTTACACTTAACTTCCGTGTTGAAAAATGAAGAGTTGATTGCATTAAAATTGCTTTACATTCACCGTAGTAAGGTAACGCGCTTGGGCAAAAAATAGCAATTTATAGGTCCCGTCACGAGTAAAGGACGCGCAGCGGAAAATAAGTACTGCGGATACTGCGCATGTTTTTTTATATACATATGGACAGAGACAGATTCATAAGATGACTACTTCGCATTTAAAGGTTCCCGATCTTAACTCACCTTTACTTACATGGGAAAAATGCATTCAAACTATTTTATAAATACAAATAAATGTATAAATGTAAATGAAGTCTATATTAATATCATAAAGAGTTTGTTTGTTTGTTTGTATTGAATAGGTTCTGAAACTACTGGATTTATCTTAAAAATTCGTTCAGCAATGAATAGCTAAATTATCAGCGAGTAACATAGTAGCATAGTTTCATCTCCCACGGGAACGGGAACTACGCAAGTGAAACCGCGTGATGTCCACATAGTTGAATTAAGAATAAAATATAGTAGAGTAGTAACTATTCACAATAAATACTCTCAATAGTACTCGGCAAGTACTCAATTCTCGAAAGAAGTTTCCTTAAAGAGCTTACAAGACGACGCAAAATCCGGGGAAGCTGGGATTGTCGAGATCCTGTGTTCTGATCCCGGCGGTCCCGCGGGAAATTATAGGGAATACTAGCTGCTAACTGTCCTGCAAAGCTGTTAATGGGGCCATTTATTCTTAAAACGACGTGTCAAATTGCTTTGAACTGCATACACTTGACGAAGGCTTTTGATAAATAAAATATCAAGGATGCCTTCTCGTAATTACTTCAATATTATAATGCAAAGTTCTTTTACTCGATGATGGACTATGGAATCAAATTAAAAACGGTAGTTGCATCATTGATGGACAACACGCAATAAATTCACAAATTGATATTTTTTTGTACTACTTAATTAGGATGGAGACAGTGTCTGATGGTTCTCCTAGTACTAAGGTTTTCTTGGCCATGATATGGGAAAAGGCAATTGGTTCGCCAATTTGTAACCTTAATCTGCTATTATATATTATTCCTTACGGCCTAGATATTACGTCATCATCAAAATCAGAGGATATGATAAAATTTGGGAAGGACTTAGTTTTGAGTGACTTTTCAGAATCAGCTATTGGTATAAAAATTAGAACTCCATAATAAGTTTCTATTGAATTTTCTATACAAAACTAATTACGCTCCTCCAGAAGCAAGCTTTGTTTTTAAAATTAATTAGTGTATTTTATTATTTCATTACCCGTTCCCATGTTTGTTTGGGGTTTAATAGGCGCTTCCTGTTGTTGTCTGTGAAAGTAGAGCGAACTTAATGTAATTATAACTTTTTGGCCTTATTTCCAAGAACCCTTCCCGCGTCATTTGGTTTGGTGTTTTTTTAAGATAAATTCGTCAACACCGAAAAAATACTGAATTCTAAAGTACTTACACGTTTCACTTACAATTTGAAAATGATTTATATTTTTTTTTATTAATTATGAAATAACGATTTTCAAAATTTTTCGTCGTGCCCATTCTACTCACAAACATAATCTATCACTTTACAATGTATATATCGACCTACGTAAATATGGTACCAATGCAAGACCACACCCTTATAAGTATATATACCCTTATAATATAATAACCTATTCGACGGTAGGCAAATCTTCTACATTTTTCGTGTCTTAGAGGCGATTATTTTAACATTTAGGATTGCATAAATTACCTAGTGACCATTCAACACATTATTTGTATGAGATATTCTGTGTAAATAAATACAAAGAACGCAAACCAGTCGCATGATTTGCATGTTTGCTTCTGCAATTAGCACAACAAACGGTTAATTTTCCACATTCAAGATTCCATGTTACTTCTAATACCTCCAAGAATATGCGTACAAAGTTTTATGATGATCCATTAAATGGTTTTCGCTTGAAAGGTAAGTAAGAAAGAAACTTACATTCACATTTATAATATTAGTAGGATTTATTGCAGATGTGTGCCGTACTTGATCATCCAGGTAGACTCAATTTTAAATCAAAGTAGTGACGTATAGAATAGAAACCGCTATACTCCGAGTTTTAATTCTTCTTATCGTCTTCTTCTCTTCTTATATATATGAAAATGAATCCCCATTTCCCTTGGTCACGGCATCACGCGTGAACGGCGGGATTTTAACCGGACTTTCACTGGCAGATAGCTGATGTTTCAAGGAGTGTTTTAGGCTGCGGGACACCCATGAAATTAACTATACGCGGGTGAAACCGCGAGGAATAGCTAGTATAACAATATTAAAAATGAATTCCTTGCAATCAACTGAAAATCAAACATATTTTTACCTTTAATAACTTAGATACCAAGGAGAGGCCAACTAACTTGAAACGAGAAACAACAATACATGCTGTTGTTTTCAATAAACTTAATAAACAATATAATATAAAATATTTTACTTGTAAGAATGACAGCTTCTTCTCCAGAACAAAAACATAAATTCTATTCTTAAAATATAAAAAGAGTATTTAATGACGTATCTTCATTTACATATATATAGGTATCATGCATTCATGCATTTAGCACAAAAGTATATTACCATTACAGTGCTGGTCTTAATATTTATTTTTTTACCATTGCAATCATGATCAATGTAGCGTGTAAAATACTGTTTGAAAGACGTCATTATTTGTACAAGTCAACAATACAAATCTTTAAATAGTACTTTGTCTGTTTGAACGCATCGTTTCTTTTAAACTACTACATGTATCTTGATACGGTTTTTATGAACATAAACAAGTTGAACTCCGATGGGTTTATAAGTAGCCATCTTATTATATTACTAGCGGACTTCACGCGGTTTCACCCGCGTAATTCCCGTTTACGTTGGAGTATGGAGATAAAATATAGGCTATATTAATCAGTGATAAATGTAGCATTCAATTAGTGAAAGAAATTTTTAAATCGGTTCAGTACTTTTTGAGCTAATTCGTTACAAACATACATACACCTTTTCTCTTTATAATATTAGTATAGATTCTTGTAGAAAGTAGAGAAAAGTCATCGCTTTGCGGTAGTCTTAAAAATCGTAGCCCAAAGAGTCTTGGTCTTATTAAATATATAATGTAAAGATCGTACGGTATGTATGTACGGAAGCTGCGTATGAGAACGACCCGCACTTAGCCGACTCATCAGAATGCGGTGTTATGAATGTAATTACTATGGAAAGTGTGTGATCGCCGGGATATCTCACGAATACACTACAATAGATACGTTATTTGCTTTCTTCGTATGAATATTTTATATCTTAGTGAATTATATGCATGTGTTTTTGCAATTTAAGAATTGTTACGAATAGCGTAGCAACAGCTAGAGAAGTTAGCATGACGAGATCTTTTATATTCCAGTGCATCTAAGATCCCTAATGCAGGAGACAGCCGTAATACAAACGTTTATCAGCTACGGTAACTGCTTACTCATCTTGAGGGCCGGATACATAAATATCTAATCATCTAGCTAAATCTTTCTGAACAGATAAATTTAATTAAATTGTCTGTTGATAAATTTAATTTAATTGTCTGTTTGTAATCCCAAATTAACAGCTATTCATTAAATGCATAATCACTATGCACATAAAAATTAAACAAATATATCAGTTTATTCCGGCTAATATCGGAAAGCTGATGTTATAAGGAGTAATTTAGGCTAAGTACCTACCTACTTTTATTTTAGAAATAAAAATCTCCATTGAACATACTAACTGGTTTGCTATTGTAAATCGTACCCGGGTAAAACCGTGGGGCACAGGTATATTGTAATATAAAGTTACTCACCCTGAATAGCTCCAGCCCAGCATAAACAGAACAGCGCCCACTTGGCGGTTCTGAACCGCTGCAGCCAGTCAGGTCGGAAGAGGCCCCAGCCGCAGCGTGGAGACCTCTCCTCCACGGGGCCTTCGGGGCCATTGGAGACCTCAGGTTCCGTCGATGGAACAGGCTGCGGAAAAAATACGTTAAATTAACATTCATCATCATCCCAAACGGTAATCGATTTGACTGAATAAACAATTATTATATAAAAGTACAATTTTTTCAATACTAGATCTGTGGGGGGCTTAAGAAAAAGATTTTCCATGTTGTGGTACCTACCTATACAGGACAGAGAAGTAGGACGGAGACAGTGAGGACTATATATGATACTCTTACCTGACCTGATATATTATATTATAACTGGTTTAACCCAAATCACAGATTTTCCTCCTAAACGGGGTTGCGAAGGTCAGATGGCAGTCGCTTCGTATAAAAATCAGGTGATCAGCCACATCGGGTTGAATCAAGTGCCGACCCCAACAATGTATGGGATAAGGCCAGGGAGATGATGATGACCTGACCTATTATATTGGTGCAAATGTACTATATTGATTAGCTATGTAGTTGTGCCCCGATGTGACAGCTCCATTAAAATCAGTCAGCCATTTCTGAGATCAATCGGAGCAAATTTACAGATAGACGGTCGGACAGACAACCAGACAGAGATTTTTTTTTAATTGGTTTTTCTCTTTGATATGCTATCACTGAAGGAACAGCTTTAAATTTGGAATTACCTGCATAGATTTGAAGTACCCATAAAGAGTTGAGAAGGCGTAGAGACATTATTTGTAAATAACATCATCTATCTACTTATTTAGAAAACTACCCATTGAATATTAGTATAATAGTATTTGTACAACCACCATTCCAAGCATTAAATGTATCCGGTAGTCAATAACCCAGTGATTTATCCAATATTTGAGATACAGCATTAAGATTTAAGGGGCATCTCTATTAAAGCAATAAGTAAGAAAGATTTAAGAGATAAACTGCTGGAGGTGGGTGTATCCGACCATTTAACAGTGATGTTTGAATCACCGCGGAAATCTTGACTCACAAACAAATTGGTGTGGACACACGGACACATAAGTATAGTATACAAAGAATAGATGGATATGTCCTACGTCTGCGTTGCATCAATAAAAAAAGGAGTATTTAACTATTATATCACACAGAATTTCTTAATGAGGCAGAGAAAATTAAAATACATATATCAAGATAAAAATGCCACTCCATCATCAATTTCTTGGAGATAAGAAAAACCTTTGGAGGATTGAAAAGTTAGATTTCCTATTTAAACGACTGCACAAATTTATGATAGAGAGAAGAATTGCATAGTCAGGCCAAAGTAGATGAACGGGATACTATAGGATAGGAACTTCTTTTAAACTCGGCTCCTTTAAGCTCAGAGCCGTGGTGGTCGTGGGGTTTGAGCAGTCGCCTGCTTCGCAAGCGACGTAAGTTCGAGTCTGAGCGACCTGTATCTAAAAACATATGTGCAATAATTTCACCAATGTGCTTTACGGTGAAAGAAAACATCGTGAGGAAACCTGCATATGCCTGAGAAGTAAATCAAAAGACGTTTGTATAGTGCCTGAGACGGCGATAGACTATCTGTCACTGGCACTTAATCATCTACGGTGAAAAGTGGGTGTTGGTTTGGGGAATACAGACGTGAGCATATTATTTATGTATGTATTAAAGTATAATCCAGCATCGTATGTCTCTTGTCGATTAGTCAACACTGATATAAAAGGCTGCAACGTTCTGATAGACAGTACTGGCCTATTGAAACATATCCTAAGACACTACCTCCAACATTAAACTAACACGTTACCCACTTCAGCTCTCCGAACGTTTGCCAGCCGATAGGGCCCTTGTTGGTGCACAAAGCCCAGGAAATCAGATGAGTACATATTGTTAGTGGTCCCATTGTGCGCTCTATGGAATACATTAATGGACGGCCATTCATCGGCTATGTACGTGATACGGTCAAAGAGGATCGGACTTAGGGCTCTTTAGAATTAACTAACATGTACTGGAAAATTAAGCAGAATGAATAACCATAGCTACCAATTCAGGACTAGTTATTTTCCATCACTTGTCTATGGATTTACAGTTGCCTTTAATAGACCAGACGCAATAGCGTGACTGCATGACCTCTTATTGTCATGTTATTTTAACTCTTATTATGAGACAGATGTATACGACGTGTATAAGTATGTCACTGTCACACAGTGAGCCCAGGTAGGGTCCCATTACCCCAAATTAAACTCGTGGTGTGTGTGACATTACTTTTAGAGTAACTCGTTTCGGTATAAATTGGATTGCAACTCGCATACGTTTTTTGACGACTGACGCTCGAAACCACACGGCCGCGGGCTCTTTTTTAGGTTCCGTACCCAATGGATAAAACGGGACCGTATTCCTATAACTAAGACTCTGCTGTCCGTCTGTCCGTCATTGTCAGACAGTTGACATTTACACAGATTATGTATATAAATTTATTTAGGGGCCCTATACAACAAACATGTTTTTTGCCGTTTTTATGAATAATGGTCCTGTGTTCGTGCGAGATTCCGATTCGCAATCACCGGTTTTTTTACTTTGTGTTGTAAAATGATAATTGTAGATAATGGTATTTATACGCGTGATGACCCACACTATCCAATGTCCATAACAAAGAAAGTTTATACACTACAATCGATAAGAGGCACCAATTTCTATGTGAACATAATTACAAAAGAGCTTTGACCCAAACCTAAGCCTGAAATGGTAATGACACTAAATGACCCTCACTCACATGGCCGAAAAAGGACTTTGAACTTGATAATTACGAAAATTACCTCAAGGATAGAGATTAGAAACACGGCAAATAGTCATGCCCGGATTATCATACGGCGGATAAGGCCTAGGGGCCCCGCAACGACTAGAGGCCTATGAATAAACGGGGAAAATGTTAGTCTCAAAAGAAGAAAAGGGTAAAGGCCTTCCCTTCAGCCCCGAGAATTGCATTGCCTAGAGGCCCCGATAGAGTTGACAACAGTTGAGTTGCAAACAGCCGTGATTTATTGGTAGTACATTTTCATAGGAACCAATAATAGAGTAAGTACCTAAGTAATACATTTTATATCGGACTTTTCTTTTGTACAATATTATTAAATATTAAACAATTTAATTTCAACAGCATATAAGTAGAATAATAATTAGCTTTCCTGCGTGTTCTGTGTAAAAAAAACAGATATTTTTTTTTTATATATTGCCAAAATTAGCCAAACCTGTGGTATTTTAAATTTATGCTGTTGTTTTTTTTCTTTGAGGCTTTGTTACGATTTGTCTGAAATTGAGATTAATTATGATTTTCATTTTAATTTATTAATTAATTCTGTCCTAATCATCATCTTAATCAATCTTAATAAAACATATTATAACATTATTTTATTATACAACAATCATAGAAGAATTTAATATCGACTACTTACCCCTTGAAATATTTTTGACCTACGAATTATTTACCATCAGCTTTGCACTTACTTATGTTTTACTTTTGTACAAACACACGTGTTAATTATTGCTATATAAATGAAGCAATATGAATAAACAAAATATTATAGTGCATACATCATTAGAGCATTGTATTTGATGTAATGCATTGCGATAAGCGAGTGTAGCTCCAAGGTCGGCAGATACACGTTTTTGTATTTATATACACATTTCTCTCTTTAACCTACTTCAAAATTGTCTGATACTTAAAAACCCTTGTATTCTTACTCAGGCCCTACCATAAGCTTTTTGCCATCATAGTTCTACTGTGTGACAGTGACAGACTTATACATGTCAAATGAATCATCTCATCATGTCTCATAATAAGTCAAGAGGTCAACACCAATTGAAAAAAGAATTTATAACTTTTGAATATGTACCTACCTACTTAGTTTATAAAAAAATATTTTTTTTTTGAATAGTAATATAATTTTTTACCGACTACAAAAAAGGAGAAGTTTCTCAATTCAACTGTATGTTTTTTTTCGAATGTAATATCTATAATTAAATGTCTTCTCAAGTACTCAAATATTTCTAATTATTATAATTTCAGGTTATTTCGTTGAAACGACAGTGCGCTCAAGTCATAGAACATATTAGGTTTCTTACTTGGCAATTTCATTCCCATAAATTCCACATGATTAACGTCACAATTATTGTGGACGATAGCTAAAATGCAAATTAAATTCGGAGAGAGAGCAGAGAAAAAAGAGCTGTGATATGACTTTTATTTGAGAACAGTAACTTTTGAAATATAATAAGAAAACAACAATAAAAACCATAAATAAATCGATATAAGTAGTTTTCAACAATTATAAAGAAACCTTATTTTTTTACATACCATTTCCTCGCACATTTTCAAAGTTGTGTGTAGCTACTTGTACAAAATCATTAGCAAATTACCACAATCCAAACAATCAATATTTTTTTTACACCGACGGCTAAAACCTATATTTTTTTATAGAAATTCCGTGTTCGTGAAAAGTTTTCCCGCGTACGTCTGACAAGGGCACAGGGCGGGCGTAGGGCTGCCGCGGGACCTTGCTAGCGACTGAGGGTTTATACGAGTCCCGTAGACTCCCGCCATAAATTACTTAAGAGGAACACAGGCAATGCAAAACTGGGAGACAAATTAGCTTTTCTATTAATTTTTTTATTTCTCCAAACTAAAGCTAAAGAGATCTTTCTGGTTTCATTAAGATTTGGGGTTTTCGCCAACAATCTCTAGAAAGATAATAATGGTTAATTAATATTAAGAGATGAGATAAAAATGTTTACTATTCATTTTATTGGGAAAAATGAATAGTGGCGTATATATTCTGTAAATTAAAACTTAATTATTAATACACGAAACAAAGTACTTAAAACTAATTTGTAAACTTTTTAACAAAAAAATAATTGGCACTATTTATGTATCCCGATAAAATAAAAATTAACTTTTTTATCTCATTTCTTTATTTAATTAACCATATTATCTTTGGTATTTTATAATAATATTCGAGATATTCACTTTTTTAATCTGTATTCCACTTAAGTAGATACTGCGCACGTTCGAATTGACGAGTCTTTAATTTGAATTTGGAGCTAAATTAAATTCGCGCCATTATGGCTTTTGGAGGGAAATCGAGAGTAGACAAGTAAAATGGCTTGCACGTCTTCTGTTGTAATAAATGTACGTCCAACTTCCTAGCAAGCCTTATTATTTACTACTACAAATTATCATTTAATTAATACCTACTCTTTTATTCTGCATTAGAATTTTCAATTTAGAGACAATATGAAGGATACGACGAAAAAGTGATAATACATTTTAAGATATTTTTAATAATGTGCCCAAGGAGTAGTTGTCCTCTAGTTATTATCTTGGCAGTAATATGAAAACCAAAACTGTAGATAATTAATTGCTACGTAATGAGCACTGTATTTATGTCAAATCGATCAATGGAAAAAAAATGAGGACCGGTCTGAGCGTGGCTTATATTTTCTTCCGAGACTGCCAAATAACGTTGTCTTTATATCCTTCCATTTTATTATAACAAAATACAAACTGACCCGTGTTCTGACGTGGGTGTCATTCTCCCGGCCGTTCCTCAGGTCGATGGTGTGGAACCCGTCGTCATGACCCTCGAAGGCCTTGTTCACACACCCGCCAGCCTCTGACATCTTTGGTCGCTGCGAAAAATTAAATATTTTTTTAAAATGGTCTTGGGGCCTACTAAGATTATTAAATATCATAAAAAGTCAAAAAAGGTTATTAAAACCACCATTTGCCACGGGAAAGAATATAGTATCTACAAAAAGTATGACAGTTGTGTTGTTGTGGGATACAATGCAACAATGGCATGGGAAGCGGCACGCGCCTTTCCACGTGACGTCACTGACGTCATGTGTCACTGCGCATATATTCAACCTCATTCAACTTCATGCAACACACCTATAGCCCTAATAACATTCTCCTTGGGCTTGCGCTAATAGAAGCGATACAAAATGTATGGAAATGACATCAATCAGTCACGTGACATATATGTCATTCGCGTACATTTTGTGTCTTTGGCGCAAGCGAATGGAGAATATTTCACTGTCGATTGACAATAATTTGTAAAAAAAATACGGCTACTAAACATCGACTGCCTTTTTGTTCGAGGTTCTGGGACATCGGGTCGGGCAAAGTGTTATTGGGTTTTGCCACCTGTAATTTCGCAGTAACCACCTGGGGCCCAACCATGAGCTCTTATTGTAATGATAATGACAGATGTATAAACGTTGTATACACGTGTCTCATAAATGAGTGAAACTATCATGGCAATAAGAGCTCGTGGTCAGGCACCTGGAGTCTGATATGGATAATGGCAATAGGCTCGCCCCTAATTACAACATAACTGGCCAAATGGTGAAATGTGGATGTACTATCTGCCTTCCCCTTCAGGGAATACAGTCTTGGGGATATGTAGTATTCTTTACAACTGTTACCTATATAATTTATATGTTTTTTTTATAGTTATTAGTTCGTCGTAACTTGGCTAAATTCTAATATCACTTAATGAAATACACTTAATATGCATTAATAATAAAAAATACTGCTTTGCCCATTCCAGCCTACCCGTATGCAAATCAAATAAAATTCTTCATGTCCACATAACATAAACATTACTTCTATGTAATATTTTTTCACACGCGCCTCCTGTAGAAAGGAGTATAATCTATGCATGGATATGATATGACATGCATAAATTCATGTACCACGTAATAACGAACAGGTAAATGAAAGAGAAGAACCAATTTTCAGCCATGACAACGCTCGACTCAGTAACGTGGAAAATTATATCGCACACCGCGTTTTAGATTAAATTATCTAATACACGCAAGGGAACTTGGTTTAAGCATCGGTTGTGGTCTATTTTTAGAATTAATTGCTTCTATGATGAACCTACTATGATCGTTTAAGTATCGCGTATTAAGAACTTCTTAGCTTTCACGTTTAATTTACGATGCCAAAATAAAACATCAAATCTCAAAAGTTCTATTACGCTCTGCTTAAACCGATGATGGTATGCCCCCTGTTCATGGATACTGATAACTTTTTTTATTTGTTTATTATTTAATACAGATAAACAACTAACCACTAACTATAGCTAAAAAACCTTAAAAAATTAAATCTCATTAAAAAAACTTAAAAAAAAAACTGATACCTAAAATATATTATTAAAAGGAATCCCTGTAGGCAAGGTTCCGAAGATACTGGCAGCATTCCCCCTTTGAATAGCTAAACTAATTCTTGGTTTTTTTTTAAATTAGAACAACAATATTACATTATGTATTTTTTTTTCTTAAAGTAAACATCGTAACCTTTATAGACAGCAAATGTGATGCAAGATGTTTTGTCCACAGTTTAAAAATTAATTGACTCTTATGTATTGGACCTACTATTGCTTATACTTTCGCAAGGTTATTTACATTTTAATTGAACATATAAAACAAAATATAACCATTTAAGCGTCTAGTCAAGAAATATGACCGCTGTCCCTGAATGCGCAGTAGTTATTTTATGAGTCTGTCTCTGTCTATATGTATGCTACCTCTACTTATCATGTCGATGACAGACATTTTAAATTGTAGCCCATAACTTGGTTACTGTCACAGCATTGTTGGTGGTAGCCATTAGATCCGCATGCAGCTGGTAGGGCACGCTTGTATGGTGCGAAGCGAATAGAAACATGCGCAATATCCCCACTATTTTCACTGGGCTCTCTTAAATCATGACGCGGCACCCATATTATATACACCCGTCGCCTAATAATATAGCAAGGCCAAACATTGTCGTAAAATAAATAATAAAACCCGTTTATTGCAACGCTAGAGATAGCCGCTTATCAAAAGTTTGCACCTCATTATACTCGTAGTAAATAAATCTTAGTTAAACAAAAGAAGCATAGACTAAGCTAAGAACCTATTGCTGTGTTTTTTAAACTAGCGGACATCACGCGGTTTCACCCGCGTAGTTCCCGTTCCCGTGGGAGTACGGGGATAAAATATAGCCTATATTGATCAGTGATAATATCACATTCAAATGATGAAAGAATTTTTAAACGGTCCATTACGTTTTGAGTCAATTCGTTACAAACATACATACAATCCTTTCCTCTTTATAATATTAGTATAGATTTTAAATAACACTGGAATAATTAGCAAAGATTCGTTAGAAACGTGTGTTACTTTGTCTAGGCCTGCGCTATGAATAATTAAATTAACATACCTACAAACCATGCCTGGTAACGAAAAACAATCAACTCGTCAACTAGATAAACCAGCTTTCAACATTTTGTATAAATCTGTAGGTACAGGTAAATAATATTAAAGTGTCTGTTTGTAATTCCAAATTTTTCACTCAATGTATTTGAAAGTATATACGTTAATCATATATATTAACAAAAAACGACTCCAAAAGTAACTCCATCTCTTTCTGTGATACGGACTTAACAAGGGATGTTCATCCCTTAGCTTTAGACGTTTGGTCTATTTATTTATTTTTAATTTGAATATATAAACTTACAGCTATTGCCAAACCGCTTATATACATATAAAACCAAAAGAGAATTATAATAGAGACAATTTACAAAAATAGATTCTCAAGCTCTGTATGAGCGACGGCAGCGAATCTACGAATACGTCAGCATCCTGGATCATGGCGACAAAGTCGTTGAGAAAACTTAGCGCCCGAGCAGTGGGACTGTTATTGGCGTGACAAGTACGTAGCGCTGGAATGGCAAACAGTGGATGTTTTCGGCGGCTACCACCCCGTATATAATTTTGAGGAACAAATAAACTGGTCTAGGCTTCGTTTAAACCATAAATAAATCTCAGAAGGGTCCCCAAGGAAAGCAGAGCTGTTGTAACAACAAACATTTCACCGAATATGATTAATCGCCGTCTCAGGCACTATACATACGTCTTCAAATTACTTCTCAGACATATGCAGTTTCAACCATGTTTTGTAAAAAGGGGTTGTGTTTACCTATGTATGGTACGCGTTATCTCTTGGAGTTGCTCAAATATTAGCTTTGCTATCGAGTGTTCAAATATGAATTCAATTACTTAGTAGTTAAACTGGTATTTCCAGCACTGAAGTTACTATCTATAATTGTGGAGTTCAGTTAGGTATTTTAAGAACAAACAAAGGTATGTAAATGTACGTACTCGTAATTTGTAGGTGCATGGAAGAAATCGCAAGTTAAGACAACTATCAAACAACTTTTAAAACCAGTTTATTGCTAATGAAGCGAAAATGTGGAACCGTTTTAAGGACACTCTCGCTTATTTCGCATTTAAATGGCCCCTAGCTCTTATTGCCATGATAGTTTGATCCATGAGAATTAGACAGATGTATATGACATGTCTAAATCTGTCTCTTTCACATAGCCTTATCATAATATAATAAGTCCTCCGTATTAGCCGATTAAGCCGTAATGGCTACCTGAGTAAAAACTATTTTTTATTCATCTTTTAGTCTTTCCGTCTGTTTGTCTGTTCGATCCAACTAATTTCCGAATCAGCTCGACCGATTTTATCGGGACTTTTACTGGCAGATAGATAATTAGGATTCCTCGAGCTACCAATGAAATAAAGTCTACGGGTCAAACAGCAGGGCACAGTTATTAATAAACTACTTACTCAATCTACAACAACTTTATACATACAACACATGCATCCTAGTCAAAAAGCTAACCACTGGGTCCATTAAATCAAATATCTCATTACCAAAAAAAGTATATACACATAATCTCCGAAACAAGCACAAGCTACAGCTTGCTGGCAATTGTCGCACCAACTATGGCAAGAAAACTATACTGTTTGAAGGAGTGCAGCTGTACAATAAATTACCTAATGATATTAAAAGTTGTGACGATATTAAACATTACAAAAATAAATTGAAGCAATATTTGTACAAGTTGGTTAATTTATAAATTATATAGTAACAATAGTCGGAGTAATTTTATTAGATTTAAGTAATTGTTTAACTAAATCTCATTGTAATAGAACTTATGTAAGTTTTTATGAGAATAAAATTTCTATAAACCTAATAAATTGTATATATAATTAAGTTTATTTGGAATAAAAAAAAAAAATACATAT
Source organism: Watsonalla cultraria (assembly GCA_964035505.1). Lineage (NCBI taxonomy): Eukaryota > Metazoa > Arthropoda > Insecta > Lepidoptera > Drepanidae > Watsonalla > Watsonalla cultraria. The sequence goes on along the minus strand of OZ037712.1, from coordinate 839,824 downwards.
AAAAACATTGTCAATGAACAAAACTAATCTCGATTAGTTCCAACAAAGTTAAGTACCTATTATTAAAGTAGTTTAAGAACTTAATCTTGATTAGAGCTTCAATTTCCCGTAAGTCGCTACGACATCGTTTTTATCGATACTTGTTTATTTATTTATTTATTGCGTTTATGTTAGTTACATTAATATACAAAATAATCTTAATTATAATGATAACCTTAGCAAGCTAACATAAGCCCTGTTAGGGCACAGCAAAACATGAGAGGCACTACTAGGCTTATTAAATTATAATCGTAAAAATAAATTTATTTCTAACTTCTATCAATAGCTAATATTTATAAAAGTTTATTCACTTCACATACCTAATAATACTTATTATTATATTTTACATTTTATATTATATTATAACAAATAACACAGTGTATTGAGATCCTCCTCTATATTATCTACCTACTATATTTAATATTAAGTAGATACTTCTTTGTTAATAAAATTTCTAGTTATGTAACTAGAATATGACTTTAAATACTTAACTTATTTTTATATTGTAATTATATTTTAAGCTAAACCTATTACTTAATACTAGTAATTAACAATATTTATATTTTAGTAAATCTAATTACTTTAATGTATCATCTAAGTAATCCTGTACAGTATAGTAGCTTTTATTTATTAATAGTTGCTTAACTAGTTTATTGTATATATTTACATTATATTCTTCTCTTATATATTTAGGTAGTTTATTATATATTTTTATACACATTTTGAAGGGGCTTGTGGAATGTAATTTAAGATTACTACTAGGAAATACTAATTTATTTTTATGTCTCAAGGTATATCTTTTCTGTATGTCTTCGCATTTGGTAAATAAACCGGGGTATTTGCTTGTTATGCGAGCTGGCACCTGTTCCACTAGCACATGATATGTATTACTAAACGTATGCATTTAATACTAAAACAATAGTTCCCGGCTGTAATTAGTCATCTTCATTAACATACAATGTAAGGGTCGCTGTTGCTACACCTTCGACGTAATGGTTCAGTTACCCACTTACAAAAACCAGTTATGCTTCAGGAAACGCTAAAATGACCCTTGCATTTTCTGCTAAATTTGCAATGAGAATCTTTTGCAGTCGCTAAAATTCTAAGCAGTTTCTTTAAATACTGCCGCACTATTCGCTAAGGTTTCTTAGTGTCGAACTCGACGACGAGCGTTGGTTTTAATCATCGGAAATTGAAACATAATACATAGAGGATAAGGTTTAATTTCGTCAATCTTTAAAACTTTAACAACGAGTGCGACGCTGAGGAACTTTAGTGAATAACGCGACTGGTCACAAAAATATATATAAAGCAATTTTTATATGATTGGTTATTGGATAGTATTACTTTGGTGGACTTTAATACGGACATTGAAATATGAAACAGTGCGCCTACTTACTTAATTACTTCAAAGATATCACAAGTAATATAATACGTCTGGAAAGTTATAGTCTGGAGGCATTTAAATATAAAAAATATAATAAATCTACCACGTTTATTTCGAAAGTAACGCCGAAAAAATGTTTCTTCAAAAAATATGACAACATTATAAAATCAGAGAGGATACAGGGTATAGTTCATTATAAGTGTATAAAAAATATTTATTTATATTTCATGCTATAATTTCAAAACTACCATTAAATCAGCATTTTACTTGTCGTCGGTTTTGGGACCGGGACCGCGGTTCCAACACCACCTTGGGTTTTATAAATATTGTTAAGGAGAAAATAGAACCGCGAGCGAAAAGCACTTTGAATTTCATAATTATTTTTAGTGTTACTACAATGGGCGCTCGTGGTCCGGATTCCCCGTCAAAACTAATTGTTAAATCCAAGATGGCGCTGGGGACCGCGGTCCTAGGGGACTACCATCATCCGTCTAAGCAGAGCGTATTAAGAACTTCTGAGCTTTGACGTCTCAAGGCTAGAAGTTCTTAATAGGTGCTGCTTAAACGATCACAGTTGGCCCCCTGGTCCCGAAAGTCCCTGGGCGCTGATGGGCAAACGGTTTATTAACGAGGACGAAATACCACAACGTACGTGTGCTTGTAGAGTGGTTTAACTATAAAAATATTATAATAATAACATATTAAACAATTAACATATCTGCTTCACGCCTGTACTTCATACGTCATTGAATCATTGTACCCTATGCATAATATAAAAACTTTTGCTTGATTCTACGTATTTAAGTATTTTTTTACTTCGTACATAAATAGGTAATAATACCTAGTAAATAGTAAATTAGTAAGTATGTACGCATACCTATATAAATGCCTAAAGTGCAATATGTATTTACGAAGGAATTTTGTGTAATTTGCTTGTACTGTTCGCGACATGCCTCTACGTGACTATTCTAAAAACAGTGACATCACGTTTGCGCGGTTATTTATATAGACAATACGAATCAAATATTTTAAATTTAAATGGAGAATACATTGACATATAACTTTTCTATACAGATAAATAAAATTGAAGTGTCTGTTTGTAATTGCAAAATTACAGCTTTTAACTAAATGCATATGAAAATATACACGCTACAGACACTAAAAAACCAAGTTTTAAATTTTTTCTTTGTCTGTCTGTCTGTCTGTTTGTTCAGGGTAATTTCTGAAACGGCCGAACGGATGTTAACGGGACTTTCACTGGTAGGTAGCTGATGTTTCAAGGAGTAACATAAGCTACTTTTATTTATAAAAAATATTAGGGTTCCGCGACAATAATGATGAAACTAAAACTATGCGGGTAAAACCGCGGGACACAGCTAGTTTTTTAATATAACTGTTCAACAGAATGGGGTAATTTAATTAGAGTAATATGTAAGTAGTGGACGTCACGCGGTTTCACCCGCGTAGTTCCCGTTCCCGTGGGAGTACTGGGATAAAATATAGCCTATGTTACTCGCTGATGGTGAAGCTATGCATTGCTGACAGAGTTTTCAAGATCAGAGACAAGTAGTTTCGGAGCCTATTCAATACAAACAAACAAACAAATCTTTCCTCTTTATTATATTAGTGTCGATGGAATAAATGAACTTTGAACTGTATTGTCTCCGACTTCCCACAGTGACAGATCTCAAAGTCTGATAATAAGTCTGGTAATTTTTAAGCAATTATTATTTACTAGCTATGCCCCGCGGTTTCACCCGCGTAGATTTAGTTTCATGCTGTTTTTTTCTTGTAAAATTAGCCTAAAACACTCCTTGAAACATGAGCTATCTGCCAGTGAAAGTCCCGTTCAAATCGGTGCAGCTGTTTTGGAGATTAGCCGGAACACACAGACAACAGAGAAAAAATATTAAATTGTTTTTTTTTATATCAGTATCCTATTTATACTTTCATAAATATGCATATTGTGTACAGCGGTTAATTTAGAATTACAAATAGACACTTCAATTTTATTTATCTGTATATATTCTAGACAATACATTTTCATCTAAGTTATACATTAGCTGGTTTATATTATTCGCATACAATTAAAAAATGTTCACCCCTACTCACCCTATAAGGTACTTTTATGACGTATGCAGTGCTTTTAGCGAGGTAATGGTTGTTTATGTAAGTGTATGTTTTGTATGTGTGTATTATGGCGTTGCTAGGTTATGGGCAGTGGTGTGTGGACTTCGTAATGACTTGGTAATGATAATTACGTACAGGGGTGACTATCTGAGTCTAACTACTTCGTTTACCACCTGAGTCAATAATTATGTCAATGTCTAGCTAAATATTATCTCAGTGTAACTACTATTTCGGTATCTAGCAGTTAGTTTTTTCTTGTGATACTGGAATCAAATTTGCGAGAACTTTTTCGTTGTGTGAAATTTTGTTGGATTCTATCAATAAGAGTAACATTTAAAATGATTGTGTTGGACAATGCAAAAAATAATAATCTATACTTACTTAAAATTATAAAGAGGAAAGAGTCGTTTGTAAGTATGTTTGTAACGAATTGGTTCTAAAAGTACTGGACTGAATTTAAAAATTCTTTCACCATTTGATTGCTACATTATCACTGATGAATATAGGCTATATTTTATTCCCGTACTCTCACTGGAACGGGAACTACGCCGGTGAAACCGCTTGACGTCCGCTAGATAGTAATAACTTAATTACGTATTTTTATGGTGAGCACTTAAACGTAATTCTATGAGGGTAGTTCAATGGAAACTTACACGATTTCTTTTCAACGTCAACACACGCACATCACTTCACTATACACAACAGAATATGAATATCATTCCACAGACATGTCTGACTGAACTCGCAACACACAAACCCAATAAAAGATCCGATATTATGAAATCACAAATTGACGTAACTTAAAAAGAAAGTAAGAGTCGAGCGCGCGAATTGAATTCGTATTTGAACGCGCGTGCGCGCCGCTACCTGGCCGGCGATAGACTATTTACCACAAACTATTACTGCGCGCCGGTCAAGGACCGAACAACCTGTTCCACCGGAAGCACAGGGTTGCTAACATTATAAAAACCACCGAGGGAGAACCTTAGACTATATAAAGTAAATTTTCTAGTATGATATCGCCCTAGAATAGTCAAGTTGAAAACCTGTCACTGCCAAAAATATCGGCAGTAGTTATTATGTATAAAATATATAGTTCAATGCTCTTTACAAAATATTGCAAGGTCGTAGCAGATTCTGGAAGATATTTCTTGTCCCACTGCAGGGGCACCATGGGCCTAAAAGTATGTCAATGGGCCATAATCATGGAACTAGTGGCGAGTAAATATTTGTGCACTTGTATAGGTATTTTTTATTATTTTTTTATTTGATGGTACGAAGGCATTTGGCACATAGGAGTGGTCCTGAGCAGCAGTCCGAGACGAATAAGACCGTATTATTAAGCAAGGTATCAAAAATCTAATTACTACCATGATCACTCTGGCAAGAGGGAAGCGACTAGCGAATAAGAACATATTTGGCCGGGGCCTGTAGATAAAGTAAAGTTATCCTCGCGCTTCGCTAATACAGAATACTATAAAAAACGATAAAAAAAAATACGGGAATTATATATTTCGCGTGACTGATTTATGTCTTTCCATACATTTCGTATCAATTCTATTAGATCAAGCGCAAGCGAATGTTAATTTTGTCTAGGCCTACAAGTAATTGTGATGTTTACTTCTTCTTTTAGTTCCTCTCCAGAAGGTAGGGAAGCTATTGAAGGTCGGACGGTGAGGCCGACCTTCAATAGCTTCCCTACCTTCTTCAATACCTTCTGTCTATCCTCCGAGATGCGGAAGAGTTCAGCTGCACTGTTGATGTTTACTCTACAAGCTAATTCTCAAAAAAGGTACGCTTCATGTACGTAGTATTAAAATGAACCCCGGTGACCCCACGCAAAAAGCCAATTTAAAAAGTTTAGTTATTCCGCCAGGTGCAGTCAATCTCGACATGACGCAAGACTTAATTGCTGCGCCAGAATCCAGAGAGCTATTTGAATTTTGGATGCTTCTGGTTAACCATCCGACGAGCGTGTTAATAAGGTTCAAAATAAGTCAGCAGAAACCAACTTAATTTGTTTTCTAAACGATATAGTGGCAACATTAACAAGTCATGAGAATACCAACTTTCTATGCATTTCGCTCCAATATCTGTATTCCAGTCTTGCGCTGCGGAAGGATGAAAGCTAAGAGCATTTAGTTGATGAAAGCAGGTTTCAAGTTTGATGTTGAGATGTATTGTTGGTGAGTATCAAACCCTGACATTGTATTGTAGTAGCCAATACGGTATAATATTGACTTCTCACAAATTTTGTGCGACCTCCTAATTTTTACGTAAAATTTTAGTTTTGTTTGACTACATCTTATAATAGGAGTGAATTTGTTTTGATTATAGTTTTATCATTTATTTGTTCATCTAAGTAGATAAATAATCCATATCCTACCCTACCGTAGCAACATTGAAAAAACAAATAAATACTTACTTTCTCACCGTACTTAATAATGTAGACTGTCTTGTCTGTTGGTCTAGCGGTCGGAAACGCTGCTGCGAATCACGAGGTCCTGGGGTCGATTCCCGGCATTGAATTATTGGGTTTTTCCTTCTGTAATTTCCCAGTAGCAACCCGGAGTCTATAAACGCGGGTGTTAGATTTCGCGAAAATCTGTATATCTGTGTAAATTTGAAAGTTTTATGACACTGTTTCAAGATACGGAAAAATAACTGAACATGAAATATCGGTATTTGGATGCCCCTCATATCATAGCCATATAAAGCATCGTATCAAATAAACAATTGAACTAGTTAAATGATTGAAGTACTAACAGAAAGTTGAATTTGATTGTGTATTGAGTTGTCCCAGTGACCGTGTTATTGCATTAATTGTTACGCTCAAATGTTATTCTGCACGCATTTCTCTTGTTTACTTAGTACGGAGAATTTACTCGCGCCTGTATTCCCAGAAAGGGTAGGCAGGGATGTCTTTAAAGTACACCAATATTGCGCCAGTCGAATATCTAGCAAGTTTATTGCCATTAACTGGGCACTAATCCAGACTCCGACCTGTTCTAGTAATTACAAATACAGAAACCCAATAACATTTTGAAAAACCGATTTTTTACGAATCCTGTACTCGTTTCCACAGTAGAGATTGTTGTATGGCATAAAATTGTTGATTTACAGTGAAGTGTGAACCAATCGTTGTAACTACAACTATTTTGATTTATTGTTTTAACGCTGCGTTAATTGAGCTTCACAGCGAACAGTTATTTAACTTGCGTCGGATTCCTACCAGGCGACTACTAAAACCATTGTTTACAACGGCACCGGATAAATGCATTATTTTATATCTATACCTACCTACTATCTAATAACTAAAAAACTAACTAAAAAAATTCTAATATCTAAAGTATATGATTAAAAGTGCCATGTTTAAGTTGCTCTTTTTAATGTCCCGTTTTATAAAAACCTCGCACGTACAGTGTCGGGATGAAAGCATCTCATTCCCCCGGGAGCTATTCCACCTTTGTCATGGTGTTTGTCAGTAGCCTGGCGAATGTAGGCCGAGGCGTGTCGGCGTCTTTTGTTCTGGCTAATCTCGCGGAGCTTTTGAAGCCACGTGGAGGTGTGTCATTCATTAACGACTGTGTGGGTTTTTGGAATACGATACCTATTAGAAGCAGCGAATCATTCCCGTGTTTGTAATATTATATTACGATCCACGTAGCAGTCATGTTCCTAACAGTACACGAGGCATGAAGTAGTTCTCGGATTACTACAAAAGTAACTTGACAAGTGTAGCCGCGTTATTCACTAGTCGTCTACTGACGGCTTTAAAGATATGAAATTGAACCTCCTTTATACCTATTACCTTTCTTAAATCGATGTTGCATTCGCAGTAACATTATCTACAGATCTTTTTATTTTCTTTCATACACTCTTAGTAATAACAGTTTATAAGTAGTAAATTAATTTGTATTTATAACTAGCTGTGCCCCGCGGTTTCACCCGCGTAGATATAGTTTCTTCCTTATTGTCGCGGAACCCTAATATTTTTAATAAATAAAAGTAGCCTAAGTTACTCCTTGAAACATCAGCTACCTACCAGTGAAAGTCCCGTTAAAATTCGTCCAGCCGTTTCAGAGATTACCCGGAACAGACAGACAGACAAACAGACAGATAGAGAAAAAATTTAAAACTTGTTTTTTTAGTGTCAGTATCGTGTATACTTTCATATGCATTTAGTGAAAAGCTGTAATTTTGGAATTACAAACAGACACTTCAATTTTATTTATCTGTATGTATGTATGTATGTGTATAGATTGTAATAGGTTTTTACAACATAACTTAATTTCAATAGCCGATGAAAATTACCCTCTTCCTCGCATATCCGTTTTCACAACTTGTCGTGTTTCAGGTGAATTTAGCAACGTTGCCAATATTACACGCAACGAAATAAGCGGTTGTCGGTGTATGTTTAATCGTCATCTATATATACATACAAAATCCAAAGTCCTGACTGACTGACTGATTGATTGATAGGTTGACTTTGTTTATATATACACGCACAGCCTAAGCCGCTGATCTGACCTGCATGCTAATACAATTTGTCACTATTGTGAATATTTATACCTATTATCAAATTTGATTTTGTATGATGATTTCATATGATTTATATTGTTTCGATGATATGGACATGATGCCTGGCTGAGTTTCTTGCCGGTTCTTCTCAGAAGGCTAGTTTCCGAACCGGTAAATTCTCGACTTAAGTGCCTAAGCCTAAGGAAAAATATTTATTCAGTTTAGATAAATATTTTTCATTTTCATTTTCATTTACATTTTCGATGATCGAGATTTCGACATAGGATGGTATATTATATTTTCCGAAATTGCATCCTTAAAAGAGGTAAACGGGGGTGGAATCGTACTGCTTTGCCGGTGAAACTGCGGGCTCAACTTGGTTGGTGCATCAAGAGTGAAAGTACAAAGAAGATTAATTTTTCTATGTAGCGTCTGTCTTTCTGTATAGCGCTAAGCATTTATGAAACAGGTCCCTAAATCAGTGGGTAAGCTGATATTATGTATAGGTACTGTATCCATGGCTTATGAAGAAATTCACACTCTGTAAAAACGCGAAGAAGCTTAGGTTGTAAATTTTGATGCACTTGAAGATGAGTTGGATGAGCTCATGAATGCAGAGTTCCTCATGCAATATCAAAAACAGCGCACAAGATGCTCTACCCAGGCCTCGGATCTGATATCGAGATCACTTCACTCCGATAGCTTTATAAGAAAAGATTATTTTTCAAGCTCTTCGTTTCAGTGTAGTAACACGACACGAAAACGAAATCATGTGTAAATTGCCAAAAATATTACCAACCATAATAAACTACAAAATTTTTAGTTATCTTGACCTATTTTCACAGCAAAGAGATTCCAAAACCATCACCTATTACGTACAATATGTTGACCTAAAAATCATCCCTCGTTGCCATAGTAACGCGCGCTATTGACAAATCCGTAAAATTTTCGAGTCTATTTATCGCATACCTTAACAGTGCCATAACAAAAAAGATTGATAAAAATGTTTACTTAATTTATAACCATATAAAGATGAAGTTACAAAAGTTCCACCTTAGGTACCACCCTCCTGGGATCATTCTGGAGTACTCGCAGAAAGGTGTTGTCAAGAATAGGGAGATAGATTTACTGGATCTTAATGGCAAGTAAGTAGGTGATTTCTGGATGTCTGATAGCTACTTGCAAAGGCACCGATAGTAGCGTGTGTTAGGAAACGTCTTCGTCGATAAATCGTTTTGTGTTGATCGATGGTTTTGTTCGTGGAAAGCGATGGAATTGGCACTTAGTGTCAACCTCGTGAAGGACCAAGCTACTGAAAGCTATTCGGACAGCTGCCCTTGACTGAACGAAGTCTGAACTGACTGCATAAAAATGTAATTATAAAATATTAAATATTCTTAATGAATCCCATGCTTTTCCACAGCTTGCTCTAATCCACAATGTAACTTACCTACCCAGATATTGAGTACAATATATCTTACAGTACAGACATAAAGCAGCTAGCCGAAGACTTGTACCAGAAAGAGGTGCTGATCACAGAGGAAGTGAGGGAGCAGCTGGAGCAATGCCTGACAGTGCTGCGCAAGCGCATCGAGCACGAGGGCCCCACCGGCAAGAGGTTCTACATCTACAAGACTCTCATGACCCACGTGCTGCCTCTCACTAACGTCGCCTTTGATAAAACTGGCAATAAGTAAGTAACATATTCTTTATCGTTACACTCTTGGCAGAGCGGTCGTGGTCGTAATGTCAGAATTGGTGGCTTGATAAACAATACATTCACTTCGGTCTGCTGCTTTACGAGAGCATTCCTTGATAGTAGGACCACTTAATTTTGTCCGTCCACTTCATTGATGATTTGCCACGTGCCCTGCCTGCCAAGTAAAACATGCCTAACTGTAATTGCGTAATGATTCTTCTCAGACATTTAAAATATTGTATTGGTGAATTGTACATGATGTCTGGCCGAGTTTCTTGCCGGTTCATCTCAAAAGGCTATTTTCCGAGCCGGTGGTAAATTTTTGACGTTCATAAATGCCTTACTGGGCCCAAACTGAATAAATATTTTTCATTTACAGAAGGCTAGTTTACGAATGGTAATTTTATCGCCACCAATAATCAGGCAAGAGGACGGATCCAAAAATAAAGCTGACTAAACATGTCAATTCACAATCCCATCGAAGATAATTAGGTGCCGATGTGACAGATGCTAAAGCCTAGTAACCCTGACGTTTGCTGGTTTCCTCATGATGTTTTTTTGTTCTTTACCGCAAAGTCTGCAAAAAGGTTTCAATCTTCAAACCTTTCTTGGAGAACAACGACGATGGTGCCTATTAAACCAATGTAATTTAGTGACACGTGTCATTGCAGATGTCTGACGGGCAGCTACGACAGGACCTGCAAGGTCTGGAACGTGGAGACTGGCAAGGAGCTGAAGACCCTCGTTGGTCACCAGAATGTTGTTTACACTGTGGCCTTCAATTTCCCGGCGTGGTGAGTGTCAAAACCCCGCGTACCTAGCATTGTTTGCTTTCGCTACTGCATGCATGGCTGTTATATTTGATTGTTAAAAAAATTACAATTATAGCAAAGTCAGTTTAGTTACAAACAGATAGATACTTTCAAATTCATCTATATCTATATCAATATGTATACATCAATACATATACAGATAATAATATACAAATACAGATAAATAAAATTGTAGTGTCTGTTTTTAATTCCAAAATAACAGTTTTTCGCTAAATGCATAATATGGAAGTATACACGCTACTGATAATAAAAACCAATTTTAAAACTTTTTCTCTGTCTGTCTGTCTATCTGTCTGTCTGTCTGTCTGTCTGTTTGTTCCGGGTAATCTCTGAAACAGGACTTTCACTGGCAAGTAGCTAATGTTTCAAGGAGTAACTTAGGCTACTTTTATTTATCAAAAATATTAGGGTTCCGCGACAATAAGGATGAAACTTAGTCTACGCGGGTGAAACCGCGGGGCACAGCTAGTCCATACTAATATTATAAAGAGGAAATTGTATGTATGTTTGTAACGAATTGGCTTAAAAAGTAATGGACCGATCTGGAAAATTATTTCAACAATAGATAGATACATCACCAGCGAGTACCATAGGCTATATTTTATCCCCGTACTCCCACGGGAACGGGAACTATGCGGGTAAGCCCGCGTGACGTCCAGTAGTCAAAAATATAGATGGTTTGCATACTTTGGACTATGCATATGGCACCTTTGCTTAATACTCTCGTTTCTCTTATTATTACTATGTCTATTCCTCAGTAACCGTGTGATAACTGGCTCGTTTGACAAGACAGCTAAGATCTGGGACCCTGATTCTGCAGAGTGTTTGGCCACGCTATGGGGCCACACGGGAGAAGTGGTGGCCGCTCAGTTCAGCGCCAAGGGTGACCACGCCGGTACCGGCTCCATGGACAATACTGCTAAGCTCTATGATGCTAGGACTGGTATGTTGAGTAATACTGACTGTGTAATGTACGATATTCCAGCTGAGTTTCTTGCCGGTTCTTTTCAGAAGGCTAGTTTCCGAACCAGTGGTAAATTCCTCGACATTCATAAGTGCCTTACCAGGGCCTAAACTGAATAAATCATTTTCATTTTTCAATACTTTCACACCTATCTAGGGTCGTGTAATGAGTTCTCCATTGTGGTTTACCCAAGCGAGGTAGAAAGTTCTGGCTATGGGAAGATCTTGGCAGGGTCCATAGGCTATAATAATTACAGGCTCAAACTGTACATAAAGGTATGATTTGTTAGCACTTAATAAACTTCAAGCCTTTCCATTACGCATCAGCTCTGTATGTTTTTAATACCTCATAATTTCAGGAGATGAAATTCACACATACACCGGGCACACTGCTGAAGTGATCGCACTCCAATTTGACCCTAACGAAGGGCAGAGACTTATCACGGGTTCCTTTGACGGCACTATATCTATGTGGGACACTAGAGTGAAGGAGTAAGTGTACTGTCATTACTGATAAAGAAAATTCATTATGCGGAGTCATATCAAAGCAAAAAACGCCTGCAGCAAAAATACTATTACTACATAGGATCGCGTAATTGATGCCTTGCGTTAACATTTTTATCAGGCGCTCCAACGTAGTAATAGGTACATAGTTCGAGTCATAAACCGTAATTGAAATTTGTAATGACAGCTAAGTACTTTATTCAATGAGTTGCAAGCTCACAAAACATTTATTTTTAATGACGATGAGTAGTTATCTCAACCATATTGTCATTTATACTTATAATTAGCATCAATAGGTCTGAAGCGTAAATCTGATGCATAGATATAAGCCAGTGAAAAGAGTAATTGTTGAGTTTCTTGTCGGGTTCTTCTCAACAAAAGCAACCTTCCGAACCACCACCACATTTATAATCATGTTAAATGTATTTTTTGTGTCCTTCTGTAAGTACTTTATAAGAAGTCTAATCAAATAAACATAGTATTTAGGTTAAATTAAATAAATGAAAATGAAAATGAAAATGATTTATTCAGTTTAGGCCCTGGTAAGGCACTTATGAACGTCGAGGAATCTACCACCGGTTCGGAAACTAGCCTTCTGAGAAGAACCGGCAAGAAACTCAGCTGGCATCATGTACATTTCATTACACAGTAAAATAATAATAATTACAAAAAAAAAAACATCATAAATTATTCACAATAGTGAAAATTGTATCAGCATGCATGTGTAAAAAATAATAATTAAAAACGTAAAAACAATACCAAATGATTTACATATCATGTTTGCATACCATGTCATTGCCAGGAGCTACTTGTGCAGAGTTTTAATTCCATATGTCTTTATCATTTATGTAATCCGAAATTGTATAATAAGCTTTCTTCATCAGTACAGTTTTAATGTGTGTCTTAAATTTATCATAATTTAACGCGTTTATTGACTGTGGGATTTTATTGTAGAAACGAACACAATTCCCCATGAATGATTTATTTACCTTTGCTAACCTGAATCTAGGAGCTACAATTTTGTGTTTATTTCGTGTTGAAATTGAATGAATGTCCGAGTTTAAATTGAATAGATGAATATTTTTTTTCATGTATAGCAAATTCTCATAAATGTACAGTGACGGTAGGGTGAGAATATTTATTTCTTTAAATTTATCTCTAAGAGAATCTCGGGGGTCCAGCGAGTATATTGCCTTGATGGCTCTCTTTTGAAGTATAAAAATTGAATCTAAGTCTGTTGCGGAACCCCATAACAATACGCCAAATGACATGACACTATGAAAGTAAGCGTAGTAGACTAATCTAGCAGTATCAATATCCGTCATTTGTTTAATTTTTCTAACCGCAAACGCAGCTGAACTAAGCTTTTTTGACAATGCTTCAATATGGGCGCCCCATTGTAATTTAGAATCTAAGGTAAGACCTAAGAATACTGTGCTTTCGACCAACTCCAATTGACTCCCAACTAATGATATATTTGTATCTATTTGCGATGTATTAGGTGGTGAAAATCGGATACATTTTGTTTTTTTAGAATTTAAAACGAGATTATTGGCATCAAACCATTTTGAAACAGATGTTAGAGTTTCATTTAGTGCCTTAAGATCTTTGTCTTTTCTACTCACTTTGAAAACTAAAGATGTATCATCTGCAAATAGAACAATATCACAGATATTTTCTACAACAAGTGGTAGGTCATTGATATACGCTAGAAACAGGAATGGGCCTAGTATGGAGCCTTGCGGCACGCCTGTTTTGATTATTGACCCCTTGGATGTTACACCACCGACGCCAACTTTCTGATGACGATTTGATAGGTACGAGGATAAAAGGTCGAGAGCATTTCCGCGAATTCCATAATAGTTTAGCTTAAGAAGTAGCGTACTAAACATAGATAGTATTACTTGCCAGCCGTGTGTCAGTGCTGGTGGGCCACGAGGGAGAGATATCGAACGTGCAGTTCAACTGGGACAGTTCCCTGGTGGGCTCCTCCTCGTTGGACGGCAGTGCCAAGCTCTGGGACGCCAGGAAGAGTGCCTGTCTCGCTACGGTCGCTGGACATACTGATGAGGTACTTTTATGATAGCAAACAGACAGAGTTACTGAGTTTCTTGCCAGGTTCTTCTCAGTAAAAGCAACCTTCCGAACCTGGCGGTAGCATGTATAATCCTGTAAAGTGCTTTGTATAAAGTCTAATCAAATAAAGATATTTTAGACTTTGACTTTGACTGGCATCAAGGCATACGCTGCGCCTAACGCAATACTGAACTTACGAGTACATCATACTCAAAAATCACTCAAAGATCACTCTTAAATATTCAATTGTAATAAACCAAAGAATAACATTTTGAAAATATTTCTTTATGTCACTACCGTATGCATTTAGTGAAAAACTGTTAATCTAGTATTACAACTGACACTTCAATAATTTTTTTATCTGTATAGACTCTAAAGATATAAATAACCATTCCTCTGTACCTACGTACATCATCAGGTGTTGGACATTTGCTTCGACTGGGCGGGGCAGCGCATGGCGACGTCATCGAGCGACTGTTCTGCTCGGATCTATGACGTCAGAGCTGACTTTAAAGAGCTTGCTGTCATGAAAGGACATAGAGAGGAAGTCTCCAAGGTTAGACTACTGAATACACTAACGGACGTCATACGGTTTCACCCGCGTAGTTCCCGTTCCCGTGGGAGTACGGGGATAAAATATAGCCTATATTACTCGCTGATGATGTAGCTATCCATTGCTGAAAGAATCTTCAAGATCGGTCTTGTAATGTCGGAGCCTATTCAATGCAAACAAACAAATATTTCCTCTAAAAATATGATAGTAGGTATTCTAGGTATGACCACGATTTTGTTCGCGTTTACTAATTGGCTGTAAAATGGCAAACGAGTCTTTAGGATTACTAGAACAAACTAGAAAATAAACCTTATTTACATAAATTATACTACCTAAGTATATTCAAACGCCACGTGCACTATGTATGTAGCACAGTAAGTCAAGCGTATTCAGCTAAAAACTAGTACAATACAACTAATTCCTAAATACAGTTACTTGGCAACTGTTATGGCAAGACCCTACTGTTACATAGAGTATATAAAATGGAACAAATAAGTAGTTGAGTATGTGTTTATCTCTGGATATGCCATTGGAACTCTGTGGATCAATGCCAATTTATCGAGTAGTAGTAGTGTCTGTGGAAACACTCTACTATTTAGACATATTGTCTATATTTAGATCATTAAGAGGGATTTTCGAACACCTCAAGGGCCGTGACCGTTACGACTGTGCGTGCAATACCTGTCTGCAGCTTCAACTTATATGTTCAAAGTACTTGTATACTATAATATTGTACTACAATAAACGTTCTACAAGTTGACACCAGTCTCCACATTTCACATTTACCAAAATAAAATCTAATACTAAATATTGTGATCCAGGTGTGCTTCAGTCCAGCTGGCGGGTGTCTCCTCACAGCCTCCGCAGACAGGAGTTCAAGGGTTTGGAACACAAACACAGGCAATTGCATCCAGGTGATCATTAAAACTTAGTTCTGGAACTTCGCTGGTATTAAGTTTAAATATTTATTTCACCCGCGTAGTTCCCGTTCCCGTGGGATACGGGGATAAAATACAGCCTATATTAATCAGTGATAATGAAGCATTCAAATGGTGAAAGAATTTTAATAATCGGTCCAGTATTTTTTGAGCCAATTCGTTACAAACATATTTACAAATCTTTCTTCTTTTTAATATTAGTATAGACTAGCTGTACCCCGCGGTTTCACCCGCGTAGATTTAGTTTCACCCTTAATTTCCCTTTAATAAATAAAAGTAGCCCAAGTTACTCCTTGAAACATCAGCTACCTACCGGTAAAGTCCCGTTAAAATCCGTCCAGCCGTTTCAGAGATTACCCGGAACAAACAGACAGACGGACCGACAGATTTAAAAAAAAAATGGTTTTGTACGGTCAGCAGCGTGTATACTTTCATATTATGCATTTAATGAAAAGCTGCAATTTTGGAATTACAAACAGTCACTTCAATTTTATTTATCTGTATAGATGTATAGATATGATATAATTCCCAGGTGCTAGCTGGACACCAGGGCGAGATCTTCTCGTGTGCGTACTCTTACGCAGGAGACGCAATCATCACAGCCTCCAAGGACAACACCTGCAGGATCTGGAGGTGATTGGACTGGTGGATGTAGGCGTTGCACTCAATAACCTACATTGTTACCATATTTTTACAGTACATTTTACTTTAATGATTATATTAAAATTATGAAATAATAATTATATGAAATAAATTATTGACGAACCTAATCTTATTTTTATTCACCTGTAATTTAAGTAACTTAAGATTAAAAACAAATCTATAATTTTGTTCTTACTTTTATTGCAGTTAATATTATTATGAAATTGAAGTTATAGATCAAATCTGACAGATATGTGGGGGGAGCGAGTGATCATGCTCATCCCCAGCAAAGGGAAGATCTTCCAGCCAGGCGGGTGTCATGCCTGGGGAACCGCGGCACCAACTGTTCTAGTTGGAAACTTGTATATATACTGCAATGCGCTTGAAAACTCTTATTGCGCGATTCAGGTTCTCGTGTATTTGTACTCAAACTTCGCATTTGTTAGCGAGTAGCGCCATCTATGAGCGAGTGGAGAAACAGATAACTGGGGATAGCTATCCATCTGTAAACTTGAATAGGTTATTGAAAACGGTCGTAAAACATCCGAATAAGGAAAGTGTGCCTGCCGCGTTATTCACTCAGGTTTCTCAGCGTCGCACTCGTCGTCGAATGTCGGTTTTAAAGATACGAAATTAAACCTTATCCTATATGTACTATATATCAATTTCCTATGATTGAACTAGTGAATAACGCGGCAATTTGTGGCATAATTCTAAGAACAATGCACGAGTTATCACTGTTCCCAATCCGTAAAGAAGTAAATAACAAACACACACACACCCAAACTTGCCATTTATATAGGTTGATGTCTGTTGTGACGAGCCAACGCATCCTGGCCGCGAACTAGGGTCAAATGATCGCTGATAACTATATTGGACACTTTACTACACAAGTGCTTTAACCAATCTTATTATTCCACTGAGATGGACGGAGAAGATTAAGGCTGTGATGAGTGGTCATACTATAAAGAAATGCTCTCGTAAAGCAGTAGTCCGAAGTGAATGGTGCTTTATTGTTTATCAAGCCACCAATTCTGGCATTACGACCACAAACGCTCTGCCAAAAGTACGACGATTAAGAAGAATTATTCACAATCATATTCTTATTCATGTACTAGCTGTGCCCCGCGGTTTCACCCGCGTAGATTTAGTTTCATCCTTATTTTGGCGGAACCCTAATATTTTTCATAAATAAAAGTAGCCTAAGTTACACCTTGAAACATCAGCTACCTGCCAGTGAAAGTCCCGTTAAAATCCGTCCAGCCGTTTCAGAGATTACCCGGAACAAACAGACAGACAGACAGAGAAAAATTTTAAAACTTATTTTTTATTGTCAGTAGCGTGTATACTTTCATATGCATTTAGTGAAAAGCTGTTATTTTGGAATTACAAACAGACACTTCAATTTTATTTTATCTTTTATACATATATGTAGTTTATTGTTTTTATACAATTGAAGTATAATAAAAGTTTAAATTTCTTTACTTGTTTACTCCTTTACAATTCAAATAATAATTAAATCAACATAAAAAATAAATATTCCTGCCTTTCGTCGTTTACCGTCTTTCGTCTTTTTTTCTCTCTCCTTGTCATCCGTCAATCTTATTTTTCGTCTTCCATTCTTAAACGTTCAAACATTGTCTATCATTACCGCATACAAACTCATTTCATCAATCCCACATATATATATATCTGTATAGATTTATTGCAATTAGTCAGTTTCATGATACAACATTAACCACATTACACACAATAGGTAGCAATCTTAACTTTTTTTTTAAATATCCGTGAATAAATTGTCGTGCCCCTACCACCACCCATTCCAGGCCAAGGAATTGGTGGTGGTAGTGCTTTTAGATGTTCATAATCGTGAAATTATAAATTAAGTAGGTACCTGCTTCATTAATGTTTCGTGTTTACGAAGGTGGCGTTACGTACGGTAGAGTATTTTCTAACATTTAATATAATACATAACATAGCTGCATCAATCAATCGAGTAAAAAATGTTTCCTTAATTTGTTGCAAACGTTTCTGTATAATATCCCTTTTCTTTAGCATACCACTAGCTAACGGTACAATTCCTAATGACTGTTCCTAGCGACTGTACATAACATTATATAATCGGAGTGCTAGCCGGCCCGGCGCGGGCGCACATTACCACTCGTCCCTCCACACAGCACTGACGTATTACAGCATAAAATGTCATTCAAAATGTGGTCAAATCTCTTCTTTTTAATAACTATAGTGAGCTTAGCATGTTCGAAACCAAAGTACAAGTACGAAACTAAATGGTTCACGGTACCTCTCGATCACTTTAGTTATCAAAGAAATGAGACTTTTCAAATGAAGTATTTGGTGAACGAAGACTACTGGGATCACCAAGGCGTTGGGCCGATCTTCTTTTATACTGGAAATGAGGTATGAACCATATATTTTGTAGACACATTATGGACTTTAATCGGTTGCGTTAAAGTCTTTGTTAGCTCTCTAGCTTGTAGAAAGACAACAGAATTATTAGTCACAAAAGCAAAGTAGCGGTTTTACTTTATCGTCGCAGAATACTAAATAACAAATACCAGGGGCCCAACCATGAGCTCTTATTGCAATGTTAATTCAGTTGTGCGACAGTGACAGATGTATGTACGTCACATACATCTGTCTCATAAATGAGTGAAACTATCATGGCAATAAGAGCTCATGGTAAGGCCCCAGGGCATGAAGACAAATTAACATTATCCTCACACTTAGCTAATAGAAACGATACAAAATTATATATTATGTCACGTGACTGATTTGTGTTTCTTCCATACATTTTGTATAGTTTCTATAGGCGAAGCGTGAGGATAATGTAACTTTGTTTACCAGGCCCTGTCATGGGTGACACAGAGAATAGAATACCGTTTCTCTCTAGACTTGCGACCTCTTTAACGGGAACTACCGAGTATGAGTGAGTTAGAAATAGATACTTAGGTACTCGCTAAAAATCAATTCGATGTCTAAGCTATATATATCTACTAACAGGAAAATAATCATGTGAATATATTGCGCAAATGTAAACTGCAAATTAAATAAGAGCCGTTTGAACATAATATACATAACTATTCAACATAACACTACTTATTCACCTAGATGTTATGTTATTTCTAGATTCTAATAAGTATTATTTGCGGCATGTCAAAATCGACTTTTCCTCAATCAAAACGTAAACTTTAAGTACCTATCCTCCTCGTTTACATACTATAGGGGTATACCTAATAGCTTTATACATTATAGTTTATACATTTAAATTAGGTATAACATTAACGGAGAAGTAATCTATCGTTATTAAACAGCCAATGCAAAACATTTTACGTTCCAAAAATGATAACAGACTTACGGCTGGTACAACGTAAGTACTAAACATAAATAATGACGTGATAATTATTGGAACTGTATACTTAGCGTGGGATTTCTAAATTTTTTTAAAAATTCATACAGCTTTTAACTACGATGGCAATATGGCTTAGGTTCATGACTGTTCACCCAATATCCAGGGTTTAAGAATTTGCCTATGGTATCCCCTGCCTGTCGTAAGAGGCGACTAGGCGGGGGTGCTGGCGGAGGTCGTGGTTGGAGCCTTGACCACCAAGCCGCGGGCCCGGGAGGTCTCGCAAGGGCGGCGATACAGCTGCCCCGGGGTTATGCCCCGGTGAAGTGTGGGAAGACACCGGTGCGATCTATCCGAGTACCCGGAGTCTCCCCTAAGAGCTTATGATGGCTACCGAGGGGGTTTTAGTGAGGTAAAAATCTCACTTACCTCGACCTACCTCTCCCAGGGCGGTCGGGGACCTTTTGAAGGTTTCCCCCACGTCAATAAAAAAACTTTGTGACTCGTATGAGATAAGAACAGCGGGTCATAAAACAATGAAGACTGAGAATAATAAATAAATTACCTATATTAATAAAATTTCAGGGACAAATTGAAACCTTCGCAGAACACAGCGGGTTCATTTGGGATATAGCGCCGCAATACAAGGCTAAGATTGTATTTGCAGAACACAGGTTAGTAAAAACTTATTTGTTTGTTTGTCTGACTTCGTCAACAAGGATAAGTCTAGATCAAGTTCAAATGTCAGCGGTCTGTAAACTTTACCATCCATCTGTTGTCTTGTATTTTATCAAATGCTTATTCAATCAATGAAAGTGTATTCGGACGGAACTTTAAAATTATAACTTATGATCTTCTTCGTAGAGCTAATTCTTCTTTCTACCTCCTGACCTATTAAGTTGCTCAGGTACTATGGAGCGTCGATGCCGTTCCCCAACAACAAGTCGATGGACAACGCCCACATCGGGTACCTGACTGCAGAGCAAGCGCTGGCCGACTATGCCGACCTGGTCAACTTCTTGCAAGGCGACTTCGTCAGGCCTAGATATCCGGTCATCGCATTTGGTGGTATGTTCAAATTCAAGTTTCGAATCCAACCAGAAGTGCAGAGTGCAGAAGAAGGTGCATTGTAGACAGCGGAATGGCAATAAAATTGCCAGTTTTGGGAGGCGCTGTCCAAGAATCTAGGACTTAGGATTGTATCTTGCGTACTAGCTGGTCACATAACGGACAAGCAAAACCACGTGAAACTGTGCCTCTGCAAGCGTTGATATGCTGTTTGTTTACCATCAAGGATCCTGTGATCCCAAAGTTAACAGATTTTAAATGGACATACTTACATAAATTGCGCATTGCGATACCTTTCACTTCTTAATCCTTAAGAGTAGAAAAAACATAAGGTTCTGTTTATGATTATCAGGTTCGTATGGTGGCATGCTCTCCGCATACTTCAGGATGAAGTACCCACACTTGGTGACCGGCGCCATCGCCGCCTCAGCGCCCGTGCACATGTTCCCCGGCATGGCGGACGCCTCTGTCTTCAACACAATCGTCACCTCTAGTTTTACGAGAGCTAACGCCGCATGTAGCGACAACATCAGACATTCCTGGAGTGTTATCAGGTAAAACGGCAAATATCTTCTCCGTGTAATGTCTTTCTTTGTGGAAGTAGAGCCCCCGAAAGAGCGACCAGAAGAAATACCATTGTTAGTTTAGTTGGTGCGAGTTTAACATAATCCTTCTGCAGCCCAAATAGTGGGTATCTTGGAGGAATGGATTCTCCACGCAAGAAAATTGGTTAAATTTCGGTTTGGCACTATCTGCATAGTTATCTTAGAGTTGAAATCGAAGACAACTCTAGCAATTGTTAAAGCGGGCACGATGGAACATTCAATGGTCTTGCTGAAGCCTCATCGTTTTATAGAGATTATGTGGTGTCTTTGGTATTAAAAACTGCTTGTATATACTTCTAGTAGGTAATTTTCTACTATTACAGGAACTACACCTCAACAAAGAATGGTTCCGAATGGCTCCAGAAAACCTGGAAGCTATGCGACCCTATCACCAACACCAGTGACACGAACAACCTAGTAAACTTCCTGACAGACATGTACGTTACCCTGGCTATGGTTAACTACCCCTTCCCGTGTGACTTCCTGCTCCCCCTCCCGGCGTATCCCGTCAGGGTTGTCTGCCAAGAACTGGCTGGAAATTTGACTGGAGAGCCGTTGTTAGAGGTAAATTTTAATTAATAAACCAAGGTCAACATTTTAGGTCATTTAAAATTTTCTATGCATGACGCGCATAAGTGTTTATTTTCTAAATGCTTAAAAATGGATAGGAAAAATACGAACACGAGCGGCACGAGTAGTTCAATTGGCAGAGCAACTGCACGGTTTGCTATCATCGTGGGTTCGAATTCCGTCCTCGGATTCGTATTTTTCTTGACCATTTTTAAGAATTCGGATCATTAGGCTCCGACTGCTGCTGAAGGCTCTAAATGAAACAGATTATTTTTAAGTCAAATCACCAAATTGATTTCCATTTCTTTTCCAGGCCATTGGTAAAGCTCTTCAAATTTACTCAAACTACGAAAAGAAAAATGATTGTGTAAAGTATAAGAATGGCGACCAATATCAGAACTTGGACGCTGCTGGTTGGGACTATCAGGTATATTTTATGCTTTAACAAAACTTTACAACATTCATACAAAATGTCGTAAACAATGTTGAATATTGACATTTTTTATTTATTTTTTTATTTTAATGTTTTTAAAATTATAAACTGGAGCCCAATCATGAGCTCTTTTTTAGAAAAGAAACAAAATTCATTCCCAAGGAAGCAGCCGCGTTATTCACTAAGGTTTCTCAGCGTCGAACTTTGGATTCAACTATAAGAAATTGATACATAATGCAAAGAGGATAAGATTGAATTTCGTAACTCTAAAACCGACACTCGACGAAGAGTGCGAGGCTGAGAAACTTTAGTGAATAACGCGGCAGTTAGGGTTTTTTTTTGCCTTTTTTCTTATGGCTGTACTTATAGATATGTTTGTTTGTTATATTTGACTCTTGTTCTTAATTACGCTTAATATTTTCCTCCAGGCTTGCACTCAGATGGTGATGCCAATAAGCGCGACAGGAACAACAGACATGTTTGAACCGTCTCCGTGGAACTTCACCGAATACTCAGAAGACTGCCATAAGAAGTACAATGTGTACCCGAGTCTGAATGAAGCGAGGATCAGATTCGGAGGAGGTCAGCTCCAAGCTGCTTCAAACATCGTCTTCAGCAACGGTTTTATGGACCCTTGGACTGCTGGTAAGTTGGCTCTTTTAGGACGAGACCAAATCAATCAACAGTTTTTTCAGTAAGGTTCTATACTCCCTGTATAGATTGTATACAAACTTATGATCTATGTTAAATAGTAAGTACTCAAATTCAAAAATATCATTATTCGATTAGACTTTTTACAAAGTAAGTACTTAAAATTTGTTAGAATCACATAATTATACAGGATTATACATGCCATATGCCGCTACTATGATCTCTTCCTGCTGTTAATACCTACCTACCTACTTATTTGGGAAAACCATGTGACCATACGTTTTTTGATCTTCCCACGCACCACAGACAATGGCAAGAAAATAATTTGTTAATCATTTTCTTTTTTTGAAATTTTTAACCAATTTGAAACCATATCTTTTTTTTACAGGTGGTATTCTGAACAACTTAAGTGACTCGGTTCGAGCCGTGTTGATCCCAGACGGCGCGCACCACTTGGACCTCATGGCAAGCAACCCTGCCGACCCAGACACGGTCACGGCTGCCAGGGAAATACACAAACAGAATATCAATAACTGGATCAATGAGTTCGGCTACCAGCAGAAACATGCCAAATATTAACTAAACGAAATGTTGTTTTACTTATATAGGAATTTGATTTGTTACGAATTATGAAGTAAATGATTACATCTAATACCGTGTTTTGACTACTTAAGTACATAGTTCATTAAACTGTTGTGTAGGTAAATTCCACGTACTTAAATATTATCTACTAAAACAACCACTAAACCAGATACCGCTATTACTATACCCACCACAAGGAACTAAACATAAACAATGACTTAACTACCACTGTCTTATGTTTTTGGAACTATACTTCAGGACTAGGACTACATACAATATATTATCAAACGTAGAATATAATTTTTTGCTGTTATGCAATTAGTAAATCTTTTTAATTTTTATTCAATAAAACTTAATTATATATACAAGGAACAGTACTTAAAACTAATTAAAGGAAGAAAACTTGTCCCAAGTCGGTGTCTCTCGGGATCGTGCCAAGAAGGCTGGCAGCATTGCCACGTTGAATAGCAATGCTGATTCTCTGGGCGAGAAAAGCCCCAGCAATTAGTTAGAATATTTGGTTGTATCATATACTTTACTTTTGCCTGTACATACCTACCTACCGATTCAGACAAAAAAATCAATCTTCAATTGTCAGCTGTCACATTTTATGACAGTGTAGTGTAATATTTATTAGGTTAATTCAATGTTGTTGTTATTGTAAGTAAAAATTGTTTTCTGTGATTATTGTAGTCAGCTGTAACTAAACTTATTTATTTGGCTGATAGTCCTCTAGTTTAAGACGGATTGCCTCATTGAAAATTTCAGATATCCGTTCGAACAACAAACGAAAATTACTTACATAAAAGTTAAACGTTTAATTTGAGCAGAGAAATAATAATGACAACAACTTGTAAATATTGCAATGAGCTGGAGAACAAACAGGAGAGGCCGGGGCTGATTTGCGACACCTGCATCTGTTTCGTACATATCTCGTGTCTCCGCAGCCTTAGCACACCCGGCAATCTAACCTGTGATGTGTTTTTCGATTTCACGTGCGAAGAATGCGCCCCGGAGCATAAGGAACTATTTGTTCGGAATAGAATGCCATGGTATGTATATTTGCTTTTAATAAACAAAAGACAGTTCACATACGAATTTTTAGTACATACGAATTTATAATCCTCATTTTTTTGAAGGTGGGTAAAAACGGATATGTTCCATACACTTGTACATACAGCATACAAATACAATTTACTTGCCGCCAATTGCTTCTGAATTAAATTGTGGAATTCCTGCCCAAACTGTGAGAAACACAGATGAGTAAAATTTCAAACATAATATTTGGAAACAATATTTGCTGTATTTACTGACTTCTCAGTTAAAGCAGCATTCCATACCTAACATAACATTGACACTAGTGAACGATAACATTTATAATCTATACAGATAAATAAAATTGAAATGTCTGTTTGTAATTCCAAAATAACAGCTTTTCACTAAATGCATATGAAAGTATACACGCTACTGACACAAAAAAAACAAGTTTAAAAAAATTTCTCTGTCTGTCTGTCTGTTTGTTCCGGGTAATCTCTGAAATGGCTGGACCGATTTTAACGGGACTTTCACTGGCAGGTAGCTGATATTTCAAGGAGTAACTTAGGCTACTTTTATTTATTAAATATATTAGGGTTCTGCGACAATAAGGATGAAACTAAATCTATGTGGGTAAAACCATGGGGCAAAGCAAGTTTGGTAAAATGAAGTAAAAGTAAAATGCACAAGCAGGTTTTCAGAGTGAAATGTTTCATTCTAGGGTGTCAGTAATCTACCTGAGCCTGTACCACCTGAACACCAACTCATATGGGATTAGCAACCATGGGTTCTTCCACTACAAGACACATATCTGCTTCTTTATTGACAAGAACTGGCAGATACTGTTTGGAACTACGTAAGAGGCTTGCACATTGCTTATTCTTTCATCTAACAGCTTTCCACTAAAAGCTTTTAAGGTATATAAAGTAAAACTATTTTCAATCTGTCTGTCTGTCTGTTGGTTCTGGCTAATCCCTAAAATGGCTGGATCATTTTAAATGGGACTTTCATGGCAGATAGCTGCTGTTACAAGGAGTATTTTCTTAGGCTACTTATCTTATCAATACCTTATGGAAATGAGCAACACTAGAATAAACTTTGCTTTACAGGTTTTTTAATATTGAATCAATTCTTTATGATTACTTAAAAAAAATATATATAATAATATACTTAACAATTATCATGCTTAAAGTAATTACAGAAAAACTTTCAAATTACTAACTTAACCCAAATTCCAGAAAACAGAAAAAGAACTGGGTGGGCACAATAGCAGGTGCTCTGTCAGTGTACAACAATATGTTCTTCAAGTCGGGATCCTTCGTTCTCGGGGAGACAGGCTGGTGGAAACTGCAACATAACTTCACACCCGAAGTGGCCGCACTCATTGGTAACAAATTTTTTGTCATTAAACCCAGAACCTTCCATTGATCACGCCATCACGCGTGAACGGCTGGACGGATTTTAACGGGACTTTCACAGGCACATAGCTGATGTGTCAAGGAGTAACTTAGGCTAATTTTATCTTGAAAAATATTAAGGGGGTTCCGCGAATTAAAGCATAAAACTAAATCTATGCGGGGCACAGCTAGTTACATATAACAATTTAGAACAAATGTAGTTAGAACTGCTAAATATAAATTGTTTAAATCTACTCTTTTTTTCATTCATGTTTCAGTACAAGAAGTGGCCAAAGACAAGCCCAAGGGTCGTCCACGAAACCTCATGTCTATGGATAAAGTGCTGTTCATTGCTAAGATCACCGAAATGGGTAAGTATTTAAAGCAAATTGCTCAAAGCATTAGGCATCTATTAAGATTAAGCAACTACTATGTAGACACGATTTAAGAACGAGTGCCTTTGAATGCCCGAGTAGTCTTTTTATGATCCACTATGTTTCGCTTACTCGTTCTTTACTTATGGGACCTGTAACCATATCATGAGTTTGCCACCGTGTTCCTTATCTACACTCGCTAGCGTCTCCGACAATATTTATACGACTTATTTCAGTTCTTCACGTCACCATGCAGCAGTAGCATGTATAATCCTGTATAACCATGTCGTTCTGACGATTTGTAAAAAGTCTAATCGATTAAAGATATTTTTGACTTTGACACCGCATGGAGGCGCTGTACAATTTCTCATACAAATATTCGGCGGAGACGCTAGCGATTGTAGATTACGAAAACTGCAAAACTCCTGATAGAGGTATTGTAGTCTACGAAAAACGGTGACTTGTGACGGCAATTTTAAGAAAACTCGCACTAGGCACTCTGTCCTTGTGTTACCTTTCCACAGCTGAAACGATATTTTCTACGATTTAGAATATTTTATTATTAATATTATTATTATTTATTATGCCTGAAGTGTCCCACTGCTGGGCAAAGGCCTCCCTTCCGATCCAGAACTTTTTCAGGCCAGTTGTTCAGGAAGGCGTTGAGTTTGTCCTGCCATCTTTTTCTCGGCCTGCCACGTCTGCGCGTCGCATTCGGAAATCCGTTGTGTGGTTTATTATCTTATATATAAAAATGAATCCCCATTTCCCTTGGTCACGGCATCACGCCTAAAAGGCTGGATGGATTTTAACGGGACATTCACTGGCAGATAGCTGATGTTTCAAGGAATGTTTTAGGCTAACTTTATGAAAAAAAAACACGAAGGCTGCGGGACACCCATAACATTAACTCTACGCGGTGAAACCGCGGGGCACAGCTAATTAAGAATATATTTAGAACAGAAACAGCTTAATAGGACGGATACAAGACACTTACATTTTATTTATTTCTGTTATGTTATGATCAGGGTACAAAGACTTGATCAACGACTGCGAGGACCCTGGAACAATGGAGCCGGTTCCGTGCAAGAAGAGACGCGTTGATTCCGACGAGCTGAGTGGCGTGTCCAGCACCTCCTTCTACGACCACCATGATTCTGACAGCAGGTACTTCATGTTCACTATGTACTTAAGATCACGCCTTCTCAGAAAAGATCCTGAAAGCAGCTTCAGAGGTTTAACTATTTTCATTAAAGATGATTTTTATATCTTTACAGATAAACTATACAGATAAATAAAATTGAAGTGTCTGTTTGTAATTCCAAAATAACAGCTTTTCACTAAATGCATATGATAGTATACACGCTAATAACACTGAAAAACCAAGTTTTAAAATTTTTCTCTGTCTGTCTGTCTGTTTGTTCCGGGTAATCTCTGAAACGGCTGGACCGATTTTAACGGGACTTTCACTGGCAGGTAGCTGATATATCAAGGAGTAACTTAGGCACAGCTAGTTCTTAAGTAAACTACAAAACTCCTTTTATACAATAAAGTGCCTCAGACGACGGTAGACTCACCATCTGTCACGTTGGCAATCATCTTCGGTGAAAAGTGGGTGTTGTTATTACAACACCTCTGCCTACCCCTTCGGGGA
This sequence comes from Watsonalla cultraria, assembly GCA_964035505.1. Taxonomy (NCBI): domain Eukaryota; kingdom Metazoa; phylum Arthropoda; class Insecta; order Lepidoptera; family Drepanidae; genus Watsonalla; species Watsonalla cultraria. The sequence continues at coordinate 811,803 of OZ037712.1, read as the reverse complement.
ATACAGGCGTGCGCATATTTATGTAGATTTGACTACTTACAAAGTACTTTCAAATTATCAGGACACAAAATGTACAGGATTATAAATGTTACCACAAGATTCGGAAGGTTGCTTTTACCCTTAAAGAACCTTTTAAGTAAACTCAAGATAAGCAGTGATCAATTAATATTGTTGCAGGAATGAAATAGCAGATGAGAGTGCTTACGAGGACTCGCTGCCGGTGATGGCCAAGGATGGCACGTACTCCGACGCCGAGAGTTCTTTCAAGGGCTTCGAATTTACATCCACTAGCCAAATGCCAGTTCATGTAAGTTTTTAACCGACTTCAAATAAAGGAGGAGGTTATCAATTACACTATGTTGTTTTTTATCTCTCTTCCCTCTATAATGGTTGAGGAGGGCGATGGTTGGCATTCTCGTTATACTTGTGAACAGGTGCTGCTTGTGGGGGCTGGTCATCTCAAGCTACGCATTTAGATATAAGTACAACTACTAGACTTTTCTTTATGTTAATTTTTATTGACATTTGTGCATTGGAACTGTGTCCATGGGCTTACATTTCTCAAGTGATTTACTTTGTTTTTAAAAATTGTATAATATTTTTAAAGGAGTAATTACTGAGTTTCTTGCCAGGTTCTTCTCAGTAAAAGCAACCTTCCGAACCTGGTAGTAGCATGTGTAATCCATGTCGTTCTGACGATTTGAAAGTACTTTGTAAAAAGTCTAATCGAATAAAGATATTTTTGACTTTGACTTTGACTTTATGGTTGTTACCTCTCGAACTTTTTCGAGTGATGATTCCCAAATGTTCCCATTTTAACTTGTTTATTCAATCGACAATCAAATATGACATGCCACCATACAAACATTAGTGGACTACATTGTAGTTTGATTCGAACCCGGTCATATTTTAATCCCGAAATTTTCTGGATCAAATTCAACGTATCCCGTGATTTTAAGGATTAGAAATTAATTTGAATTATCTGTTTGTAACTTCAAGTTAACACCTTTTTATTAAATACATATGAAATAAAGACGTTAGGAACATAAAAAAATTTAGTCTGTCTGTCAGTTTGTTCCGGGTTATCTCAGAAAAGACTGAACCGATTTTAACAGGACTGTCACTGCCATAGCTGGCTGATGTTACAGGGAGTAACATATGCTACTTATATACAAATGGAGTTCCTTATTGGCAAGAATAGAGAAATTAAGTTACGCAGGGCACAGCTAGTTGTAACTAAACCGCAATTTTTGTTCCTCAGAGTGACTCATCGAGCATCCACTCATTCCCTCAGTCAATGATGTACTATGACTCAGACACTCGCAGTAACTCCCCCGACCTCCCCCCCGCAGAAGAATACTGCATCAAACCAGAAAAACTCGAGCAGAAACCCAAAGCAACTCCAGAAGAAAAACCAATAAGAAGAGAGTCACTCTTCTCTTCCCAACTCAACTCAGTAGACATGCCCTGGGTAGAGAAGAAGGCAGAAGTCAAGGATATGGTGGAAATGACTCAGTACCAGGAAGTGCAACTATTGAAGCAGTTGGAGAATTTGATACCAAAAGTGAAGGACCCGTGTAAGAAGGCCCACTTGTACCGGATGAAAGCCAAGTTGGCCTTAAGAAGACTTAAGAGACACAAGCATTTACCCATTTTCGACTTGGATAAGTGAGTGATTTATTTGTATTTTGAAAATTGTATAATTTTTTTGAAAAGAGCAATTACTGGGTTTTTCTCAGTAAAAGCAGCAAAATACTTTCAAATCGTCAGAACGACACGATTACACAGGATTATACATTCTACCGCCAGGCTCTTATTGCAATGATAATTCAGTTGTGCGAAAGTGACAGATGTATGCACGTCACATACATCTGTCTCATAAATTAGTGAAACTATCGTGGCAATAAGAGCACATGGTAAGGCCCCTGAGAAGAACTATCGTGCCATCTCACCATATAATATGTAATTTTAACTCTTTTAGAATCACTTTCGGGTATTTTTGTATGATGGCACTCGCACTTTTCTAGTTTTTTGGTTAGTTGGGACTTTAAAGTTCCTGGAGTGGCGACCACGCACCGGCAGTCGCAGTGTGGGGAGACCCCCAACGAGGTGGACCCCAGGGGCCTTACCATGAGCTCTTATTGCCATGATTGTTTCACTCATTTATGAGACAGATGTATGTGACGTGTATACATCTGTCACTGTCGCACAACTGAATTAACACTGCAATAAGAGCTCATGGTTGGGGCCCAGACCTGCTGATGATCGCAGGAACCCGCTGGATGTGGGAGGCACTACACCGCTCGTCGCGGAGATCGTTGGGGTAGCCTATGCCCAGCAGTGGGCGTCTGTCGGCTGAAGTGATGATGATGATGATGGGGCTTTAATCTATATATATATCTATACAGATAAATAAAATTGGAGTGTCTTTTTGTAATTCCAAAATAACAGCTTTTCACAAAATGCATATGAAAGTATACACGCTACTGACGAAAAAACACCAAGTTTTAAATTTTTTCTCTGTCTGCCTGTCTGTCTGTTTGTTCCGGGTAATATCTGAAACGGCTGGACCGATTTTAACGGGACTTTCACTGGCAGGTAGCTGTTATATCAAGGAGTAACTTAGGCTACTTTTATTTATCAAAAATATTAGGGTTCCGCGACACTAAGGATGAACCTAATTCGTAATAATAATGAATAATTAAATACTGTATGTTTGTGTGTGCCTACAGAACAGTGAAGCTATTGAGCGGCTACGCGACGGATGATCCCAGGGAGGCGATGAACTCTGAGAGAATACTCGATAGGTTCCAGAGATCGGTACGTATATATGGACAACTCTAAATTGTAAAATTAAAAATATCTTTATATGATAGACTTTTAACAAAGTACTAGCTAAAGAGCTATTACTGAGTTTCTTAGCAGGTTCTTCTCAGTAAAAGCAGCAAAATACTTTCAAATCGTCAGAAAGACACGATTACATAGGATTATACATGCTACCGCCAGGTTCGGAAAGTTGCTTTTACTGAGAAGAACCTGGCAAGAAACTCGGTAATTGTAAAAGCAATTTCTGAATATTTCGTGAATTAAATATTCAGAAATTGCATAGGTACTTACTTAATGATCATAATATTGTAAAAAATCTATAGAATCACTAATATTCGTTTACTTTTGTTTCTGGCCAGTACCATATCTGTGAGTTATCTGTGTCCTATATGAATAGACATAAGGCAGAGATATGGCACAGATACAGATTCTTTGTATTATTTATAATTAGATTATTTAAACTACAATAAAAATTATAAGTAAAAAAACAGAATTAAAATTAGTGTCTGCGGGAATGGTGCCCAGTAAGCTGGCTGCGTTACCTCGCTGGATTGCTAAACTGATCCTCTGACCGAGGTAGAAACCAGCTCGGCGGTCACCGGAGACGTCAACCAGGCGTTTTGCAAGATCCTTAAAAAGGATTTTCGCATTTGGACCCCATTTACTTTTTAACGAGTAGATTAACCTTTTACTAAATAATACATATTTTCCCCCGTTCAAACCCTTTTCGCCTCGCTTATTTCATCCAATGATCTAACCAAATATACTTTCACCAGTACCTAATAGACAACCTGTGCGGCACCATAGCGAGTACCAACTACGGCACTCTCCTGCTCTCCCGCCTGGAAGCGACTCCCTTCCGCTCGGCGTACTCCGGGGTGACGCTGAAGCCTTACATACGAAGAGATGCCGACTCCACTCCCCTGTGGCTTAAACTCACCGATGAGTTATTGAGGAAGACTAATAAGTAAGGACATATATCTAGACCCATTTCTTAAGCATGAAGAAACTCATTCTTATATCTATACATCTATACAGATAAATAAAATTGAAGTGTCTGTTTGTAATTCAAAAATTACAGCTTTTAACTAAATGCATATGAAAGTATACACGCTACTAACACTAAAAAACCAAGTTTTAAAATTTTTCTCTGTCTGTCTGTCTGTTTGTTCCGGGTAATCTCTGAAATGGCTGGACCGATTTTAACGGGACTTTCACTGCCAGGTAGCTGTTACATCAAGGAGTAACTTAGGCTACTTTTATTTATTAAAAATATTAGGATTCCGCGACATGAAGCATGAAACTAAATCTACGCGGGTGAAACCGCGGGGCACAGCTATTTAAACTATAACACTACTAACCTAACCTCTTAGTAATTAAAATAAAATAAAAATAAGCTCACGCCATTCCAGAAAGGTCCCCGAAGGGGTAAGCAGAGGTGTTGTAACAGCAACACCCAAGAGGGTGAGTCCATCGCCGTCTCAGGCACAATACATACGTCTGAATTACTTCTCAGACATATGCAGGTTTCCTCACGATGATTTCCTTCACCGTAAAGCACGTGGTGTGAAATCACTACACATAAGTTTTTAGAAAGACGCTGGGATTCGAACTTGCGTTGCTTGCATAGCAGGCGACTGCTCAAACCCCGAGGCCACCACGTCTTAGTAATTAATTATTTTTTTTAATTATTCTTCAATTAAAATGAAAATAAAATGAAAAATATTTATTCAGTTTAGGCCCTGGTAAGGCACTTATGAAAGTCGAGAATTTACCACCGGTTCGGAAACTAGCCTTCTGAGAAGAACAATTCTTGCTTCATCCATTTTAAATCTATATTCTATATCTAAATGTTTTTTTTAATGTTTGATATGTCCACACGTGTGTAGGCACATAAAGGATTACTCGCCGCCTCCCCGCGGCACCATAGACTACTCGTACGTGCGTCCTCAGCACATAGCAGCCGTCAACAACCTCTGTGCACAATTCTTCTGGCCTGGCATTGATTGTAAGTACCTTATCTTAGCCCTCACTTTTTACAGAGAATAGATGCATCATTTTATTAGGTACCTCTTTTTCAGTTATTCGTGATTGCTTCGTATCTTGATCTAGGAACACGTTAAAGTATGGGAATTTATACTTATGGGTGAGTCTGTCTGACGCCTTTTGACTAATTAATTTACCGATGTTGCTGAAGAAGATACCTATAGAGCTGTTACCCCGGAGATGGTAATTAATTACCTTAAAAAAACCACCGCGGACGTAGTCAGTAAATGATGTAGGTATCCATTGCAGAAAGATCGGATCAAGATCGGTCAATTAGTTGCGGTGCCTTTTCAATGCAAACATAAAACAATCAAATCTTTCCTCTTCATAATATTAGTATACATAGATAATAATTAATATATGACGTGTAACAATTGACCTGTCAAAGTGACAGAAGCGCTGCAATACCCCGAGTTCAGCTGCGTAGTGACGTACCGCCGGCTGGTGGTGGGCTGCGCCTTCCTGGTGCCCGACGCGGGCGCCGGCGGGGCCTACGTGTCCTTTGTACTCACACGGCCCGAGTGGAGGAACGCCAAGATCGCCTCGTTCATGCTCTACCATCTCTTGCAGGTTACATACATAAATCTTCTTTATTTTTTACATTTGCTGGATTCTTAGCCAGCGGTTCCACCGCTAAGAATCCTCTCATCAAGCTATCTGTTGTAATCCAACGAGAAATTTTCCAAGCGAGTGGGGTTCTTCAGTGTGTCAAGAGATACAATGCAAGGGTCTTTCACGTAAAAACTAATGAATGGACTTTGATGAAACTTTAGAATAATATAGCTTATACATCAAAATAACATAGGCTATAAGAAATACATTTACATGGTATTTAAATTATATAACAGCTGTAACCGCGGGGCTCAGGTAGTTTTATATGAAACTTGAAATATCTGTAATAGCTCTTAGTTCATTAATTTGTAATTGAAATTAGTTTTTTTTTTTTTCTAGACTTGCACAGGAAAAGACGTCACACTACATGTCTCACCTACAAATCCAGCCATATTTCTGTACCAGAAGTTTGGGTTCAAGGTATATTCAAAAACTATTGTTATTTTATACTTTATTCACAATGGTTTAGTTATAAAACCCTCGGCAATGAGATAGTCATATATCTTCCTAGTTTTGTTAACATCAATCTTGACTATGCGTCTTGCATCCAGCAGACGAAGGAAGCCAATCTTACTATTCTCAGATATAAGCTGCTCTTTTATCTCCAAGTAGTTTTCAGGGATCAGTCTTAGATTTGAACATAGTATCCTCTCAGTGTCCGACAGCCGGTGAAACCCTGGTAAATCCAGAATGTCCAGGGGCATTGAGGTCCTCTTATATTTCCACACATTCTTGGTGAATAACAACTTGTTTTTGACAGGGGATTGACTGTCAAACTTCTTCATCATCATAGATGTGGCATACTTCTGCTCTTTCACAATCAAATCATTCTCTTTCTTCAGCTGTTTATAAAGTCTTGCCCCATACAAGGTCCTTATACCATTCTTACGATACTCACACAGTCTTATAATTCTCTGCATTATTTCGCTCTCCAAACTCATGGATTCCATGAATGCATCAAATTGCATCCCGGTCATGAACTGCATCACAGACAGCAGCCTCTCTGACTTCTGCCTAGTTAGAGTCATATCAAACTTTTGCAGCCAAGACACACATTTATTCGGCATGATTAATCCATGATTTTGAATAATCCTGTATCGTCTCTGACGTTCCCTCAGTCTTGTATTCAGTGCATTTACAAGAGACACTTTTAGAGCATCCATGCATTCATCCTCATCATCAGGGTAATTGTCTTCAATATTAAATATGCTCTCAGCATTGTGGTCGTAGCTAAGCTCAAACTCTGATCTGCAAGCATTGTACCCAGCCAGATGTTGGTCTCCTTGGTTATTCCTCGGTGGGTTGGTACTCACTTCAGTACTATACAGGTATGGTACTATGGGTTTGGGGAACAAGGACTGTTCTGTCTCCGGCAACAATTCCAAATCCTTATACTGCACATTCTCTATGTAGTATTTCTTATAATGCTCCTTACACTCAAGCCTGGACCTTGTGTGCACACTCTTTGATATTTCCTCCCAGTTTCCATACCCGTATGTTGATAATGCAGCCAATAATTTACACTCCTCCTTTGCTGACCAATTGCAATTTTCAAAGAGAGGAAAGTCATTTCTTCTGACTGCATACTTGTGGTCATTTTTGTGAGAGTTAACTTCGCGGCCCGATGCAAAACAAGAGGTACATAAGTTAGTATCGCACTCACAGCACTCTATGAATGGCTCGTGAGCCACCTCCGCGCAGCAGTCGCATTTCACTTGAAGTATATCGTTCGACATCTCTGTCCGCAGGTCGAGGAGCTCATACAAGATTTCTACGAGAAATATTACGACATAGACTACAAGGGATGCCGGCACGCCTTATTCTTACGACTTGTCAGATAATAAATATTTTTTCTTGAACTGTGTTTGTTATTTTATTTTCCCTTACTTATCATACACAACTTATAGATTAATTTGCATTTAACGTAACAAACAAAACGAAAGTAACGAATCCATTAATTTGATTGAACGAAATAACAACAACAACACGAGCGAGATCGTATGTGACTTATAAATGACAACAGAATTGACACTTCACTTGACAGATGTTTAGATTTTTACAATATTTATTGTAGATTGGACCACAGGCTTATAATTTAATCAGTTGGCCAGAGTCCTACGTAGATAAAATTGTAGCGTGCGTGATATAATTTCAAAATATTTAGCTTCAAAAAATGGATAATATTGTAAATTGAATTGACAATTTGGTCTGATTTTACTTATTATAAGTTAGGCTACTTAAATTTTTTTACTTAGCAAGAAAACTAATTTGGGTTCTCTTGCATAATAATTAAACCCATAAGACTGTCTGTATGCGGGTGAAACCGGCGGGCACAGCTAGTGAGTAATAAATAGTTTTCTCTAGACAGGACATAGTCAACAGTATAGTAAGTGTATGTAGGAGTAAGTAGTAACAATGAAGGAAATGGGGAAAAGAATCCCTAAAAACACGCGGGCAGTTAGTCCAAAATAGGCACATATTATTTTTTTTGAAGCATTTTGTTAAGAAGTTGTATACCATCATTAATGTAAGAAAGAACTTAACTAGCAAAACAGCAGTTAAGCTAAATCAAAAAGTAGCTTTTTGTATTTTTCCAATAATTGGTATTCCAAGATATAGACACGAGAAAATGGTTTGCTACAACTTACTTGTACGTTGCATTAGAAAGAAGTTTTACATTATAGGACTATATTTTATTAAGTAAGAAGGTACATATTGCAAAATACTTATACCGTATGTTATTATTGTGAAAACGTACCAGATGTATTGTAGATATATTCAATTAATTTTAGTATTCGATTTAAAAAATACCCATTATTGTACGGAATACGTACGAAAATATATTATCTGGCAATATAATTCTAACAATGTTTTCATTTACAGCAAATGTAAATTGGTGCAAGTCAGCCCGAAAATACCTAGCATGCATTGGTTTGCTACGATTTTTTTCTTTCCGTTCCTACTGTTATGCATAGAGAGCACACTGATGGTTTCTGAATATCGTTACGTGAATGACGTGAGCGTATTATTCTGGAATTTTGAACTGAGCAAATTATATGCATCTCTTTCTGACACACTTTAGTCACGTTTACTTTTCTCGTATTCCATCTCGTTTTTACCGTGGGTGAAGGCCCCAGAATGTTCTAGACGTTTTAATGTATATATTTTGGCGCGCCTTGCGCGCAACGTTTCATTCGTTTGTGAAGTTGCTGAAGTGAAGTGTTAAGTTGTGTTGTGAGTGGATATTTTTAAAATTTCGCCTTTTTCTACTAAGTGGACTGCTAAACAAGTGTTTTATTACTAGTGAGTATTATTAATGTCTTGTTTGTCTCATAAATAAGCAGTACTGAATTATAATAATATCCTGAAGAAATCTATAATCATTTATATTACGCGTATCATCACTGCATCTCCTAAAAAGGTACTGCGTGCAGAAGCTAACTGGAATATTTTTTGTTACAGGATAAGTCAAGATGGGAAAAGATTACTATAAAATATTAGGTCTATCGAAAGGAGCTTCAGATGACGAGATAAAGAAAGCATATCGCAAGTTGGCATTGAAATACCATCCGGACAAGAACAAGGCAGCTGGCGCCGAGGAGAGATTCAAAGAGGTGGCCGAGGCCTACGAGGTGCTGTCGGACAAGAAGAAGAGAGAGATCTACGATACCCATGGCGAAGAAGGGCTGAAGGGTGGAATGGGAAGCCAGAATGGTCCAGGTGGCGGCCAGTCGTTCTCGTACACGTTCCACGGCGACCCTCGCGCGACGTTCGCGCAGTTCTTCGGTTCGTCGAGTCCGTTCCAGGCGTTCTTCGACATGAACGGTGGCGGCGGAGGCACGACGATGTTCTTCGACCGCGACATGGACGTGGACATGGACCCGTTCGCCAACATGGGCATGGGCCAGGCGCGGCCGGGCGGTCCGGGCGGCGCGTTCCGCAGCCATAGCTTCAACTTCCACGGCTCGCCTAGTCGGAAGGAGAAGACTCAGGACCCGCCTATAGAGCACGACTTGTACGTGTCGCTAGAGGACATTGCCCGGGGCTGCGTTAAGAAGATGAAGATCTCTCGGCGCGTCATACAGGCTGATGGGACGGCGAAGAAGGAAGACAAAGTTCTGACCATCCACGTGAAGCCTGGTTGGAAGGCTGGCACCAAGATCACATTCCAGAAGGAGGGTGACCAGGGAAGGAATAAGATCCCTGCTGACATTGTGTTCATCATCAGAGACAAGTCACATCCACTGTTCAAGCGGGAAGGCAGTGATATCAGATACACTGCCAAGGTCTCATTAAAACAGGTAAGCATCCAAATATTTTCTATAGTAAGTTGTTTTGTTTTGAAAATCATTGGATTTGTTTTGTGAATATTTCCCTATTAGATAACAAGATTATCGGTACACATGTGGTTTACATTACAAGTATGTCAACAACTGTTGCTTCTAGTAATTTCCTAAAGTTATGAATCATTTTTCAAGTTTTTACACATCCAGTGAGATCTCCTTACTTTGCATTAAGTTAAAGATGAATGAACTATTATCAACTAACTAATTGTGAGTCATGCAATGATAACTAATGGAATTGTTTTTCTTTGTTCCAGGCACTGTGTGGCACAATCATCGAAGTTCCTACCATGTCCGGGGATAAGTTAACAGTCAACCTACAGGGAGAGGTCGTCAAACCCCACACGGTGAAGAGGTTCCCCGGCTACGGGCTACCGTTCCCCAAGGAGCCAACGAGGAAAGGAGACTTGCTTGTTGCATTTGACATCAAATTCCCTGATCGTCTAAGTTCTGGAGTGAAAGAAATTCTCATGGACACATTACCTAATTGAGCCGTAAACTAAGACCTACGGTTATTTTGTGAGAACAGTTAGTGTATAATAGCGTGTTCTGACAACCCAGTTTTGGCAACCAGCTTCATACAGTTGCAAGATGGTCCGACAAGAGTACAAATAAGGCTTTTGGTACTTGACTGAGCATTAGCCTATTTTGTTGGACATTGTTCTGTATAAGGATGGATTGTCATTATGGAGAATGTTTAGATTGCATTATTTATATGCTCAACCTTAGTGGGGCTGTCCCACTGAAGGAACTCAGTAGCTTGATGTATGCCAGTGTAGCTTAGGTGTGTATGGAACCTAAATTGTGTTTGTGAGAGTACTTTGTATGTTCTAGTACAAGGCACTAGTATTTGGTTGTGAATCTGCGCGCATTTGTATTTAATTTCTAATAAGTTGTAAATAATTGTACTCATATGTAAATATTGTGATGTGAGCAGCAATTGTAAGGGTTTCAGTGAAACTTGCGTTTGTGAAGGATTAAGTTTGACATGGACTTATGGTTCAAACATTGTAGGTGGATAGACTTAATTAGTTAATGATAATAGGAGTGAACCTTGTCACTTATAATTGCTGTTAAAATAACTAATAAACAAGATTATTATTACACAGAGCATGTCTTTGAATTTTAATCTAGACTTCCACCTACACTAAATTTGAGTCTTTGTAACCTTTTATAAGTCTGTTATGTTACCATCTGTTATACTTGAGACATGAAAGACTATTGAATGGAAACCTAAAAGAATGAAGGTCTTACAAAACAGTGATGTCCCGTAAGCCAACAGCTGTTAGCATTCTCGGGACCATCTGAAAGACCTTCGACGTCAATTTGATGTGTGTGGCCACAAGAACAGCGAAACGGAATATCATATAGACCAACAGTTTATTTTACGGCATAGAACTTGTCTCTCTCATATAAATCGTTCCTCCCACCTTAAATACGAGATTGATAGACGCCTATCGCCCAATCAGAGCGGCAATAAAACTAGCCAGATGCGGCGCTCGTCGACTTACCACTGATGGCATATTATGTATTTATATATTTTTGAAATTTGTATATTGGCTGCTGGTACGACGAGGATTAAGGGACTCGCCTGTTTTCCGACTTCGCTGGGTTATTTGAAATTTGGCGTAGCAGTTTTTTATTAATCATTTTATGTGTCTACCCTCTAAACTAAAGTAGCAGATAAAAAAAATGTCATTAGGTAGCTAATGTTTTATAACAATACCTGCGGTTATTGACCTACTCACCCACACAACTATATTAAACCACCAAAAAACAAAAATAAGTTTCTTAAAATGCCACTTACTGCTTGATTTAATTGTTAGATTACCTACCTACATTTTGAACATGTTATGTCCGCTATTAGCTTAAATAATATAATGTTGTGTATATAAATTTGTGTTTCGTGGCCATGCACCGCGTGGTAGATGCGGAGGTCGAGCTGACGTCACACACAGAAATACTCCTAGGCGCCCGCCCCCGCCCGCTGGAGAAATGCACGCTACGTGATTAACTAAAATATCATTTGAAAATATCAGTTTTAGATAAAGACAGCAGTCTTGGCATCACAACTTGCTACTTTTAGTATGGAATTTAGCTAAATGTTAATATGAAATATTTTTACCGAAACCTACAGTACTTTACAATTCATAGAGGATCACTTAGAAGTTAATTTCGCGGACGGCGCGCTGTCATCTGTCTGTTCGTTCAGTGGAATCACAGGGCCAACAGCAGAGACGGTAAGATTTCCGCCGATTTCTATAGCACCTACTTAGGCACATGGATACTAGGTATATCATAATAACAGTTAAAGTATTTTCCTAACCAGTATTTAGGTATAGTATAGGTACTTACTTAGGAAATAATTTATAGTTGTTCGTCAGTTTTATTAAACCGCAATAAGTACTTAAAATAATTACTGGATTTACAGGGTAGCAAATAAACAAAAAAATAATTAGGACAAAATAGGACGGACAACACTGCAGATGCAACTAGAAATATATTTTAATAATATACTTTAGTTATTATATAGATATAATGATATATATTTTAATATTGATTTATAGATACATAATAGTATTTTGTAGAAGATTTTTTCATCAGTGTAGTAAACTTATGTTTTCATTCCGAATGTTGAATATTTTTTTTAAATAAGTATGTCACAACATGCATAGACCGTATCTACTAGATACAAGAGTTTTTTGTATCGTAACGGTACATTGTATCGTACGTAACCGTCGAGATTGTCCGATGTTGGTCGAGCACGTTCGAGTAAGTTCGATGCAGCTAGCAAAGTAGATTGAGGGAAGGGAACCGACCGGGCATGTGCTGGGGCGACCGGTTTTATTATTATAGTGTTGCTAGTGCTACGTTCAAAAGTACCCATTTATCTAGCGAAAATTAAGTGTCGTGTTATTAATGCAAAATTATGCTGTCGTGGATTAATTAATTCCTATTCCGCGAAATATAAAAATTTGCTCAATAGTCGGTCTTAATTCACTAGTTACGTCCAAACTGAAGTGTTAAACAATCTTGTTAGGTACGTTAAAAGTGATTTAGTGTAGTCCTTCTAAAAATTAAAATAAGTATGGAGAGGTAGGTACGTAAGTAGGTACTTAGGTATTATAAAATGCACCTACTAATTCTATTATTTAAACAAAATCACCATTAATTGATATCAAGGGTTGTTGTACAGTTGCAGTCAGGAGTTTTGAGCGCTCAGCGAAAATAATGGGTAAATGAGCATGTATTTTATTCACGTCGTCGTATACACACAGGCATAGACAGACATTATAAATCATTATAAAAGTACTAGTAATCAAATAATATTTCCTAGGTTTAGGAATGTGGTATTCTTAAGTGAACACAGAATAGTCTGGTTTACTATTATTCCCTTAATTTTGGGTAAATATGCTGGAAGTTTCCACCCTTAGCGATAAACGCGAACACGTGGTTCAGGCGGTCACGTGTACGGTGAACGCGTCACGCTTTCGCGGCTACCGTACGAAATCCGACCAAATTAAGTACACCACGTCACTTTGACAGCTACTTACAATACAAACATCACGTAATTTAACCGTACTATACGATTATATTCTGTGATACGAGGGCACGATTATGTTCCAAATAACTTCGACCTTCGTTTAGGTACCAACAAATAGGTATTTCAGTAGGTACATTGATAAATGTATAAGCGGCGTCACGAGTTATGCGCTCTCAGCGAAAATAGTCGTGATAACTGCGCATATATTTGTTTGAAAATAACTACTGTACATTCAAAGTTAGCGCTTTCAATTAGAAAGTAAGTACCTTAAGTAGGTTTTTATAACCGTAACAAACATTAGTTCGGGTCTTCGGAGTAGATGTAGGTAAATTATATATTTATAACAAACAAAAGACTTTTCTCACTTGGTTTATTATCATCTTAATATTCGGTGAAATGTGGGTTTTGTTGTTACAACACCTCTGCTTAGCCCTTCGTTTTCTTCTTTGCTTGCATTTGCGGACGTTACGCAGTTTCACCCGTGTAGTTCCCGTTCCCGTGGGAGTACGGGGATAAAATATAGCCTATGTTACTCGCCGATGATGTAGTTATCCATTGCTGACAGAATTTTCAAGATCGGTCAAGTAGTTTCCGAGCTTATTCAATGCAAACAAACAAACAAATCTTTCCTCATTATAATATTATTATATATTATATTAGTATAGATTATTATAGTGTAGAAAATTAATAAAATTGCTAATATGAATATTATGTAGGTACTTAATTATACAAGTAAATATCCTAATGAAGTACTTATCACTCCGTTGCCCTCTCGACAAGTCGTCTGACTGGCTCAACATCTTTTGTTTGTAAGATACGGAGGGAATTTTCTGGATGAAAGAAACAAAGACATGTAGTAGCTAGTAGAAGTTTCTAGAACTCAATATACATATTTACATCAAGAGGTCTAGTTTGTCGTGTATTATGTTCTAGCGGACGTCACGCGGTATCACCCGCGCAGTTCCCGTTCCCGTGGGAATACGGGGATAAAATATAGCTTATATTAATCAGTGATAATGTAGCATTCAAATGGTGAAAGAATTTTTTGAATCGGTTCAGTACTTTTTGGGCCAATTCGTTATAAACATACATAAATACAAATCTTTCCTGTTCATAATATTAGTAGGTACGTATAGATATAGATTAGGTACATAAACCTATGTGGTATCTAATATTTATACCCCTACGGCGGCGATGGCAACTGGGGCCCAATGAGCTCTTACTGCAATGATTCGCTGCGTGACAGTGACAGATGTATACACGTCATATACATCTGTCTAATAATATGAGTCAAATGATCAAGAGCCCAAGATAGGGCCCGTCGAATTGAAGGATGACTCGACAACGAGCTCGACTTCGAGTGGTTACATTCGAGAATAGTCTCGAGTGGTTACATAACTGATCCTTTTCTACTTAATGGTCAAAAAGATTTTAAGCAATGCTTACTGTCCCAGTCGATAAGACTGGAGAATAGTCTTAGACTGACAGTCAGATAATTTAACTAATCTACTAACCCTATTATGTATCAACTGTGTAGTTAGATAGAAACATAGTCAAACACCTGAATAGTAGACCGTATTATAAAAGATCTGAAGGTCTAAAATCCTTTACAAATAAATTTTTAACATGATTTCGTTTATGCTTTAAATCGACCCCGATTCACGTAAAACAAATGATCTAGAAATGTTGTTAAACGATTAAAATAATACGATCGAAATCCTCTCCCAATGTGGTTTTCCTTAAATCCGAAATCGTTGTTCGATAAGACTTCAACTCAATACGACTTTTTCACGACGATGACTGAGCTATTCTGTTTTTTCTTTGATATGTATACATGTATACAGATAAATAAATTTGAAGTGTCTCTTTGTAATTTCAAAATAACAGCTTTTTACTACTTAAATAGATATCAATTATGTACGGTACAAACATAAAAAAATCGATTTTTAAAAAAATTCTCTGTCTCTCTCTTTGTTCCGGCTAATCCCCGAAACGGCTTGACGAATTTTAACGGGGCTTTCACTGGCAGATAGCTAATGTTACTAGGAGTAACTTTCTTTAAAAAAAGCATTCACTCATGAAATTAAGACTACGGGGGTGAAACCGCGTGACGTCCGCTAGTAATGAATATAAAAACACTGTCTAAGTCGCTACGACATAGTTACAGCTACTACGTGAAATGGGCTACCCTTTTCTACTTTTTCTAGAAACTTTTCTAGAAAATGTACTACCGATAATTAAAATTGATTAACTATGCGATATGTTTACGTATAGCGGCTGGCGCTATGCTGATTATATAGTGTTTGCTAAGCTGCGCGCGTGTTATGTTGTGCGTAGGCGAGTGACATAACAACTGCATTGGTCGTTTGTCTGGCAAGACATCTAAATGAATTGTTGTTTATTGTTTGTTTGCTATTTTAAGGACACACGATGCGCGTGAGATAATTAGCATATACCAAGCTATGTAGCAATTTATATTTCGCAATTTTTTAAGAGTATGTTCATCTCACAGGTCATCTCAAGCTACGCATTTAGATATAAGTAGAACTACTTAATTTTTACGTGTATTGTAACTGTGTCCCATGGGCTTACATTTCTCAAGTGATTTATTTTGTTTTTTAAAATTGTATAATGTTTTTGAAAAGAGTAATTACTTACTGAGTTTCTTACCAGGTTCTTCTCAGTAAAAAGTATTATGTAAAAAGTCTAATCGAAAAAGAAAGGGTCCCAAACTTATTTAATAACATCAGCACCCCCATTTTTTTCTGGGCCTCTCACCCCTCCTTTCGGCCTCCAGCGCCCAGAAGGGGCGTTATCGTCCACTTTGGGAATCGATTGTGGTTGTAAATGATTTATTCAGTTTATGTCCTGGTAAGGCGCTTATGAATTAGAAGGAGTCCCTGTAGGCAAGGTTCCGAAGATACTGGCAGCATTCCTCCTTTGGATGGCTAAACTAATTCTTTGTCCGAGGTAGAACGCTAGAATGCAATGTCAAGCGACGACTTTGGAATATGTACTTACGAGTACAAAACCTATTGGGATACACTACCCTTACAAATGTGTATGATAGGACTAAAAAGGTATGTTATGTTGGCGAATGAAGTACTAATGATAGACACATGTGTAAAAAAAACGTAAAAGAGTATCGATAATATTGAAGTGTCTGTTTGTAATTAACAGCTTTTCATTAAATGCAAAAGAAAGTCAGTATATACTCAAATAAAAAAAAACTATTTAAATAAAAAATCTCTCCCGGTCTGTCTGTTCGTTTCTTGTAATCTACGAAACGGCTGGACTGATTTCGATGGGACTTTCACTAACAGAATTTTTTACTTAAAATAAACACTAGGTTTCCGCGATGCGAGTCACCAATGAAATTTAGACTACGCAGGTGAAACCGCGGGACACAGCTGGGTCATAAAAACGCATGGAGTTAAAACCAAACATTAGGCCTGGGATACAAATGTTAGAACATTCAAGGTCTAGTCGTTTTGGGCGTTATGCTAACGAATTGTGACGTCACTCAGTCTGGCTACCCGGCAATTTTACCACAATCATTCACTTAATTAATTAATTGGCTTAGTCAACTCTTAATGTGACGCAGGAAGATGTATTTTAGCTTGGCATGCTATTTATGAGCGCATAAAGCCTTGGTAGAGCAAATAAGTGGAAACAAGGCCATCGTCCTCCTACGGTCACCCATACAATAATGCTAATATGCGAGTGACTCAACTTAATGGTAAAGTATCGGATCAATAATACTTACTTTGTTATTTGGTTTTTACCGTCAACAGATTTAGGATATGGGTTTCATTGTCAAACGGCAAGAGCGGTGGGCCAGGACCCACTCGTCCCCTGAAATTCGCACCCCGTACCAACTCGTCCCCTTACATTTTTGAGGTTTCCACTCGTCCCCTCATCTATCAAAAGTACTAGGGCGTCAGAAGTTTTAAGAGGTAGCTTCAAAGTTTTTCAACTGTAGGTCCGTATCGTAACATTTATACCAGGAGACGAGTGGGTACCTTAAAACATATTAATAATTGATTGTTCTCCTCCCGGGGGATCAATGGGCTATATAGGGACCGATTCTGCAACTGTTATTCTAAGGGACGAATATTGGGGGCCCAGTGGGTCTTGACCCAAAGCAGGACCTTTAATTTGTACCTATTGCTACGTACGGCTATTTCCAACACGCTCGTTGGAAATAGCCGGGCCCTATGTTGGAATCCTCTCAGCGTCGCACTCGACGTCGAGTGTCTAATGGATGCCCGACCTTTGGGAAGCAGCCGGGTTTATGTGACATTTAAATACTCACAAAGTTTTGTCCCCAAAACGGAACCAATTTTGTTGTTGGTTGCTGAAATTGTAAAAAGTTGTAAAACTTGACTTCTCTTAAATTGTGTACCAATAGTATGCAGGTAACCTTACCTTTTAAGGGTTATTATACCTATCGTTCTCTGGGAAAGCCCTATCGGCCTCGCGTTAATGTTATTCTTTTTGCACTTGTACGATATGTCACGAAGGCTGAGGTAGTAAACCTTTGCAACTCAGTGATTCATGTGATCGCACTATTTACTTCAGATAAATACACCGCCGTTACCCTGGCTCGAGGTCGTCGTACCAATGAGGTGATTTGTTGTATTCATTATGTTGTTTATATTAAATAACTAGCTTGCCCCACGGTTTCACCCGCGTAGATTTAGTTTCATGCTTCATGTCGCGGAACCCTTATATTTTTGATAAATTAAAGTAGCTTTAGTTACTCCTTGAAACATCAGCTACCTGCCAGTGAAATCGGTCCAGCCGTTTCAGAGATTACCCGGAACAAACAGACAGACAGACAGACGGACAGACAGACAGACAGAGAAAAATTTTAAAACTTGGTTTTTCAGTGTCAGTAGCGTGTATACTTTCATATGCATTTAGTGAAAAGCTGTTATTTTGGAATTACAAACAGACACTTCAATTTTATTTATCTGTATAGATATGTCCAATAACATATTGTGACAATTTTGAAAAGAAATCAAAGACAGGAAGACTTTTTGCAGCTGACTGTCTGGAATACATCTGACCTGAAGTACATATATTTACGAATTAATTATAGCCTTTCAAAGAGCTTGCATGTCGTTTGGTAGAAGCCTCTCGTCACAAGAGAGCTGGGGCTTTTCTCGCTCAGAGAATCAGCATTGCTATTCAACTTTAATTGTTATTTTTTTTATCTCTTTGATTCTGTTTTATAATGACTTGCATGCTAATACAATTTGTCACTATTGTGAATATTTATACCTATTATCAAATTTGATTTTGGATGATGATTTCATTATGATTTATATTGTTTCGATGATATGTACATGATGCCTGGCTGAGTTTCTTGCCGGTTCTTCTCAGAAGGCTAGTTTCCGAACCGGTGGTAAATTCTCGACTTTCATAAGTGCCTTACCAGGGCCTAAACTGAATAAATATTTTTCATTTTCATTTTCATTTTCAACGTGGCAATGCTGCCAGCCTTCTTGGCACGATCCCGAGAGACACCGACTTGGGACAAGTTTTCTACCTTTAATTAGTTTTAAGTACTGTTCCTTGCATATATATAATTAAGTTTTTATTGAATAAATATTATAAGTACTACTTACTTGTAGGACATGACAGTTACTTTAAAAACATATTGGAAGGAAAAGAAGAAGGAACCAGAGGAAGACCCAGGTTAACATACATGAGACAAGTTAAGGAAAATGTGTCTGCCATGACGTATAGGGAGGTCAAGGAGATGGCACTTGATAGAGACGAATGGAAGAAGTTGCATCAGTTACACCGACAAGAGTCACAACTCTTAAACTTATGAAGATGACTACTTACTTAGGTACGTACAAATTATTAAGTCTATGAGAAAAATATTCGTGACACCTTACTGACATTACGCGCCACCGCTGCCCGGGACTGCTTTAATCTTGTAGATGGGTGCATATCTATACATCTATACATACATACATACAGATAAATAAAATTGATGTGTGATCTGTTTGTAATTCCAAAATTACAGCTTTTCACTAAATGCGAGTATACACGCTACTGACACTAAAAAAACAAGTTTTAAAATGTTTCTCTGTCTGTCCGTCTGTCTGTCTGTTTGTTCCGGGTAATCTCTGAAACGGCTTGACGGATTTTAACGGGACTCACTGGTAGGTAGCTAATGTTTCAAGGAGTAACTTAGGCTACTTTTATTTATCAAAAATCTACGCGGGTGAAACCGCGGGGCACAGCTAGTATGTAGTATGTGTGTGTCATAACCGTCGTCATTTCAAACGATTTGTTCTTACTTAGATTCCTTTCTGCTTGTTGTAAGCTCATATGTTAGTATACTGTGAATTCTCAGCATGAAGTCGCCTTCATTGGCAGTTTAACATCATGTCGTGATAATGGCTCCGGTGGTGGTCGGATTTATTACGTAGGTTTAGTTACACGTTCTGTCTATAAATGTTAAGACTTGCTCACCCTGTCATCTCGGTCGGTGTCATGTAGGAGTAATTTATATGATATCTTTTTTACTGAGCGCAAAAAATAACGTTTGAAGCTTTGAATGAAAAGTTGTTTGAATCGGAGTTATTTAACTCGTCGCGGAAATCCTTTAATGTAACACGCATTTTTCAATAATGTTTATAGATATTAAGTACCTACCTATAAGATTATTCTATTTATATTAAGGTAGTTAAGTAATCACTCCCTTTTTAATTATAAAAATAAATATGTTTAATACACCGATTAAATAATATTAGGTAAATAGTCCTTTTAACAAACAACTAGTTACCTCCGTGTTATTCACTAAAGTTTCTCAGCGTCGAACTCGCCGACGAGCGTTGGTTTCAATCATAAGTCATTGATTCATAAAACTTATACAATAACGTTCAATTTTGTATCTTTAAAACCGATACTCGACGACGAGTGCGACACGCCATAACACGGCTGGTAAAAGGAATTATTCAGAGTGCCCAGTGCGAGTTTTCTTAAAATCGCCGTCTCGCTGTTTCGATCCTATATACATCTGCGTTAACTTTGACGCGGTGATTTGTGACGGCGGCAGTGAAAAACTCGCACTAGGCACTCAGGGGTAGACCTCGTATATGTAGGGGTAGGTCAAGGGTTAATAAAAATAAGATATTATGTAAAAAAACATTTTACTAGATAAACACTCAATCACAAAATTCCTTAGTTTTATAATTAGGTAAATTTTAGGCTGGTATGAATATTATTTTATTTTTATTTTACGCCAACATACGATTAAATATAAATAATGTTACCAAGTTAAATATTTGCCTAAAACAGTACTACCTACCTTAGAGTCCTTACATACATTATTAACAGACAAATTACGGAGGAGGCTGTATAGGTAAGTTATATCTTTAATAATCGGCGTCACCTAATTTATAGCGTAGATTTCGTTTCATCCTTATGGTCGCGGAAACCTAATATTTTTGATAAATAAAAGGTAGCCTATGTCCTTTCTCAGGGTCTAAAGATTGTCTGTGCCAAATTTCATCAAAATCGGTTGAGAGGTTTATGCGGGAAAGCGTAACAGACAGACAGAGTAATTTCGCATTTATAATATTAGTAGGGATTTTTTTACTATATTTACATGAAAGGAAATTATTAGACTGAAACTAGGTTCATGATCAGCATAGGATATTATTTAAAAAAAAAAGGGAACCTATCTACGATATATCTATTAAATAAAAACTTTTTAATTAATTAAAAATAACATACATAGGTATCTGCAGATGTCTATAACATTGACATAGAGAAAAATAGAGCCGATTAATGGATCCAGTATAAAATTATAATGCTAATATTTTTCCCTAATCATGCATTACCTATTTTTGTCTTTATTATTTCTCAAGTTTACTAGGTTATTTAATTACTATGGTATTTAAAATATACTGTAACAGGAAAATCTGACCTAAGCGAGGTAAGTAGAGAGAGGTAGCGCTATGAACAACACGCCGGAAAATATATTTAAAAAAGTATGGTTTTGCCTACATAATATTATGTCAGATCTTCAAGAAATTACAGGCAAAAATTAGCCCAAAGGGATCAAAGCTAAAGCATGATATTGCATGAGACACTGGCAAGCGAAGATCCTAGTTTGTAAAACAGTTTAAAACAAGTAATTTTTAGTCTTTAAAAACTTGGTATATAGTTTTTGATAGTAAAAATATCAGTTCATCATTCCCTGTTTATCATTTGGCAAGGAATTTCTTATTTAAATCTATCATTCCTCGAGGATAAGTACCTATATTTCCAGTATATATCTATTCACTCCCATTCATGATATGGCTAGAATGGGAGTGAATACAGATATGACGGCTGATAGAGAGAAATGGAATTGCGCCGACCACAAATAACATAAGGGATAAAGTCAGGAGGATGTTGATGTTCAGTCACATAAGTAATTATAGAAAAACCTAGCATAAAAAAATAATAAGAACACAGAAGGGCGTGTTGTATCATCATAAAGGTTTTGAATGCGTATTTTAGTCCTCACTTGGAGCCGTTCAATGTGATATTATACCAAGGCATCCAGTCCGGCTGGGGCAGTTCCTTGCAGTCAACCAGAGGGTTGGTAGCGCTCACTGCTTCCATCACCCTCGGTTGTGCTTGGTCCAACAAATCCTCGTTAGCGCAGATCACTCCAGCTAGCGTCGTCTTGCGGATCTCTGTTAGTTGTTCTGGAAGGTACAATTCAGAAACATAACCTAAGAAGATTATTACATTATTTCGTGTTAGTGTCGGCACAGCGTTTAAATTTCGTCATTATGAACTCGCAACACAATAGCGCGTCTGATCCAATCTCTTTTTTCTGGTGCTCTGTCTGTGGTGACTGAGTTTGCTTTGAGCATCATGAGGTACTTATTTCACTTGGGGTTTTAATGTGGAGTAGGATTCACGGCTGTTTTATGAGACACTGCAGCAGTCCCAAAAGAAAATTACTAACGCTTCATGCTCGGGACTTAGGAGATGTCCCGTGTTATTACAGTCTGTTTATTTATTTGCTACCTGCCTAGTACGTACTTAAATAAAATCATCGTCCTTAATTCAAAAATGTACAGTAAAGCTTCTCACCTATAGTAAATCCAACAGTGGAGTCGGAGGTCTCATACCAGAA
Organism: Watsonalla cultraria; assembly: GCA_964035505.1. Taxonomy (NCBI): domain Eukaryota; kingdom Metazoa; phylum Arthropoda; class Insecta; order Lepidoptera; family Drepanidae; genus Watsonalla; species Watsonalla cultraria. The sequence goes on along the minus strand of OZ037712.1, from coordinate 789,275 downwards.
GCGGTCCCCGATCTTCAGCCTGAGGAACTGGTCGGCGACGAGGCAGCTCAGCGTGGGCCCCAGGAGTCTGCCGTTGGGCTCCTCCGCCAGAGCTCCCGTGTAAAGGTCAATGTCATCCACGTGGCTGGAGAGAAAGGTTCAGATTATGAATATGGAGCCAAAGTACCTGCTTAGCTTTGGCACTAATTTAAAGCTGATATCCAGAATATTTTTCTTGAGACCAATGCCACTAATCAAATACTGAAGTCTGGCCTATAAAGCTAGCATAGCATAACTGAGCCCGGAGCACTGGCGTGGCGACCCTATTCACCGTAAGAATATTGACTTATTTGGCTGCGATCCTCTCTCTCACTTACAGTCGGGCAGCTCTGAATATCGAACGGGAAATCCAGAGAAAGCTTGATTCTTTTTAAATTCCGGAAAAAATATCCTAACGCGGTCAATTGTTTATACAGCTAAACTAAAAAATGCTGTTACTGCAAGTTTTTTAAATCTGCGCCTGATCCTGCTGTCATGTTTGTTAGTCGTACTGTATTGAGAGTTGATAAAATGTTGAGGCGCTTTTTGGTTGGTCACATCCATATCTGTGGTTGATATAGCTGTGAAGCAGGGAGTTTTAGTTGAGTTAACAAAGTATTTTACTAACGTATAAATATTGCTGATTCTGCTCATGGAATCGACATCAAATATAGCTTGCAAGTCAGTGAAGGTCTTAGGTCTTGAGAATCCACAGAGCTCCCTCCAGGCCGGGTAGGGAGGCAGGCCGTGGTCCCTCCCTCGTTGGATGTTGAGTGACACCAGGTCTAAGCCACAGGGGCCAGTCTTCGCAGTTGGGTTGGAAGAGTTCACAACCACCGGCCGTTCGAACAGGTGGTTGGAGAGCTGAAAAACGACCAAAATTCGCGTTATTTATTTATTTTGTATTTATAAAGATTAGGATAAGCTTTGTGTGAAAGGAAATGTTTGAAAAACAGGGAACAATGTCCATAGAGAGATCCCTATGGACATTGTTTCCATACTGTTGGATATCTATCCAGTTCCACAGCTTACTGGGTAATTGAACATAGGAACTTATTTATACTATTGGACAAGTTCCAAAGGACGCCACATAATATTGCGCTCACCAAAGATGATCGCTCTCTTTCATAACAAACTGATCTTTAAAAGAATTTGTTGATTGCTAGGAAGACCAAACTTCATTTCCATCTTCACAAAATATCAGTGTGGTTACCTCGGAAGTGACATGGGGCTCGACAGTATGCACAAGGGTGTCCATAGCCCCCCTGATGGAGTTGGTGGGTCCCTGCTCCTTGTACAGCATGAACGGGTTGAACAGCATCTGGTGGAGCTGCACGTAGTTGATCGTGCCTGTGTTCGCATCCACGTTGTGGATTAGACCCTGGAGGGACGAGAAAGGATCCATTTTGCATTGCAATTTTGTACTGTAAGCTTTTCTTTCTTTCTTCTTATTTGCTGTGTAGGATACGGTCCTGTTTTTAACCGACTTCAAAAAAAGAAGGAGGTTATCAATTTGACAGTATGTTTATTTTCTCTTATATAATTTGTTTTCTAGGCCCAAATGATTATCAGGAACAAGGGGCCTCTTATAGCCATGATAGTTTTACTCTTGTTACGAAACATAATGTAAGTATAATGACGTGTATACATCTGCCTCTGTCACACAACTGAACTATCATTGCAATAAAAGCTCATCGTTGGGCTCCTGTAAATCAGTTTTACATTAAATACCAATCACACTAATCAGATTAGGCTGACTTTCTTGAGCGAATCTTTTAAAGACTTTCTATGTTTCCGACAAGAATGGAAAAAGTCTTACCGGCAAAAGCGTATGCGCAAATCTAAACGCTGATGATGCGAAGTGGTTAGCTATTGAAGGGTCCACCGTCGGATCATAGTCGCTGGAGAAGCCTTCACTTAGCAGAGTTAGGTTTAAGGCGTACATGATGTCACCACCTGGAAATAACACATAAAAGAATTACCATAATGTTGTGCATTATTTGCCATGGATAATGGATTGTTGAGAATGAAATACCGCCTCCTAACTAGTTTTATAAATAAGTTTCTATTAGTTGCAATTAGGGATTTTTTTTCCTTAAATTTAAAATTGGTAAAAAAAATGGTAGAAAATTCTTCGACATTCATAAGTGGCTTACCAGGACCTAAACTGAATAATTAATCATTTTCTTTTACAAAACTGGTTCTGATTTGGTCATAAACATAATCTTACCAAGGATCGAAGGTAAGAACTCCGAATAAGTGATGTGCTGCATCTGCGCTCCGACGATCCTCCTGGCCTCCTGGAAGACGGTCTCATCGTCCCAGGTGGGGTTGTTCTGTTTGATGATGGTAGCCAGGCGGTTGTGCTGCCGCGCCCAGATCAGGTGCATCGTGGTCAAGTGTAGGTTCTCATTCGCACGGTCGTCGCCTAAAACATTCCAAATTAGACTTCGATGCACGGAGAAAGCTTTGTGGAGCTCGTATCGAAATGTGATGTTTTTAAGTGTGGTAAGATGAGACTTTTAAAACCGATTATGACACAAAATCTATCAGCTCAAAAAATCTGTGCAATTTCAAAAGAGCTCCCAACTCAAGACTACCCCAATAGGAGAATTTTAAGATTAGCGAGATTTTTGATTTGGAAACGGTGGTAGTAACAGAAGTTCTTATAAATTACTATCATCAAAAATCAAGCATCACTTTCCGGAAGTTTTATATCTGTGGTTCGGGACGTCTTGCAGGAGCAGGTGCACCAGCACCCTCTCTAACAACCAAAAGGAACACTGTGAAGTTCATCAAGTCCAACAAAAGTGCCCGACGATCATCAAGTTTGAAAAGTTACGAACCTGTCTCAAAGCAATATCTTCCCTTGGCGTTCATTTCAACAGTGTTGCAGCCGTCGTTGGGGTCGGTTGAGGGCGGGAGGAGCTCCCTGGCTCCTATTGTCAGCATCTTCATCTTGCCGTCAGCTCCCAGCCTTAAAGAATCAGCTCTGACGGCTGCATAGCCATAAACGGTCGAGCCGTCTATAAACGCTGTGGCTTGGTTCATTTGCTCTCTTGGACCTGATGATGATAGATAGATGTTACACATTATGTATTAAACACTACGTTTGAGTATATAATTAAAGTTGGATGTCGTATCTCCATAAAATTTTACTTATTAGAATTATTAAAAGTTTTTATTAATGCAATTTCTTTCCAAACAAATAAAGCAAGGTAGTTTTAAAATGTATGTATTTTAAAACCATTTTTGTGTGTATTCAGACGCTGATCTGACGATAAAGTACTTCTTTGTGAATACAAGTTATCTAGACTTGCGTCTAGCAATAAAGTCTAAAATGTGTTACTAGAACTAACCAAAATGGCAAGTCGGTGCTGGGGCTGATCGCACGAACTCCATGCAGGTCAAGTTATACTGCTGGTAGAATGGGTCGTCCACGTCCAGCTCTACTGGGAAGCACTCAGGGTGGGCCGGCTGTGCTGGGTCACAGCATGAGAGAGAAGTGCTGTTTTGACCTGTAAAAGGAAAGATATCTAAAAATTTTTTTTCCAGAACTCCCACTGAAATGGTAAACATTCACACTTCCCTCCTTTCAATCAAGACTAGAATATTTTGTGTGCATTCACATCAGTATCGTCGTACCAACTAGGTGGAATGCCTACTCTGATCGTTCTTGTCCCTTAATTGATCGATCGATCTGAACTAGATAGTATAATAATGCCTTTTTCTAGATACATTAGCATTGCATTATCTACTTAGTCAAGTAATTCATTTATGGCGTCCCCTAAGTCTCCTAAGGCATGCTTTTCTTCATACTTACTACAAATGGTAAACCTGTAGGCTACCTATTTGTACAGCCTCAAAACCTTACTAACACCAAGAGTTTCACTCGTGCATTGCCTTGCATTATTTCCGCGCGATCTTCTGTAAGGTGGAAGTACAGTTCCCAGGCGGGCATATATTCACCTTTACTAAGTGCAGTGGCTGTAATATCGTGGTCGATGAACTGTCCCCAGACAGCGAGCATCACTGTGAAGGAGGAGTCATGGGCGTAGCTCGGCCGATGGACGGTGACGCTGATGTCACGGGCGCTGGGCAGCTTAGCCCCGTTGAGACCTGCTCGCGGTGTGCTGATACCTGTGGGATACTTGTGTTTTTGAAACATTCACTCTAACCTGACAACGATCGATGGGATGTAGACGACAAAGTCTGTCAATCTAAGTGCATTTACAATTTCCAGGAGACTGATAAAATTTTAGGGTTAAAATTCCAAAATTCTATGTTTTATATATATTCTATGTATACAGATAAATAAAATTGAAGTGTCTGTTTGTAATTCTAAAATAACAGTTTGTCACTAAATGCATATGAAAGTATACACGCTACTGACAATCAAAAACCAAGTTTTAAAATTTTTCTCTGTCTGTCGTCTGTCTGTCTGTCTGTCTGTCTGTCTGTTTGTTCCGGGTAATCTCTGAAACGGCTGGACGGATTTTAACGGGACTTTCACTGGCAGGTAGCTGATGTATCAAGGAGTAACTTAGGCTACTTTTATTTATTAAAAATATTAGGGTTCCGCGACAATAAGGAAGAAACTAAATCTACGCGGGTGAAACCGCGGGGCACAGCTAGTACATAATAAAAAAAATAAGTTTTATGAGCTGCAGCAAAGCTATGACCCCAAGGTAGGGTATTTAAGATACCTAAAAAACTCACGAAATTGGGTGTAAATCTTTTGTGACCTTTCTAAAGTGTTTAGGAAATTTTGCTAGACAGTGTCACATACCATCACCATAGTCCGCAGGAAGTACACGTCTAAACGGCGTCCTGGAGACGCCCCACCTCAAGGGATGCTCCAGGTTGTTACAGGTGCCGTTCAGGGTGCGATACCGCGAGGGTGGGCAGGGCTTGGGTGCTTCGGTGCAATACGGGGGCTCCGGGAATGAACCGTTGATTGTGGGCCCGATGCCTGCTCCGCCTTCGCGCTTTGAGATGTCCGTGCTGGAGAGTAAAGATTTTATTGAATAAAAACTTAATAATAATTAATTCAGTATACTAGGAACAGGGGGCCAACTATGATCTTAAATGATTATCAGCGCGTATTAAGAACTTCTTAGCTATGACGTTTGATTTTACGGTACCACAGTGAAACATCAAAGCTCAGAAGTTCTTAATACGCTCTGCTTAAACTGACGATGGTAGGCCCCGGTACCTAAAACTAACTATAAGTAGAAAACTTGGGTCTCTCGGGATTGTGCCATGAAGGCTGGCAGCAGCCACGTTGAATAGTAATGCTGATTCTCTGAGTGAAAAAAATCCCAGCCCGCTTGTCACGAGAGGCTTCTACCAGACAACGTGCAACCTCTTTGAAAAGTTGATGAGCATCCGGACTCCACAGCCCCAGAGTTTCAAACGCAGCAAATATGTATCGTAGTCAAAAGTTTTTTTATGATTTTTTCATACTCCAACAGTCGCAAACACATGATGGTAAGCGGCTACTGCAGCCTATGAACGTGACCAACACCAGATTGTCTACCGTATAAGGTATGGAATCACTATGCCAATATAGTTAGACATGAAAGAGTGTCAATGGAACACCGACCTCAATTACCACAGGAACACAATACTGGCTACTCAATTATTAAGTTAAGGTTATTTGGCTGCATTTTGTTTGTATTAGAAGCAAAACAACCTGGGTCGTCATCCTCCTGCCCTTATCCCATAACACGTGGTCGGCGCAATGAGTCTTCCTGTTCTAATATTCAACATTAGCCGTCATTATCTGTTTTTGTATTCTTTTTTCAGTCGCATAATGCCTCCATCGCATAGTTTCATGGGTCTCAAGTAAAACACTATTTATTGCCTTAGAATATAATATGATCCGGAAATAATTTATATTCAGGAGGTCATGGATTTACCTTTACTTGACTATCAAGCAAAACACCATGAATTCGGCCCTCACACTATTACGTCTCGTAGGTTGCTGTGACGAGTTACGAGTATAATTTACATAGATGTATCGCAAGAGTTCCTACGCCCTTTGTATCGAGTTCAAAGAATGTAAGTATCAAAGCAATAATTGCCTAATATATACCATATTTAATTATTGCAGGTCTCGTCACGAGTAAAGAACGCGCAGCGAAAAATACTGGGTATACATATAGACAGAGACTCATACAACTCATAAAATGACTACTACGCATTCAAGGGTAAGTACCTACTCGTTCTTAACTCGTGACGGGTCCAGGGGCCTTACCATGAGCTCTTATTGCCATGATAGTTTCACTCATTTATGAGACAGATGTATATGACGCGTATACATCTGTCACTGTCGCACAACTGAATTATCATTGCAATAAGAGCTCATGGTTGGGCCCCTGTACATGCAAGATGTAAGTAGGTAATCTCTATAATATTATAAACTAGCTGTGCCCCACGGTTTCACCAGCGTAGATTTAGTTTCATGCTTCATGGCGCAAAACCTAATATTCTTAATAAATATATAAGTAGCCTAAGTTACTCCTTGAAACATCAGCTACCTGCCAGTGAAAAATCGGTCCAGCCGTTTCAGAGATTACCCGGAACAAACAGACAGACAGACAGAGAAAAATTTCAAAACTTGGATTTTTTGTGTCAGTCATATGTATTTAGTGAAAAGCTGTTATTTTGGAATTACAAACGGACACTTAAATTTCATTTGTCTGTATAGATATAGATGTGAATGTAAGTTCGTTTGTTACGCTTTCACGCGAAAACTACTTAACCGACACATATTTTTGGACGTTATTACGTCCAAAAATATGTGTCAGTTAACTTCTATTGAAGTAACATAGGATACTTCGTGGGTAAAGGCTATTAACCAAACTAAACAGTATTTTGAAAACGATACATCTTGATATTTAAACTTAATCCATTATTAAGTATCATTTATAGTTATTTATAAGCCATCGATCCATAGGCATTTCTGTAATATAATGTCACGTCCGTCGGCAGTGATGCGAAATGAAGCCAAACCTATAAGTATTGGGTATCGTGGTTTAGCCGTCATATTGTGTTACACGCTACCGATCGCTTCGTCACCACAGCGCCCTAATTTATATACTTAATCCTTCTTAACTGTTCTCTAAGTTAACTCCTTTAAATAAACCGTAAGTGCAACACTGTTAAAGTGATATTTGCACATATAATTAGGTTAACTCAGCTGAGGAGCTCGTGGCACAGTTGCTATTGCGCATATCATTCGATCAGCGAAGTTAAGCAACCATACGCCTAGCCAGTAGTTGGATGGGTGACCGCCCGAGTTCCCTCCGTGCCTCGGAGAGCACGTTAAGCCGTCGGTCCCAGTTGCCAATTTAACATCTTTGGCAATCGTTACAGGTCAGTCGGAGGCCTAAAAATAATCTGACAACTGGTTTAACCCAAATCACAGATTTTCCTCCTAAACGGGGTTGCGAAAGTCAGATGGCAGTCGCTTCGTATAAAAATCAGGTGATCGCCATATCGGGTTGAATCAAGTGCCGACCCCAACAATGTATGGGATAAGGCCAGGGAGATGATGATGAATTAGGTTAACTCAATTTATACCAGCTGAAACTCATCATTGCTTACGAATAGACAAGTTCAAATCAAGTTAATTAGATCATTATATAATAGGATACATTTGATCACCTGAGGAATGCCTAAAGAATAAAATAAACTAGGTAATTATTGATGATGGTAGCCCAGATTTCGTCCCCGCAAAGACGGATCCATTCTATGTCGTAGAATAAATTTTAAATACGTACATACATGTGCTCTTGCCTGTATTCTTCCAAGGAGTAGGCAGAGGCACTTTTCACCGAAGATGATTAAGTACCAACGTGATAGATGATTAGTCTATCGCCGTCTCATGCACTATACATCTTTGAATTACTCCTCAGACATATGCAGATATCATCACGATGTTTTCCTTCACCGTAAATCAAGTCATGTGAAAACACTGCACATAAGGTTTGAGAAAACTCCTACTTACAGGCCCCGTGTTGGATTCGAAGTTGCGTCGCTTGTGTAGCAGACGACTACTCAAATCCGACGGTCACGACGGCTCTTAAATATGTACATACATAGTGAATATCTTCATAAATGAGATAACATTGATCGTAAGTAAGTGTCTGATCAGTAAACATCTTGTTATTCATAAGTATGTCAGAGGCCAGTCAATTGAATTGGTCTGATCGAGCGGAAGACGCTCCGACCGCCTTATAAATTGACGAAGATAAAGACGGCAGGATTAGATAACGATGAATAAGTACTGTTCTGGTATTGTATAAATGGACTTTGGATACTGACATCGTATGTCATTAATTTACTTTTACTTCTAGTAAATTAAAAAATACAACCCTTTACATACATACATACATGCTCACGCTTGTATCCCATGGGAGTAGGCAGAGACCACCGTTTACCACATGCTACGATTTTTATAACTTCTTTCGCTTCATCCAAATTCATGCTCATCATTAATCTCTTCATACACTTCCTTCGGTTACGAGTGCTCCAATTTCACCTTTCTGAAAAAACTATTAATTTGGTCATAGTAGTTCCTCCTTAGTAGGATAATGTTACCAAAAAGTTTTGTTTATGAATGTTACAAGGGGAAAGGAAGACCTAAGAAACGATGGATGGATTGTGTGAAAGATGATATGACTAGAATGGGAGTGAATACAGATATGGCGGCTGATAGAGAGAAATGGATTAGAACACATTGCGCCGACCACAAATAACATGGGATAAGGGCAGGAGGATGATGAGTAGTTCCTCCTTGGTCGCCTTCTACCGACAATTCCGCTCACATTCGCTTTATACGACCCTGAAATGAAGCTAAACTATGAACTAGCCAATTTTTTGCATATTATCGTATCAGGCCCGTTCGTAAGTGGCCTTTTTGCATTCCACAGTGTCACTAGGATGTTCCCTAGTGAACTCGTTTGTAAATATTCTAATCATTAATAATGTAACGATTCGAAATGCTTATCTACTTATATTCATATATCCATACAGATAAATAAAATTTAAGTGTCTGTCTACTTATATCCGAAACGGCTGGAAGTTTAAAGTAAAGTTTATTTAAATAGCAAAATAAATATCCGCGAAAAACCACCCGTGAAATTTAAGAAGACGCGGGTTTAAGCCGCCAGGAGAACTTGTCCTAGAATATATTCAAAACAGGGTTGCGGCCGGCAATGCTCCATATAAGCATGCCCCGGATATTCAAATTCAAATTGAAAATACCCTTAATCGATTAGTATAACAAACCACTCTCAAATCGTCAGAACGATATGATTATACAGGATTTTTATGCCAAAATTCAAAGGCTGCGGTAACCATTATCATCAGAGAGAGTATGATTATTTTAAGTCACGCTTTTGTTAACTTACCCATTAACTAGCGCTCGTGTCGCCTCTTCAGCGGCAAAGGCAGAGTCCGCCAAAGGTTTGACAGCTTCGGAAGTGGCTGCAGCCCTCTGGGCCCTATGGGCTGGAGTATCACGGCCTAGAGGCTTCCTCTTGCTCTCCACAGCCCTCAGCTGCTTCAACGAAGCCTGGCCATGGGCGATCGCCATGGCGATATTCTTTTTCGAAGGCGGATCTCCTACCCATGGTGCTGGAGGACGTGCTGAGAAAATACGATAAGAATTAACGATAGGAACGGATAGAGGACTCGAATTCAGTGGTGTATAGAGCGGCTCGTAGATGTGGGTGGATGACGCAAGATATCACGTCAGAGCTTCAACGTGACCTGATGTCAAGCATTTTAAAAAAGAATATGCTTGGAAGTGCAAACGAAATACTATTATACTTGATCCTACAACTAAAGCTTTAAGAATCATCTTTAATTATGTTGAAGTTTTGCTCGTGAGCAGTCAAGCTTTTTTCAGTGATAAATTATACATCATCATCTCCCTGGCCTTAATCCCATGTATTTGGGGTCGGCACTTGATTTAACCCGATGTGGCTGATCACCTGATTTGTATACGAAGCGACTGCCATCTGACCTTCGCAACCCCTTTTTCGAGGAAAATCGGCAATCTGGGTTAAACCAGTTGTCAGACTCTCTTAGGCCTCTGACTGACCTGTAACGATTGCCAAAGATGTTAAATTGGCAACCGGGACCGACGGCTTAACGTGCTCTCCGAGGCACGGAGGAAACTCGGGCGGTCACCCATCCAACTACTGGCTAGACGTATGGTTGCTTAACTTCGCTGATCGAATGATATGCGCAATAGCAACTGTGCCACGAGCTCCTCCTGATAAATTATACAGTTAATAATATTACCTTGGTTTGGAACACAAAAAGGGATGGAAATAAAATCTTTTTGTGATACCGATTGCGAAAAGGATGGACTTAGGTTTAGTCCGAGTTTGGTTTAATCCTTAGCTTAAACCAGTCTTAACCCCGTCATTACAAGGGGGTTAAGATTAAGAGATAACAATATAGTGTGTGTGAGCAAATAGATAATATGCAATAAAAATATGTATTACACAGTCAGTCTTCCCCTTTCTTGACTCTGTCGAACTGAAAGCCTTAAAAACTGTAAAAGTCTTCTTCGGATAGGCAGACACTTCGCTGGACCCTTCCAGTGAAGTACCTGTCGATCCAGCAGGTATCTATCCTAGCACTAAGTATGTAAAATACAGGGATTTTTTGAGCTAGCACAAGAAAACTCAATCAGGGGCCCAACCGTGAGCTCTTATTGCAATGATAGTTCAGTTGTGTGACAGTGACAGATGTATGCACGTCATATACATCTGTCTCATAAATGAGTGAAACTATCATGGCAATAAGTGCTCGTGGTAAGGCCCCTGTAAGTATAACATACCTACTTACTTAGTGATTATTTTTTTATCCCACAAACACCGAAAAACTTTTGATATTTGTCCCTTAATTTAAGGCTTGATTTTACTAAGAAGATGCTTCATAACTTAAGATAATCAATTCCGCAGATGACAAATTAATTTAGGAATTCGTATTACACAAGTTAAGGTATTTTTGTGGGAGTCGGCCCAAATATGTGGAAATATAACATTATTAAATATTATAATATATTTTAGTACCAACGTAATGATAATAAAATCGATTCGAATATCCAATTACATGTTTGCCTAATGGAATTATAAGATAAGCCATTAAATATACAATTTTGATGTCATATTAGCAAAATTATGACGTCATTAGAACGATTTCCATTCGACGTGTCGATAATTACAATAAAGTGGAAATTTAGAAAACTTCACTTAACGCGATAAACTATACAATCTTACTCAAATACACGAAAAGCCCTGCTAAAAACTAGATAGCATTCTTTCGAATTCTAGTAGTTAATAGATATCGTCACCGGAAAGGCTATAATACTAAAGCGCCAAATGGCCATTTTACAGTAGAGCGATTAAAAGTTTTTTTTTAACAAAAAAATTCATAACTCTTTTCCTATAATTCCAATCGAAAAACAGTAAAGGAAAACAAATATCGTGAATTTATTATCTATGTACTGAAATAAAGATTTTCAGCATATTTCCTGTAATTCAGGAGATAGCTGTCGCTTTAGTACTTATGCTCTGTATAGTTCGTAAGCAGAAATTACTTATCTCCGTAATAATGTTTAAGTGCAGTGAACGAAAAGTACTGACAAACCACATTTCTCGAAATGTTTGTTAAGAAAAAGTACTAACACACATTTTGAATAGATTATACACTCAGTAAATATCACTTAAACACCATAAAATGTGTCAAGACCGATTGGAAAAATGATGTAAAGCACAATTAGATGGTATCATTGTTATGCCAAAACGCCATAAGTAACAGATAAAGGATCAAAAATTAATCTTTTTTTTCTTAACCGTCATACTAAAGTGTAAAAACTAACAATGTGTACTAGCTGCATACTAAATTCATAGGAATAACAAGTCTTTTTGAGTAACGTTTTTAATTCGAACTTCAATTTATGCTTTGCTTGTTATTACTTACCCAGTTTTTATATTTTTCAATAAAATAGTTAAGTACTTAAATAATTATTTTGCAATATTTTTTTCCAATGGATAGCTGACGCTAGGGAGAAGACCAGTCGTAAATGATGATGTGTATAAGTTAGACCATATAGGCCATGACTAGAAGAAGACTAGAGTTAGCTGATGTACTGAAAGTAAGACTTACAAATGTGGTATATCTTTAGAAGATGAAATTCAAGGGTTCAAAAGCTAGAGCTATTGATAAAGGCTACAAGCCCTATCACATTGGAAGTCAATGCAAACCAAATGGCATGTATGTGTTTGATAGTAAATTGAATAATGAATGATGTATGGGAAAATAATGAGTGATAGGATAATTTTTGCTACAATAATCGTAGATAGTGAGTCAATACAGAGATGATTACCTATAGAGAAATGTAAGAGAAGAAATATTTCACCGTCCACACATGATATCGAGGAAGGGTACGAGGTAATTATGAATAAATTTTAGTCTTATCTCGGTAGCTTAGATGATAAAAGAATATTCTTCATTTAAGAAATCATGGTATAATAGCTAGGTTTTTAATAGGTTTTTTCAAAAAGTTTATGATAACCTCATTTAATAATATTATCAGCCCATGGATTATGTTATTCATTATGATATTTTTTATTAGTTATAATGATATTCATTATTTTCAGTAGAAATTGATTGAAACTAGATTGACACCCAAAATAAATAGGCAATTTGAAGAAATATTTTGTAGATCTTTTTACTAACCTAGTGTGCCAGTGATAACTCTCGCACAAAATACTAAATACTTATCTACTAGTAATCATAACAAAACTTAATTCCAAAAGACTAAACGTAATATTTTTTGACATTTTTCAATACTAAACGAACCATAAGCCCATTTTCGAGTTAAATTTACCATGCTTACCATACTTATTCGTCGATTTCATGAATGCAACACTTCTTAAAAGACACTCAAATACATAGATCCGTAAAGTAAAAATACTAATCACGTCTCCCCTCAGAAAAGTGCGTAGACAGAATAAACTAAAGCGCCATGTTCATCAATACCTGCATAAAGCAAATTTACTTATCAACCCAATCCAGGTATGTTTGCAACCAGCAAAAAATACTGAAGTGACTATAATGATACAAACTACAGTATTTTGACTTGCTGAATGAGGAAAAAGTGGATAATGACAGTGAAAAAAATTACTTATCTGACAAATAAAAAAAAAAGGTTAAGATTTGTATTACGTAAGGATTTTTCGTTGAATGGAAAATATGAAAAATCACATATTTTTCAGGTGCTGAAGCGCCAAAAATTGGCTTCGATCTTTATGAAACCTACACCAATCGACGCAGAAAAAAAAATCCAGTTCAACGATATATATAACTCATATTGGCCAAAATGGCGCTTTAGTAGTTTTGCTTTTCCGGTGACGATATGTTAAAATAATAATTATTTCTTTATTTCGGCCATTAAAATATTACATACGAGTACATTTTGCTTTTATACTAAGAATACATTTGGCAGTACACCAGTTTGTTGTAAGAGTGTGCAGAGGTCCTTAAACTAGGCTTAGCCTGTGTCTTGGAGAACCATTTTAGCATATAAATGTAGACCACCTTTTACTTAAATTTACGTTAAAAGATATCTAGAGACGAAAATAACTAGTTCGATAATGCAGCTTATGCATTTTAGGTTACTCTTTCACGATATCTATACATCTATACAGATAAATAAAATTGAAGTGTCTGTTTGTAAATCCAAAATAACAGTTTTTCACTAAATGCATCTGAAAGTATACACGCTACTGACACTAAAAAACCAAGTTATAAAATTTTTCTCTGTCTGTCTGTCTGTTTGTTCCGGGTAATCTCCGAAACGGCTGGACCGATTTAAACGGGACTTTCACTGGCAGGTAGGTGATGTTTCAAGGAGTAACTTAGGCTACTTTTATTTCTTAAAAATATTAGGGTTCCGCGACAATAAGGATGAAACTAAATCTACGCGGGTGAAACCGCAGGGCACAGCTAGTATTTTATACATCAGAATAATATAAGGTTATAATTTGTATAAAGATATTCTATGAATTGTCCAAAATAGATCTAAAAGTGTCATGTAAGTAGGTTTTAGCTATTCTGGCGTGCCAAAGGTATTAGATAGATACTCGAAGCATTAATCAATTCAGTTTCGCGACAGGACAGGACTAGAGTCACATAGATTCGGCCATAAATTAAAATATTGTCTATTAAATCTAACGACAGGAAAAATTTGGAGCATGCGAGCGATAACCCGTATTTACATACCTTACTTATTTGTATAAGTAGGCGGGACCAGTTTTAAGCATCATGAGAGGATTTAGCTATAAAAAATTAAATCTTTATACGATACCTTATCTTATTTACGACTAGCTGTTCCCCGCGGTCTCACCCGCGAAAACTTAATTTCATAGATGGCTCTATTTGGCTGAACCTTATTTTTTATATTTTTTTGAAGTGACTCCATAATATCTGTCAGTATCTGCCAGTGCAAGTGCCGTTAAAATCGGTTCAGCCGTTTCAGCGATAAGCCGGAACAGATAGACTATATATTTAGATAGACATAGACATAGATAGTTTTATTGAGCCGTGGTGGCCTCGGGGTTAGAGCAGTCGCCTGCTACGCAAGCGACGCAAGTTTGAATCCCAGCGGGGCCTGTACCTATGAGTTTTTCTAAAAACTTATGTACAGTGATTTCACACCATGTGCTTTACAATGAAGCAAAACATCGTGAGGAAACCTGCATTATGTCTGAGAAATAATTAACAGACATATGTATAGTGCCTGAGACAGCGATGGACTCACCCTCTGTCACGTTGGCCCTTAATCATATTCGGTGAAATGTGGGTGTAGAAAATTACAACACCTCTGCCTACCCCTTCGGGGAATACAGGCGTGAGCATATGTATGTATGTATGTAGTTTTATTGTTTTTTTCGGTATCGTATATTCTTTCATATGCATTTAAACGATTAATTTGGCATTACAAACGGACACTTTTCTTTAAGGTGGAATTTCGGAATACCCTTTCTTAGGCTTATCTATACCTATAAATAAAATTGAAGTGTCTGTTTGTAATTCCAAAATGGCAGCTTTTCACTAACTGCACTTGAAAGTATATACGGCACTGACATAAAAAATACAATTAGTAAGCAAAATATGTCTGTCTGTCTGTTTGTCACGGGATTTTCTCTGAAAGATAGCTGATGATACAAGAAGTAAATTTGGCTACTCTGATTTAAAAAAAAACACTAGTGTTCCGCAGGCTACACAAGAAATTAAGGCTACGCGAGGGACAACTAGATTTCAATAATATTGTGAATATTAACAAAACTTTCGCCTTTGATAGCGAAATACATTTCATTGATAAAGAAAACGTTGCACTAAATTACGTAATTATTGGCAAATTTTGCGGTCACTTAAATTTTCTCTCTTCAGATTTTCTTCTCAGACCTAATTATGCAGGGGCCTAACCATGAGCTCTTATTGCCATGATAGTTTCACTAATTTATGAGACAGATGTATATGACGTGCATACATCTGTCACTTGCGCACAGCTGAAGTATCATTGCAATAAGAGCTCATGGTTTCGGCCCAAGTTTCGTCCAAATTTTTTCTATTAATGTAGAGCTTGTGGTGTGACAACCCTACACTTGTTTTTAAATAATCCTGCAAACAGACCGGTGGGATTTGAACTTTTAATTATTCTGTGGTATCCAGTACCTCAAGGCTTTGACACGTGCGAACGTCCCTTGACCTCGCGTTTTGCGCTTTTTTTTGTATGCTCACTTCCCTCTATAATGGTTGAGGAGGGCGATGGCTGGCATTCTCGTCATACTTGTGAACAGGTGCTGCTTGTGGGGGCTGGTCATCTCAAGCTACGCATTTAGATATAAGTACAACTACTAGACTTTTCTTTATGTTATTTTTTTATCGACATGTGTGCATTGCAACTGTGTCCATGGGCTTACATTGCTCAAGGGATTTATTTTGTTTTTTTAAATATGTATAATATTTTTGAGAAGAGTAATTACTGAGTTTCTTGCCAGGTTCTTCTCAGTAAAGGCAACCTTCTGAACCTGGCTGAAGCATGTATAATCCTGTAAATTGAGTCATTCTGACGATTTGAAAGTGCTTTGTAAAAAGTCTAATCGAATAAAGATATTTTTGACTTTATGGAGACGTAAAACTTCTTACACTCGCCGCTTGGGGCGCTTTTTAACGTTCCCATACAAAGTAAGGAACGTAAAGAAGTTAAAAATACCTAGGCCACTGTTCTGCTACGTTATTCTGTAAGATATCTCAGCAACGAAAACAGCGTCGAGTTATCAAATTGAACTTTATCGTGTACGGATTCTGTATCTCTTTCCTGTGATTGAAACCGACACTCGACGTCGAGTTCGACGCTGAGATATTTTACAGCCGCGTTATTCACTAAGGTTCCTCAGCGACGAACTCGACGACGAGCGTTAGTTTCAATCAAAATAGATTGATACATGATACATAATATCGCGAAAATAAGGCTTTGTTTTTAAGAACATAAAGTATATTTTTTTTAATGTTATAGATATTTATATATACAACGAATAGTAAGTTATTTATGTAGATATGTTACCGATTTAAAAGTAAAAAAATAATATCGTCATTAAACATAATGTTAGGCAAGAATAAATAATTATAATATTATGATAATGATTTCCCTAACACGGTAACAACCTAATTATTTCGATCATTTTTACATTTTTGACCAACTAAGTAATAAATTACTTAGTTGGTTACATACGGAATAACATTATAATATGTTTATGTGTATATTTTATTTATCTATGGAATGAAACTGTAAATCTATGCAGAAAAAATAAAATTGAAGTGTCTGTTTGTAATTCCAAAATAACAGTTTTTCACTAAATGCATATGGAAGTATACACGGTACTGATAATAAAAAACCATTTTTAATGTTACAAGGAGTAACTTAGGCTACCTTTAATTTAAAAAAACATAAGGGTTACGCGGGACACCCATGAAACTAATTTTACGCGGGTGAAACCGCGGGGCACAGCTAGTTTCTTAATATAGGGTACTTTTTGAAAACGCGCATTGCCTATCTATACATCTATATCTATACATACAGATAAATATAATAGAAATGTCTGTTTGTAATTCCAAAGTATAGTATTCCATAGCAGTTTTTCACTTAATGCATATGAAAGTATACACGGTACTGGTAATAAAAAAAACAATTTAATTTTTTTTTCTCTGACTGTCTTTCTCTCTGTCTGTTTGTTCCGGGTAATCTCCGAAACGGCTCGACAGATTTTAACGGGACTTTCAATGCCAGGTAGCTAATGTAACAAGGTGTAACTTAAGCCTACCAAGGACTACGATTAATTAAAAAAAAACAAGGGTTCCGCCGGACACCTATGAAACTAACTCAACGCAGGTGATACCGCACAGCTAGTATATTATAGAAAAAACCGCACAGCTAGTATATTATAGAAAAAACCGCACAGCTAGTATATTATAGAAATTAATTGCTGTTGTGTAATGAAGATTCCCCTTCGTCAATAAAAAAAGGTACCTTAACTACAGGTCCCGTTACGCGTTACGCTCATAAAGCCTAAAGCCTAACCTGATGGTAAGTGGTTACCACAACCTGTGGTTCAGGGGCGGATCCAGCTTTGGCGCCAGGAGGGGGTCGCATAGTCGTGGTCAAGTCAAGAATTTATAATTAAATTTTGATAATAATAGACACAAGTAAAAAGTAGGTATTTTATTAATGTACGTAAGTCAGTAAAATCATTATGTTCAATTAGTGGTCCACCTAAGTCCTGGAACCAGCTGAGGGGGGGTCATGGCCCCCATGACCCCCCCCTGGATCCGCCGTTGCTGTGGTTGTTTGCAATGCCAGGGGCATCACGCGCGTGTATAGTAGCCCAGTGAACACAGTTCAAGGGCAGGAAATAAAAACGAGTTTTGTGATGAAATATGTTATAGAATAACAGATTATTATGACACATGTATCATTATGTATTTGACTTTATGTATTTGCTTATACAAAGAAATGTACTTTAGATGACGCGTACTTTACCTAATTCTTACATTATAATATTTTAGACTAGCTGTGCCTCAGGGTTGTATTAGCTTTAATTCGCGGTACCCTATGTTAAGTTAAGGAAAGTAAACCCTTGGACACAGTTCCAATGCTCAAATGTCGATAAAAATTAACATAAAGTAAAAGTCTAGTAGTTCTACTTATATTTAAATGCGTAGCTTGAGATCACCGCCCCCACAAGCAGTAGGTTGTATCCGCCTAGACGTACCCAGGGCTTTAATTCGCGGTACCCTATGTTCTTTAAAATAAATAACTTTTATTTATTATATACATCATATATACAGAATTTATTGAATACAAACTTAATTATACATACAAGGAGCAGTACTTAAAACTAATTAAAGGTAGAAAACTTGTCCCAAGTCGGTCTCTCTTGGGATCGTGCCAAGAAGGCTGGCAGCATTGTCATCATATTATATCCTTCTAATATTTACACTTTACACATTCACACACACACACCCATTCATGCACTCACTCACACACATACACACACATAATGGCAATATTGTAGATATGTAACTACGAGCGGTCCTGTTCTGAACTCACTCTGTACTTCAATCTCAATAAAAAAATAAAAAAAAAATTAAATAAAATTCCGGGTAATCTGAAACGGGGCTCAGCTAGCAGTTTTATATGCATGAAAAGCTGTTATTTCGTGTTACAAACAGACCCTTAAATTTGATTTATGCGTATGATTTTGATTGCGAAGAATTTTTACAAATCCTCTACTACATCTTAAGTAAGTAATTAGGTACAGTACGACTCGGCATTAACCGGTTTTTTTTATTGTTTTTAAAACATCAAAGGTATTTTGCTAAAGTCGTAACTGATTTTGCAATTTGTTAAAATAACAATTAATTGATGAATAATTGCAATTTGCAGACTTTAAAAAATCTATTATACCTACTATTTGAGTAAATGTACAATGTCATTAGCGGTTAATTAAACTGCTTTTGTTCATTAAGAATTTCGTCTATAGTTGTACTGCCTATTTTACATCACGCCTTAAAGTCGTCGCATAATATGATGAAACAATTTTTGATATCTATTCTTTTGTTTTTGAGTTTATTACGAACAAAAATACAATACAAAACAATTCCTTTATAATATGAATGTAGACGTCAAAAGCTTCCGCCTAAGATTTTTCCAAGTTTACTTCGTACTTAATTGAGCTAACTACATCTTAAAAGCCGAGCATTAATTCGAACCCGCGTAGATTTAGTTTCATCCTCATTGTCGCGGAACCCTAATATTTTTAATAAATAAAAGTAGCCTATGTTACTCCTTGAAACATCAGCTACCTGCCAGTGAAAGTCCCGTTAAAATCAGTCCAGCCGTTGCAGAGATTACCCGGAACAAACAGAAAGACAGACAGAGAAAAAATTTAAAACTTGGTTTTTTAGTGTCAGTAGCGTGTATACTTTCATTAGCATTTAGTGCAAAGCTGTTATTGGAATTACAAACAGACACTTACATTTAATTTATCTGTATACATGGTGGGCTTATGCATCGTGATCAGTGGACAAAGAATTAGTTTAGCTCTTCAAAGGGGGAATGCTGCCAGTATCTTCGGAACCTTGCCCATAGGGACTCCTTTTAATAATGTATTTTAGGTATCAGATTATATTTTTTTTTAAGGTTTTTAGTTATAGTTAGTGGTTAGTTTTTATCTGTATAAAAAATAATTGCAATTTGTTAAATAAATTCAAAGACGTATATATAATGCCTGAGACAGCGATGGACTCACCCTCTGTCACTAAATATTCGGTGAAATGTCGGTTTTGTTGTTACAACACCTCTCGGGGACCCTTCTGGAAAAGCCTGAGCTTGAAAAATATCTTACCTTTCAAAGGCCATGAGATATTGGTGAGCGGCAGGAAAGCTGTAGCGACAGTTTTGATGGCCGGTGACTTGAGTGTGTGCGTGAGGTTGCCTATCGGTATAGGTGTTTCAGGAATCACTGTGGTGGTGTTGTCGTCGTTGACGTCATCGAAGTCTTCGCTCAGACTGTATGACACTGACACCAGGAGTGCGATGCCAAGGATTGCTCTACGAATAAAGGAAAGTAATTCAAAGACTGGGGATTTACAAATTCATCAATGTTAGACTACCAAAAACCTTCAAAACCTATTCTATATTATAATCTACTTGTAACTTTTATTTTAAACTAGCTGTGCCCCGCGGTTTCACCCGCGTAGATTTAGTTTCATCCTTATGGTCGCGGAAACCTAATATTTTTAATAAATAATAAGTAGCCTATGTCCTTTCTCAGGGTCTGTGCCAAATATCATCAAAATCGGTAGAGAGGTTTAAGCGGGAAAGCGTAATAGACAGACAGAGTTACTTTCGCATTTATAATATTAGTAGGGATGTTTCTTCTAAGTAAACTCAATTGCATAGGTTTATAGTTTGAAGAAATTAGTGAAGTCAGAAAGTAAGATTATTGTTAAACTCAAACTTAAAAGTATCTTAATTCGATTAGACTTTTTACAAAGTACTTTCAAATCGTCAGAATGACAGAATTATGTTGTACGAGTATAATTCTGTCATTATACATTATACATGCTACCGCCAGCTTTAGAAGTTTGTTTTACTGAACCTGACAAGAAAAATAATTTACTCTTTAAAAAAAAATTATAATATTTTAAAAATACAATATACTTAAATCCTTTAAGGAATGGCCCATGGACACAGTTCGAATGCTCAAATATCGATAAAAATTAACATAAAGACAAGTCTAGTAGTTCTACTTATATGTAAATGCGTAGCTTGAGATCGCCGCCCCCACAAGCAGCACCTGTTCACAAGTATAACGAGAATGCCAGCCAGTGTTGCCAACTCAGATTTTGAAAAAAGCGTACACGTGGTTTGACAAATACGTAGATCTATAACAAGCTGCTATTTTTAGTTTAGGATACCTATAGGAAATAACTAAAAAAAGTTACGTACTGGTAATTACGCCTGATTTAGCCTAAGGGGGCGTCCATAAATTACGTGAGATGATTTAGGGGGGGAGGGGGTCGAGTCAAATCTCATATAATCTCACGTTAGGGAGAGGGAGGGTCTCGATAAATATCACGCAATTTTTGTTCTGATTGAAACAAAAAAAAAATTATACTATTTTGGTCCATTTTGGTTGGTTGATAGTACGGTATTCTTAGGGCTAACAGTAGATTCAAAATTACAATGGGGCTCTCATATTGAAACATTGTCAAGAAAACTTAGCTCAGCAGCATTTGCTGTTAGGAAAATCAAACAAATGACGGATGTCGATACTGCTAGATTAGTTTACTACGCATACTTTCATAGTCTTATGTCATATGGCTTATTGTTATGGGGTTCCGCGGCAGACCTAGATTCTATATTTATACTTCAAAAAAGAGCCATCAGGGCAATATACTCGTTGGAACCCCGTGAATGCTTGAGGGATAAATTTAAAGAAAGTAATATACTCACTTTACCCTCACTTTACATTTATGAGAATTTATTGTACATGAAAAAAAACATTCATCTCTTTAATTTAAACTGTGATGTTCATTCGATTTGTACGCGAAATAAACACAAAATTATGGCTCCTAGATTCAGATTAGTTAAAGTAAATAAATCATTCATGGGGAACTGTGTTCGCTTCTACAATAAAATCCCACAATCAATAATCGCGTTAAATTATGATAAATTTAAAACACATGTCAAAACTGTTTTGATGAAGAAAGCATATTATAAAATTTCGGATTATATAAATGACAAGGATATATGGAACTAGGTAAATCACTCTGCACAAGTAGCTCCTGGCAAATACATGGTATGCAAACACTTGTAAATCTATCTGGTATTGTTATTTTTTTATCTCTTTGATTTTGTTTTATAATGACTTGCATGCTAATACAATTTGTCACTATTGTGAATATTTATACCTATTATCAAATTTGATTTTGTATTATGATTTCATTATGATTTATATTGTTTCGATGTTATGTACATGATGCCTGGCTGAGTTTCTTGCCGGTTCTTCTCAGAAGGCTAGTTTCCGAACCGGTGGTAAATTCTCGACTTTCATAAGTGCCTTACCAGGGCCTAAACTGAATAAATATTTTTCATTTTCATTTTTCATTTTCATTCAATCCAAATTTTTATTACATTTATAACTCTCAGCAATATTGATTACTAGTCTTAATTAGTCGTAAATAAAAGCACGAAGCAAATTGTTTTTTTTCTTACTTCAATAACAACCCAACGCGTTTACGTAAGAAACCCACATTCTGAAAAATCTCACGTGAGATTGGGGGATGGGGTTCAACAAAATCTCACGACATCTCACCAACGGGGGAGGGAGGGACAAAAAATTTAAAAAAACACCTCACGTAATTTATGGACTAAAGAAAGCTATATTTAAAATTTGTTAAATAAAAATTTTTTTCATGACACCTGTTTATTTCTAATTTCTTAAAAGGCGACCACCATGACCTCTTATTGCCATGATAGTTGAACTCAAATACCAGAGACAGATGTACATGACATGTATGGATGGAACTATGGTGGCGATAAGAGCTTATGGAAACCCCCTGTAGCGCAGGAACAAGGGAAAGAAAAAATCATAGAATGAGCAGGATCACGAGTAGCTCAGTTGGAAGAGCAACTGCACGGTTTGCAGAGGTGGTGGGTTCGTATTTTCATTACCATTTTTAAGAAATTGTAAAAAAAATACGTAGATTCTGGACTAAAGTTAGTAACTTTGCAGGAAAGGCCTAAAATGCGTAGTTCTCCTTAAAAATACGTAGAGTTGGCAACGCTGATGTTAGCCATTACTTAACAAGATACGAGCGCTGACTTGAATGCGAGCAGTAGGTTTTTATGAGTCTATCTCTGTCTGTCTGTTTGGCGCAACGCGAACGCACAGTAACCCCATCATTTTCTCTGAGCGCTTATATCTCGTGACAGCACCTGTATTTTGGTGTTATTTTGAGATTAAACGCGTCACTTATATTTTAATTATTTGTACAGATGCATTTTAGATAGACAAGATAAACGAGTTAGTGTTCTTTAAGACCTGTTTATTTACATAATAAACGCAATAAAATACCGTTAATGGATCGCAACCATAACGTATCGTAACAATGTGTCTTTCTCACAGGTTTGTAAGCTATTATTTACTTTATATCATCATCATAGAATAGTTATTAGCTAATCTTGGCCCGAATAAAACTTTCGTTTGAACGTGCTAAGTTCTAGGTCAGTAACATTTAAAATGAAAATGATTTATTCAGTTTAGGTCCTGGGGCCCTACCATGACCTCTTATTGCCGTGATAGTGTGACTATTATTATGACAGATGTATATGACGTGTATGAGTCTGTCACTGTCATACAGTCGAACTTCTTATCGTGTCAATGACAAACAGTCGAACTATGATGGCAATAAGAGTTTATGGTAAGGCACTTAAGTATGAACGTCTAAAATTTACCACTGGTTCGGAAACTAGCCTTCTGAGAAGAACCCGGCAATAAGCTCAGCTAGTATCATTAAGATAGTAGCAGTCAAGGTGATCAAATACCCTATATATTTGATCACCTTGACTGTTGCATCTAAAGCGGTAAATATTATCGAAAAAACTACAGTGGTCGAATTGTTCGGATCAGGTGATCCGAATCGTGCTCAAATATATCGCTATACGAACAACGCCAAAAATATGAGTTCATTCAAACAGGATAGAATGATAATTTACATAGTAGTAGGGTCGGAATATAACGGAACTTTCACTGAAAGATAGCTAATGTTACAAGGAGTTACTTAGGCTATTTTAAATTAAATAAACCATTATTATATTACGAGGGTTCTGCGGGTCATAAGGTGCAACTGGGAATGATTTTTAATAATGTCATAACTGTGATGAAATGTGAATTCTTTTCATTATTTTCTGATGCTGATTGTACCTACTAATTAGTTAATTGTCTCAAGAATTCACTTTAAGTTTTTTGCGAAAAAACAAAAAAAACCAATACAATTTTTTGCGAAATGCTCTGGTTCCAAAAGTTCATAAGAACAGGCTTGTATCTTATATACATATCCGAGACACTAATTTAATTGCGTTGATATTATAGTCACGACCGCCTAGGAATTTATTTTCAAAATATAATATAGCACTGAGGAGTACAGGAGGCCCACCACCAAGGGTTTAAAAAGAGCGTACAAAGAACTTCTGAGCTATGAAGTTTTGGTACCGTAAAATTAAACGTCAAAGGTAATAAGTTCTTAATACGCGCTGCGGAAACGATCATAGTTGGCCACCAAAATGCAACATCAAAGCTCAGAAGTTCTTAATACGCGCTGCTTAAACCGATGATGGCAGGTCCCCTGGAAGAGTTTGCGTAAGTATAAGTTTTGCAATACGTGCTATTTAAAGAACATTATAAGGTGCCAACGTGACAGATGGTGAGTCTATTGCTATCACAGCCACTGTTACTAGGCACGTATAAAACACTATCTGTATCTATACCTATACAGATAAATAAAATTGAAGTGTCTGTTTGTAATTCCAAAATAGTAGCTTTACACTAAATGCATATGAAAGTATACTATACGGTACGGGCATAAAATGATCAATTTCTAAAACATTTCTCCGTCTGTCTGTCTTTCTGTTTGTTCCGGCTAATCCCCGAAACCATTGGACCGATTTTAACGGGACTTTCACTGACACTTTACTTTTATTTAAAAAAAAACATAAGATGGTCCGCGGGTCACAGATGAAATGAACTCTACGCGGGTACAGTCGCGAGGCACAGCTAGTACATAATATATTATTGAACTTTATCCCAGACATATTATGCAAATTTATTCTGTTCAAAATTCAAAATTCAAAATACCCATCAAACTCGAAATGTCATAAAAAATTGGTGTAGACCGGTTATATTGGAACTTGCGTCACGTCGCTTGCTTAGCATGCGATAATACAAACCACACCGCCACCACGGCTCTTTTTTTACCATACTATACAAATATTTTATTTCTATTTACCATACTATATAATACATGGTACGCGGTTTTACCCGCGTAGTTCCCGTTCCCGTGGGAGTACGGGGATACAATATAGCCTATGTTACTCGCTGACGATGTAGCTATTAATTGCCGAGATAATTTTCACGATCGGTCTAATTGTTTCGGAGCCTATTCAATGCAAACAAACAAACAAAAAAAAAATCTTTCCTCTTTATAATATTTGTGTAAATTATTATAATATAAGTGAACTTGATGCCAGCTGAGTTTCTTGCTGGTTCGTCACAAAAGGCTAGTTTCTTTAACGTCAGTTATTCGACGTTCATAAGTGCCTTACCAGGGCTAAACTAAATAAATCATTTTCATCTTCATACCAATTAAGTAAGTGCCAGTTTGCCATAGGTATTAAGAACTCTAACACGAGGTCATGGGTTCGACCCCGGGGTGAAACCGCGGGGCACAGCTAGTACTTACATAAAACCTATACACATAGCACATTGGAAGTTCCGCAACCGTTTTTGGTAGGATCGTGTTAAGCTGGACTCGAAGACGTAGGTGGGTTGCATGAGCGGCGTGCGCTCCGTCGACGATGCTGACTGCATTGTCACCTGAGTGCAAACATGTTATATTACTCGCTGAAAGAATTACTACCTGATTCACAAACTAGGCTTTCTTAAAAAAACCTGGCCCTAATCGATATCAATACAGATAAATGAAATTAAAGTGTCTATGTTATTCCAAATTAGCATTTTAACGGGACTCTCACTGGCATGTAGATGATGTTACAAGGAAAACCACAGACGACTTTTATTTAAAAAAAAATAATAATATGGGGATTCCGCGGGCCACCTATAAAATTAAGTCTACGCGGGTGTAACCGTTGGGCACAACTAGTCTACTATAATAAATTGAAAAATATTTCGTTTTAGATCGTCATAATATATGTCGATCAATTCTTTGACCAATGATAAGATTTTTTTGCCGTACCCGCTGTCCATCTATACATCTATTTATATCTATATATACATCTATACAGATAAATAAAATTGAAGTGTATGTTTGTAATTCCAAAATAACAGCTTTGTACTAAATGTATACACACTACTGACACTAAAAAACCAAGTTTTAAATTTTTTCTGTGTGTGTCTGTCCGTCTCTCTGGCTGGCCGGATTTTAACGGGACTATCACTGGTAGGTAGCTGATGTTTCAAGAAGTAGCTGAGGCTACGTTTATTTATTAAAAATATATGGATTCCGCGACAATAAGGAGGAAACTAAATCTACGCTTTAGTTTAGAAACCGCGGGTCACAGCTAGTAGTCATATATTTTTGCTGGTGACAGTAACTACTGTCAAATCGTCAGGACACATAAAAAATTACATTCCTATACATTCTGTATGGATTATAAATGTTATCAACGGGGTAGTCAGTATCGAGGTTTTATCAATTAAACTTTTGCATCTCTATATTTTCTCTACCTAGCAAAAATGTGGAGTATTCATTTGGTGCATCAGGACTGCTCTTTAAATGGAGACGATTTTATTTTCATTGCCTTATGATATTCTGTTTTTTTCAATAAATCTCTTGTCTTTCTTTGATCATTCAGAGAGAGTAGAGTAAGAGAAGGTTGCGTTTCTTCTCAGTAAAAGCAACTATCCGAACCTGGCGGTAGCATGTACCTATAATCTGTATAATTATGTAATTCTGATGGTTTGAAAGTACTTTGTTAAAAGTCTAGTATCCTGAGCGTCAGCGAGGGAATCAAAAGAGCACGAGGTGAAAAATCTTTGCACTCGAGTGCAACACGTAACTTTTCATTCCACCTCAGCGAGGAAATGAATAAATGCAAAAAAAAAACGTTTACAATCACAAGATAGGTACACTTTTATTTCAGTTTAGGATTAATTACTACATTATGACAGGTAAGTATTACAGATTAATCTTCTTGGTTGATGACCAGATGAGGCTCTTTTTAAAAATGCCACTAATTTAGGATAGGTATCGATATGTATGTCTTTTTTCATCTTTATTGTTGCTTTTAGCATCGAATACGTACTCCATAGAGTGCTTGCTTTCTTGTTCTCGGATAATTCTATAAAATATGCCAGCAAAACGTTTTCTGAGAAAGTTTTGGCTCCTTTTGCTAGTCGCCACGTGTTGAACATATCGTACTGTTTTAAATACTTCTCGCGTGATTGTTGAGGGAGAAAGCTCATTTGCGCATTATTAACAGTTTCAGTCAATTCTGTTGGCGTCAAACAATCTTCCTCGTCGTTAGAATCACTCATTTTAGTTTTTTCACTTGTTTTCAAGTTTCTTGTTTTTAATTTTTAATTTATTAATATAAGGTTTAACAATGACGTGAAAAAATGCCGCGTAAAGAACCGCGTACAAAGCAAATTGAAAAAAGAACACCAAGAAGGTTCCGAGTCTGAGTTTTTAACAAATTAAAAAAAAGTTGTATGATATATTCGGCACCATAGAGGTAGCAGTAAAAAGGTTTAATGTTTTTTTTAATTCACAAACTTAGTGCACACGATGTTCTAAATTCAATTTACTTTATCCTCTAGAGAATAAAAACGGCTTTTCCACTCAGATATTGAAGATTAAAAATACTCGTGGTAAATTCTCGACTTTCATAAGTGCCTTACCAGGGCCTAAACTGAATAAATATTTTTCTTTCCGAGATCGTGGGATGAAAAAAGAGTTTTATTATCTTTCAAAATATTATTTTGAGGATATCTAAGGTTTTATATTTCAACTAGCTGTGCCCTGCGGTTTCACCCGCGTAGGCTTAATTGCATGGGTGGCCCGCGGTAACCTAATATTTTTTTTAAATAAAATTAATCTAAATTACTCCTTGAAACATCAGCTATCTGAAATCAGCAAGTGAAATTCCCGTTAAAATCGTTCCAGCCGCTCACGCGTTATGTCGCGACCAAGGGAAATGGGCATTCATAGATAAGATAGGTAGAAACCATTTTACTGACATCATCCGAATGATATATCATGTATTGCATCCGTAGAGTCAAATCTCAAAACTTATTTCATTTCAGGCAGACAAATACCTACGTCATTTGCAATGCCTACAATAAGTATTTGACATGTTTAAGTGAATTTAGCCATTATCATTGAACTTGTAGGTATTCTTATTTAAATAAGAAGCATATAATAACTATGTCAAGATGTCAACAACAATCCAACCTGCGTAAGAGGAAAGTTACCGAAACTAAGTATGAAATAAATGTAAGACCCAACAACAACTTTATATGTAAAAAAAAACTAAAAAAAACACGCTTTCATAAAAAATCCAACTAAAAATCAGAAAATAAAATTTAATAAATTTTGATAAAGAATATTGTAAATTAGAAATGAATGTACATTTTTGTAATAAAAAAACTAAAAAAACACGCTTTCATAAAAAATCCAACTAAAAATCAGAAAATAAAATTTAATAAATTTGGGGAAAGAATATTGTAAATTAGAAATGAATGTACATTTTTGTAAAAAAGCGTGGGGTGCATAGTGTTAATAATTATAAACATTTTATTGACAGATAATGAGTAGAAGAATCATCACTTTGATAATATAATATCTTAAAAAGCGCATTGAATACACCCCACGCTTTTTTTACAAAAATGTACATTCATTTCTAATTTACAATATTCTTTATCCAAATTTATTAAATTTTATTTTCTGATTTTTAGTTGGATTTTTTATGAAAGCGTGTTTTTTTAGTTTTTTTAAACTATTATTTATTTTTCATTTTTTAGTTAATTTTTTTAAACTATATATTATTTAGTTCGATTGGCTAACTATCAACCGCCCTCAATACCACAAACCGCCCGCACTAGCTCTATCTCTCTTACTCGCATGCAAAGGATGCGGAAAGAAATTAATTAATCCTGGCGAATCTAATTAGGATAATCGGATGCTTCGATCGGATTATTGCATTGTCATCGACTTTTGACAGGTGTGCAAAGTTTGAATTAAATCTGATCGTACAAAGTAGGACAAAATCGAGCTCAAAGGGGTCGGTTACATACATACATACATACATACATACAGGTGAAGCTAATAAAAGCGTGTTAAAAACAGAACAGGTTTTGCATACTATACCTACTAGTTATATTTATTGATATATTTGTAATATTTTTACCCGGAAAAAATGATACCCGGAAAATAATTAAATAATACACAGTTAAACAAAGGAAGCTATTAAATACTTACTTTTTTCAAAAATCCAAACTTTCACAAATTACTTTTAACTTTATCCCTTAAGGAAGTAACAGCTTTTAATAATACAAAATAATGTTAATTTACTTCAATAACGTCTATATTCTGCTGTACGTATCATAGCACTACCGCAGTGGTACCCATGTGGTACCCAACTAAATGAACAAACTAACCGGACAGTCCAACCAATTTGAAAACCCACAAGTGTGTAAGCAGTGCGTTGATCGAGACTACTTCTCAACTGAATAGCGTTCAAAAGGCTTTACTCGTTATCGAAACGGAATTTTTATATTTCGCTTAGAGCACTTTGGTTTCGTAATAATTATGAAATGTTTGAGTTGAGTGATATAGTAATCAGAACCTGACTGTAGTTAGGTGATAGTTAAAGGTTAATTAAACAGGTTAGTGTTGGTCGTTTCTAATTAGATTATTTACTTTTTACACGTGCTACTTCGTAACTACGAGTTGAATAACATTTCGCTATAAAGCTTTTTTTCATCGATCGATCTTATCGACGCTTGGGAAAATAGTGTGTATTTTAATAGAATAATGTAATCATATATGTATGTCTGTCTATGAATTTATAATATGTACCTATAGTTATAGTACTTGAATGATAATCCGGACATTAGAAAACAGGAGGGGCAAGATGATTGGACACTTATTACGACATGACGCTTTCATTAAAAACATCATAGAAGGGAAGATAGAAGGAAAGCGAAGAAGAGACCAAGGATTAGTTATGTACAACAGCTGAAGGAAAAAGTCAGCGTCATGTCGTACAAGGAAGTCAAAGTGTTAGCGGACAATAGAGAGGGTTGGCGATTGCTTCACCGACAAGAGCCTAGCTCTTATATAATTTATGATGATGATAGTACCTATAGGTGACATCCTAAAATCAATAAAATTCAAGTGTCTGTTTATTATTCCAAATTGCTTTCCACTAAACCAGCTAATCTCTGAAAAACCTGGACCGATAACGGGGCTTTCACTGGCAGGTAGCTGATATAATAAGTGTGTAACTTAGAGTGGAGTAACTTAGGCTCCTTTTATTCTAGAAGTTATCACTAATTTAAATAGTTTCATTGTTTATCCTACGCGGGAAAAGCAGCGCGACACAGCTAGTTCATCATATAACACTGCAGTTATCTAGATTTTTTGGGAATGTTTGGTTTTTTGGTCACCAACCAAATTACTGAGTAGAGGCTGTTTATGTTTTTTATTACCTAATAGCAGAAATAGCAGATGAAGCTGCGGTCATATATTAGTCAAGAATTAGTAGGTATTGAATAACAGACCTACATTTTTTACAAGGTCTAAAGTGTTACCTAGTTTCCGACACGTGTAAAGTTATATACGTGAATATAGTGTCTCATGTTATGCGGGTCTATATTCAATAACATAATGTATGTTATATTATGTAACCGCTGCACTGTAACCTCCACTAATTTCGCTGAACGCTCATAACTCGTGACGGCGGTTCCAAAATATATAAAACTAGCTGTGCCCTGCGGTTTCACCCGCGTAGATTTAGTTTCATCCTGATTGTCACGGAACCCTAATATTATTAATAAATAAAAGTAGCCTAAGTTACTCCATGAAACATCAGCCACCTACCAGTGAAAGTCCCGTTAAAATCCGTCCAGCCGTTTTAGAGATTACCCGGAACAAACAGACAGACAGACGTACAGACAGACAGGGAAAATTTTTAAAACTTGGTTTTTTAGTGTCAGTAGCGTGTATACTTTCATATGCATTTAGTGAAAAGCAGTTTTTTATGGAATTACAGACACTTCAATTTTATTTATCTGTATAGATGTATAGATATAGATTTACTACATTATTCCCGACCTTACCAAGATACCGAATTAGAAGAAAGTGGCCGCAGCTTAGCAATTATAATTTTTTGGTAGTTGTTATACGATGGTGCACGGCAATGGTATTGTAACACTAATAGGTACAGGCCAACTATGATTGTTTAAGCAGCGCGTATTAAGAACTTCTTAGTATTGACGTTTAATTTTACGTTATAAAAATGAAACATCAAAGCTCAGAAGTACTTAATTGGCGCCTTAAACCAATGATGGCAGTTCCCTAGGTTTCGTCTATAAAAAACGCGCAGCGAAAATACTACGTGTGTTTTTATTCGTATCGCGTCATACACATACTTATACAGAGACAGACTCGTAAATGAGCACTACGCATTCAAAGGTACTCGTTCTTAACCTGTGACGGGACCTGTAGATATTTTATGTTCATGAAAAAAATATTTATTCAGTCTGGTTAGGCAGTTAAGATCGAAGAATTAACCGCAAGAGAGAGAACGAGCGAGTGACACCTTGGTGTTACTTGAGCAGTCATAGGCTGCATTAGGTACCTGCTTACCATCAGGCACAAGCTTGTTTATTACAAGTATAGCATTTACCTAGTAAAAAAGTAGTACCTAAGTAAAAAAGTGCCATACGAAAATGTCCATTGCTCGCAGTAAAGAAGCATTTTGAAAATAATGAGTATTTAATTTCCTAATCGTTAAGTTGTTTTAAAAAAGTATACATATTTGTTGTTCAAAGGTAACCAAAACCCTACGTCTGCCAAGGTATCCATTAAGTACCTAAATTTGTTATGTTAATTATTATGTAAACGCGTAAAAATTATCAAGGTCGAAATAATACGTTGGATCTTTAAATATTATAAAATTCATAATTTATAGGTCTTACAGTTTGAAAACTGGTTACGTTGAGCTAGCGTCGTCGTTACCTTTTTAAGATAAATAGCTGAAGGGGTGTGTCAGCCAGTTAGTCAGGTATAAAGAAGGTACCTGCCATGCTATATGCATTAAGTAGCAGGGGCGGATCCAGCTTTGGCGCCAGGAGGGGGTCACATAATCTTTCGTTCCCAAACGTTTGCCATCATACAAAGTTATTATATTATATTAAATTAATTAAATATTGAAGGCATCTAGTTACATTAAATGTGTATGGTGACAAAATATATAAATAAAATCATTATGTTCAATTAGTGGTCTACCTAAGTCCTGGATCCGCCGTTGTTAAGTAGTTAGGTAGTTAACATACGCGTTGCAGGGATTACATGATTAGCTTAATAATTTTATAATTTTATTAAGCCATATATCTAGCTATGGTCAATTTATGGGTGCTCCATTTTGAAAAGCACTTTTTTGTTGCAAATAAAAAATAAACGAACGCATCCTTAAACCGTGGCAGTAAACGTCAATGTGACAAGTGACAGTAGCGACTACTTTTGAAGACGTCATATTTGGATTCTCTCCTGTTAGTAGTTGATTGAGAGAGTTGAGGTATAATTATTGGTTTTTTATGTGAAAAGTATTAACAATGGCTACAGTCGAAGCATTACAGAAGAAAGTTCAGGAATTAGAAGCTAAGTTGGCCGCTTTCCAGGGCAATGCTGGCCCTGTACGACAGAAAATAGACGTCATGTCTTCTGAAGTCGTCGACTCCAATCCATACAGGTACTTACATATTTAGCCAATTTATCACCTTTTCAGTACATTAACATAATTATAACACTTCTATTTCGAAGTGTGCTAAGTTATCCTTATATTCCTATAAAACTACTAACAAATAAAGACCACAGTTAGAATAAATCACGGACAATATGTTACCCCTAATTTGTCTAAAAAATATACTTACTAATTTACAAAATAATTTGGGAAGTACTGAAGGTATCTGTAAAGATATACATCAAGAAAAAAGGCCCAGAATAATTCTGTTTTGAGGAGAAGAATAAGTATCATTTCCGAACCGGTGGTAAATTACTCGACATTCATAAGTGCCTTACCAGGGCCTAAACTGAATAAAACATTTTCATTTTCATTTTCATCATGTATTGAAAGTATTTTGAAAAAACTTAAATTTCTAATGGTAAGTAGTCACAGTAACTTACCATCTTCCTGATGACTTATGTAGAGAATCTTTATACAATTTCAGTCGACTTATGGCTCTGAAGAGGATGGGTATAGTGGACAACTATGAGAAGATCCGGGAGTTGTCTGTTGCTGTGGTGGGGGTGGGAGGAGTGGGCAGTGTCACCGCTGAAATGCTCACCAGGTGTGGGATTGGCAAGGTAAGGCATTATTATTAGGGAAGCAGGGAAAAATATTGATCTCTTGCCCTAAAATTCAATCACTTGTAATAACTTTACTCTTTGCCTTTCCATACATAGGTTTATATCAAAGAAGTATAATTTTCTACAGTAATCTTACAAAAAGAGGAAAGATTTGATTGTATTTTTTTTGTTTGCATTTAATAGGCTTTCAGCAATAACATAGGCTATATTATCCCCATACTTCCACGGGAAACGGGAATGATGTGGGTGAAACCGCGTGATGTCCAATAGTTGATAATATTTTTATTTTAAAATGAAAATGATTTATTAAGCTTAGGCCCTGTTTTAGCACTTATGAACATTGAAATTTTTTCCACTAGACAGGAAACTAGCCTATTGAGGAAACCAGCAAAAAACTCAAGATTGCAAACTGATTTGTAATAGTGCTGTAACTGATGATTATATAAAAATATCTCATTTGCTTCCAGTTGATATTGTTTGACTACGACAAGGTGGAACTAGCAAACATGAACCGGCTGTTCTTCCAGCCCCACCAGGCTGGCTTGAGCAAAGTTGATGCTGCAGCCGCCACACTACAGAACATTAATCCTGATGTAACAATTGATGCTTACAACTATAATATTACAACTGTTGATAACTTCCAGAAGTTCTGTGACACTATAAGGTAATTATTTTTATGCATGTAATATAACTACTCATATATGAGAAATTTTGAGAAGACTGAACCTGCATTGGTGCAGTGCGCTGCAGTTAATGCATTATAAGTGGTGTCTCTATCTTGCCAGCCCTCAGCAAAATTTTCGAAAAAATTATGCTGAATCAAATAGTCGCTTACTTTAATCTTAATAATATTCTACATGGTGAGCAATATGGCTTCACCAAAGGTCGTTCAACCACTGATGCTGGTGTTGCACTTCTTAGACATATTTATAGAGCGTGGGAAAACGCTCACGACATGATAGGTGTATTCTGCGACCTATCCAAGGCATTCGATTGTGTACAACACGAAAGCTTATTAGTTAAATTAAACTATTACGGTGTCAAAGGTAGGGCACTCGACCTAATCAAATCATATCTTTGTCAACGGATTCAAAAAGTCGAAGTAAATGGGGTCAGATCTTCCGGTTCTCCAGTACTAATGGGGGTCCATAGGGTTCAATCCTAGGACCATTTCTATTCTTAGTATATATTAATGATTTACCAAATTTTGTAAAGAATACATGTGATATTGTACTGTTCGCTGATGACACATCTCTTTTGTTTGAAGTCGACAGAGCCAAAACGAATTATGAAGATGTAAACAGTGCACTTGATCAGGTATTGAAATGGTTTAATGTAAATAACTTAGTTTTAAATGACAAAAAAACTAAATGTATTAAATTCACTTTACCAAACGTCAAACCTGTTGATACAAAGGTCATGGTAAATGGTGAAACTTTGGAAATAGTAGATTCTGTAGTATTTCTAGGTGTAACCCTTGATAATAAACTTCAGTGGGGCCCACATATATCCAAGTTATCAGGAAAACTCAGCTCCGCAGCTTATGCAATTAGAAAAATTAGACAGTTCACCGACATAGAAACAGCTCGACTTGTATATTTTTGTTATTTTCATAGCGTTATGTCCTATGCTATTTTAATTTGGGGCAAAGCTGCTGATATAGACTCTATATTTACACTACAGAAAAGGGCTTTACGATCTATATATAATTTGGGACCGCGAGAATCGTTAAGGGAAAAATTTTAATCAATTGGAATTTTGACAGTGGTCTCACAGTATATTTTAGCTAACTTATTATTTGTGCATCAAAACATTGGATCGTTTCAAAGGAAATGTGATGTGCATAACGTAAACACAAGACACAAACATAAAATTGTAGTGCCTGCGCATCGCCTACAAAAAGTGCATGGCTCATTTTTAGGACAGAGCACACGCTTCTATAATAAATTACCAACAAAAATTGTGAACTTGCCTTTCAACAAATTTAAAGAAACAATTAAATCAGTTTTGCTTGAAAAAGGATATTATACTGTAAGTGATTATATTTGTGATAAGGGAGCCTGGGATGTACCTTTACCTGATAATTTTTGTAAATAATCCCATTGGCACTTTTGCTACAATTAATTAATCTTAATTTTGCTTTGACTGGCTGGAATTTGCCATGCTCACATATATTTGTACTATATTTTTAGTTTTTATTTTTGACAATTGAGCATTGGAACTGTGTCCATGGGCTTGAACGATTTATTTTGTATTTTTAAAACTGTATAATATTCTTTAAAAGAGTAATACTGAGTTTCTTGCCAGGTTGTTCTCAGTAAAAGCAACCTTCCGAACCTGGCGGTAGCATGTATAATCCTGTGTAATTGTGTCATTCTGACGATTTGAAAGTGCTTTGTATAAAGTCTAATCGAATAAAGATATATTTGAGTTTGAGTTGAGTTTGAGTGCTGTTGAATTGGTAGCCTTGAAATAATATTAATTATACAAATTATTTGTAGTAAAGAGTGTCTGCATTTGCGAATGCACGATAAGGGATAAGGGAACATAATGTACGTGAGGTACGAGGCCATTTGCCAAAGAGTTTAATCAACATATCTGTTTGTTCCGGGTAATCTCTGAAACAGCTGGAACGATTTTAACGCTTTTGAGCTGATGTTACAAGGAGTAACTTGGGCTACTTTTATTTATGAAGTACATTTAGGGTTCCGCGGGAATCAAATTAAATCTACACGGGTGAAACCGCAGGGCACAGCTAGAAATATATATTGATGATTTTCCAGCACAGGCAGTTTAACCGGTGGTCCCGTGGACCTAGTACTGAGCTGTGTGGATAACTTCGAAGCCCGTATGGCCATCAACACAGCGTGTAATGAACTGAACCAAAAATGGTTCGAGTCCGGTGTCAGTGAGAATGCCGTGTCTGGTCATATACAGTTCATTGTACCTGGGGAGACTGCGTGTTTTGCTGTGAGTATTTTCTATACTTTAATATCATAATAAAGAGGTTAGAATGGTTAGATTATGTTGTATGTTGGACATTATCTGTGCATTAAACTGATTAAAAAAATATTCCATCAGAATGTTTATTACATAAGGCATTTTTAATATATAACTAGCTGTGCCCCGCGGTTTCACCCGCGCAGATTTAGTTTCATGCTTCATTTCGCAGAACCCTACTATTTTTTATAAATAAAAGTAGCCTAAGTTACTCCTTGAAACATCAGCTACCTGCCAGTGAAAGTCCCGTTAAAATCGGTCCAGCCGTTTCGGAGATTACCCGGAACATACAGACAGACAGACAGACGGACAGACAGACAGACAGAAAAAATTTAAAAATTGTTTTTTTTGTGTCAGTATCGTATATATTTTCATATGCATTTAGTGAAAAGCTGTTATTTTGGAATTACAAACAGACACTTCAATTTTATTTATCTGTATAGACTAGCTGTGCTCCGCGATTTAACCCACGTAGTCTTTTCTTCTCAGTAAAAGCAACCTTCTGAACCTGGCGGTAGCATGTATAATCCTGTGTAATTGAGACTACAATTTTGTTTATCTGTATAGATATATTTGTAATATTTCCCGAAGAGGTAGGCAGAGTTGTACTTATAGTACTGCCACATAGGGCCATTTATGTGAAGTCTCATGCAACAGCGGATCCAGGGGGGGGTCATGGGGGTCTCGACCCCCTCCCCCTGAGCTGGTTCCAGGACTTAGGTGGACCACTAATTGAACATAATGATTTTATTTATATATTTTGTCACCATACAGATTTTATGTAACTACATGCCTTCAATATTTAATTAATTTAATATTATATAATAACTTTGTATGATGGCAAACATTTGAGAACGAACGACTATGTGACCCCCTCCTGGCGCCAAAGCTGGATCCGCCCCTGGTCTCATGTAATATTTGTGTCTGTCAGTGCGCCCCACCACTGGTAGTGGCATCAAAGATCGACGAGAGGACATTGAAAAGGGAGGGAGTGTGTGCCGCCAGCCTTCCTACTACTATGGGCATTGTTGCTGGATTCCTAGGTAAATACACCTTTTGATCATTGCATAAGGTCTAAAATGGTACCTGAATATTCTGGTAAAGATTGTTTAGCTGCAAAGTAAAGTATTTATTGACAAATATACAGGGCTTAGACTTATTAGGTGATGTGAAACATGATTTTCGGCGCAGGATATCAATGGGAGGTACATATACCAATTTAAAAAAACCCATTACATTTTTAATGAAATTCTGACTACTACGTATGGTTGGTAGTGTAAAATAAATAGCAAGTATACGGACGAAAAAAGAATGCTCAGGTATTTATATATTTTTAAATTGATATGTACAAGCAACGAATGCATTGTGCCAAAAATGATGGCCTACAAAGTCGAGAATCTTATATTGTGATGATTTCAAAATTACACAAATTCTTGTGTTGGCAAGTACATTAATAAGGTAACTTTCTCAAACATAGACTTAATTTTTTAAATCGGTTGAAAATTAGGTGGTTTTAGTCCTTTTAAACCGACTGTGAAATAAGAATTTCATTGTAATATTATATATGTAATATGTGTTTCAGTTCAGAACACGCTGAAGTACCTGTTAAACTTCGGTAACGTCACCCATTATCTGGGATACAGTGCGCTGACTGACTTCTTCCCCACCATGGGGCTCAAGGTGAGTTAACAAAGAATTACAATAAAACACTGCATGTTGGACATCATAAAATTATTGTGAGTTGCAGCCATTAGTAGCGCATTGCTTAAAAGGAGTAAATTAGGGTTATTTTTATTTACCACTCAATTCAGTCTACGCGGAAGAAACCACGGGGCACAGCTATACATCTATACAGATAAATAAAATTTAAGTGTCTGTTTGTAATTCTAAATAAACAGCTTTTCACCATATGCATATATACAGGTTGTCGGGGTAACCAGGAGAGCTGGTCAAATATGTAAGAGGGTATAATTTTAGGAAGCAAAAAATTATTATGACAAAAAAACTTTTTTAATTTCACTGGCAGATAGTTGTTTTTTCAAAGTAACTTAGGAGTACTTTTGCTTGGATAACATATTAGGGTTTCGCGAAATAATGCATGAACTATCCACGCGGGTGAAACAGCGGGGCACAGCTAGTTCACAATAAAATGCCCGGAGTTTGGAAGTTGGCGGTGTTTACACCCCCGTGCCTCGGGTCGTGTCGGATTGCCTCCCATCCCACTATGAGAGTGAGGCAATAAAGTGTGCACCTGTGTTTGCGCACACACTTGTGCACTATAATATCTCCTGCGCAGATGGCTAATCCCCGTTGATTAGCCGCCGTAACCGAAATTAGGTAGGAGATCATTATAGCACCGCTTCCCTATCTATACATCTATACAGATAAATAAAATTGAAGTGTCTGTTTGTAATTCCAAGATAACAGCTTTTCTATAAATGCATATGAAATTATAGACGCTACTGATACTAAAAAACCAAGTTTTAAAATGATGTCTTCCCCAGCCAAACCCGCAATGCGACGACAGTCATTGCCGCGCGAGGCAGGTGGAGTTCAAGGCGCGGCCGGTCGTCGAGATCGCCACTGAGGTGCTCGAAGATATCGCTCCCGTTCACGCTGACAACGATTGGGGTATCTTATACATATGCTTGCATATACATACATGCTCATGCCTTAATTCCTTTATAAATAAAAACACCCACTTGGTGTCAACGTGTCATAGGGCGAGTCACTAGTCTCCGTCAATATTTGTATGACATATTTTAGTTCTTCACGTCACCGCTTGGAGGCGCTGTACAATTTCTCATACAAATATTCGGCGGAGACGCTAGCGACTGTAGATTACGAAAACGGTTGCGAACTCGTGATAGGGGTACTGTACGTCCTTGAATTACTTCTCAGACATACGCAGGTTTCCTCACGATGTTTTCCTTCACCGTAAAACACGCGAGTGGAATCGCTGCACATGTTTGGCCCCGGTGGGATTCTAACTCAGGTGACTAAACAAAGCCACCACGTCTTATTATGCTTAAAATATATATATTTTTTTTACCGCAAGCTAGTTTATAAATACGCAATTGCCCCACGAATGTATTTATCAAATTGGGAACGTCTCTATTGTCACTGTTTTTTAACTAGAAATTTAATATGATTGTTTTTTTCAGGTATCAGTTTGGTCGATGAAAATAACCCCGAAGATGAAGACACATCTAATTTGAAATTAGTTGAGGGAGTTCAGGTAATTTGGCGCTACATTTTAGCTGTATTTCACTACTTACTCAGTGTTCATCAAAGACCATGGATGCATTGGTATGCGTGGTAAATTCCTCGATATTCATAAGTGCCTTACCAGGGCCTAAACTCAATAAATCATTTTCATTTCTAGCTTATAGCTTTTCTAAATTATTCAAATGTTTACAGAGGTCGTGGGTTCGTGTTCGTATTTTTCATAACCATTTCAAGAATTAAATGTACACTATTAATATATTTAATTTTTATCATTTACCAGGTGGCGTATAGTCTGCCAGCGGACAGCACGCCGGAGGGCAGCTCGGGAGGAGCGGTGGCGGCCTCCGAGCTCTCCTTAGAGGATCTCATGCAGCAGATGAAAGCCATGTGAATGGTGAGTCACTCTATTATAATCAGTGGTGTAACACCCTATCACGAGTTTACCACCGTTTTCTAATCTATACTCGCTAGCGTCTCCGAAGAATATTTTTATCAGAAATTTTACAGCGCCTCCTAGCGGTGACGTGAGGAACTAAAATATCTTGTACAAATATCGTCGGTGACGCTAGTGAGGATAACTGTGCATTAATTTAGTTCTATATTCTTAATAATATGTATTATAAATGGAAAAGTGTCTGTCTGTGAAATTTTAAATATTTAATAATATGGATTAATTCCAAGGGCACCAATAAACACTCCATGCGGGTAAAGTCGCTGTTTCTTTCATGTTTATTTGATTAACGTATTTTACTTTCAGATTCAGGACGAAATACGATGGATGGAATACGAGAGGGCTCTCTATCGGCCATAACGCGAGAATTTATTTATTGACACAAGCCATAATTTTTAAGCATTACGAGAACAATAATAAAAGCGATTCTTTTTCTTTTTAAGTATTTATACGCCGTCCCTGAACAGGCAAGGGTTCCACACCTATTTGAAATTAAAGTGCCAAGTTCCGAGCATTTAATTAAAGTATTTTTCTACTGATATCAAATTGTTTGTATACATTTTTGTACATAGAAAAATTACCTACAATTAGCTTGGCTTCGAAAACAGAATGTAGACGTTATAAGCCGAGCATATAAATTAAACAAAAAATAATAAAATATAACATAATTTGTAGAAAATCCTAAATATATTATTGGCAACTTGGCAAAAATCCCAAATGTATGGGATACAATTTTAGTGACGTAATAAAAATGTTGTGTTGTCTATACGTCCATAGATTCTAATTGTTTTTTAATTTTAATTTATTATTGTATTTCGTTTATTCCGTTCGATTACGTCATAATAATAATTGTTAGGATAATATTCGGATGGTTAAAATTATTTGCGCAAATGTTAATTACTTCTTTGTAAAGGGAAATTCCATTCGAAAATAAACGCACAAGTTGTGTGGTCACAAACTGCAAAATGTTATAAAATAACCCTTGTACTCGAGTATATACTTATACCCGAGTATATAACAAAATGTTAATAAATTTATGCTTTGATTCGAAGCGAATTAGACTTATTTGTAAGCATTCCAGCTTTTATAAATGTTAATATTGAGATTCTTAGCCAAAACTGTTTGCAACACAATTTTCCCAAATGTGGGACTCGTGGCACAGTCCCTATTCACATACCATTGGATCATCGAAGCTAAGCAATCCTAACCCAAATCGGTAGTTGGATGGGTGACCGCCTGAGAGAACCCCTCTTATGAAGTCATTGGTTCCGATTGCCAAACATTTTAAGCAATCGTTACAGGTCCGTCAGAAGGTTGAAAATCTGTGACAACTGGTTTAACCAAGATTATCTAGTAAATGGAGTTGGGAAGGTCAGTCAGATGGCAGTCCCTTTGTGTAAAAATCTGATCAACCGCATCGGGTTGATTTAAGGTCCCACCCCCACAATGGGATAAGGCCAGGGAGATGATAGCTTGGAATTTTGGCTAAGACTACTTTCATTTCGTATATTTAAGGGAAAGGCGACACTCGTATTATCAATGAAAAGACATTAGAATATTATAATATGAAATTTTATTTGTGTTATTGTAAAGGATAGACGAGTGCCTATTCCTTATCTAAGGCTAAGTTTAAAAGATAAGTTGTGATCAGTTTTTGATATATTTTATGTGAATTGTATATTTTATACTGTTGTCAATGTAAGTTCAGCGCATATTATAGTGCTATATGTATATGAAGTTTATTAAATGTCGTCTGTGAGAAGATCGTTTTTTATTATTTGCGTGCAGGCTCGCAGCTTGGCGGTGATTTTCTTTTTGGGTGCTGGTAGAGTGTTGTTCTGGAAGAATAATTAAATAAATATCTAAATAGTTTGTAAATACTTTTGCATCTATATTATTACTCCTTAAGAAACAGTAGATACTTAATTAAAACTAATCAAAAACAAGAGCCGTGGTGGCCATGAGGTTTGAGCAGTCGCCTGCTACGCAAGCGATGCAAGTTTGAATTCCAGCGGGGCACACCTCGTGCGGTTACGGTGAAGGAAAAAATCGTGAGGAAACCTGCATGTCTGACAAGTAATTCAAAGAAGTATGTATTTTTTGAAAAGCTCATTGGTGCAGGCCGCCGGGACTCAAACTTGCGGCGATTGTGATTTTGTAATTATTTTTGATCTCTGCTTTAGCCTTATGAGAAAAACCGACAAGTAACTAGAATCTCGTACATTTGATCAAATCAAATAACTTACAATAATTAACATTTTATCAATTGCGTCACCAAGATACAAAAAATCAGCCACATTGGTTTGAATCAAATGCCAACCAACAATGTATGGGAGAAGGCTAGGGTGATGATAACAGATTGAAGTTGTATAATGAGTATGTTTATACCATAATAGCATTAAAGACAGCATCAGCCCTGTTGACAACATGAGGTTCGATCCCAGAGGCCAGCGCCACTCTGTGCGCGAAGCTGGACTCCACGTGGCCCTCGGTCACACGAAATAGAAACACTGGCTCATCGTCTTCTAACACGTATTCGAATCTCTGTAATGATGATGAAGAAACGCGAACAAATGGTAACGATGCTGAAGACAATTCATGATCACATCGATTGTCTTCTGTCCTTCATGAGAATCTGCCGTTTCCATGTGTCCGATAACTGCACTTGTAATAGGAAGTTTAGGCTGTTCAGTGTACCCGCGAGCCGTACGGTCGCAACCATGCAATGCTTTATGATATTTACTGAATTTTTGAAACCGTGGAGCTCGTAGCTATTGCCCATATCATTTGATTAGCGTAAAGCAACCCCAACTCAAGGCAGTAATTGGATGGACCGCCCGAGTTCTCTCTGTGTCTCGGAGACTGCGTTAAGCCTTCGGTCCCGGTTGCCAATTTAACCTTCGGCAATCGTTACAGGTCAGTCGGAGACCTAAGAGAGTCTGACAACGGCTTGACTGTCGCTTCGTATAGAAATTTGCTTCAACCCGATATTGCTGATCACCTTGATCAGCAATATCGGGTTGAAGCAAATGCCGACTCTAACAATATATGTGATAAGGCCAGGGCGATGACGATCGTTCTAATTTCCTTATCCAATGTGCAAAACACTCAAACTTAGCCCTTAAGTGGGCTAGGCTTGAGGAAGAGCATTTCATATTTAAACGAAAATATTGCGCAGAACACACAACACAAGTGCGCAGAATAGTAACGTGGTCTTACCAGAAACTTAACAATAGGCGTGTCGATGATAAACTCCCGGACGTTCAAGAAGTGTGTAGAGAGGAACACGTGAGGACACTGGTCCTGTCTGAACAGGAGCGTGTTGGTAGCAGCTGCGAGCAGCGCGAGGCCGTCCACTTCGCTCGTACCTTTGCCGAACTCGTCGATTATAAGAAGCGAGTTGGGAGTCGACTCTTGTAAGGCTAGAGCCATCTAGATAAGATTAATATTCATAATATCAAAAGCTAGTTACATCATAATTTATGTAACTAGCTTTTGATATAATCTTATAATGTTAATTCAAATTGCCTCGTTAGTCAAGTGTTTTTTTTTGATTTAGCTACTTAGTGTTACTGAGTTTTTTTATCAGTAATTTCCCAGTAGCAGTCCGTTGGATTAGTCTTGGCATGTATGAGTGCCAACATTGATGCATCAAAGCTTCTTAGTTTGTTAGGTAGATAGCGCTATTCCTGACAATCGCAAGTTTGTGGAAACTATATACCAAATTAAATAATAATCATGTGCAGGTTTCCAACTATAACAGTTGGAGGCTTCTTAGGCATAATACACTTTTGTAAGCAATTTTTTTCTAAAAACCGGGAATCAGGTTGAACTTCAAATCTTCCTTCTAATGTTACCTGTCTGAGATCAATGAGAAATGCGGACATATGTGCGGCGACACACTCGGTGGACTGGATGCGAGTGTGGATATGGCTCACGGTGCCAATCGTGGCTGACTCGGCCGGCACGAAGCTACCGATATGTGCCAAGTACACTATCAGACCTGGATCAAAACTACATAGCTGTAGGAATTAATAGCTTTTGCTCGCAGTAT
Organism: Watsonalla cultraria; assembly: GCA_964035505.1. NCBI lineage: Eukaryota > Metazoa > Arthropoda > Insecta > Lepidoptera > Drepanidae > Watsonalla > Watsonalla cultraria. The sequence goes on along the minus strand of OZ037712.1, from coordinate 745,038 downwards.
CTAGTAAAATTAGCGTAGCAAACTTTTCTGTCGCGTTGTTTTGTTTCTCAGCGTCACACTCGACGTCGAGTGTCGGTTTCAAAGATACTAAATTTAATATGAATTTCATGTGTTATGTATCAATTTTATGTGGTTGAAACCGCCGGTCGACGTCAAGAAACCTTACTGAAAGATCGAGACCGAAGAGCCTCCAGCCGAGCTGGAAGTTTTTTGATAAGGATTTCAAAAGGGATACACATAAGTAGTTTTGGCCAGAGTTTGGTCTAGCTTTGGCTTAAACCATGCTTTATAAAAAGGGGGATAGGGTTGCCAGGTCACTAAATCAAACAGCTGGACAGATAAAAACCGAAAAGTTTAACAAGCCGGACACCATTAATTTTGACTCTACCAAAAATAACTATGTCCGGCTTTGGACGCCTAGCAACTCTAAAGGGGGAACCTTTTTTTTAGTTTAATTATTAGGTGAGAAAAATATGGAGAATTCAGGTGAACTCACCAATTTGCTTCATATAAACCGATTTCCCGCTAGAGTTGGGTCCAGTGAGTATTTTCACAAGGCCCGCCTCCTGGCTGCTCTCGGCATCGTTAGCCACGAAGTTGTCGCATGTGACAATATGTAACGGATGCCTTCCTTGCTTGATACTTATAATCCTCTCCTCGGTTAGAGTGGGACGCACGTAGTTAAACTCCTTGCACACTTTTGATATTGCTATCAGGCTGGAGAAATTAAATTATTTCTTTAAAAAAATAAGTTAATGTTAGATTTTCATGCAAGACAACTGCTTCAAGATCATAGAATAAACAAGTAGGTCTAGGTAATAGTTGTGCTTATTAATTCCATGTTAAAAGTTAAGAAAAAATAGAATGTGTGGCCTCGTGTTTTTTAATAGTACTAAAAAATATTGAATTACCTAACTTACCTATAAATATTAAATTAAGGACGAACTGGCTGCCTACCTCGAAAACTTGATGGAGCAAGCCCTTCCCAAGCGGTGGGACACATTCTACCTTATTACAGAACATAGACTAAGATGGTCCTTGGTTTATTATTAGTAGCTCTATCTCTATCTGTGATACGGATTTGAAAAGGGATGGACATAGATTTAGTTTGAACCATGTTTTGTAGATGGTGTTTGAGCGTTATAGGACTCTATAGTAGATTAGAGTATATAGTTCAATCATTGTTGATCCGCTCTTTCAAATTAATATAGAATTGAGATTCGTTCCTCAGTTGGTTTGTTTTATTTCCAACAATTTGCCAAATTTCAGCTCGATCCGTCCAGTGGTTTGGGCTGTGCGTTGATAGATCACTATGTCAATCAGTCAGTCAACTTTGAGTTATATATATTTAGATATGACGTGTTGTTGATGTGTTGAGGTGTAACTGACCAGTCGAGGTCAGCGCAGCGGCTGATGACGGCGGCGAGCGTGTGGAGGTGCTCGAGTATGACGTGCGTCAGACGCATCATGACGCGTGTCTCATGCGCTACTATCTCAGGATACGTATCCCCTATCATCACGTCCAGTTCTATGTAACGAACCATATTTAAAGACCTCTATTTATTTATTTACTAGCTGTGCCCCGCGGTTTCACCCGCGTAGAGTTAATTTTATGGGTGATATCAACCCAATTTTTTTTAAATTAAAGTTAAGTTGAAACTTGTAAAATTTGATATCTGCCAATGAAAGTCCCGTTAAAATCGGTCTAGCCGTTTCTGAGATTACCCGGAACAACCAGACAGATAGACAGACAGAAAAAAATATTTAATGTTTTTTTTGTCGGTATCTATAAACTTTCATATGCAATAAGTAAGAAGCTGTTAATTTGGAATTAGAAACAGACACTTCAATATTATATGTATAGATAAAAAAAACAAAAATTAAGAAAGGACCTTGATGTGCTTATAAACAGCTAGTACTTAATCCAGTCTGGAATCCATATACCTAAGTCCACTTTAAAATATAACCTTCATGTGAAAGTCTATTTATGAATTGACGGACACAACTGTAGTAAAATGTAATTTATAAGGTTTACCTTCGCATCCTTTGCTCTTGTAATGGATGTAGTCGTTGTTTTGGAACTGGAAAAAAGTCGCAGATAACGTATACGCGATTGTCCACGACCTGACACCCCTTATTGACAGTACTGCCATTCTACTTAATAATCACATAGTGATGTAATGTGCGCATCTGTGTGTGTACCGTTTGGAACGATTTGTAATCATATGATTTGTATCATATTTATATTGTGACTATTGTTTAAGTAGTGCAGAGAGATCAAGCTATTAATTTAAGAAGAATTGAAATGATCATTCACTGGCGGACGTCACGCAGTTTCACCCGCGTAGGTAATATCGCCAATATTAATAAATGATAATGTAGCATTCAAATGGTGAAAGAATTTTTAAAATCGATCCAGTAATTTTTGAGCCATTTCGTTACAAACATAAATACAAACCTTTCCTGTTTATAATATTAGTATAGACTAGCTGTGCCCCGGGGTTTCACCCGCGTAGATTTAGTTTCATCCTTATTGTCGCGGACCTCTAATATTTTTTATAAATAAATGTAGTTAAGTTACTCCTTGAAACATCAGCTACCTGCCAGTGAAAGTCCCGTTAAAATCGGTCCAGCCGTTTCGGAGATTACCCGGAACAAACAGACAGACAGACAGAGAGAATTTTTTTTAAACTTGGGGTTTTAGTGTCTGTAGCGTGTATATTTTCATATGCATTTAGTGAAAAGCTGTTATAAAATTGAAGTGTCTGTTATACAAACAGACACTTCAATTTTATTTATCTGTATAGATGTATAGATAACTTAACCTTAACACTAAGATCGTTTCTGGAATGGGCTGCTTGATAAGGGAACTGAATTTTTTGTTGACCTGAAGTTTAGACCCTAGCCTAGTTTTTGTGCAATGCGATATTACCATAAACTTCATGTTAGGCAGTTCCTTCTGTTCCTTGGTGAGCGAGTGCGCCCAGGCCTTGACCCCCAGCAAGTACCCCAAGTGCGGCATGTACACCATCGTGCACTCCTCTATGAAGGGAGGCAGCTTCTCCATCTCCACCTTCGCTGTCTCCGACATCAGCCCGTGGAGACTGGCCATTGTTTGTTTTTCTATCAACCATTTTTATGAAGATACGGATTGTCTTTCAAGAAGTAGTACCCTCGTAGGATTACTAATAAAAGCTATGTTAATCTGTGTTTTTTTTTCTTATAAATCTTCACACCACCCCAGAAGGGTCTCCGAAGGGGTAAGTAAGCAGAGGTATTGTATAAACAACACCCAAATTTCACCGAATATCACTAAGTGCCAAGATGACAGAGGGCGAGTCCATCGCTGTCTCAGCCACTATACATACGTATTTGAATTACTTCTCCCAGGTTTCCTTACAATGTTTTCCTTCACCGTAAAGTACGTGGTGTGAAATCACTGTACATAAGTTTTTAGAAAAACTTTTTCATATATAAAAGTTTTAACATCTGTCTACCAGAGGTAATCCTGTAAATAGGGCCACGCTTCTTATTCGTTCTAAAATTACGTCCGAATGTGGTGCTCTAGAAATTTCTTCGACGTTTATATATTCTAAAACTATTTTAATTAAGTTATTAAATTAACAAAAAATTTAGCTTGATAAAAACAACGCGATACTGAAAGTACATTTGATTTTTGTTCGTTTGCGAAGTTTCGTTTCGACCTTGAGGTAACGACACGATATCGTCGGACTAGTAGTTTGATACAATTACTACTGAACGCTTTCACACTGTGTCGTTGTAGTCAAGTATCGGCAGACGACGTCGTGGCAGTAGGAAAGCGCCCATTAGCGTGTATGTCTAAAGACACAAAGCAAAAAAACTCACTCATATCTAGTTCAGGGTCCACTCCAGCCTTCACCGTAAACTTCCCTTCAGACTTCGATAAGTCGAAGTCTATTATCCTATTCATATAGAGTGCCATCTACGAACAAGATTTTTTAGCTTACTGAATCACTGTGTGTTTCAATAAAGAATCACTGTATCGTAGCATTAAGGTTCATTTTACCTCGTATAGTTTGTTGTTGTCGCACGAACCAAGTTGTTCAAGAAATTCGCTAGAATTGCCAACATTTTCACACATCTCACAGATCAGGACCGCATTGTATAGTGTCTGTAAATTATTCTGATTGATACATGACTTGGCATAACTATACTACAACTGTTAAGGAGAGAACGTGGGTGGGACCTTCCTTTGATTTTTAATTAAGAAAGGTGGGGCATAGTGGGAACTCTCGTTCGAAATTCGGGACAGCCTAACTTGGGAAGATGGTAGCCAAATAATGCTCAGCCTCAGACCACTGATATTAATAGTATAGATCAGGGGCGGATTTCCCTATAGGCCGAGTAGGCCCGGGCCTAGGGCGGCATTTTTTTATAGTAGTTGCTCCGCGTGGTAAGAATCAGTATCTGAAATACTGATTGAGATAATTAAATCATTTACTGTCAATCGTTATTTATTAATGTTTTTCATTTTTATTTCATTTCTATAGTTAGATTATTATTACATTATTTTTATGTCATTTCTATAGGGGGGGGGGCGGCAATCTTTCGTAGGCCTAGGGCAGCCAACGTATCAAATCCGCCCCTGGTATAGATATGTTATATGCTTACAAAACAAGCGAAAAAAAACAGTTCGCCCTTGTCACGTGTCAATTGTATAAATCCGTGGTCAGAGATTAGAGTTCTGACATATTAAAAGTCTCAATATCTACTTCTTTTAAAAAACGTCGAATATATCATTGCCATAGACTAGTATTGTGTTTGTGGTTCTCTTACTATGCTCTTTGTAAAGTGCGAGTGTCATTGGTATTTGTTCAGAAGATTATCACCAGGTGGACTGCCAGTTAGTTTGCCATAATATGAATTATACTTTTTCTACCATAAATGCTGACTTATTTAAATCTGATTTAGTTTGGAGTCCATACGTACATTGTAAAGCGATTTCCATTGGTAAGCTTTGGCTGATAAAGCTTTTATTTTTGCCAGAATGCCCTGGAATCAAAACGATTTTTCGTCAGCTACAGTTTAACTAAAGCCTACCTTAATGACATATGTATTAGCACTCACATTAACGTTCTTGATAAACCTCAGCGAGGAGCAGATGTTCCTCATGATAGTATCATTCTGCGGTTTCATGAAGAAGGCTATAACGTCTTGACGTCTCTTCAACGTTGCAAGGTCTGTGGTTGGGTGTTGGAGTAGGACTCTAGGACATCGAGCCGGGTAAGGAACTTAGGAAATTGAAGATTTTAAGAGGTAATACAAGGAAAGAATAGCAAACGATTGAATCTGAGTTATTTTGTTTCCTAGCATGACTGTGCTAATAGTTTTAAATAGTAAATACTTGCGGCTTTCATCGCCTAACGGCGAATCCATAGGGGGAAATCTTCAAAAGGTCCCCGACCGCCCTGGGAGAAGCAAATCGGGGTATGTGGGATGTTTACCGCACTAAAACCCCCCCGGTGACCATCCTCAGTGCTCAGGGGGGACTCCGGGTACTCTGATAGATCGCACCGGTGACCCCCAACACTTTGCCGGGGCACATCCCCGGGGCAGCTGTATCGTCGCCCCTGGAGACCTCGTTGTGCAAGGCATCCTCCCGGGCCCGCGGCTCGGTGGTCAAAGCTCCCACCCCGACCACCGCCAGCACCCCCGCCTAGTCGCCTCTTACGATAGGCAGGGGATACCATAGCCAAATTCTTAGACCCCCTAGGCTATTGGGTTGAGGCTTATTTAGACTTGGTCCAAGTCGACATTTTATTTAAATCTACAACACAATAGAACACAATACCCAGATGAATAGTCCTAGATAGAACTCTAGGCGTGTCATTATGTTATCTTTAGTTACCTACCAGTAATATGACTTTTTTATTTTATACCATAAAGTCAACAACGCAAACAAGCATGCGGCCCACCTCATGGTAAGTGGTTATTTTCCAAGTACTTTGTACCGTAGGTACTTTGCCAAGAAGTTCACAGCACTTGATAGGTACAAATATTCGTAGTCACCTCATCCTGGCGTGTCCTACACTGGAAGAGCATTTATTCAGCAGTTGACAGAGCCCCAGCCCTTCCCGGCCAGTGCCGAGCGCGCCTTGCTTGAAGTTGCTGGGGTGAGATATGGTACTGAAGATGTGGAGGCCTCGGTATGTGTCACTGTCTATTGTCACTATATCGGCTCTAGCAAACATAAAATAATAAACTAAATAGGCTTACGCCATCCCAGAATGATCCCCGAAGAGGTAAGCAGAGATGTTGTAACAACGCCCACATTTCACTGAATATGATTAAGTGCCAACGTGACAGAGGGTGAGGCCATCGCCGTCTCAGGCATTATATAATATACGTCTTTGAATTACTTCTCAGACATGCAGGTTTTTCACGAAATACAATATTTTTTTCAAAACTGCTATCGTTCCAAAGTTTTTGCAGCAGGCACAAGCAAGCATATGCCAGCTGCTACCATAATAATCAATCGTCTATATAATGTGAAGGCTATTTGAATAAAAAGAAATCACACTTACAGCGAAATCCTTCCTAGACTTAGAAATTGCGGTTTGGTGTGTAGTTCCATAGTCAGTTTGGACCAGTTTAAGTCCAAGTACCTAAGCAGAGCACCGAGAGCGTGGACACTTTGAGTTTGGTTGAAGTCTAGGACGGTGCGGAGAAATAGGATGCGCTCTTCATCAGAACAGTTCTGGGGCTCGTTCGGGAGAGAAAGGGAAAATATACGTCGTTTACATGCCTCGAAACCTGGTGAAAGAGATTGCGAAAAAATCAAGAATTTTGGTTTCGAATATTCAATCTATCTCTTCCTCCGAAAACGAAACTTTGCGAACGAACGAAAATCAAACGTAGTTTAGTATCGCTTTGTTTTTATTAAACTCAAATTTCGGTTGATGAATAATTTAATTAAAGTAAGTTTAGAATATTTAAACGTCTTAGAATGTTCTAGCAGACGACATTCTAACGTAATTTTAGAACGAATAATAACTGTGGAACTTTGCGAACTTTAGGCCGAAACTTTAAACGTTTTTCGGAGAAAGCGAGTAGCCCCCCCCCTACCGTTAAAACGATTACGTTTTGATGATTTGGAAATCTGTGTTATATTTGTTATCTAAATACATAGCAAATCTAAAGTGAATCAGAAGAGTACGAACAAAATGTGATTCTAGTGTCTGGCTCAATTTTACTTTAAGTAAATCCTACTGTAAAGATGATAGCAAAAATAAGTACTACTCACTGTATTCCTTAGCCGATACAAAGATCAGTTTGCACCGGCCCTCGTCGTTGGCATCGCTATTAAAAACAGTCTTCTTGACCGTCTGTACAAAGGAGCTCTGCATTTTGCCATCGAGCACGATAGCTATGGGCTCCACTTGGCGGAACAGGCTGGCGAACATTTGGTACTCCGGGGGACGGTCTACTATCTCTTCCAGAATTGATAGCTTATAGTTTGGGGGAAAATTTATAAAGTATTAATGTTATAGGTACCCACCGAGTATTCAGAAAATATCGCTGGTTATCTAATAGATGAACGCGATTTTATGCTGAAAAATCTTATGTTAACTGAGAAGTTATTTCCGGCATTAAGACATTAAGGGGCAGATGGTACGACGTCAAGAAAGGTCCCCAAAGAAATGTTATTGCAGGTTCTGAGTACATAAGCATATGTACGTATTCTCCGAAGGGGTAGGCAGAGATGTTGAAATAACAACACCCACTTTTGACGGAAGATGATTAAGTGCCAACGTGACAGATGGTGAGGCTATCGCCGTCTCAGGCACTATACATACGTCTTTGAATTACTTCTCAGATATATGCAGGTTTCCACTCGTTGTCTTCCTTCACATTAAGCACGTGCTGTGAAATCACTGCACATAAGTTTTTGGGAAAATGCATGGGCCCCGCTGGGTTTCGAACTTGCGTCGCTTGCGTAGCAGGCTACCCTAAACCCTACGGCCACCACGGCTCTTAATTCTAAAACTCATAACGAGGTAGTTGTTAATGTATTAATATAACTATAGCACAAACCTCCCCAGTGTGCAGCGTGTAGTGGGCGGCACCCAGTTTCCCGGCGCGGCACCACACCGATAACAATCTCTGCCATGTTATACATACACAATTAATTAGCGGTATTGTACGAATATCGAGTTATATCACGACATGTTTGCTGACCACGGAAGGTAGCGTGCAAGAAAATAGGTGACCATTGATGGCTTGGACATTCGGTTATAGAAAAACTAACCAAATTATGGCTACCACAAGGTCAACACCCTTCGGTAGCATTATAATCAGTAAATCGGTATCTTGACCTAAATAATACGACTACTTATACAGTTTTACTAATTCGGTAATCTGACTGAGCAACTGCTTTCACAATTAGGAGACGACCTTAAAAATTAGAGGCATTTAATGATTTCAGGTCCAAAGGTGTAAGGACGGATGTGATGAATAAAAATACTTACTTAACTTTTGGAGAACGTTTATCAAGCAAACATTACAGAAAGTTTGGTATGTAAAAACCTAAATACCAATCTAAGAGAGGGTAGATGAACAAAGCTGGACATACTATTTTATTTTAATTTCGAGAAGACTTTCCTTCATTTATGTGAAGTGTTGTTCCTGCGGCGGTGGCAAGTAAGTACCAATTTATTTATTTTCCAGCTGTTATTAGCAGTGTCTATGTTCTTTTTACTTATAAGTGATAGGCTAGGGGAAGGCAGAGTGCCTTGGTTTGTGATGATTACCGCTTACCATACCATGCTTTGTCACATCTACTATATAAAAATAAGTCGATTTTTCCTTCCTGACGCTATAACTCTAGAACGCACGAACCGATTTCCACGGTTTTGCATTCGTTGGAAAGGTCTCGGGCTCTGTGAGGTTTATAGCAAAGAAAATTCAGGAAAAATTCATGACAAACCAACATTTTAAGTAGATGGCGCCGGTGCGTGATACATTGTTTGACAGCTACTCATTGTTCAATGCTCAGTTAATTTCATGTGACAAACGGGTATTGTGTTCACTGTGAAATTGTGAAAATGGCGAAACTTAGTTCGCCGGGTTTGCTAGTTAGTTAATACGAAAGTACTTGCCTTAGAATACGTATATTTACCTCTTCTTCATCTGTACCCTCGCTTGTTTCATTGTCATTCTGTGTCGTATTTTGGTTGCCCGTAATATTAGTATTCCTGCAGTCATAGAAAAAGTAATAGCATTATACCTACTTATATTTGTTATATTCATCTAAGTTCAAGGTGTAAGCTCTCGCATTTCGAGAAGGTTCCCGAAGGTGTAGGCAGAGGTGTTACAGCACCCATTTTTCATAGATCGATGGTTCCAACGGGACAGACGGTGAGTCCATCACCGTCTCAGGACTACCTTCAACTTTACCCTTTGTATTTCTTCACAGACAGATATGATGGTGCGTCATTAATGTAGGTCCCGTCACGAGTAATGAGCGCTGACCTTGAATCAGCAGTAGTAATTTTATGAGCCAGTCTGCGAATAAAACACAGGCTCAGTTACCCACCATTACTTTCGCTCATAACTCGTGACGGCACCTGTAGGTGCGCATGTATTTATTCGCGTCGTGCCATATAACTTAATTAAGCACTTTAAATATTTTATTGGTACAGAGCAGTGAGGATGAAATTTGTAATTTGCGTCTCATCGCTAACGTAGTAGTGCGCGATTAATCAAACCACAATGAAAAAAATATTTATCAACCCAGCCTACCATTCACCAATCACGACTTTTAAAAAGTACTTTACCTACATGGTTCATATACTTCCATATATTTCATACGAAACTTACCTTCGACACGAAGAAATAACAAATTGATTTTCTGGGCGATTAGAATCATTATTGCTTGTGGAATTGCTTGTTGGTTTTGGTATTACTGACGAAAATTCGTCGTTCGACGTGCTTTGATTCATGTTTCAGAGGAACTAAATGAAATTAGTCAATAACTTCACATAAATAAATTAAAAACTTTTTCTTTTGCTAAAACGAAGAAATATAAACAGCATACAACAAATCACAGTCTAAAATTTAAACAGTAGTCTTACGTCTCTTCGTTATCTTTCCCGCGTTTCGAATATGTTTGTTTTCCATAGTGTTTTCTTCTTTTCTTAATTGCTCATTTCTGAGTAGGCTAGGATCGGAGACCATAAAGTCTCATATCTTGTAGGTATTATATTATAGTATTTTGGCTCAAGGATTTTAAGAGGAATTACCATTAATATTGCAAAATTAAAAAACATAAAATAAACACAATGTTTTATATTAAATTAACTTAAAAAATATTTGTCTGTGACGGAATGGAATAAAATAAAATTAATATGAAAATCCTTAGATTTATGGGCAAAATAAAAACTTTTTTACTAAATACTTTTATTAGCACACATTACAACGTATTTTTAAATCACTTACCTATTTTTTTTTAAATATAAATTTAATTTTGATTCTATTTAAATATACGATAATACTATTAAGACACAAGATTTTTGCAAAAACAATAGGATTTTTGGCGGGATTTATGCAGTTTTATTTCATAACGACCATATTAGTCTTCATTAGTGTAATTGTTACAAATATTTTTGGTAAACCTCAAATCTGCAACTGTTTTGGATTGTTGCCGAAAATTCCCGGATGCATTGAACATATAACACTAGATTTTATCTAATGCTAAGAATAAGTACTATATTTATGATCAAAATTGTAAATTGTATTGAAGACTTACTTATTCTTAAATATTAATTATTATCCATGCAAAAAACTACTTAAATGGAGGGTCAAAAATAATTCGACCAATTTATATTTAGTAATTAATTACTGTGATTATAATTTTATTGATGATTCCCGGATTTCGTTGCGATTTCACGTTGATATGAGTTATATTTTCATACAGTACAAGGCACTTTTGGTTCGTTTTAAACTTATAAACAATACCTACATATAGCTATATCTATACAGATAAATAAAATGTAAGTGTCTGTTTGTAATTCCAAATTAATAGCTTATTAAAAAATGCATATGAGAATATATGAGGCACAACAAACAATATTAGTTTTTTCTCTATCTGTAAAAAAATCCCTTATCTTAGAGATTTCGTCTTTGGGTCTTGATCCTTCATACACTGTTAGTTAAGTAACTGATATGGCGGTAACTATCAAATATGAGTTTTATCTATAACTCTATAAGGTACATTTTTGAAGAAAAAACCACTCAATATCCTCTTCAAACAACAAGAAAGTCCTTCTCCTCAGGCGCATCTTGCCTATAGTTAACGCGAATATGACGACACATGTGTCCGATGGCTTCGGCAGTGGGCACCACGGTGGCTGCCATGCAAGACTGCACCATAGTTCTTATGGACGCAAAGTAGATTTTCGCGCACCTCAAACACGGAGCCGTGCACCATATTTGCTGTGGAAGAAAAATGTTTATGTTGATTCTCTTAGTATGTGAACTGAAACAGACCAGACAAGATATAAGTTCTTAATACGCGCTGCTTAATACGATTATAGTTATCCAGGGGTATTATGATGTATTTTATTTATCTAGTAGCTGTGCCCTGCGGTTTCACCCGCGTAGATCTAGTTTCATGCTTCATGTCGCGGAACCCTAATATTTTTAATAAATAAAAGTAGCCATAGTTACTCCTTGAAACATCAGCTACCTGCCAGTGAAAGTCCCGTTAAAATCGGTTCAGCCGTTTCGGACATTACCCGGAACAAACAGACAGACAGACAGAGAAAAAGTTTTAAAATTGTTTTTTTATTATCAGTAGCGTGTATACTTTCATATGCATTTAGTGAAAAGCTGTTATTTTGGAATAATAAAATTGACACTTCAATTTTATTTATTTGTAAAGATATATATATATCTTTACAAATATATATATCTACATGATGCCTGTCTGAGTTTCTTGCCGGTTCTTCTCAGAAGGCTAGTTTCTGAACCGGTGGTAAATTTTCGACTTTCATAAGTGCCTTACCAGGGCCTTAACTGAATAAATATTTTTCATTTTCATAACTGACAATTTTCCCAAGTACGATTTTCCATGAAACTTGTTACTTGCCAAAGTTTGTTTCAAATATAAGACTTACCTCAAAGGCGAGACAAGCGAAGCCACAGCCCAGCATAAGCGCGCACGGGGGCGCAAATATAACCGCCAAGACCGTGTAGCACCAGTTGCGAGTGTGTCGGAAGCACGCGTTACTGAGACGCCACGCACACTCAGGACTCCTGGCCCCTTCAGGCTCACCTATTATGTCGTCCCATACTATCTGTAATGATTTTCAGTTGTTAGTCTACCTGTATTTCCATAATTAATGTGTTTCAAATGACTTTGAATGAATACAGGGGGCCTACCATCATCGGTTTAAGCAGAGCGTAATCACGAACTTCTGAGCTTTACATTTTGGTACCGTAAAATAAAACGCCAAAGCGAAGAAGTTTCTAATACGCGATGCTTTAACGATCATAGTTGGCCCCCAGGTGTGGTAACACTTTTCATCGAAGATAATATACGTGTCAACGTAATATATGACTAATCTGTCGCGATGCATTTACTTATATTATATGCTTAAGTACTTACCTGTGTTTTAGAATACCTACTTTTAAAGTTTTTTTCGCAAAATAGTGTTCTGTGCAGGAGCGAACACGTGACGTTATTTATACGGTTCTTTAACCAAACACACAGTTTTTATTATATAGATAGGTTTGAATGAAATTCATAGATAGTTCAAATGTTATGTGACATAGATTGAATATTATATTATTATTATTGTAGTTAATTTTCGTAGGTGGTTTAAAGTAAGATACTATGATAACCTCCCTATGCGTTAAAAAAGTATATTAAGTCCATACACCTACTTACTTTAGTTTGTTGTGACGGATATGACGTAACGGCCCCAAATAGAACTTTCCAATCAATCGTAGGGTGCTTTACATGTAGGTAGGTATATTTATAACAGCCTTCGATCGACATTATAACCGACAAGTTATATTTAACCTTCTCTATTGAAGTTTACAGTTCGGCAGAACGTGTCAGTATGTCAATGTCGTAGATAGTTCCATTTATTTGATTCAATGCTTAGAGCAGTAGCAATGTTGACTTGGGTCAGGACCCACTGGGCCCACCCAATAGCCAGGATTTGGCTATGGTATCCCCTGCCTGTCGTAAGAGGTGACTAAAAGGGGGCCGGAGTGGAAGCCTTGATCACCGGTGCGATCTATCAAAATACCCTGAGTCTCCCCCTAAGCACGGAGGGGCCACCGGGGGGGTGTTAGTGCGGTAAAAATCCCACATATCCCGACCTACCTCTTCTAGGGCGGGAGTCAGGGAAACTGCTAGGCCCCCGCATATTCATCCCCTAGAATAAAAGTTGAGAGTATGTGTGGGCACAGGGTGTGAATTTCAGAGGACGAGTGGGTCCTGACCCGTTGACTTTCATCAGAATACACTTAAAAAACACTCCTATGTATACATGGATAGGAACTTAGATTTTATGATGTCTTTAAAATTCTCACCTTCCGGTGATCACGTACCATCAGGTGGTCGGTATCCTTCTTAACCACTTTAGTAATATGAAAAAGTCTTAAAGCTAATGGTAGGTTGTAGCTTAGAATTATTTCTTAGGTTGAATAATTAATACTTGCGAACAAAACACGAAAGAAACCTCTGACCAGACTTTACTTATATGTAGCTATAAACGTAAAAAGGGCAGTAATATGTAGGTGTAAGAAAAACAACCTGCTATGCCGTGACCCTTTGAACTTTGATTGCATGGACACGCGATGTCCAGAAATGTTTTTTCCTATTTCAACTGATGTAACTAAATAATAGCCGTTGTTAACATCTGACAGTTATCGTGTTATATATTTTTAAGCGTTTATTTAGAAGTAAAATTCTCTCGCGCTTGCGCACAGGATAACAGTAACATCAGCTATCTGCTGAAAAAACAAGTTAATACCCGTTTTTAAAACTAGTTATGCCCCGCGGTTTCACCCGCGTAGTTTTAGTTTCATGGGTGTCCCGCAGGCTTTGTTTTTTAAATAAAATTAGCCTAGAACACTCCTTGAAACATCAGCTATCTGCCAATGAAAGTCCCGTTAAAATCCATCCAGCCGGTCACGCGTGATGCCGTGACCAAGAGAAATAGGGATTCATTTTTTATATAAAAAGATTACTATCCCCAAAAAAGACACACAGACAGAAAAATTATGATCAAAGAAATAGGTTTATTGCAGCAGATTCGCAAATACAATAGCGAATGAAATAAATATAGTCCAATGCGTGTTTTGATATGTTAAGTAACGTTGTTAGTGTAATAAAGTTAATTGTTCTACTGGGCGTTGAGAAATGACGTCAGCCAGAATTTAAATTAATAGCTTTACGTGTCACAGACACTAAAAGAAAATACAAACTACTTGGAATCAATTTTCTTTTGTTTTTTTCAGCACTCAATCAAACTTCTATTTCTCCTATGTTATGTATAGTCCATGCATAAAATACCGAATAGAATTATTAGGAAAAAGTTAATGTTGTGTGGGATTCAGTTGATGGGTTTATTATGCATAACAAGCTTTTAGCCGTAACTTTGTCTGTGTAGTGAAAAAATCACTACCAACTACTCATATCTTATATTGTGTCTTTTCTCGTCAACGCTTCGAATTTCAGCCAAATCGGTTTTGCAGCTTAAGCCTGAAAATATAACAGACACACTAATACATTTATAACCAAATTTATCCGTGCCTCGGTGAGCACGTTAAGCCGTCGGTCCCGGTTGCCAATTTAACATCTTTGGCAATCGTTACAGGTCAGTCAGAGGCCTAAGAAAGTCTGACAACTGGTTTAACCCAGATTAACGATTTTCCTCGAAAAAGGGGTTGCGAAGGTCAGATGGCAGTCGCTTCGTATAAAAATCAGGTGATCAGCCACATCGGGTTGAATCAAGTGCTGACCCCAAATACATGGGATTAAGGCCAGGGAGATGATGATGACATTTATACACATTTAATCACTGATAAACAAATTTTTCTAACATTAGTTCTTAGTTCATTCAAGTTTCCACAAGATAAATCAACTTCTGTTTTTCCTAATTTTCTCGGTCATCATTTTCAATGTTACTTTTCTCTGAAAATTGTAGGTACCTATTCCACATAATCAGAACATTTAAGTTATTGAATTTAAGTAAGTGAACCTGCGAGTTTCATCAATTTTATTTAAAAGCAGTTTAATAGTTTTTGCAACTTATATGCATTCTCTCATACTTTTCCCAGCCCCGGAAAGGCAGTTATATCTATACAGATAAATAAAATTGAAGTGTCTATTTGTAAATCCAAACTAACAGTTTTTCACTAAATGCATCTGAAAGTATACACGCTACCGACACTAAAAAACCAAGTTATAATTTTTTTCTCTGTCTGTCTGTCTGTTTGTTCCGGGTAATCTCCGAAACGGCTGGACCGATTTGGGACTTTCACTGGCAGGTAGCTGATGTATCAAGGAGTAACTTAGGCTACTTTTATATATTAATAATATTAGGGTTCCGCGACAATAAGGATGAAACTAAATCTACGCGGGTGAAACCGCGGGGCACAGCTAGTTTCTAATATAAAGGCAGTTATTATTCTTCTTTATATTTGTTTAAAAAATGAGTATGACGTAAACTCTATAATAAGTACATAGGTACCTGAATATTTACACACACGTCGTTAAGTGTACAGTGTCCCCTGACCTTCAAACAATTTAATAACCCCTCACCGCCACCAAGTACAATTGCCACCGCGGTATGGTAATAAGTTCCGGTGGGAAAGTTATTTTAAGTATGTTAACCCTATTTTGCATTTTTGCGGACTTAATCGTAATGTCTTTGCGTGCTACTTTAAACATGAACACAATAAAATGGTCAAAAATATATTAAATAAGGCATTTTAATATCACCGTTTGTTTCAATAGCTTGAAGTTGACTAGAAGCACAATAAAAGTTACTCCTTCATATTATTTTTTCTGTGATCTACGGGAGTCGCATGCCGGTAATCTCTGAGCCATCAGCCTTAGCTTCACAAAATGTATCCCAAGTTCTAACGTACTGCCTCTCAACTTCATAATTAAAACCGATATTAGACTATACAGTTTTTTTATAAAAGGTGCCTAATAAGCATACAGTAAGAGAAGGAAAAACGGCGAAGCTAAGTACTCCATGGAACACTGGCGACCGTACTCACCGCAGAAAAATAACCGAGGTAGTTCTAATCCCGTTATTACCTACGTCTACAAACCTATATTTTAATTTATTTTTCATCCCACCATCTCGGAAAGAGTATTTTTAATCTTCAATATCTGAGTGGAAAAGCCGTTTTTATTCTCTAGAGGATAAAGTAAATTGAATTTAGAACATCGTGTGCACTAAGTTTGTGAATTAAAAAAAACATTAAACCTATTTACTGCTACCTCTATGGTGCCGAATATATCATACAACTTTTTTTAATTTGTTAAAAACTCAGACTCGGAACCTTCTTGGTGTTCTTTTTTCAATTTGCTTTGTACGCGGTTCTTTACGCGGCATTTTTTCACGTCATTGTTAAACCTTATATTAAAAACAAGAAACTTGAAAACAAGTGAAAATACTAAAATGAGTGATTCTAACGACGAGGAAGATTGTTTGACGCCAACAGAATTGACTGAAACTGTTAATAATGCGCAAATGAGCTTTCTTCCTCAACAATCACGCGAGAAGTATTTAAAACAGTACGATATGTTCAACACGTGGCGACTAGCAAAAGGAGCCAAAATAGTTTAAAGATTATTCTGTAATACTTACCTGTCATAATGTAGTAATTAATACCTAAACTGAAATAAAAGTGTACCTATTTTGTGATTGTAAACTTTTTTTTTTTGCATTTAGTCATTTCCTCGCTGAGGTGGAATGAAAAGTTACGTGTTGCACTCGAGTGCAAAGATTTTTCACCTCGTGCTCTTTTGATTCCCTCGCTAACGCTCAGGATTCTAATTTTGGACACAATTCTAGAATCCTTCGCTTGCTCGGTCATCAAAATTGAACACGCGTGTTACCTACAATTATAATTTTATCTTTGTTTTAATTTAATTTTTTATTATTGTTATATGTATTAAATGTTCGTAATTTAAACTAATTCAAGTTATTAATTGCTAAATAATAGGTGCGACCGAACATGCGTATAAAATAAAAGAAAAATCTTTCTTACTTTCTATACTACTAGCAGATCTCACGCGGTTTCACCCATGTAGTTCCCGTTTCCGTGAGAATACCGAGATATAATATAAGTAGCCTATATAAATCAGTAATAATATAGCATACAAATGGCGAGAGAATTTTTAAAATCGGTTCAGTACATTTTGCGCTAATTCGTTACAAACATACATACAAATCTTTCCCCTTTATAATATTACTAGCGACCCGCCCTCACTTCGCTTCGGGACGTTGTTTTAAGACTATTACAAATCGTTGACTTCCGTCATTCTTTTATTTACATTTATAAACCATCCACTTCAATCACTCTATCTATTAAAAAAAAACCGAATCAAAATCCGTTGCGTAGTTTTAAAGATTTAAGCATACATAGGGACAGAGAAAGCCAATTTGTTTTATACTATGTAGTGATGATAACTTTCATAACCATCAAAAATCCTTACCTGTACATGCTGGTTCAAATTGTTGGGATCCCGGTCCTCTAACGCCTCTCGGGTCCCCTCCGGCTTGTTGGTCATTCGTGCTAACCGTTGCGGATTCGGTGCAAAATTGCCCGGAGCGGATACTGGCTCCGGGATTTGTGGTAAAAACCTGCCTTTGTGGTCGCAGGCAATGCAAACTCTTGACGTTGAACGGGTTAACTTGGGGACGGCTGCGCCCCCGGAACTGAGTGGCACGTCCTCAAATGCCACGGTGCTTTAGAGGGTTTAAAAGGTTATAATCTTTATATATAAATAGCGTGTGTATGCCACTGAACTCCTAATAGGCTGGACAGATTGGAATGATTTTTTGTATGTGATTTGATGGCGCACTGGATGGTTTAGATTCACAAATCACCTCGGCAGATGGCGCTGCAGTTGGTATACAGGATAACGTCTGTCAGGTCCGCTAGTTTGATTTATATTTTTATAGCTTTGTATTTTAAATATTAGCGTCAATATAGTTTGGACGTTTTTTGTAGCGGTTTGAATTACTTGAATTTTTAAGGGATTTCTTTTTGTGCCTTAAGTTTTTATAATGGTAGGTAATATCACTTTTCTAATTGATTTCTATAAGCTACTTATTAGTGTTTGTTTTGAATGATATCTGCGTTGCAGCGTTATCAATTAAGTTTTGTTAATCTTACATCAACAAATTTGAAGAATTTTTTTTTTTTAGAAACGTACGTATTTAAATGTCTTTGAATTACTTAATTTTTTCTTCAATTCTACACTGCAATTATTAATTCAACGAAGTACAATGTGAAACTCGTAACAATTTTCAGCCAGAAAACACCGCACGGCCTAGAATCAACAATCAAACTGAAAGCATTTGAAAGCTTGCCTGAAGCACCCAGCACCCTTTGCGCATGTCTTATTTAGAAGAGAACATTGAACAGCCTTCTATCCAATGCGCGCTTCCAATAACATTTGCAATTGTATTACTACCAAAACCAGTATTGTATGAGACGTTACAATTTGGGTAGTTTTGGATTTTTTAAGTCTTAGATGGACATTAAGAGCATTGACCGGCAAATTACTTTTCAGTTGGTCAGTATAATGGTGTTTTTTCACATGTTACTGTTATTTACAGTGTATTCCACGAAGGGGTAGGCAGAGGTATTGTAATAACAACACCCACTTTTCACCGAAGATGATTAAGTGAAGACGTGACAGGGGGCCTACTCGTTTTCTCTAAAAAACGAAGCTTCGGCCGAAAGTTCGCAAAGTTCCTACCACGGTTCTTGTTCGTTCTAAAATTACGTCCTAACTTGGTCCACTAGGAAATTATTTGACGTTTATATATTCTAACCATACTTTAATTTAATAATCAAACGATTAAAAAATGTAGTTTGATAAAAACAAAGCGATATTGATACTACGTTTGGTTTTCGTTCGTTTGCGAAGATTCGTTTTCGGAGAAAGAGAGTAGACCCTCAGATAGTGAGTCTATTTCCGTCTCAGGCACTATACATACGACTTTGAATTACTTCTCAGCATATGCAGGTTTCCTCATGATGTTTTCTTTCACCGTAAAGCACGTGATGTGAAATCACTTTACATAAGTTTTAGAAAAACTCATCGCTGGGATTAGAACTTGCGTCATTTGCGTAGCAGGCGACTGCTCAAACCCCACGGCCAGCACGGCTCTGTAGGTATAATGTTATTAGCCAAGGGCCTGGGGCCCAACCATGAGCTCTTATTGCAATGTTAATTCAGTTGTGTGACAGATGTATGCACGTCATATACATCTGTCTCATAAATGAGTGAAACTATCATGGCAATAAGAGCTCATGGTGAGGCCCCTGACTTTATGTTTCGTTTTAATTTAGCGAACCTCATGATATTTCCAGGTGCACGCAAGAGCCAGGAGCGCTCAGTGTAAATAGCGGGAGTAACTGTGCATGTATTTAATTCACGTCGCGCCATACAGACAGACAGGGGCACTTATAGAATGTCTATTCCACATTCAAGGTCAGCGCTCAGAGCTGGTGACGACATTTAAAAAAAAACGTTAGTTACTCAGTCACTCGAAAACCGCTATCATCATCATCGTCCTCCTGCCCTTATCCCATGTTATTTGTGGTCGGCGCAATGTGTTCTTCTCTTCCATTTATCTCTATCAGCCGTCATATCTGTATTCACTCCCATTCTAGTCATATCATCTTTCACACAATCTTGTAACCATCCACATTCATAAACAAAACTTTTTTGGCAACATTATCCTCACCCCTCCGCATAACATGTCCATACCACGACAAATGTTTATTCTTCAACTTGTCAGTCACTGGCGCTACTTTCAGACTTCGCCTTATAAACTCATTCCTTACCTTGTCCAATCTCGTTACGCCACACATCCATCTCAACGACAACACAACAACTCGAAAACCGCTATACGGATTTGAATAAGGCTTAGAGAGCGCATGGGAAAGGTAATAAAATTATAGGATATTTTAAAAGTATTTATTATATACATGCACCTTCAAGTTATATACAAAGTTATATTTAAAGTATATAGCGTTTTATACGAAGCGATTGGATACACGATAACATATAGTACTAAACACTTCTATCACTTATAATTAAATATTACATTTAAGTTACGTTACTTAATATGTATACACATTTGAGCGTTCGATATAACTGTTTACAGATTCACAGTTAAAAAAGTATTTATTTTGTATATTGCACCATTGGAGTAAACTTTAAAAAACAAATAAAAAATAAGCTTAAAAAATATAATGTGCATTTTCAAACGTAGCTTAGTTGAAATATTACAATTTTATTGACAAAATATATTAGAAAGATATACGAGTACATGGACTAATTTGATAACAATAGTATTATTATTATAGATAGTTTAAACTTCAAAGGATAACATAACCTTGAACAAAATAAAATGCTGGCTTGAAAGCCAACACTAAAATATGGAAGGAATTTTTTTAAAGGCATTAGATTTTCGGATGTAGTATACAGACGTAACATCAAGCTATAATATTCCATTATAATTTGACCGTGTATTGTACTAGCTTTCCTTATAATGACAGGGACCTTACCATGAGCTCTTATTGCAATGATAGTTTCACTTATTTATGAGACAGATGTATATGTCGTGTATACATCTGTCACTGTCGCACAACTGAATTAACATTGCAATAATAGCTCATGGTTGGGCCCCTGGTCAGTTTATAATGGACATGTATCTAAGCTGATGTTTTGCGTCCGAATGTGCGTGTGTGTGCCAGCTGAGTTTCTTGCCGGTTCTTCTCAGAATATAGTTTATAGTTTTCTCCTTCACACTTATTAAAAATAGCGTAAATAAAATATATTTGTCACATTCTAAAAAAATCAATGTAAGCAATGCATTCAGTTCGCGTGGTCACTTTAACCCGGTCACGGCGCACCTCGGTCGTTTGTGGCCCGTGCTATACTTGGTATAACAATTCTTTATTATGATTGATCGACTGAAAAGGTTACCACCCGTGTTCAGGCAGCGTGGCACAAATTAATTAATAAGACCTACTGGGCTTTTGAATATGAAATGTCGCGTTCTACGAACCAATATTTCAGCAGCCGTTAACAAAATAAGTATGGAAAGAATATTAAAGTTTTATGCAAGCACCTCTATTTTACCATATATATATACTTGATTATCAATTCCTATACATTCCTTTTTTGCTGCGTTAAGTCATTAAACATGTGGCCACAAAATAATTTTTTTTTTTTGGAATAACTTTTAATCTATACATCTATACAGATAAATAAAATTGAAGTGTCTGCTTGTAATACCAAAATAACAGCTTTTCAATAAATGCATATGAATGTATACACGCTACTGATACGAAATACCAAGTTTTAAAATTTTTCTCTGTCTGTCTGTCTGTCTGTTTGTTCCAGGTAATCTCCGAAACGGCTGGACCGATTTTAACGGGACTCGCACTGGTAGGTAGCTGATGTTTCAAGGAGTAACATAGGCTACTTTTATTTATATTTATATACAGTATAATATTAGGGTTCCGCGTACAATAATGCAACTTAGTCTACGCGGGGCATAGCTAGTAAAAAAATAAAAATTGTGATTAATAGCTGGATTTTAATTCATTTAATTAGTAATATTGATAGAGGTGTTGTTTGAAAATCAGTTTTATTAAACTGGGTATAGAAACAAATTAAATTAGAATTAATATAAGTTTAAGTCTACTTAAAGCTTCAGTTCGCTTACAATGGAAGACAAGAGCTTAGTATTTTGTAATAAAAATTCTTATATTAAAATTAATAATAATATGAATTATATTTAATATATTGCTTATTTTTATGACAATAATAATTAAATACAGAATCATTAATTAAAGCGCCTACGGAGTCAATATTACGTATTTATGTGCATTATTTCTACAAAATACACGATAATATATCGTTATAGTTAATTAAAAAATGTTACAATTCTAAAAAAGATATTCAAGACTTAAGAATATAATTCTAATTAAACTCTATTTCGTGAAATAAATATGATATTAGTAAATTTTACCAAATTCGTATTATGATTAAAAAATAGACATTTATATTCTGACATTTATTTAAAATAAAAAGAAAGCTAAAATGGAATTAACTTTTTCCATCAGTAATTCCGTGTCCATTTGACCTAAATATGTTGAAAGGCACCCATTAGCGTGGTCTACAATAGGTACAACGCCGCACCCAAATGCTTGTTTGGTATAACATTTTCCACTTCCGAAACTAAATCGACTCACTTCCTTTGTGTAGGTTTTAGGGAGGAAAAAAGTATTGTAAGGGCTGTTTACACGAATTGACTTTTGAAATCTGTAGATTTTAATGTGGCATAACGATTTTTAGATATTATTATTCCAGGCCAAATAAGGTTATGAAGATTGGCTATCTAATTTTCATGTTTGATTCTTACGTAGCTACTTCTTAGTGCAATAAAAAATTACTTTCAACTAATAACAGTAAATATCAAGTTGCAATTCGGGAATAAAGGTGACGTCACGAGCTATGAGCGTTCAACGAAAATATTGGGGTTAACTGCGCATGTATTTATGACATACTCATAAAATGACTACTGCGTATGCAATGTCAGCGCTCATAACTTGTGACGACACCTGTGTAACTATTATATCGTGTCATAATAATAAAATGTCCAATCAGCGTATGACAAGGGGTGTCCGTGGAGGTCCCGTGGGCCGCAGTGTTGGGACTATTGGTGCGTCATCGGGGTCTTCGGTCATTGTGTCCCTGAGGCAGGAGAGGGTAAAATATGACAATTATACAGTTCGCTAAAGGTCAAATTGTATTAAATGATACTTAGTAAGGTTCTAGAAATATATGTTGGTTCTATCGACAAACAAACCTACAAGTTGTTTAGCTTCACTGATCAATCAATAAGCAACTATGCTACTACGTATGATAAATATTATTGGGACTAAAAAAAACTTTTACTAAAAACCAAAAGCTGCTTATTTCAATTAAAAGATTTCATCTTTTAAAATGCAATACAAACAACATTATTGGTACTAGAACAGCTTCAATAATTTTGGAACTGTAATATTAGTTGGCAACATATTAAGTTCACCGTCCCATGTATTGCATTTGATTCATGCTAGCATCTCTTTTCTTGGAATCACATGCGACCCATAGTATTTAGCATGCATTTTACTACTGAGATACAGGTTAATGACATCTAGTTACAATATACATCACAATTTTAAAATTATAGCTAGTACTACAATAAGAGATTACTTGAAATATGAATCGCGATCGAAAATAATCAGTATATTAATTTTAATTTTGAATGTATTTAACACTACGGCCGGCAAGAGTGGTGGCCGGTTTGAGTTTGAATCCCAGCGGGGGGGCCTGTATCAATGTATTTATCTAATCAAATCAAATCAAATCAAAAAGTTTTATTCAATATAAGGGACACTTGGAACACTTATTGAACGTCATTTCTCTTACACTAACTTAGGTTAATTTACTACTGTTTCCAAATGTAAGCCTGTCAGGAGAAGAAACGGCGAAACAAACTCCCCGGTTTTTTTTTACATGTGTCCCTTCTATATACATAGGGTTGTTTAAGTAGATTTTAATGTAAGAGTGAGCAACTCATTGCCATGCTTGGCTATCATCAATATACTCAGTTACACTATAATATTATGCTTTTTCACAATGTTTCTGTTTGATGATTGCCTTAAAACTTAAAATTGGTAGTTCACACATTTATAATAGTATTTTATTGAAAAAGCGTATACTTTGCCCCACAAAAGAGTTATCTAAAAACTTATTTGCAGTGATTTCACACCACGTTCTTCACAGTGAAGGAAAACATCGTGAGGAACCTTCATTTATCTGAGAAGTAATTCAAAGATGTATTTATAGTGCCTGAGGCGGCGACAGACTCACCATCTGTCACATTGGCTTAATCATTTTCGGTGTAAAGTGGGTGTTGTTATTACAACACCTCTGCCTATCCCTTCGGGGAATACATGCGTGAGCATATGTAGGTATGTATTAACTACTGCGGTTAGTATGGAGAAGGTTAATGAATCATTCAAGAGATATCTTAAGTTTACACCAGCGGGTTCTAACTAAATCAGTAAGCTTATAAGCACTCACCTTGTAGGGCGCAAGCCGGTTAAGGGTTAAATAGCTCTAGGTACGTCGGTCACATCACCACCTTGGGAACATCAATACATTGTTAATCTAGTATCTGAACTAATCAACCAATTACTACGCGCGGTATTAAACAGGTTGGTTGGTTAGTCCCGATTTCAAACTATTTCTAAAAGCTGTCAGGCTTACTAAAATCATGCGTTCTACTGAATTAATATTCTTAAGTATATTAATAATAATTTATAAATTAAGAATGTAATATGTTTAGTTAAATTGGTCACTTAGGTATTCACAACATCTAAGGAATTTTGTTTCCTTTTTCATATTTTTTTTTAAGTATATGTCTAAATATTTATACTGATGGTTTTCAATAATATTAATTATCTCTAATTAATCTTTGAGTCAGCCTAAAGATGACACTATTGTGATCCCATACAAATCTGAGTTTACGTCGACGTGATGACTTGTGGCGGCGATTTTAAGAAAACTCGCACTAGGCACTCTGATCGTCACAGAGTCCTGGGGGCCTACTCGCTTTCTCCGAAAAACGAAGCTTCGGCCGAAAGTTCGCAAAGTTTCTACCACGGATCTTATTCGTTCTAAAATCACGTCCGAACGTGGACTGCTAGAAAATTCTTTGACATTCTATATTTTAATCCTACTTTGACAAAAGTATTAAACGAAAGAAAATTGAAATTATTACTGAAACCACGTTTAATTATGGTTCGTTGACGAAGTTTAGTTTTCGGAGAAAGAGAGTAGACCTCCTGCTACATTTGTCGATTCGTGGTCTCTAGAACTCGTGTAGTCGTAGTTACCTGATCTTAATAGGTTGTCGTAGTGAGAGCTCGGAGCCGGAGGTGGAGGGCGAGCGTGTGGCGGAGAGCAGGCGCGGCGGGCGCGGCGTGCGCGGCGACCGGCCTCGCGCGAACTCTAGTCGGTAGTTGTCTGATCGGGGACTGCCGCTGAACGCCTCCACTTCCCCACCCGCTACAAAATTCATAATTCAATATTTTTTTGATCAACATAAGGGACAGTTGGAACACTCATTGAACGTCATTTTTTTTACGCAAACTTAGTCAAAGTCAAAAGTCAAAGTCAAAAATATCTTTATTCGATTAGACTTTCACAAAGTACTTTCAAATCGTCAGAATGACATTAATTTACAGGATTATACATGCTGCCGCCAGGTTCGGAAGGTTGTTTTTACTGAGAAGATTCTGGCAAGAAACTGAGTAATTACTCTTTACTCTTAGGTTCATTTACTACCGTTTTTAAATGTAAGCATGACACATTATACAAATTACTCTAGAAACTTCGAATAAACAGTTAAGTAGATATAATAAAGAACCAGTAGGCCTAGACAAAGTTACATGCACTCGCTTGCGATAATAGAAACGATGCAACATTTATGGAAATAACATAAGTCAGGCACGTGATATATATATCTAGGCCTACCAAGATGCAAATCCAATCGCTAATGTCTTTGAATACATACACGTACATACGTTATGCACGTTATTAAATTTTTTATTGTAACATAATGCATCATCAAAATCTTATTATCATCTCATGATTTTTGTAATTTACTAAGCTAACACTGTAGTATCAAATTAAATAATCTGGTTTCTCTCAATGTACACAATTAGAGAAAAGGTAGATGTACAATACAATAATAAGGTACCATGTATTTACTGAGAAGACTGAGGGGTTAGCTGTACTCTGTCATTTTATTACAAAAATCTTAATATGTGCAAGTTTATCTTAGTAGGTAGGTATTAACTGACCGTTGTATCCGCCATGTGAAGCGATGGGCATATTGGCGCAGGCGGGCGGGTGCGCGTGCGCCGAGCCCAGCGCGCCGGTCGCCCAGTCGCGGTATACTCGCGTGCCCTTCTGCGTGTGCCACTCTGACAGCTCCACGCTGCGGATCTGGAAAACACATATATACAAAGCTATTAGCCGCTGTTAAAGCTTGTTTTCGGCTAATGTCAATGCTTTTTGGCAAAATGTATGTTGTGGGTGTCGGTCACACGTCTTGACTTGCTACTAAGTAAATTTTCTTAAATTTTCTTAGCACTCCATTAAGACCGTCAATCACTGATCTCTACTTAGTGTACAAATACGCTAGACTTATTAGGTAACGAATGCGCCTATCTGTCAAACCTCGAATTTGTTGCGGATACCCTGGCGGTGTACCTAATTATGTATTAAAATAGTCAGTCCAGCGTATACTACTATATAAGAAAGAGATCATAGTAACTAATTCAGTAATAAGGCCGGGGTGCTCCATTAGTCTTTATCTTCTCACCGGCGTAGAGCTCTTGCTTCTGCCGCTGATCTCTGAGGAAGCGTTGCTGTGTCGCTGTTTGTCGCGCGTCCGCTCCGGCGCCGGAGACTCCCGACACGAGCCGTCCGGTTCATCTCTCGTCTGGAAAGATACCTGTGTATTTGATTACATTGTAGGCGTTTGGGTACACAAACATCCTCTTATTAAACCAGGACATCTATTTCCTGACATAAAACCCTGAATCTTTGAATAATTGCAATTTATTTATCAAAGTCAAAGTCAAAGTCAAAAATATCTTTATTCGATTAGACTTTTTACAAAGTACTTTCAAATCGTCAGAACGACATGGATTATACATGCTACTGCCAGGTTCGGAAGCTTGCTTTTACTGAGAAGAACCTGGCAAGAAACTCAGTAATTACTCTTTTAAAAATATTATACAATTTTTAAAGACAAAGTAAATCACTTGAGAAATGTAAGCCCATGGACACAGTTCCAATGCACAAATGTCAATAAAAATTAACATAAAGAAAAGTCTAGTAGTTGTACTTATATCTAAATGCGTAGCTTGAGATGACCAGCCCCCACAAGCAGCACCTGTTCACAAGTATGACGAGAATGCCAGCCATCGCCCTCCTCAACCATTATAGAGGGAAGTGAGCGAACCGTCATCCTGACGCCGCCGCAAGCAAAGGCATTTTAGTGAGCATGACAACTCAAGCCAGTCAAGACAAAAATCAAACATAATATTAAAAAGAAATTGTTGCATAAGTACAGTGTCCATGAGACTACTTACAATATTTATCTAGTATTACATCATTCCAAGTTTCCTTATCACACATATAATCACTAACTGTATAATAACCCTTTTTAAGTAATATAGATTTAACAGTCTCTTTAAATTTATCAAAGGGCAAGTTTACAATATATGCAGGTAATTTATTATAAAAGCGTATACTTTGCCCTAAAAATGACCCCTGGACTTTCTGCAAGCGGTGTGTAGGTACTACTATTTTATTTTTATGTCTTGTGTTGACATTATGTACATCACGCTTCTTTTGAAAAGAATTAATATTTTTATGTACAAGTAATAAGTTTGCAAAAATATACTGCGAAACCACTGTTAAGATTCCTATTTCTTTAAATTTTTCCTTCAAAGATGCCGTTCACAGATATCATTGACAAATGACCTTTAGTCTAGTAGAGAGTAGAGGCGTAGGGGCCAACTATGATCGTTTAAGCAGCGCGTATCAAGAACTTCTTAGCTTTGACATTTAATTTTACGGTACCAAAATGAAACGTCAAAAAGCTCAGAAGTTCTTAATACGTTCTGCTTAAACCGATGATGGTAAGCCCCCAGCACGTAATTTAGAGCTGCTTAATTCGGAATCGCAGCCAAGTAGTCTACAGTGCTCCATTGAAAAAGAGTGAGATCAAGTAACATCAAGTAATACTTGATGTTATTATGCAGACAAAGCAATAAGGAAAAGCAAGCGAAATTTATGATTGCGAAATTGAATGTAGTGTAGTAGTTTAATCTAATAGAGACGTAACGGGATCTTCAGATTCAAATTTAGGGCTGCCAAAATGGAAAATACAGCCAAATTCTTTCTCTCTTCAAAAATCAAAAGTCGGGATCATGTGCTAGAAATACTTGATGTTAATTGGCGCAGCGATATCATAATTTATACGGTCGGCAACCTACCTTAGAGTTGTGTGTAGAAGAGGGCATGCTGGCAGCCCCGCTGCTGACCAGTCTCAGTTGTTGCCTGATGTTTGCCTTCTCTCTCGCACGCTTCCTTTGGAATTCTTCTTCCACTCTGGAACATTACAAAAAATTGTGATAAAGTGAATGGTCAGCACTCTTTTCGCTAACATATGACAAGGGAGCTGAAGGTTAATTGACGGTCACTTTGTAAAATCAGGTGATCAGTCGTATCGGGTTGAATCAAGTGCTGACTGAATAATATATGGGAAGCACAAGCTAGGGAAATGATAATATATTATGACAAGTTTAATTGAGAGTCCGTCGCACATACGTGACTCCTCGGACGTCGACGGCTTCTTCATGATTTATTTTCCTCTTTGTTTATTCTTATTGATCATATAACTTAGAATGGTCCATAAAAATGCAGGATTCAAGTTTATGAACCCAAAAAAAAAGAAATACAGACGGGAACTATGAAAGTGTAGGTAGGTTCTCCAGCCGATTTGGTACTCAATGTTGTTTTTCTAAAAGTGTTTGTCCTCTCGCAATTACCTCCTCATGGCCTCCAATTCGGTCCTTCTCTGCTGTTCCTTAAGATCGGCTTCCTTTGACAGCTTCTCAGCAAGTCTTCGTCGCTCGAGCTGCCTCACTGTCGACTGGAAGGTGAATCTCTTGCCTTTGCTGGGGGCGGTGGTGCGCTGTAACAACAATACAAATTGATTACACAATTTATACATGAGAGTTCAATTAATTTAATCGCACAACATACGAAAGCTTTATTATATACTAGCTGTGCCCCGCGGTTTTACCCGCGTAGATTTAGTTTCTTGCTTCATGTCGCGGAATCCTAATATTTTTAATAAATAAAAGTAGCCTAAGTTACTCCTTGAAACATCAGTTACCTGCCACTTAAAATCCCGTTAAAATCGGTTCAGCCGTTTGAGAGATTACCCGGAACAAACAGACAGACAGACAGAGAGACAGAGACACAAAAATTTTAATAATTGGTTTTTCAGTGTTTGTAGCGTATACTTTCATATGCATTAAGTGAAAAGCTGTTATTTTGGAATTTAAACAGACACTTCAATACACACACTAAGTATGTATAGTGCCGGACGAAGATAGACTCACCACCTATCAGCGCTCATTACTCGTGACAGTACCAATACAAGTTCGTTGGACTGGCTATACCCGTCTACTTATTTTGATTCGCGCTATTCTGGCACTGTTGTTATCGGAGTTATTAAATACGAGAGAATCGTAAATTTTTCGAAATAATCAAAAAATCTATTACATGCTTTCAATTTTTCTCGGTAACTGTACCGTGCACATGTTTTGGGGATTCAGCGTTCCCACGAATCTTAACACATTATCATAATTCAATTTACAGTAAACCGAGTCTCGCATTTGCTATTGAAGAAAGCCTTTCATAGACCATTCTTCAATACAGACAATGCTAGCGTTTATCGCGCTTCACACATTAACGTGAACACATCAGATGGTACATTGTGCTTAGAAAGTAAAAGTCGGTTTTGTATCATTGTAGGAAACCACGGTTTCTGAATTAAGGTGTGAATACATCACGCTATTTAGAGCGTGCGAACCGCAATGGTGTTAGTGTGTACTATGTTTATATATATAGTACTTAGCGACTGCCTGTGACTTCGACTATCTTGATGTAATGAAAAACTGATTATTTATTTACCCTGTATACTTAAAAGGGTGTTCCAAATATACTTGTAATTTTATAGTTGTTTTTCATAATAATTTATTATTATTTTAAACTAGCTGTGCCCTGCGGTTTCACCCGCGTAGATTTAGTTTCATGCTTTATTTCACGGAACCCTAATATATTTTCTTTAAAAAAGTAGCCTAAGTTATTCCTTGAAACATCAGCTGTCTGACAGTGAAAGTCCCGTTAAAATCTGTCCAGCCGTTTCAGAGATTACCCGGAACAAACAGACAGACAGACAGACAGACGGACAGACAGAGAGAGAAAATAAAAAAATAAAAGTGGTTTTTCTATATTAGTACTGTGTATACTCTCATATGAATTTAGTGAAAAGCTGTAATTTTGTAATTACAAACAGACAATTCAATTTTATTTATCTGTATAGATAAGTCTGTATAGATCTCTGTATAGATAAATCCTATGTTACTTCTAATACCTCCAAGAATATGTGTACAAAGTTTCATGATGATCGATTATATAGTTATCGCATGAAAGCGTAACAATCAAACTCACACATTTGTAATATTACTAGTAGGGATAGGATGAACAAATTGAAGCAGTCTCGAAGCAGGTTCAAAAGTAATCCTGGCGTAGGGACAAGGGATGAGCTCTCAATAGTGTATCTAATACTGGAAGGTCACACCATTTTTTTGAACTTTTAAAGACATAGCCAAACTACAATTTCGCACACAAAATTCATAAGAGGACCTTAATTTGAGATGAAGTTAGTTTCGAGCGACGTTGTTTCGGTCTACTTTGTAAATGCCTTAAGTATGGATACTCAAATTATGACTTTTTCTTAACGTTTATCAGCATCAAATGCTTTATTCATATCTAGCGCTGCAAACTCAATAAAATTATATGTTGTATAAAATACCTAATGACTATCCGGTAATTATGTGTAGGAAGCAGACGTCACCTGTGAATTATTATAGCGCGATGAGGATGTTAATATTCGCTAATTTGCAGATGGTAATCTGGTGCAGTGCATCCTTTGTTTAGCAACGCTTGCGTAACGTGTGTTAGATCATGGTGGGTTGAATTATCACTTTTTATAAATATCCTCCGTCCGTTATATCTAACTAGCTGGGCCCCGCGGTTTCACCCGCGTAGATTTAGTTTCTTCCTTATTGTCGCGGATCCCTAATATTAAAAAAAAATAAAAGTAGCCTAAGTTACTCCTTGAAACATCAGCTACCTACAAAAAGAAGACTTGAAAGTCCCGTTAAAATCCGTCCAGCCGTTTCAGAGATTACCCGGAACAAACAGACAGACAGAGAAAAATTTTAAAACTTGGTTTTTTAGTGTCAGTATCGTGTATACTTTCATATGCATTTAGTGAAAAGCTGTTATTTTGGATTTACAAACAGACACTTCAATTTTATTTATCTGTATAGATGTATAGATGTAAAAAATACTCGTGTCCGCAACACGTTAGTTACTTTTTAGTTACAAAATGTTGGGCCAAACCCAGCATATAGTTTATATATGTAAGTCATAGTTTATTATTTATGGTTTATATTTTACTCTTTCCTGTTCTCTTTTCTTTGTACACTCTTCTCGTGTCACCTATAAAATACGGTCTAAATGATTTATTTAACTTTTTCGTACAATTTCAATAACTTATTATCAAACCTAATTTAAATAGAAAACAGTAATATAACAAATTGTGCCCAGTGATAATGTAGCATTCTATTTCTATTTATTTATTTATTTATAATTTGAATATATAAACTTACAGCTATTGCCAAAGCGCTTATATATAAAACCAAAAGAGAATTATAATAGAGACAATTTACAAAAATAGATTCTCAAGCTCTGTATGAGCGACGGCAGTGAATCTACGATTACGTCAGCATCCTGGATCATGGCGACAAAGTCGTTGAGAAAACTTAGCGCCCGAGCAGTGGGACTGTTATTGGCGTGACAAGTACATAGCGCTGGAATGGCAAACAGTGGATGTTTTCGGCGGCTACCACCCCGTATATAATTTTGAGGAACAAATAAACTAATGCGCTCTGTGATTGATGGGTTATCAATTTTGTTACGCAGAAGCATGCAATAGTGAATGCCCAAGAACAACTTACGTCTGAATTCCAAGGTGTCCAGACCTACCATACCATTCACAAAGAGCGACGGGTAAAGGAATGGATAAAATCCAAATTTCCTTTTATAGAGGTATCGAGCAAATTTCTTCTGTATTTTCTCAATGCACTGTATGTACCTCTTGGCACTTGGATCCCAGGCGATTGAGCAATACTCTAATCTGCTGCGTACGAACGCATTGTAGAGCATTATAGCAACTCTAGGGTTAACAAATTGTGAACCGATGCGCATTATAAAGCCTAGGGACTTACTGGCCTGTTTGCATATTGATATTATGTGACTATGAAAGTCCAGCTTAGTATCCAGAGTCAAGCCGAGGTCTCGTACTTCATATATTCACTGTGTACGTGGCTTTAATAGGGGCACGCGCGCGGCTAAATGTCTGTATTGAAGGAATATGTATTTTTTTAATCTATGCCACTAGTTTTTTAAGTTTACTACTAACAATAATATAAATCTAGGTAACATAAGCAGGAAATAGTTAAACAAAAGAATAATTCGTACAAAATACTCTTGCATATACTTTTCAAGTTTTTTACAAACTAAATCTAAGTCTTTTTGATCTACTTAATGAAAAAAAACATAGCTGTTTTCCGTCTTACTCGCTTAAGTTTATGTTGGACCACTACCTACACTTTTGAATTTGAACGATACGATTTATTAATTAACGTATATGTCGGCGCCTCACCGGAGTTCGCCCCAGGATCCATTATAATCGTCAAGAAAAATAAGGAACACAGCAGGATAAATAATTATATTTCTTTAACAACCTTACTCTTCAACGATCAGCGAAAGAATGCCACATACTGCAACCTCGACTAACCAAGTTATTTAATTATTAATTACAAGACCACGTGTTTCACATTATTACAAAACTATTTAATATTAAGGTTTTATAATTCTAAAAACAATAAAACATTATTTTTATGTTAACTAAAGTCGAAATACATCTTAATTAGCTTAATTAGGTATTTTAAATAACAATATAAAATGAACCGGAAACACCCTATAAAGTTTACAGTTTTGTTACAAAAGTAAATCATAATTGTATTTTAAAATAAATTATTCAATAATTACAACAATATTAGATAATAATGAAACATTAATTAAACTTCTAATTTTACATAATTAACTTAACTCGTTTCTTAAAATAATACATACGGAAATCATACAGTAGTGTAAACACAACAAAAACATTAGTGACCCACTTAATTCATATTACAATACAAAATTATATAAATAGGAAATTCTACTTCGTTAGTACTTTTAATTAATTCTAGAATCTGAATTACAATTTATTATCCTAAATTTAAGAATTACATTATTACGAAAAGTAGCTAGTGTTGTTTCCTGTCTCAATTTTAAATTGAGACTTGTTTCCTACAATTGAAACTAGATGGCAGCTCGGTTGAGCGCGCCCATATATACGTATCTGAACAAACGAACCCAAATCTTATTAAAACAAACAGAAAACCGATCTTATTACTGAAAATTAATATTCACCGCGCGTCCGATCGAGGTCAACATTTCATTTGTTCACGCATTCAATTTGTTGTTCGATATTCATTGTTATCATTAAATATTTGCATAACATTAGAATAGTTCTACTTAGACAAAAGGCAGGAATATACTCATAATTTACTGATATGTGACAAACATATTTCCGTGTTTTGTCATCATAGTTCCACTGTGTGATAGTGACAGACTTATACACGTCATATACATCGGTCTCATAAGACAGATATATATATAGACTCTGTATAGTAAGAGTTCCACTATCATGGCAATAAGAGGTCATGGTAGTGCCACAGTTCCTTTTTTCGCCAATTTTACTGAGCTTTTGAGTTTGGCCATTATGCAATCCATAATGTTTATTTAATAAATGTTTTAAAATAAATTAATTATGTTGCTGATCACATAAAAGTATTATAGTTGAATTTAAACTTAATAAATTAATTTTCTACACAGTAGTCGAAAACTAGCTCACACTTCTAGGAAAGCCAGTTTTTGAACGAAAACTAGCAGAGGCCCTAGATTTGCAAAATAGGTTTTTTTTTACAAAAAACTAAAGTAAAAGAACAAGAAGAGAAGCAATAAAAGGATAAGATAACGCAGTAGTATGAGTTCATATCACACCACAAACCTAGCAACTCTGATAATTGGCACCACTTTTATTAATATAAAGTCCACAAAGACATCTCAACGACAAATTTGTTACAATTATAATGAATGTACATCATAAAGTAGTAGATATTACACGAATCCACCTGATGTACACCATAGTCCGTGAGCGAGTCATTCAACCAGCATGTCTCACGACTCCGCGTGCACTATCTAGATGCACGTGACATAGCGCGTATCTTAACTAACCGTTTAAATTGATTGTCATCTGCTTCAGAGCACTGAATAATCCTTTGTCTTTACGTTTTAAGGTTTTTTACTCTGTGAAGCTTAAATATATAATTGCTACACGTCACGAGGCGTCAGGACCCACTCGTCACCTGAAATTATCACCCTGTGACAACTCGTCCGCATACATTTTTGAGGTATCCACTGGTCCCCTGATCTATCTAAAGTACTAGGGCGGCAGAAATTTTAAGAGGTGGCTTAAAATATTTTCGACTTTATGTCTGTATCACAAAGTAACATTTATACCAGGAGACGAGTGGGTACCTTAAAATATATTAATAATTGTCTGTTCTCCTCCCGGGGGATCAATGAGCTGAATCTACAACTTTTATTCTAAGGTTCGAATATTGGGGGCCCAGTGGATCTTGGCCTGTCACGTGTTACGGGCGCTGATCTTGAATGCGCAGTAGTCATTTTATATGTCTGTCTGTATGGCGCGACGCGAATAAAATAAATGCTCATTTGCCCTACTATTTTCTCTGATCGCTCTTAACTTAACGGCACCTGGTGGCCTACTCGCTTTCTCCGAAAAACGAAGCTTCGGCCGAAAGTTCGGAAAATCCTTCCACGGTTCGATTTCGTTCTAAAATTACACCCGAACGTGGTATGCTAGAAAATTCTTTGACGTTTCTAAACCTATTTTAATTGAAGCACAAGGTGTCAACATTAGATCAAGTCACATTGTATTAACCAATGTAAAGTAGAGCGCCTTAAGTAACATGTGAAAGTGTTGCTTGACGTACAAGTGCTGTAATGTAATATGACAAACAATAGGAATGGCGGATGTCTACGACCGATGTTCTACTAGGTGTAGTGACACTGTTTTGTTTTGGAGTTCATCTACCTATAGTTCATGCATATTTTCACCTAATATGAATAGTTATAGTGGTGGCCGTGGTGTTAGAGCACTCGCCTGCTACGCAACGGGGCCTGTAACAATGAGTTTTTCTAAAAATGTATGTGCAGTGAGTTCATACGACCTGCTATATGGTGAAAAACATCGTGAGGAAACCTGTATATGTATAGTGTATGAGATGGCGATAGACTCCGTATCTATCACGTTGGCACTTAATCATCTTCGGTGAAATGAGGGTGTTTTTGTTACAAAGCTTCTGCCTATCCCTTCGGAGATTACAGGCGTGAGCATTTATGCAACATAATAAACAATTTTGAGAGCCTGAGTTAGTTGTCGGTTTTTTGCAGAAGGCTAATTTCCGAATCTGTGATAATTTATGCTCACGCCATCCCAAGAGGGTCCCCGATATGAGAGACTTCGGGCGTTTTCCGTTTGTTTGTGAAGACTGACTTAACAAGTAATTTGTATAGTTTCACAATATTGGCGTGAAGACATTGGATGAGCAAAGGCTTAAGACAATACTAGGAATTGGACGTTTTCAATATTTGTCCATATTACTTATGTAACAAGACGTCGTACCCTCACCCCAAATCTACATTTCGTCACATGTTGTTATCTAAAATAAACGAATTCATTCTGTATCTTTGAAAACAGCATCTCCCTAGCTTTATCCCATGTATTGCCAAACCCATCTTCAGATTTTCTTGGGATTCCGAATGACTTGCAACTATTACTACGGATGTGAAATTGGTAATCGGGATCGACGGCTTAACGTGCTCTCTGAGGCACAGTACTCGGGCTGTCACCCATCCAAATACTGGCTTGAGTTTGGGTTGCTTAACTTCACTGATCGAATTATAAGTGCAATATCAATTGTGCAATGAACGCCTCATTCTGTACCTCTGACAACTAGTGTGTAACATTTCCTGATGATGGTCGAGTTAAACTTGAAAGCGTATTAAACAAACAAACTCACATTCGCATTTATAATATTAGTTAGAAACTAAACTAAGTATTCTAAATAGCAGTGTATGTTAGTATGTAGCTCTCTATTAGCAAACAATTAATGTAATCCAAAGTAGGTTGTACGGTGCAGGTATTCAGGCCGGCGGTGTCCGCGCCATCATAGGCATCGGTCGCATTGTGTGCCCACAAAGGTTTGTCCTTGGGTCGTGACGTTATTGTTATAATTCTATACGACACTCGCATCGTATCCTCGTATCATACGACCTGCTATAGCCTTGTCACACTTATATGACAACTACAAATGTCGAGGGCTGTCGGCTGTTCCCCACACAAGTTAATGTAAAATTAGCGATTGAAATATTAATGATTCAAAGGGGTTTACATAAAACGTTTGTGTAAAAATTGTGTGGAATTTACGTGGGTGTTACTGGCAAATAAATATTGATCAAACTTGAAATTTCACTAATTTCTTTTCCTAGTATTTTTTGTAATGGCAGTGAATAGTTAATATTTGCCCCGATCGGCAAACTCCATTAAAATTGAACAGAAAGAACACAAACACAAAATATTTGACAACACGTGCGTGTAGCATAGTTATTAGTTCCGGAATTGTGCTAAATACATATTACGGATCGCAGTATATCGACATGAGAAATCCACAAACTTTTATTTTCATACGAAAGAGGGCGCTATCGCCTTGTTAGACATAGAACCTCTATGCTAGAGGCATTGGTTTCAATTCTGGCCGTTGCTCCGGATAAGTTGGCGGCATTGCGCAGCTGAACAAGCATGTTTACGTACGTTGCCCAACGTGCAAACATACTAACGACGTAGATAACTATGAATTTCCCAAAGAGGCCTACATACGCGAATGCTGGATACTCACTAATATCGTGATGCTATTTCGACGAATGTTTATAACGACATTATATACAGATTTATCAGTTTAAATATAGTCCTTTTTATTGAAAAAATAACGTTTGCTCCAATGAGCGATAGGGTTGTCAATATTTAAGATTTTAAAATTTAGTCTTATATTTATTGACCTTTTCAAAAATGTGAGGAAAACGTATACGTGATACAACGTGATACCTCTTACTTACTTATTATGCCTATTCCCCTCTTTTTCTCGTAGTACTAGTCTGTGTGAGTGCGTAATTTCGATCGAATTGATCCTTATATACCCTTCCCTGAAATGTGTATTAAATGCTTAGAGCATTGATGAATATGTTTGAAAAATAACAACTAAATGTCTAAAGATGAATAATTCTTTATAATCAATCTTCCTCCTTTATAGTATTTTACAATAGAAATATTGTTTAACAAAAGCAATTATAGTTCATCATTTACTTCTTTTTCTAACTTTATTCAATAAAAACTTAATTATATATACAAGGAACAGTACTTAAAACTAATTAAAGGTAGAAAACTTGTCCCAAGTCGGTGTCTCTCGGGATCGTGCCAAGAAGGCTGGCAGCATTGCCACGTTGAATAGCAATGCTGATTCTCTGAGCGAGAAAAGCCCCAGCTCTCTTGTCACGAGAGGCTTCTACCAGACGACATGCAAGCTCTTTGAAAAGCTGATGAGTATCCGGACCCCAAGGCCCCAGAGTTTCAACCGCAAACGGAGAAAATATGTATCCTTGACCAATGCAAGCATATTTACTTCCTTAGGTATTAAGGCGATTTTGTTTCGTGTTGAATTCAATTTTAATTGCAGACAAAAATACACGAATTAAGTCAGAATTTGGAGATTTAAAACTAAGTTCATTTGGTCACACGGCCAGTATTGTGATGCTCTCATCTCAAGCTTCGTAACAATCGTGCGAATGCTCAAATTAAATGTTTATTGTTACGTATGGATTACCGACGTTACGCGGAAATTTACCGAATTTGTTTTTATTACGCCTGTTTTAATTATTTTTTATCTGTTTGCATTGTTTTGTGTGTGCAATTTGTCCGAAATAATTGAACTAGAATTAGCCATATTACAACATTGCGTTCCCCGTTTATCATTCACGCCTAACTGACCATAGTTTTTGTGTGAAGCGTAATGAAAGAATATTCAGAAAAAAAATATTGTTGTTATCTATACAGATAAATAAAATTGAAGTGTCTGTTTGTAATTGCAAAATAACAGCTTTTTACTAAATGTAAATGAAAGTATACACGCTACTGACACTAAAAATCCAAGTTTTAAAATTTTCCCAGCGAAAAAAGTGGCGATAACTGCATGTATTGCTGCGACATACAGC
This sequence comes from Watsonalla cultraria, assembly GCA_964035505.1. NCBI lineage: Eukaryota > Metazoa > Arthropoda > Insecta > Lepidoptera > Drepanidae > Watsonalla > Watsonalla cultraria. The sequence continues at coordinate 706,322 of OZ037712.1, read as the reverse complement.
CAGACAGAGAGACTCATTCAATTACTACTGCACATTCAAGGCCAGCGCTCATAACTCGCGCCGGCATCTGTACCTCTCTATATATTTCCTAATAGTCTAATAAACCGAGGTTATTTTATTTAATGCAACTATCAGGAAATTTATAGTTATAACCGTGAATCGAATAAAAACTAATGTGCCAGTTGACCGCTGTTTGAAACATCGCTGATGCATAAAACTATTCACTGCTATCAATGTAAAAACCAATTGTAAGATTGCATGTAGTTGCAAGGTTGCTTAAAGCCAGTAGTCACATAAATGTCAGTTGAGATGAGCTAAATGCAGATTGATAACATACAAGTCAAATCAGGGGCCCAACCATGAGCTCTTATTGCAATGATAATTCAGTTGTGCGACAGTGACAGATGTATACACGTCACATACATCTATCTCATAAATGAGTGAAACTATCATGGCAATAAGAGCTCGTAGTAAGGCCCCTGGGCCTACAGACAAAGTAACCTTATCCTCCGCTTCGCCAGTAGAAACGATACAAATTGTACGGGAATGACATATGTCACGTGACTGATATATGTCTTCTTCTTCTTATTTTAATGGTGGCGACGAGCTTGAGTGCAGCTATTCCGCCAATGTCACGTGGTTGTTGTGGATAAACGAAAGAGATTGTTCGGTGGGATGAGGATTGAAAAATGCAACTAGGCTCAGGATCCCGAAGTAGAAGTAGTCCGGAACAACTGAATTTATCTATAAAAATACAACGAGAGGCGTCACAATATATACATAAACATTAGGTATATATATTTCACTTGTACTGATATATGTCACTGACACTTGTAATGTATATATTTTGTGTTGTATCTATTTAACAAGCGCAAGAGAATGTTACTTCGTCTAGGCCTACAGGCAGTTTATTTCGATCAAAAACGGATAACAGATTCAATAATAACTTATTCTTTAATTAAACAAAAGCGGAAAAACTAACTGCAGTTCTGGTAAACATTCTGGAACTGGCTGGACCGATTTTAATTTTACTTTCACTGGATAGTTATTGTAACAAGGAGTAACTTAGGATACTTTTATTAAAAATACATTAGCATTCCGCTGGCCATCTATGAAGTTTCGGAGGGTAGTACCGTGGGGCACAGCTAGATTCAAAATAGAAGTAGCCCAAGTTACTATTAAAATCAGATTTTGTTCCTGTTGTTTAGTTTTGTTTGGCTAATCTCTGTAAGGGCTGGACTGATTTTAACAGGATTTTGGCTGGCAGATAGCAAATGTTATAAGGAATAACTTAGGATATTATTGCGCGGGGCACAGCTGGTTATGAATAGTATTACCTGCAAAAATGTTATCGTAGAGTTGATATGTATTTACAATAATAAAGTAGGTATTTACGATAAACTTATTAGTAATCTATGCACGGGCGGTAAGTATTTGAATGTAAAACAGTTTTAATCTTTCCCATTGTTTATTAATCTATGGTGTTGTTGTCGATATCAATATCTATACAGATAAATAAAATTGAAGTGTCTGTTTGTAATTCCAAAATAACAGCTTTTCACTAAATGCATATGAAAGTATACACGCTACTGACACTAAATAACCAAGTTTTAAAAAATTTCTCTGTCTGTCTGTCTGTCTGTCTGTCTGTTTGTTCCGGGTAATCTCTGAAACGACTGGACCGATTTTAACGGGACTTTCACTGGCAGGTAGCTAAGTTTACAAGGAGTAACTTAGGCTACTTATATTTAAAAAAAAACGTTAGGGTTCCGCGGGTCACCCATGAAATTAACTCTACGCGGGTGAAACCGCGGGGCACTGCTAGTAAACAATAAATAATGCAATACATGTGTCGTTTATGAATGTTGATGTTCATTTATGAGTGTATGTACCCAATGGCACTTAATCATATTCGGTGAAATGTGGGTGTTGAAAATTACAACACCTCTACCTACCCCTTCGGGTAATACAGGCTTGAGCATATGTATGTATGCATGTACCCAAATTACCTACTTTTATAGTTAGATGTGGAGACCTAAGAACACATATAACATACTAGCTTCTGCCCGCAACTTCGTTCGCGTGATATATTTACTGTGGGCTATAGCGTGATGATGTATATATAGCCTATCGCCTTCCTCGATAAATGTGCTATCTATCATTGAAATAATTTATCACAACGGACCAGTAGTTCTGCGCGATAATCTCAGCGTGTTCAAGCGAACAAACAAATAAATTCTACAGCTTTATATATTACTAGCTGTGCCCCGCGGTTTCACCCGCGTAGATTTAGTTTCATGGGTCATGTCGCGGAACCCTAATATTTTTAATAAATAAAAGTAGCCTAAGTTACTTCTTGAAACATCAGCTACCTACCAGTGAAAGTCCCGTTAAAATCCGTCCAGCCGTTTCAGAGATTACCCGGAACAAACAGACAGACAGAGAAAAATTTTAAAACTTGGTTTTTTAGTGTCCGTAGCGTGTATACTTTCATATGCATTTAGTGAAAAGCTGCTATTTTGGAATTACAAACAGACACTTCAATTTTATTTATCTGTATAGATTATAGATTTTTTTACTATTTAAGTATGTTAAGACCGAGTGATTTTGTTTCGAACCTTATAAATTGTAATGTAATATCTGACATATACATATTTTCCCATTGTTTCACAGTCCCAGTGCCCGTTGTCTGATTGAGTGATTTGTTGTCACCATAACTGTACTGGGTGCACTTGCTTCGGCTGAAGTTCGTCACTAATTGCACCACAGACTACAATTAATTGCACAGATACTGTTAGAATTACTTTACCATCTCTGTGACCGTAACGAGTTATGTTATACAGCGTGACGCGATTGCAACCAGGATTGCAATATGGTACATACATATACTGTTTGATTATTGCAATCTGCTTTAGTAATCTCGGATTTTTTTGGACCCTTGAATACTACTTAATAACAATGAGCACACCTTAGAAACAATTTTAAGTTTATGATAGGTATGAAAAATATGAGGACAAAGAGATGGCACTGGACAGAGATAAATAGAAAGAGTTGCATCGGTCACACCGACAAGAGTAATACTCATAAATTCAGGATGATGATGAAGAAACATAAATATGAAAAAAAAAAGGATTATTTTGTATATTTACCAACATTTTTTGTACCCAAATATAATTCAGACAAAATTTCATTATTTTGATTTATGGATAGTAAGGGATGGAGGCCTTTGCCCAGCAGTGGAACTACTCGGGTTCATAATAACAAATAATTACCATTACAATTTTAAAGATATTGTAAAACAACCCGTATGTAGAGTGGAGGTCCAATGGAAAGTAGCTAGTTGAAATCAAAATTTGTCAACTGTAATGAAACCTAACCTTATCTTATCAGAGCCAAAGCAATCCAGCCAGTAATAAAAAGTAAATGAGGTCGACGATATTCGAATGTTAATTCATCGGTCTGTTTGTATGCAACAAGGGAAATCGCATTTACATAAACATAGTTTTATCACATTTACATAAACATACCTTATAACTATAAGGGCCGCTTTATTAACGACAAAATAATCTCATTTGGTGGGTATTTGTCAATATTTTCGTAACGGTTTATCTAAGCCATGGGATCGTCGTTATTGAAGTGAAATTCTTCGATTGTCGATTGCAGCGATTTTTGGTTGAAAACGGTATATTATATCAAATTATAGTTAGATTTGATTGAACATTGCGTAAGAATCAAAACTATTGAAGAAAATTATAAACCTAAGATACCAGTCGCTAATAGGAAAATGTTCGTTACCAATATATTCTAAGTCTAACAAACTCCATAGTTCATACGAATAATTCCCATAAGCTTCGCTATCACAGTGCAAAAATAGAATGTAAATGATCAATTACTTAATTGAGAAAATTTCAAAAAATTCAACTATAACACCCTCTTTACAAAATAAGATTTAAACCAAGACTAGACCAAACTCGGACTAATACTAGAGATCCATACAATTTGAAATCCGTATCATTTTAAGTATCAGTCAAGGTCCTAGTTTTTTTTTTTTTTTTTTAAATCTTTATTAAATATGAAAAGGGAGTTTGTTCAAATTGTGAACATGTCACTCCCGTAAGGTACACAAAGTAGAATGGACAATATTTCTTAATAATTATTAACTATGACTAAGGGTGTGCCTTGAATCCGGTTTGGGCTATTTTATAAAGTTTCCTGGCTTCCTGAGAAGACGGTAACGCTAAAATACTGTTACACCAACCAACATTGCTCATTACAATATTTTTATTTATGGCACAGTTCATCGTGTGGTGACGAATTGCTTCAGTCCGGACACACTCCGCAAGTATGTGGTGTACATCTTCTACCATATTACACTCACTACAGTGAGGGGAGCTAGTTTTACCCATCAGGTATTTAAATTTATTTAAGGGAATGTGACCGGATCGAAGTCTAAACGCCATCATAATATGGTCCCTGTTTAAGTCGCACCTGTCGAACCAAGGGAATCGAAGCAGAGTAGGTTGTATGGTTTTGTACCATATACCTCTCCTTAGCGACCTCTCATCAAAATACTCAGACCAGGATTTATGGCATCTTTGTTTTACAATGTTAACCAGATTAGTAAAGTGAGGTAAACAGCTATAATTGGTACCATCTAAGATTGCCTCTTTAGCCAATTGATCGGCTTCTTCATTACCGTCAAGGCCGACATGAGATGGTACCCATTGTAATACAATTTTTTTTTTCTTCTTCTGAAACTTACGAATACATTCTATAATATTATAAGCTATTGGAATGCCTCTAATTAGACTTGTACATTTTTCGATATGTTGAAGTGCACTCTTCGAGTCTGTTAAGATAACAACATTATCACAACTTATGGACTCAATATATGAGATGGCTTCAAAAATAGCAATAAGCTCTGCATACATAACGGAAACTTCAGCTGTAATTTTGAACTTAATTTTATCTCCTGTTTGAGCATCAAAAATAGCAGCCCCTACACCACTATCATTTTTCGAGCCATCTGTAAATATTTTATATGAATAATTGTAATTGTCTATCAAGTATTTCGTTACTTTATTGCACAAATGTAAAGGTTGGTAAAATCGCTTAGGTTTATTATTTTGACTTCCCTGAATGGACTGAACGATATGAGGTTTAATATTTATATTACTCATCCATGTATCTAGGGAAAACATCTCTAGTACCTGAGTTGAGTGGACAGCTAATGATTGCAGTTCATTGTGTATGGTTATTAATAAGGGTTTCTTTTTACGACGCCAATACTGCCCATTACATAATTCTGAGAGTTTGGTTAGTTCACTCATCAGTGGGCTGTCAGTTGATTTGGATTTTAACCAGAACTTTCCAGCTAAGAAATTTCGTCGTATGGCCAGAGGTGGTAAAGACAATTCCGATTCCATAACATGGATCGGGGTGCTTTTTATGAATCTACCTATAATTCGCATAAATTGGTTCTGGACTTTATCTAATTTTGATATATGTGTCAAACAACTATTATCGTATAGGTAGCAGGCGTAGTCTAACCGACTTCGTACAATAGAGATGTAAAGTCTTCTAAGATGTGAAGGATGAATGCCCCAATTGGGTCCACTAAGTATATTAAAAACATTCAAAAATTTTAGGGTTTTCTCTCGTATCTCATTAATATTTTTTGTCCATCTTAATCTTTTATCAAACCATACGCCTAGGTATTTGACTGTGTCAACAGTTTCTAAATTGCGATCTTTAATATTCAATTTTATGGAATTTCGTTTGTAGCCTCTTTTAAATATACAGACTTTAGTTTTAGTTGTTGATATTTCTAAGCCTTGTTTCAAAAGTAAGTCATATAGCTCATCTATTGCTGCTTGTACAACCCTCATGGCTCGAATCTCATTTATATCAGCATGGTATAATACAAAATCATCTGCATATTGTGATATTGATATGTATTTTTCCAATTGTTTACAGATTTCTATTGTGGCCACATTAAATAATAAGGGTGATAAAGGATCACCTTGCGCTATACCCCGCCTCGTATATCTACAGATGTATCCGTTGTCTATCCGTATTTTTATATGCCTTTCATTTAGGAAGTTCCAAATATATTTGCATATTTTTCCACCTACACCCAACTCATCCAATGTGGTCAATAAGTAACCAACGTCAATATTATTGTATGCGTTATCTATATCGACAAAGCAGGCAACAGTTGAAAGCCCCTTTGAAAAGGCAGATTGTATTTTTGTTACCAGAAGGCTCAAACTATCCAAACAACTTTTATTTCGACGAAAACCAACTGTATTGATTGAAAAATTATAATTTTTTTCAAGGAACCACTCTAATCTTTTATTAATTATGGTATGATATATTTTACATATACATGACAATAGGGAGATCGGTCGAAGAGCTGAATCCCCATTGGGGTCTCTTCCAGGTTTTGGGATCGGAATTATTCCAATTTCTCGCCACTGGAAAGGTACAAATGCGCCATTCAGTACTAGATTATAAAAATAAATTAATATTTCTTTACCACATTGAGGTAAGTTCTTAATCATCGAGTATGAGATATCATCACATCCAGGAGATGTATCCTTCGACTTAATACATTTATCAAGCTCCTGCATGGAGATGGGGCCCTCTAGTTGGATATTATTGGACAAGAATGTAGGTTCTGATGGTGGAACAAAATCAGGCGAGAGGCTGTGAAGAAGTTTATTAGCTTTCTCAGCATTAATATATGTATGTGAAGATTTATAACCCTTCAGCCATCTAAGCCTGCGTCACATATCGGACGAAGAGATATTTCGATCTATAGAAGAACAATATCTATGCCATTCTTCTTCCTTAGCGTGACGTATTAATCGTTGAGTGTCGCGAATATTTTTCTGTAAAGAGTCGAAATGACTTGGCGTGGGGTTGCGTCTAAAAAGAGCTAATGACAGTCTTCGATTTGCTACGGCCTTTGATAATTCGGGGCTCCAGTAAGGTTTTGGTGTGAAGTTTGATTGGGGGTTTCTATTAATTTTGATTTTAGGAATATGTAAATCCGCGCCCCTATCTACATAGTCAATAAATGTGTTATACGATGTTTGCGGATTATCTGATAGTGTAAAGTTTTTAAAGATATTTTCTAAGTATTTTGTGTACGCTTCCCAATTAGCTTGCTTATAATTTCTTTTTAGTATAAAATTATCTTCTATTTCACTGCAAATAGATAATTTTATTATCAGATGATCACTCCCGAGAGTCTCATTAAGAATATCCCAAGAAAACTTCAACGCAATATCCTTTGTTGCTAGTGAAATATCAGGAGACGAAGATTGTAGTCTTCCATTGACCATCGAAATACGGGTATTGTCACCTTTATTAAGTACGACACAATTACTGTCAATAAGTGAGTCAAAAACTTGTAAGCCCCTCGAGTCTGTATGATTAGACCAGGTAGAATGATGCGCATTGAAGTCTCCTATAATAATAGTTTTTTTGGAAAATGTCGAAAAAATTGTTTCCCATTCTATGCGTGTGGTGTTAATTGATGGTGGACAATACACAACAATAATATAATCTAAATGTAAGTGGTTATAAATTCTGACGCATAATAATTCTATGCTTGAGTTGTTTACTTGTAATCGAACAGGCTGCGCTTTAAGTGATTTATGAGTCATTATAGCCACGCCCCCGTAGGAATCTTGTCTATCACTACGAAATATGTTATAGCTAGTTACCTTTAATGAGCTCTCTGGTTCCAACCAAGTCTCCGTTATGGCAGCAATATGTACTTTGAATTGCGTTAATAATTGCTCGAATGAGAGTAACTTCTGTCTTATACTACGGGCATTCCACTGAAGTATAGAGAGTTTAAAAAGTCTATTAACTCTTAAAATGATCTAACACTAATTTTAACCACGGCCAATCAGAAATATTATCAACAGTTATAAGTATTAACCACTCGATACATAATTTAAAGATATTTCTGATTTTTTCGGCAACGTTCAGATTTCTTAAAAATATTGTTTCCTTTATCTTACTAATTAACTCACTAAATAAAGATTTATTTTGGTTCGAAGTATCCGTCGTTTTTTTAAAGTCTTCATCCAATGAATTGAGTTGCATAAACTCATCACCCCCTATAGGAAATTCCCATTGTTTGTCATTTCTGTGGTCAGTTGTTTTCTTCTTATTACCTCCTCCTGATCTAGATTTTTTAACAGGAGTCTTCTGAATACTTGTGCTTTCTGCGTGGTGTATATCGGCTGCGCAGGTGACCACCTCCGTCCATAAAGGGGTAACATTTTCAGGATTATGCGAGAATTCTTTAGGTATCTGAGAGGGCATATTAGGTGGTTCCTTAGGAGGTACATATTTTTCAGGGGGAACATACATAGTTTGTGCTTTTTTGTAAGTACAGTTGAACTCGGCCATGATATCCCTGATTTTCTTTTCTTTTAAATAGACTGGGCAGATTTTGGACAACGCCATATGTTTTCCTGAACAATTCACACATTTGAAGTTCGTTGTCTCGCAATTTGTATGACCTCCACCACATTTTGGACAGATAACCTTATTAGAAGAGCAAGATTTACTAGAATGGCCTAATTTCCAACATTGAGAGCATTGGGAAACTGCATAAACGTATGGTTCAACAATTAGTTTCACATTATCTGCATATACATAGGCGGGAAGGCTGCTACCTTTAAATCCAAGTCTAACTGCTTCACTGGGCCACCACCCTTCTTTATTTGGAAGCCGTCGATTAAGACGTTTTACAGAAATAATTTCCATCGGTCCGGGACAGCGAATTGTGTTCTTAATGTCATCCTCTGATAGTTCCTGTTCTACGCCTTTTATAACTCCATAGGAAATATTTACCTCGAAGTCACCTTGAATCTTCCATCCCATAGATAAAAACGTTTCATTTGATTTGAGTTTTTGTAAACTACACTCGTTCTCAAACTGGACCTTCGCTTTAAAAGGGTTAAGATATTTTACTCTATTTATGCTATCTATATTATGTTCTTTGAAAAGCTTTGCCAATGCAAATAGTTTTGGCAGTTTATCTTTGCAGTATATATTCACTTCCATCGCGGTATCACCACGTATATCAATATCTTTGTATGTGGATCTTCTTTTCCTAATTTTAGCTACAGTTGTCCAATCTTCGTCACTATCTCTCGTCTCTCTGGTCCTCTTATTTGAATCTTTGATGAATTCATCTAATCCGTCCTCCTCCATGTCTGTTAAACTCATACTTTTATTGTTCTCGTCTAAATCACTAATCCGCTTCTCATCATTTATGTAAATATTATCTTCAATTTGATGTTGATTTTCCATAACGTTATACAAGCACACTTGTTTGTCACTCAAAGCCGCGTTGCACCGGCCGGCGCTGGCCGGTTTGCTTTCGCAAGATAAATATATGAGCGTTATTAATCACCGAGCTGCACGTTGTTATCGATCGCGTGCCGATACGAAACTGTGAAGGTCCTAGTTATATAGTATTAAAAGCGTAACCCGAAGTGACTCACGCCAGTGACACAAGCTCACGCCTGTATTCCCCGAAGGGGTAGGCAGAAGTGTTGTAATAACAACACCCACTTTTCGCGATAGATGGTGAGCCCATCGCCGTTTCAGACATACGCAGGTTTCCTTCATCGTAAAACACGTGGTGTGAAATCACTGTATATAAGTTTCTCTAAAAACTCATTGGTACAGGCCCCGCTGGGATAAAAACTTGCGTCGCTTGCATAGCAGGCGACTGCTCAAACCCCACGGCCAGCACGGCTCACGGCAACGACAAAAAACGCAAGATGTAATATGTTAGCTTGTGTTTTCATTAAATCAAAGTAGATTTTCATCGCACAAACATACCATCACGTCTTTATCAATGAGGTCACTTAGAGGAAAACTCTCTGCAACACACAAATGTTCCTGACACTTAAACGTCCCGTTTAAGATCTATTCATACAACGTTTCATGCATTTCCATTCAAAAAACCTCCTTTTACGTAGACTGAAGACGTCTAGCGGCCGTTTTCAATATTCTATTCATCTGTCATTTAGGTTACTAAAGATAAACAAATCTATCATTTTGTCCCTACTTTCATTGCAATAACTTATAGCTAGTTAAGATTATTATGTAATTGAAGGTATGGATAAATCTGACAGATAACTGGGGATAGCTATCCATAAAATTGTAAAACATTCGTAGCTAGCGCTACCATGATCATTGCCATGATGTTTTGACATTTATCATGAGACAGATGTATATGACATGTACAAGTCTGACACTGTCACACAGTGGAACTATGATGGCAATAAGAGCTTATGATAAGTCCCCAAATCAGGCGTTTATTGACTACTAGCTGTGCCCCGCAGTTTCACCCGCGTAGAGTTAATTTCATAGGTGGCCCGCGGAACCCTAGTGATAATAAAAAACGTAGATTATAACAATAGCTATCTGCCAGTGATAGTCCCGTTAAAATCTGTCCAGACGTACCGGAGACTAGCCGGAACAAACAGACAGACAAAGTGACCGAGTTGAGAAAAAATCAAATGGTTTTTTTATTTCACCATAGACAGATGTATATAACGTGTATAAGTCTGTCACTGTCACACAGTGGAACTATAACGTCAATGAGTGCTTATGGTAAGGCCCCAGGTCAGGCGTTTATTGACTATGTATCTACGTTTGCTAACACTTCTGTTAATTTCAACTTGGGTGAGGCCAAATTACTTAACGTAAAGTTACGTAAGTATCGCCACAAATAACCTATGAAATCATACTAAACACACCGAGTTGTTATGTAATTTTAACATTAACTGCCATTGATATACGGCTTATGTTCGTTTAATTGCACACTTAATTACGAATTACAGAATAAATTGTAGATAATTGGAAAGTGGAGCTTAATATGGACGTAATCTATGGCTTACAATTTTAATTGGGGATAATTAAAAACGAAAAATTTATAGTGATGACAAAATTAAGCATTTTACCAGACTAATTAAATTTAATCCGTAATAGTGTTTTTTTTACCAAAATTAGCATTGTTTTACACTAATTGGATCATATAATTTGAAGCCATTTACGTATTTTTAGTTTTGTAATCTTGAAAATATCCTAGTACTTACATAGAAATATTTATTTCTCAAAACAATATCATAAAATATCACTTCCTTGCATTTGCTCACGCATGTTTTCCCCGAAGGGGTAGGCAAATGTGTTGTAATAACAACACCCACTTTTCACCGAAGATGACTAAGTACCAACGTGACAGTTGGTGAGTCTATCGCCGCGTCAGACTATACATACGTCTGTGAAATACTTCTCAGACATCCAGGTTTCCTCACGATATTTTCTTTCAAGTTTTGAGTAATTAATACAATAAAATTAATGTTAATATATTGCTTCCGATGTCTGGTGCCGAGCTCAACCATAAGGTCGATATAAAAACCTGATTAGCATAATGTATTAATGGCTTTTTTGCTAATGTTGGTGTCAGATTTATTTGTAAAAAAGAAATGTTTCTTTTGGCATGTTTAGTTTTGCGTCTTATGTTTTTACGCATTTGTAAAATTTACATTTATTGAGAACCTTAACTGAAAAATTATTCCATAAGAAAACTTTGATTGGTACGTATTTTCTCACCTAATTATAAATGTTTATTACACCTGAGTTGTCAGCCTTGCAAATTTTATTATTCTTTTTGGGGAATTTGATCGAATAGAGAAACCTCCTCATTTTTCAGAAGTAGGTTAAAAAGAGCTCTATTCATCTCTATCTTATTAGTGATAACTTATACGTCGATACTTATCGATATTTTTGTGTCGATATCGAATCAAAAATTTCGTATGTATGGCTTCAAAGTAAAATTTATGAAAAGTCCTTAAAAGCTACGCAGATAGAAAAAATGCTGTTAGAATACCAAAAATACGACGTAAACAAATTTTAAGAGATCAAATCTATAGAAATATCGAAACGGACATTGCCGGCTCGCATCGTGAATATTAAAATTAAAATCCAACAGATTCATATTCTGAGATAAGTTTGATATTCACTGTAAAATTTGCTCAGATTATGCGCTTACACAACTTTAGAACCGTATTAAAATTCTTTACAAGCTACGTAAGATGCAATTCATATACCTAATTACTTAATCGAGCATGTACCTATAATATAATGTACCGGTAATGGCAAGATGCATCTTAAGATATGAGACAAGGCCATCTAGTGTTAGCCTTCGGGGATAATTATCAATTTAACTGTTATAGCTATGAGTTAATACATAATGTAAACAAACTGCATGTTGTTATTACCTACGATTACATTTTCCTAAGCTATACATAACTAGCTGACGAAACGCGGTTTCACCCGCATAGTTCCCGTTCCCGTGGGAGTACGGGGATAAAATATAGCCTATATTAATCAGTGATAATGTAGCATTCAAATGGTGAAAGAATTTCTAAAATCGGTCCTGTACTTTTTCAGCCAATTCGAACAAACATACTTACATACTAGCTGTGCCCCGCGGTTTCACCCGCGTAGATTTTGTTTCATCCTTATTGTCGCGGAACCCTAATATTTTTCATAACTAAAAGTAGCCTAAATTCCTCCTTGAAACATCAGCTACCTGCCAGTGAAAGTCCCGGTAAAATCGGTCCAGCCGTTTCAGAGATTACTCGGAACAAACAGACAGACAGACAGAGAAAAATTTTAAAACTTGTTTTTTTAGTGTCAGTAGCTTGTATACTTTCATATGAATTTAGTGAAAAGCTGTTATTTTGGAATTACAAACAGACACTTCAATTTTATTTATCTGTATAGATACAGTCTTAACACGCGTCCAACCGACTGTGAAATTATATTCAACATCTACTTGGGTTATTTACACGATTTAATAACAATGGCTTTATTGAGTAGTTAAACTACGGAGGTATTTTAATATGCTTCAAATGTGCGTACAATTAGTTGCGTCTACACTGCGTACCTGCCCCTGTATGCGTCAAACATAAAATATATATATGTACCATATAGTAATTATCAAATATGTGAATCATATTCAGAATTAAATGTATTTATTGTAGTATTTTTATACACAAGTGTACATCACATGGACAGAGTAAATGGTTCTGTGGTCATTGCGTTTCTAAAGAGTGTCTTGCCGGTTCATCTCAGAAGGTGAGTTTTCGAACCGGTGGTAAATTCCTCGACATTCATAAGTACCTTACCAGGGCTTAAACTGAATAAATCATTTTCACTTTCATTTTCTTTTTCAAAGTTTTTTTTATTACTGTGACTGCGCCCGCTTACTATACAGCATAATAATTGTTAATTTTTCTGGTTTTTTATTAAATCTATCTATTTATTTTTTAACTTCTTGGGTTCTATTATAAAAGTCTTCGTAGATATTACTAATTTAACTAGATTAACAATAAATGTTACTCGCTCAATTTTTTTTCAATGTCAAAAGGTCATCGCACCGAGACCAATTATAAAATTTTAATTAGCAAAGTACCAACAATTAAGCAGTCAAGTCTGGTAAAGCGTTAGCTAATTAAGATAGTTGCTATATATTACAAAATATAACATGTATGTGTGAATTTTATGACCGTTATTTCCGTTCGTGTGTTACAATAATTATACTTAGCTACTATATTCAAATTATTTTTATAGTAAGACTAGCTGACCCAACAGACGTTGCCCTGTCTTAATTATAAGAGTGCAGCAAGTATTCTGTCAATTCTATGTCAAACGTCATAAGGTTACATCAAAAATGTTTTATTGTCCAAAGCGCTAAGGTTAGATTTAAGAAGAAAGAAATAATTTAATATGGTGGTTAAGTATTCTTAAATTTTCGAATTTTCCACGCAATTTTCTTAGTTTTTTCTTTTATAAGAACCATCTCCTGACAATAACAAACACAACCAAAAAAATATTATCGAAATCGGTACAGCCGTTCACCCGTGATGTCGTGACCAAGGGAAATGGGGATTCATTTTTATAAATATAGATCAGTCTATTGTTAAAGACTGACAGTTATTTGACGAAACACTGAGTAGCATAATATTTTTTTGAAGACATTACATCATAAATGTTGCTAATTTATTTTGTGAACATTTATGCAAACTCCCATAGGATTAGGTACTTTATAATGACAAAAAATTGTGAACTCAAGTTCATAATAAATAATGTTCGGACCTTATCACACAGCGCCATCTAGTCCTCAACTATGCAAATACAATGGATGATAATATTTATATAGGTATTTAGTTTAATGTAGGTATATAAATATATAATAAATAAGCATTGCAACGATATGCTCATCGCGTAAAATGACTGAAAGGAAATTGCACCCGCTACATTCAGCGAAGTCAAGTAAAGTAACCACTAGACCAACGGTGCCGTCATAAATAAAACTACTTGAAATGACACAACACGACACGACCCAAACACTATACATACCAACAAGTAAATAATAAGTATGTATACACAAAATGTGAGTACTCATTTGCTTTTAAATTAGCATTAATACAATGTCAATATGGTTATTATCGCTTAACAAAGTGCCATCTACGAGGAAAATCCATACTAATATATAAAGCTGAAGAGTTTGTCTGTTTGCTTGAACGCGCTAATCTCAGGAACTGTGGTCCGATTTGAGAAAAAAAATCAGTGTTGAGACAGCCTCCCTCGTCTATCTATCACACTCACATCTCACCTCACCTCATACCAATCGGACGAAGATGCGGGCAGAAGCCAGAATTTTAATAAATATTCGCTTCGATTCAATATAAGAACACATCACCAATCCATCACCACCTCTTGGTGTATTCACCGGCAATACCATCAGCCTGTATCGTTGTTATTTTTTACATTAGTGGCTCGAAAAAAGGTATTTTTTGCAACAAGTGTCCAATATGTAGAATCTACACTTCAAGAATCGCTTACTCGTAGTAGTTAAAAAAAACTCTAAGTATTAAATCACGTCATATACCGTTATTTTGTATTGTTTAGTAAATCGTTGTTTTAAAAAAGGAAGTTCTCAACACGTTTTGGTTTTTATTTTTACGTCAAGATTTTTATTTGTACGTCTGTAAATATAATTTTAAATCTATAGGTAAAAATATGTTCATGCATATTTTCTTCTGTAAACATATTACAGTCTTAATAATCCCTCGAAAACAAATCCTTACAAAATTGACAATCCAAACATAAACAACAAAAACACAAATCTTTAGTAAAAAAAATCAACTAACCGTGTTCCAGCGAATGCGAAGTAAGATCACTCGTACAAAGTATAAAATGCAATGCACAGTGGCGTCTGCGCAGGTGGTGGATCCGAGCACGTGCGCGCGAGTGGGGCAGACCACTCGGCGCTCCCACCATTCGCACTTATTACGTTTCGAGTCTAACTATGTTTTATTTATTGTGATTACGTATTCATGTAAGATGAGACTAAGGACACATTCATAGGGGACTCATTTTCTTGAGCTAAATTAAGTATGGATACGGTGAATATGCACGGGTTTTAGATTTATGAGTTTGAAAATAAATTATTTGAAAAAAATATTATTAGTGAGCGATCTGATTTGAATGCACGACCCTATTTGGATGGATAAAAATGCAACTGCATGTTAAAGATCACATAAAGCAGCCGAGGAATGTTTCTTGTCGGGTTTTGCTTAGTTCCTGAACCGATGGTAGTGTTTCGTCGTTCCCGAAGACCTTGTAGATAGAAATTCTTAATCGTGCGCTCGCTCTTACTCCTTCAATTTTAATACTGTCATGAAATTTTATAACAAAAACTAGGTAGGTATTTTATTTGTGGTGACCGACATTCCCGCCGACTCCGAACATACGCGGTAACACCTAGGTACCACAAATGCTTTACAAATCAAATAGTGTAAGAGGTATTTTTAAAATTAACATTACCCTAAATAATCGGGTATCAAATGCAAAAACATAAATATCTAAAAAATAATATTAAAGTGATTGATTTAAAGCTACCTTACTCATGAATGTTTATTTTTAAGGTTTACTCACTATTAGCTCATTGTTTGTTGGAAGTTGTATGGAAATATGTAAACGAATATAAATAATAAATACGTCATCAGAAAACAATAAATATCTCGACCTGAGTGAGCCGTTCTTTTGCCTTATTTTATTTTATTATTCTTTGGCGTCATTGAGGTACTGCTTACTTGTTTTACGTTTTTCTGAATATTTATGCAGTGTAGATTAATTCTTAAATGCTATCTAAGGATAAGTTTAAAATTTTGGTAAAAAAACCCAGCAGTGGAAAAATGGTTTGAGGAGTTACCTGCGACGCAACTTCTTCAAGTTCCATTTTCTTTTGTCGGTAAGCAATTTAAGTTTTGTTAAACTGTGCGGTGCTGTAATATATAGTACGAGATTGACGATAAATCAGGGGCCTTACCATGAGCTCATGTCTCATAAATGAGTGAAACTATCATGGCAATAAGAGCTCATGGTTGGGCCCCAGGGGTTGGTAGGGTGAGTAGGAGTAAATATCTACTACGAATGACGTACAAGAACACTGATAAATATAGCGAACTTGAGAATGATTATATCTTTAAGGTGGTTTCACTCTTAATTAAATATTCTCTCTCATTAAAGCACTTAATAATAACTAGTTTTTCCACTGGAAAAACCAGTTACAATGTGATAGGCGAAAATAATAAATTCCTTAGAAAAAATGGTATTGAGGTACACATTAATTTGAATGTCTTTATAAATTACTAGCTGTGCCCCGCGGCTTTACCCGCGTAGAGTTAACTTCACGGGTGACCCGTAGAACCCTTATGTTTTTTTAATAATAAAATTATCCTAAGTAAGTAATTAAATAAAAATATCCTAAGTATCCTAAGTAATAATTTATACTCCTTGTAAAATTATCTTTCTGCCAGGTAAAAGACCCGTTAAAATCGGTCCAGCCGTTTCGGAGATTACCCGGAACAAACAGACAGACAGACAGAGAAAAATTTTAAAACTTGGTTTTTTAGTGTCAGTAGCGTGTATACTTTCATATGCATATAATAAAGTCTGTACCGACGATAGTCGGTGTGGTTATCGAATAAAGACTGGTTGTGTTTTTCTGAAAGGACAGAAAAAACAACATTTAAAGTCTTTAATTATCTCTTAAGATTATTTCACAAAATTTTCATTTATAAATGTCATTAGCGACAGTTTGTCATCAGTGACATTTTCCTATTTTAATTCTTAAAAATAAATTAAATCATAAAACCATGTAAAGAGTTTTCTTTACATGCATATAGTGAAAAGCTGTTATTTTGTAATTACAAACAGACACTTCAATTTTATTTATCTGTATAGAAGATGTATAGATATAGATTAACCAGTTATATGGAATTGAATCCGCTAGGATTCCTTCAATACGACTCTTTGAATACTAAACACTTGCGATGTATTTTTGAATTTGAACCGTGTAATGTTTGGATTACGTGCTCCGAGATGTAACGGTAGACACTGTTTACCAATTATTTAGCTTCAATTATTTTTAGGGTACAGCCACGTTATTCACTAAGGTTTCTCAGCCTCGCACTGGTCGTCAAGTGTAGGTTTAAAAGATACGAAACTGAACCTTATCTTCTATGTATTATGTATCAATTTCCTATGATTGAAACCAACGCTCGTTTATCGTAACATTATCCTCACGCTTCGCTAGTAGAAACGATACAAATTGTACGGGAATAACATATGTCACGTGACTGATTTAAGTCTTTTTTGTATCGTTTCTATTAGCGCAAGTGCGAGAGAATGTTACTTTGTGGCCTACAGAGAATTCAGAAGAAGAAGATCCCTAATTGCCCTTGTCTTTTATAACCGTTTACATTCTGGTCACATCATATCTGTGATGTAATCACGATCGAGAAAGATGCTATGAACTTGGAAAGCAGATCCTTCAATTCTAACCACGAACCACATGAGCAGTCATTAATACATTGTTTCTCGTGGGTATCACCATCGATCGACATGGTATGATGAAGAGGCATTGATATTCAATTCAGATCCTTACCTCGGAGTTTACATGATATCTGCCACTTGGTCGTGACTCGCGACCTCATGTCTCGGTGGCTAACTCAGTTTTTACATCTCAATTGGTACAAGGATGCCTTTTAATGGTGAATTTAACGTTATCATTAAATCTTACTTAATATTATAAATGTGAATGTTTTGTTTGTTACGTTTTCACGCGAAAACTATGAAACTTTGTACACGTATTCTTGGAGGTATTAGAAGTAAGATACTATAAAAGCTAGTATCTTATAGCTATGCCCGGCAAACGTTGTATTGTCATACTTTTTTTTGGGGTGGATCACACTTATCGGTCAGGGGTATGAAAAATAGATGTTAGCCGAGTCTAAGACCTACCCGATATACTCATAAAATTTCATACAAATTCAGTTTCGGACGAGCTTGGTCATAAACACTGCGACACGAGAATTTTATATTAGATTTTTTTAAAGACTAAGCTAGTTTCCGAATCCGGCGGTTAATTTGATAATCCTGAATAATATATTTCATAATATAATACTTTGTAAAAAATCTAATCGAATACAGATATTTGGAATTTGTATTGTCGTAGCCATAACTTTTATAATGGTGATTTGCTATTGATTTTGACATACTGCTTAAAAACCGAAATATGATTTGGTTCAGAGATAAACACGGCGATGATATAATAACAAGGAATGTCTGAAAGAAAACAACAGAATATAATAGACGACATACATACCGAGACATGTTAATTTGTGAGAAAAATAACTACACGGTTATACAAATAGTTGCGAAAGATCATTGTTGTGATGTTATCATGATACGTCCTTGTTTTTGTTGTGGACTCAAAAGAATATGGAGGCGCAGTAGACGTTCGTTCATGAAATAAGATTCAATTTTAATCTAAAATACTTCGTTCAAGCTAAAAATTAAATAGTGACGTATCACTATTAGAATTCTTTAACAGAGCGCCTGGTGCGAGGTTTTTAAGATCCGCGTCACAAGTCACCGCGTTGGCGCAAGCGCAATGGTGCCACCGACAGCGCTGTGTCGATCCTATGCAAATCTGCGTTTACGTCAACGCGTTGATTTGTGATGGCGGCAGTGAAAAAATCGCACTAGGCACTCTAAGGCTCTAGGCTCACTAAGTCAAAGTCAAAGTCAAAGTCAAAGTCAAAGTCAAAAATATCTTTATTCGATTAGACTTTTTACAAAGTACTTTCAAATCGTCAGAACGACATGGATTATACATGCCAGGTTCGGAAGGTTGCTTTTACTGAAAAGAACCTGGCAAGAAACTCAGCAATGACTCTTTTAAAAATATTATACAATTTTTGAAAACAAAGTAAATCACTTGAGAAATATATCATATTCGTTTGTACGGGTATCAGACTGTGAAGTGAAGAGACTGGTGTCAACTTGTAGAAGGTTCATGGTAGTAGCTACCATATTATAGTATACGAGTTCTTTGAACATGTAAGGAGTTGTAGGCACAGTCGTTACTGTAAAGCCTTTAAAACATTCGAAATCCCTCGTAATCTATCGGATTCTATCTAGAGGTAGACAATTTTTATAGTAAGACTAGCTGACCCAACAGACGTTGCCCTGTCTTAATTATAAGAGTGCAGCAAGTATTCTGTCAATTCTATGTCAAACGTCATAAGGTTACATCAAAAATGTTTTATTGTCCAAAGCGCTAAGGTTAGATTTAAGAAGAAAGAAATAATTTAATATGGTGGTTAAGTATTCTTAAATTTTCGAATTTTCCACGCAATTTTCTTAGTTTTTTCTTTTATAAGAACCATCTCCTGACAATAACAAACACAACCAAAAAAATATTATCGAAATCGGTACAGCCGTTCACCCGTGATGTCGTGACCAAGGGAAATGGGGATTCATTTTTATAAATATAGATCAGTCTATTGTTAAAGACTGACAGTTATTTGACGAAACACTGAGTAGCATAATATTTTTTTGAAGACATTACATCATAAATGTTGCTAATTTATTTTGTGAACATTTATGCAAACTCCCATAGGATTAGGTACTTTATAATGACAAAAAATTGTGAACTCAAGTTCATAATAAATAATGTTCGGACCTTATCACACAGCGCCATCTAGTCCTCAACTATGCAAATACAATGGATGATAATATTTATATAGGTATTTAGTTTAATGTAGGTATATAAATATATAATAAATAAGCATTGCAACGATATGCTCATCGCGTAAAATGACTGAAAGGAAATTGCACCCGCTACATTCAGCGAAGTCAAGTAAAGTAACCACTAGACCAACGGTGCCGTCATAAATAAAACTACTTGAAATGACACAACACGACACGACCCAAACACTATACATACCAACAAGTAAATAATAAGTATGTATACACAAAATGTGAGTACTCATTTGCTTTTAAATTAGCATTAATACAATGTCAATATGGTTATTATCGCTTAACAAAGTGCCATCTACGAGGAAAATCCATACTAATATATAAAGCTGAAGAGTTTGTCTGTTTGCTTGAACGCGCTAATCTCAGGAACTGTGGTCCGATTTGAGAAAAAAAATCAGTGTTGAGACAGCCTCCCTCGTCTATCTATCACACTCACATCTCACCTCACCTCATACCAATCGGACGAAGATGCGGGCAGAAGCCAGAATTTTAATAAATATTCGCTTCGATTCAATATAAGAACACATCACCAATCCATCACCACCTCTTGGTGTATTCACCGGCAATACCATCAGCCTGTATCGTTGTTATTTTTTACATTAGTGGCTCGAAAAAAGGTATTTTTTGCAACAAGTGTCCAATATGTAGAATCTACACTTCAAGAATCGCTTACTCGTAGTAGTTAAAAAAAACTCTAAGTATTAAATCACGTCATATACCGTTATTTTGTATTGTTTAGTAAATCGTTGTTTTAAAAAAGGAAGTTCTCAACACGTTTTGGTTTTTATTTTTACGTCAAGATTTTTATTTGTACGTCTGTAAATATAATTTTAAATCTATAGGTAAAAATATGTTCATGCATATTTTCTTCTGTAAACATATTACAGTCTTAATAATCCCTCGAAAACAAATCCTTACAAAATTGACAATCCAAACATAAACAACAAAAACACAAATCTTTAGTAAAAAAAATCAACTAACCGTGTTCCAGCGAATGCGAAGTAAGATCACTCGTACAAAGTATAAAATGCAATGCACAGTGGCGTCTGCGCAGGTGGTGGATCCGAGCACGTGCGCGCGAGTGGGGCAGACCACTCGGCGCTCCCACCATTCGCACTTATTACGTTTCGAGTCTAACTATGTTTTATTTATTGTGATTACGTATTCATGTAAGATGAGACTAAGGACACATTCATAGGGGACTCATTTTCTTGAGCTAAATTAAGTATGGATACGGTGAATATGCACGGGTTTTAGATTTATGAGTTTGAAAATAAATTATTTGAAAAAAATATTATTAGTGAGCGATCTGATTTGAATGCACGACCCTATTTGGATGGATAAAAATGCAACTGCATGTTAAAGATCACATAAAGCAGCCGAGGAATGTTTCTTGTCGGGTTTTGCTTAGTTCCTGAACCGATGGTAGTGTTTCGTCGTTCCCGAAGACCTTGTAGATAGAAATTCTTAATCGTGCGCTCGCTCTTACTCCTTCAATTTTAATACTGTCATGAAATTTTATAACAAAAACTAGGTAGGTATTTTATTTGTGGTGACCGACATTCCCGCCGACTCCGAACATACGCGGTAACACCTAGGTACCACAAATGCTTTACAAATCAAATAGTGTAAGAGGTATTTTTAAAATTAACATTACCCTAAATAATCGGGTATCAAATGCAAAAACATAAATATCTAAAAAATAATATTAAAGTGATTGATTTAAAGCTACCTTACTCATGAATGTTTATTTTTAAGGTTTACTCACTATTAGCTCATTGTTTGTTGGAAGTTGTATGGAAATATGTAAACGAATATAAATAATAAATACGTCATCAGAAAACAATAAATATCTCGACCTGAGTGAGCCGTTCTTTTGCCTTATTTTATTTTATTATTCTTTGGCGTCATTGAGGTACTGCTTACTTGTTTTACGTTTTTCTGAATATTTATGCAGTGTAGATTAATTCTTAAATGCTATCTAAGGATAAGTTTAAAATTTTGGTAAAAAAACCCAGCAGTGGAAAAATGGTTTGAGGAGTTACCTGCGACGCAACTTCTTCAAGTTCCATTTTCTTTTGTCGGTAAGCAATTTAAGTTTTGTTAAACTGTGCGGTGCTGTAATATATAGTACGAGATTGACGATAAATCAGGGGCCTTACCATGAGCTCATGTCTCATAAATGAGTGAAACTATCATGGCAATAAGAGCTCATGGTTGGGCCCCAGGGGTTGGTAGGGTGAGTAGGAGTAAATATCTACTACGAATGACGTACAAGAACACTGATAAATATAGCGAACTTGAGAATGATTATATCTTTAAGGTGGTTTCACTCTTAATTAAATATTCTCTCTCATTAAAGCACTTAATAATAACTAGTTTTTCCACTGGAAAAACCAGTTACAATGTGATAGGCGAAAATAATAAATTCCTTAGAAAAAATGGTATTGAGGTACACATTAATTTGAATGTCTTTATAAATTACTAGCTGTGCCCCGCGGCTTTACCCGCGTAGAGTTAACTTCACGGGTGACCCGTAGAACCCTTATGTTTTTTTAATAATAAAATTATCCTAAGTAAGTAATTAAATAAAAATATCCTAAGTATCCTAAGTAATAATTTATACTCCTTGTAAAATTATCTTTCTGCCAGGTAAAAGACCCGTTAAAATCGGTCCAGCCGTTTCGGAGATTACCCGGAACAAACAGACAGACAGACAGAGAAAAATTTTAAAACTTGGTTTTTTAGTGTCAGTAGCGTGTATACTTTCATATGCATATAATAAAGTCTGTACCGACGATAGTCGGTGTGGTTATCGAATAAAGACTGGTTGTGTTTTTCTGAAAGGACAGAAAAAACAACATTTAAAGTCTTTAATTATCTCTTAAGATTATTTCACAAAATTTTCATTTATAAATGTCATTAGCGACAGTTTGTCATCAGTGACATTTTCCTATTTTAATTCTTAAAAATAAATTAAATCATAAAACCATGTAAAGAGTTTTCTTTACATGCATATAGTGAAAAGCTGTTATTTTGTAATTACAAACAGACACTTCAATTTTATTTATCTGTATAGAAGATGTATAGATATAGATTAACCAGTTATATGGAATTGAATCCGCTAGGATTCCTTCAATACGACTCTTTGAATACTAAACACTTGCGATGTATTTTTGAATTTGAACCGTGTAATGTTTGGATTACGTGCTCCGAGATGTAACGGTAGACACTGTTTACCAATTATTTAGCTTCAATTATTTTTAGGGTACAGCCACGTTATTCACTAAGGTTTCTCAGCCTCGCACTGGTCGTCAAGTGTAGGTTTAAAAGATACGAAACTGAACCTTATCTTCTATGTATTATGTATCAATTTCCTATGATTGAAACCAACGCTCGTTTATCGTAACATTATCCTCACGCTTCGCTAGTAGAAACGATACAAATTGTACGGGAATAACATATGTCACGTGACTGATTTAAGTCTTTTTTGTATCGTTTCTATTAGCGCAAGTGCGAGAGAATGTTACTTTGTGGCCTACAGAGAATTCAGAAGAAGAAGATCCCTAATTGCCCTTGTCTTTTATAACCGTTTACATTCTGGTCACATCATATCTGTGATGTAATCACGATCGAGAAAGATGCTATGAACTTGGAAAGCAGATCCTTCAATTCTAACCACGAACCACATGAGCAGTCATTAATACATTGTTTCTCGTGGGTATCACCATCGATCGACATGGTATGATGAAGAGGCATTGATATTCAATTCAGATCCTTACCTCGGAGTTTACATGATATCTGCCACTTGGTCGTGACTCGCGACCTCATGTCTCGGTGGCTAACTCAGTTTTTACATCTCAATTGGTACAAGGATGCCTTTTAATGGTGAATTTAACGTTATCATTAAATCTTACTTAATATTATAAATGTGAATGTTTTGTTTGTTACGTTTTCACGCGAAAACTATGAAACTTTGTACACGTATTCTTGGAGGTATTAGAAGTAAGATACTATAAAAGCTAGTATCTTATAGCTATGCCCGGCAAACGTTGTATTGTCATACTTTTTTTTGGGGTGGATCACACTTATCGGTCAGGGGTATGAAAAATAGATGTTAGCCGAGTCTAAGACCTACCCGATATACTCATAAAATTTCATACAAATTCAGTTTCGGACGAGCTTGGTCATAAACACTGCGACACGAGAATTTTATATTAGATTTTTTTAAAGACTAAGCTAGTTTCCGAATCCGGCGGTTAATTTGATAATCCTGAATAATATATTTCATAATATAATACTTTGTAAAAAATCTAATCGAATACAGATATTTGGAATTTGTATTGTCGTAGCCATAACTTTTATAATGGTGATTTGCTATTGATTTTGACATACTGCTTAAAAACCGAAATATGATTTGGTTCAGAGATAAACACGGCGATGATATAATAACAAGGAATGTCTGAAAGAAAACAACAGAATATAATAGACGACATACATACCGAGACATGTTAATTTGTGAGAAAAATAACTACACGGTTATACAAATAGTTGCGAAAGATCATTGTTGTGATGTTATCATGATACGTCCTTGTTTTTGTTGTGGACTCAAAAGAATATGGAGGCGCAGTAGACGTTCGTTCATGAAATAAGATTCAATTTTAATCTAAAATACTTCGTTCAAGCTAAAAATTAAATAGTGACGTATCACTATTAGAATTCTTTAACAGAGCGCCTGGTGCGAGGTTTTTAAGATCCGCGTCACAAGTCACCGCGTTGGCGCAAGCGCAATGGTGCCACCGACAGCGCTGTGTCGATCCTATGCAAATCTGCGTTTACGTCAACGCGTTGATTTGTGATGGCGGCAGTGAAAAAATCGCACTAGGCACTCTAAGGCTCTAGGCTCACTAAGTCAAAGTCAAAGTCAAAGTCAAAGTCAAAGTCAAAAATATCTTTATTCGATTAGACTTTTTACAAAGTACTTTCAAATCGTCAGAACGACATGGATTATACATGCCAGGTTCGGAAGGTTGCTTTTACTGAAAAGAACCTGGCAAGAAACTCAGCAATGACTCTTTTAAAAATATTATACAATTTTTGAAAACAAAGTAAATCACTTGAGAAATATATCATATTCGTTTGTACGGGTATCAGACTGTGAAGTGAAGAGACTGGTGTCAACTTGTAGAAGGTTCATGGTAGTAGCTACCATATTATAGTATACGAGTTCTTTGAACATGTAAGGAGTTGTAGGCACAGTCGTTACTGTAAAGCCTTTAAAACATTCGAAATCCCTCGTAATCTATCGGATTCTATCTAGAGGTAGACAATATCTGTAATAATATATAATGAATCGCTTTATGTGTTGCTAAGCGCAAATCTCGAGAGTAGCTGATGCGATTTTACCAATTATTTTAATGAATAATCCTTGAAGTACGAGGATGGTTCTTACCGAGAGATTTTTTTTTAAATACAATCTATTCGTAATTAAAAAAATATATATTAAAGAATCGACTGTAAGGCTGTACGAAGTTCGCCGGGTCAGCTAGTTTTTAATAAATAGAGTGTTTCCACAGACACCACGCTCTATAAAGATAAATTGACATTGATCCACAGATAAAACATAAACACAACTATTCGTCCTATTTTATATACTCTATGTAACACACCTACGTTTATAGCGAGCGGATAAGCCAGTAATTATAATGTTTACTCATACTGTTTATATTTGTATCTATGTCGGTGATCTGTAGTTTGTATATACATATAAATCCGAAAGTGAGGAAGTTCCGCTTTCACGAGCTCATGAATAAAAACATGAAACAAATTTAACTTGTTACAATATTATGAAGAGCGTGTATTACTTTTACTTTTTAGTAACATAAATATCTAGTACCTGGTTGACCCAGCTATGCTCGGTTTCTATATATCTGCCTACCCCCATAGGATACAGACGTAAGCATAATGTATGTATATGGAAAAAAAAGAAAAAATCGATCCGGTGAACGTAAGACTCGAACCAGGGTACTCTAGTTTCGTTATCACCCCGTAAACTGGAAGCCTCACGTCTGAGCTATCATAACTTGACGGATGTCAACGAAATTTACTTTTGTATGATAATATATATAATTTGTTCAAAATCTATGTTTTCCGAAAATGAAACCTACCTAGATAATTTTTTTACCCCTGAAACCCCCTATACACAAAAATTCATGAAGATCGTTGTAGCTGTTCCCGAGATACAGATTCTATATATATAGGTATATAGGTACAAGAATTGCTCGTTTAAAGGTATAAGATACAGATAAATAAAATTGAAGTGTCTGTTTCTAATTCCAAAATAACTAAATGCATGTGATACTTTCATTCAAGGTACTGATATAATTTAAAAAAATATGATAAAACGGCATGAATGAAATTGCATTGATTAAAAGCATGTTTGTGCCTTATAGGAACGTATTTTGTGTCTTATTCTCTGAAAATATTTAATTGAAGGCACAATTCGAGTAAAGTATGCTCATTGAAATTTGCGATATCAATCTTATTTTTTGTTTGATTTATACACACGACACGGAAGCCGCCCCGACATGTTTGCTTACGACAGTCCGAAGCGTGGGAACTTATACAAGGTGAAGCTTAATGTGCATGCCAGTATGAGATGATACAGAGTGCTACTTTTACATTTTTTCAAGCATGAGACTGTCGCCTTACGTGACGTGGGGTATAGTAGCGCTGTGGAGACTTTAAAATTGTTAAATTTGAGACAGTCACCATACGTTTCTTGCCGGTTCTTCTCAGAAGGCTAGTTTCCGAACCGGTGGTAAATTCCTCGACATTCATGAGTGCCTTACCAGGGCCTAAACTGAATAAATCATTTTCATAAGAGACGTGGGGTGTGGTAGCACTGTGGAGACCTGTAAGCCTTAACGTTGTTTTACGTGGTACTAGCTGTGCCCCGCGGTTACACCCGCGTTTAAGTTAACTACCACGAAAATGTATTTAATATAGCTCATGTGTTTATTCTGATGTGTAAGGCTATATTATTGTAAAGTTTCATCAAAATCTGTTCATTATTTTTTGCGTGAAATAGTAACAAACAAACATTCTTACAAAATTCCTTGTTTATAATCTTAGTAGGATTACTAGTAGGTGGGAACTCATAACCTCTCGGAAGAAAAACACTCTGTATTATAACATAGGTATCTTTTGTCTTGTTCAAACCAAACATTCAATAACGCAGACTTTTAAAAATGACTCTAATTTAGGTGAATTGTTTGAGTAATTCATATGTACGATAACTATATATTATGTCATACTGTCTAGGTATAGTGTTATAGGTAGAGAGGAGCTCGTGGCACAGTTGCTATTGCGCATATGATTCGATCAGCGAAGTTAAGCAACCATACGCCTAGCCAGTAGTTGGATGGGTGACCGCCCAAGTTCCCTCCGTGCCTCGGAGAGCACGTTAAGCCGTTGGTCCCGGTTGCCAATTTAACATCTTTGGCAATCGTTACAGGTCAGTCGGAGGCCTAAAAATAATCTGACAACTGGTTTAACCCAGATCACAGATTTTCCTCCTAAATGGGGTTGCGAAGGTCAGATGGCAGTCGCTTCGTATAAAAATCAGGTGATCAGCCACATCGGGTTGAATCAAGTGCCGACCCCAAAAATGTATGGGAAAAGGCCAGGGAAATGATGTCTAGGTATAGTGTTATGAGGTGTTGGTAGTATTGTAATTATTTTAGTTGTTATTATTTCAGGATCGAATTGGAAGCCCGTCAAAAAGAAGAATTTGGAAAAAATTTGAGCTTCGAAGTTTTCCTAAGTATGGAGGACGGTGCTTCTTCTATACAGATAAATAAAATTGAAGCGTCTGTTTGTAATTCCAAAATTACAGCTTTTTCACTAAATGTATATGAAAGTATACACGCTACTGACACTTTGACTTTTTTTCTCTGTCTGTCCGTCTGCCTGTCTGTCTGTTTGTTCCGTGTAACCTCTGAAAAGGCTGGATGGATTTTAACGGGACTTTAACTGTTAGGTAGCTGATGTTTCAAGTGATTGCCAGTGAACACTAGGTTTGTTTAAACTTTAAACGAGTCATACGACTCGTAGCATGTGGCAAACGATGGTCTCTGCCTACCCCTATGGGATACAGGATGAGTTTCTTGCCGGTTCCTCTCAGAAGGTTAGTTTCCGAACCGGTGGTAAATTCTTCGACATTCATAAGTGCCTTACGAGGGCTTAAACTGAATAAATCATTTTCATTTTCACAGGCGTGAGCATATGTACGTACTTACGTATTTATGATTTATAATTACTTATTTACGAGTATAATTACTGAGTTTCTTGCCAGGTTCTTCTCATTCTCAGTAAAAGCAACCTTCCGAACCTGGCGGTAGCATGTATAATCCTGTAAATTGTGTCATTCTGACGATTTGAAAGTGCTTTGTGTAAAGTCTAATCGAATAAAGATATTTTTGACTTTGACTTTGACTATGTCTCGTCTAAATACCGCGCTATGGTTTTTGCTAGTAGCTAAATGTTTGTCTTGTATATAAGTATTGGTATTAACTCAAATTGCCGGCATTTGTGCCTTTAACATATAATTACATGTACGTACTTGTGTATTATAAGCCATCATACATCGTAAGCTTTGATGATATAAATTACGCAACGTCATTAATACTTAAAGGTTTTGCCTCGCTGTTTGGGTAATCTATGCTCTTACAGATAAATAAAATTGTAGAGTCTGTTTGTTATTCCAAAGTAGTAGCTTTTCACTGAGTACAAATGAAATTGTATACGATTCTAATGAAAAAAAAACTGATAAACAAAAACAATTTTTTATTTTTTTATTTTTCTGCCTGCTCGTTCCGGGTAATCTCTGAAATATTATTTGCACGGTACTTTCACTGACTGCAGCTGATTTTAGAAGGAGTAACTAAGGCTACTATTCATCATCATCATCATCTTCCTGCCCTTATCCCATGTTATTTGGGGTCGGCGCAATGTGTTCTTCTCTTCCATTTCTCTCTATCAGCCGTCATATCTGTATTCACTCCCATTCTAGCCATATCATCTTTCACACAATCTATTATATTTTTTAATTGGGTATTCAGTGAAATTCAAGCTACATGGGTGAAACCGCGAAGCACAGCAAGTTTATGTACATTAGTAAAACGTACATTTTCTTGGCGTTTAATATTGTATTGTAACATGAATTGAAGTCTTCTATTGAATTAATATTTATTAAGGCATGATTGGACGCGATCAATCAACTTTTCTACAATCATAATTCTCCTAAACCCATTGAATATAAAACCATTTGATTCAAGGTAAAGAGTTAGTTTTCGTCATCAACTAACGTTGGAATCAATTGAAGTACTGGGACCCTACTCTCTTTCTCCGAAAAACGAAGCTTCGGCCGTAAGTACGCAAAGTTCATCATCTCCCTGGCCTTAATCCCATGTATTTGGGGTCGGCACTTGGTTCAACCCGATGTGGCTGATCACCTGATTTTTAATACGAAGCGACTGCCATCTGACCTTCGCAACCCCTTTTTCGAGGAAAATCGGCAATCTGGGTTAAACCAGTTGTCAGACTCTCTTAGGCCTCTGACTGACCTGTAACGATTGCCAAAGATGTTAAATTGGCAACCGGGACCGACGGCTTAACGTGCTCTCCGAGGCACGGAGGCAACTCGGGCGGTCACCCATCCAACTACTGGCTAGGCGTATGGTTGCTTAACTTCGCTGATCGAATGATATGCGCAATAGCAACTGTGCCACGAGCTCCTCCGTACCCTAAGTACGCAAAGTTCGTACCTTCTTATTCGTTCTAAAATTACGTCCAAATCGTTAAAACATGTTAAAAGCTACGGGAGTTCTACTCTAATTTAGATAAGCGTGGTACTCTAGCACTTGTTTTTGTGTCAATGAATGACTTCTTTAACTGATTCTTTCAGTAAAATCAACCTTCCGAGTACGTTGATAACATTTTCTACGGTAATGACTTATAGGTAATTTCAAAGAACTAGCACCTTTATATACATTCTTGCTACCTATAATATTATTTCTAATACGTTATTTTTTGGATACAATGTGTGTGCTGTATAAAAACTGCATTTTTGAGACGTGCGATATTTTGCCTTACTAGCTATGATTTCGCTAGCGTTGAGACATCCGTTTGTTCAATGGCTCAACGGTAACTAATGAGTATCATTGCTTAATAGTTAACCGACGTAGAACAAATGGTGTATGAGCTACTCATTTGGCAGTCGACGTGATGTAGGCATTAGCTGCACACAATACATCCGTGTCTGTCACCGACGCCGTGAAATATTGGACAGATTTATGGGTCCGGTGTCATAAGAACTAAGTAACTCCCATTTTTTTGATCATACAAATTATAATCGAGCACGAGTCGCTTTGTACATATCTAGTACCTTACACTATTTTTGAGCAAATCCCACCTAAATTTTACAAATTTATTTTATTAATATTGTGTGTATAATGATACTAACTTGTAATAAATATATGAATATGAATATTGAACATTTACTAAAGTTTTGGGAAACATATTTTGTAATATGAAAGCATTGTACGTTGGTTGCCCTCGTCATGGCTTTCAAGTATCACGGAAAAAAGTGTTTGTTGCAAATTTATGAGTTGGTAAAACATACAGTAACCATTACCTAAAAATACTGCGAGTGGTAAGATAAGTACCTGTGTTATGTTGAAGAGTCAGGTGGAATTAAATTGTTATAAAAGAGTATAAATTATTACCATGATATTATAAATAAACAAATGAAATAATATGTAGTTATCGTGAAGTGCATTCCAGAATGCGCTGGGGGTCCACCAGCTTGCGTCTATCCGACGTCTATCCGATCCCTAGCGCATACCATACTGGACTGCATAAACATAGACTTACGTAAAAAACTCCTGATTCTATTAAATAGCTGGAATTACAAGCATTTGTAATAATTTTAAATGAAGTAGATAGTTACTGACCTGATGCGGCAGTACCCTGGCGGGGAGAGCGCGCGCGAGTTCAGGCGAGGCGGATCGCTCCCGCTCTCGCATCTCGCCCGCGAGCGCCGCTCGCGCAGCCCGCGCTGACGCCTCCAGACACCCGCTTGACTTGCTCCTAGTTACATTACAATAATTAACAATCAAGCTTACATGCATAAATATATTATAATCTAAAATCAAACGCATCTAACAACACTTCATCATCGACCTATCTTAGTCCACTGCTGGACATAGGCCTCCCCTAATGAGTGCCATAGCGCCCAGCTTTCAGCATCTGCCTGCAGTCTGTCGCAGATCGTCATCCCACCTGGCCTAACAACACTTATTCGACGATTTTTATAAGTCAATAAAGTTAATTTTTTTTTTTATTTTATCTTTATCATCATCGTTGTGTTTGAATTTCAGAGCTTTTTAGGAACTTCCAGCTTCTATGATACTACATCAATTGGTGAGCTTTTGCTACCATTGCCTTTTGAACCTGCTAAAGTCCTATAAGCAAATAGGATATGTTAACGTTATAAAGGCGATGGAAATTAAACTAAAGCCCTCTCGATTTTCCTCCTATTGGTAAGGATCCCAAGTTCCAAGATGCTTACCTGACAGGCCGGTCAATGGGCCCCAGCATGGAGAGAGGCTGGTCGGGCGCAGGCGCGGGCGGCAGGTACATCACGTGACCTCCCCACGACAGGTATGACGTTCCTGGCCTCCAGGTTCCAAGTTCCTCCTGAATTATATCGATTAGTTCATCATCATCATCATAAATTTAAGAGTCTGACTCTTGTCGCTGTACCGGCCCACCATAGTAAGTCTGAAATTCTCAGATTTTAACTGTGTGTGATCTAATAACATGCAAGCTATCGGATGAAGTTACTGTGGTATAGCATCAACGAACCATCATACAACGATTTAAGGCACATTCTCGATTTCTGCTCACAGCTTCGTCCGCGTAGAATTAGTTTTGGGGGCCTACCATCATAGGTTTAAGTAGAGCGTATTAAGAATTTTTGAGCTTTGACGTTCCATTTCGGTACTGTATAACGTCAACGCTAAGAAGTTATTAATACGTAGGTCCTGCTTAAGCGATCATTGCATCCCCCTGATCGTTGTTTCCTTATCAAAGAAAGATTTTATTGATTGAGAAGAATTACTCTAACCCTTACATTACCTCACGAACCCTTTAATTAGTTAATTTATGGAGGTGATAAAGATTCTTTCACAAATATAGCATTCTACCTTTTCAGAAGTCGGTTCCTCTTCTTTAATAACATCCTCCTCGGGAACCTTCGCCCTCGCCGGGGGTTGGAACAGCAGTGGGTTGCTCAGAGAATTAGGGGCGGATCTGGTCAAGAACCAGTTTTGTTCAGGTTCCTGCAGCATTGGTTCATGTTCCAGATCAAATCTTCTGGATCCTAAGGCAGCTCCCAAAGCACCAGATACGGATTTCCTGAGCTTCTGCAAACTATTGAACCCCTGCTGCAGCTGCTTGCCCTGGAAACATTCGTAGAAACACGACATCGCTTTAAACTACGCGGGTTTGATTGTTGGCTTGCTGATGAGGGATAAAGGTAAACTAATCTGTGTAACACTCGAATGGTATAGACCTCAGAAGAACTCAGAGATGTGAAAGTGAACCTTGTCAGCCAGCAATAGGGTGGATTTAAATACCAAGAATCAAGCGAACTACCGGGTTATTCACTAAGGTTTCACATAGGAGATTGATACATAATACATAAAGGATAAGATTCAATTTCGTATCTTTAAAACGGACACACGACGATAAGTGCGACGCTGAGAGGCCTTAGTGAATAACGCAGCAGGGGGCCAACTAAGATCGTTTAAGCAGCGCGTATTAAAAACTTCTCAACTGACGTTTAATTTTACGGTACAATGAAACGTCAAGCCCCAGAAGTACTTAACACGTTCTGCTTAAACTGATGATGGTAGGCCCCTGGTTCGCCTTATTTTTTGAATGGATAAGTAAGGATGGAAGACTGTAAAAGTTTTAAATTATTTATGGTTAGAAGAGACAGAGATATATTCACGACAAAATTGAAAAGATTTTTGTGAATAGCATTGTTAACATAATTATATGAAAATTATTAGTAAAGTGTAAAAGTTAGCATGTTATAAACTTGTTATAAGCATAATATGTAGAATACCTTGATAATTTTGTGTTACGTCACAAAAGTGTTAGATAAATAATTGTTTAATTTATCTTTACCCCTCCTCAGCTGGATGTAACCATGATGGGAGGTTAGGTGAGCTTGTTAGTCACAATGTACCGTCACACACAAAATGTTATTATTTTATTAATAAATGTTAAATATGCCTTCGATTATCCGGCGTTTTGGTGATTCAGTTTTGGTGAGTGTTCATTAAATTGATTTTAATTATTGTCTATTGTTTTGATGTTGGTTACGAACACCTGGTTACGTATGTTATGTTATGAACCTTATGTGTCCCCTGCTGAGCAAAGGCCTCCCTTCCACTTACTAAGTATATGGGTTTTAAAACATAAAATAATTGGAGTTCCTTCCTCGAACAAATGAATGTCTTCAAAACAAAATATTTTAGTAGGTATGATAGGAGAAAATTATCTTCTCTCACTTTTAGAAAATATCTAATATCATAGTCATGTGTCTGATTCTGTACCATTCCCCGGTCGTCGCTTCCCTCAACGCAGAGTCGCTTTACGCCGCGTGGCGTTATGTCGAGTCAAAAACAATGCCGGCTACTTCATGTCGAGCGAGTACGTACAGATGCGAGGACAATTGTTAGAATATTCCGTTCAACACTCCGCGGCGCAAACTAACGTGTCTATATAGTAGGTCGAGGTTGAATCGAACAAGGACCCTGTGTGATACAAACCAGACGTTAACATCAGCTTCTACCACCACCCTACCCTGAACCACCAAAACCTAAGGCCACACCTACCCTCCCGAGCATCTCTTTCAAAACTCACCCTATCCTGTCCTTCCCTGGGCAGAGAGAGGCTGAAGGGCTGAGCCCCTGGGCTGTAAGTGGCTACTCGTGCTGGTTGCAGCTGCACTGCGCCAGCGCCATCTGAGCTGCTGTCTCCTAGGTCCTGTTGAGGGGTCCAAGGCGCTGGGGTTGGGTCTACCACCTGAAAATTCAACTCTATTATAGGTATTCTTCTCAAAAAGATTCAGAATTGCAGGTAATACTAGGAAAGAAATGCGGTTAACTGTGTTCCTAAAGAGACTTTTCGCTTTATGACGTCCCAGTGATGAGACCACGACAAAATTTTGTTGAGCTTGTTCATGCGAGTGCTTGATCAAGGTTGCTGAATATACCTAAAGATACTTGTCGCGGCTATTTCAGCTACTGGATTTTCAAACTATTAGATAGATTCCAACTTACGGGGCCTACCAAAAAGTATGCTTATCAATAAACTGGCCTATATACTTGCTGAGACACTTTCCACTTTCATAAAATCGTCGACGGGGTTTTAACTGAATACCCAAATTATTTCCATTTGATAATGTTTCAGTAGTAGCTCACCAAAATAAGAATACCCGCATGATTTTGTAATAGAACTTGTAATATTTAATGGGTGCTCAAGATAAGGAGATAAAAATACGTACATCATGTCGAGAAGGCGGAGAGTCTATCCTATGGTCACTATGAGCGTGGTCTCCTGATATACCAGAATCGCCAGACTTATCCGCCGATTGGTCCGACCGTGGTGATGACTCAGGAGTTATATCTGCAGACATTTTGGTCTCGACCTCCAAGGGTTGAGTTTCTGAAGATAGAACATTAAGATGAACATTATCGTTCCAACATTGTGTAATAAATATTGCCTTATATTTGGCAAATTACAAAATGAAATCTTGACCCGAAACGATATACCTCGGGATTGAAAAGAAGGCAGCAGAAAGACTTTATTAGACAACGTATTAGACGAACTCTTTAAAAAAATCATGTGTATAACTGTGTAAATGTATGGAAACGCGTACATGTGCATTTGTAGCAATTAGAATAACTAAACATAAGGTACCTGCTGCTAGATGAGCGTCCAAGCTTGCGAGTTGTCTCCAAGCAGCTGCTGGAGAGAAGCGCGGCATTGAAAGCTGTTTCTTTGGCAATGTTGGTCGAAGACTCAAAGAGATCTCCACTGATGCATCCGACCCTTCTCCTTCAGAACCCTCTGATGATAGCGCTGATTCTGATGACACTGGAAACGATAGATCGCAAGTAAATAATGAGAAGGTAAATATTGTATATGTATTGGTTGATAGTGATTTAAACAGTCAGGCACTTTGACATAATGCTTGCTGAATTATTGAACTTGTTGAGGTTTTTCATTTCACCTAATTACTTATCAGTTTTATTTGATTTCAAACGTTCTGCATGGTCATCATTGAGAGAAAACTCATTCAAGTCATAATGTCTGCATCAATCAAAGTCGCTTTAAGTATTCCATCGTCCACGTAGGTATGATTTTTCAAGCTTTACATAAGAAATAAGTATACTTACAGTTCTTAGCCTTGAAATTGGCCTTGAGCTTAGCATTGAAGTCATCAAAATCGACATCTTCCCGGTGGTAGCCCAGCAGCTTCTGCTCTATCAGGTGGAAGTCTCCAATCTCCTCAATAATAGGACTTCCTAGTCCTGGGAAGTCTTTTAACCTATCTCTTGGTTCAGCTTGTTTGCTTTCTATCATTCCGAAGTAGAATTGTTTTGACGGGGCAGGCTTTGGTCTGAAAGACAAATTAAACACTGCAGTTCTACGATTTAAATCGAAACATTACGATTTATAAGAGTACAAAATAGAATTTAATGAGTTCTATGAGAAGGTAAAGCTACTACAATTCACTTCATTAATGGTAAAGGAAAAAATCTTTAAGATATTACTTGTGTGCAATGTGCGATTCCAGTATTCAAACTTACTTTTCTTGTGAGATTCCATTAGTAACAGTTTCTCTTTTCCTAGTCGGTGAGTGTTCAGGAGTAGATTCCTTTCCAGAAGCTTGCCCTCTGTCTGGCATCAGGCGATTGGTCTCTTTACTATCCTTGATATCTGTTTTATATTTACTAGCAACAGTCTTCGCATTACCATTCAAATTAGTATTAATCTTAGGCTTAATTTCATTTGATCGAGCCAGAGGTCGCCTGCTTAATGCCATTTTGGAATCCTGTTTGTTACTTGCTAGACTAGATTCTTTGACTTTACTCTGAATTCTCGTTGGGTTTGGTTTCTGTACAAATGTTTTATCGTTCTGACTAGTTTTATTTCCATTAACCTTAATGTTATTACTTAATTCGTTTCTTATTCTACTCGTAGCCTTTTTGAGCTCCGTTTGAAATTCATCTTTTTCTTCATTATTCTTGGGCAATAGTGAAGGAAGAGATTTTCTCAGTGGTTTGCTTGTCTCAGCCAGTGGACTAAGTTTACCTTTTAACTGTTCGCCCACGGCTTTCAATTTGGTCTCGTGCATTGCTCTTAGAGAATCGCTTTCTCTCTCACTCGTGTTCAGAGTGTTGTCGAAAGTCTTTTCTCTCCTCAAAGTAGGCTCGTTGTCTTCTCTGTTAAACCTTTCCGAGTATCTAAAGTTCCTATTTAGAAGTGGAGTCTTCCATGCCTCATTTTGTTCGTTTGTTTTAGCTGTTTTCGCTCTGCAGCCACTAACTCTATCATTTCTTGTTTTTCTTAAGTCCTGTCTTGTTTGTAGAAGTCTTTCTTCTCTCTTCAGAGACGCTGAGCTCTGCACCATATCGCTATTGTCGGGGTATTTTAAGTGTTGTTCCTTGTCTTTGCAAGGGGACCTATATCTTCTTTCAAAGGCTTGATTTTCATTTAGGTCTAAGGACCTGTATTCATTGCACGCGCTTCTGTAAACGGGCAGTTTAGTATCATTCCCATTGAGTTTTTTCGTTTCATTCCGCGTTTTGAACAGTCTTAATTTTCTTTGGGGTTCTGCTCTCGCGTTCCCTTCACTAGAATTTGGCGATGACTCTTCACAATGCTGTAAAATATAAAAATATAATTAGTATAGTATAACAGCCTATGATTAATAAAATTCTGATATTTAAGTTATTAATAATTACGTCATTTGTAGGAGGTGCAGGCGCCCGGTATTTCTTTCGAAAATGTTTATTGTTGTTGTTATTATTAATTCTGGCTTTATGTTGCTCTTCTTCAATTCTAAGATCTGGTTCCGAACCGAACCTCTTATTAACACTTCCATCTGTAACATTAAAAATATTAATTACGCCATCAAGTCGTAATGAAATGTCAAAATGTATAAGCGACTTACTATCATTGTGTCTAAGATCTAAATTGGTGTGTGACCGATGCAGTGGATCCCGTTCTCTGGATCGTTGCTCAGCCGATTCTGCAGAGCTGCCTCCCGCTGACCGTGATCGGTAGACGTTGGAGTGCTGAAGGCGAGATTTTGATTTTTATTTAAAAATATTGAGGTTGTAATTATTTATCCCTCGGATTTCAAAAGCAAAAAAATAGGGAACTTTGTTTTTTGAATTTAATAACCAAAATGAATCGGCTTTACACATGTATCAAAACTGAACATACTCAATCAAAATTCACACTACACATTTTGCTGAATCCATCTTTGAGTGCTAAATCATGATCTTCAGAAGCAACATCATGTCACTTAGTAACTAATCGTAGGTGGATTTAATGGATACTGACCACATGTCCGTGGGGTACTTTGCTGGAGTCCTGGTGGCCAGAGCCGGGCCTCCTGCCGCTGATGGTGCCGCCAGAGTGCAGTATGGCACCATTGTCCGTACTGCGCAGCCGCGGCGATTCAGGCAGAGATGGAAGTACCTGGAATTACGAAAATAATATGCTAATTCATCCGCTTTCAATATGTATTCAAAAAGTACATCGATTACAATATCTGATAGCATACATAATATGTTCACCGAAGGGTAAGCAGAGGTACACACACATTTGAGAATATCTAAATACTGACTCGTACATGTGTCTAAAATCCAGATAGGGCTGTAATATTTCCATTAAATACATTAGAACGCTCGAGATTAAGTGTTCATTAGGCTATAGTAATTACTATCTGGGAAACTATATACTTGTTGAAGGGTTGGGTAATATTATAAATTCTGATCATTTAAATATTGCCATCCCTACAAGCACGTAGTTTTGGAATTATCATCGTTTACGATCTTATGCTTAGCTTACGATCGTATGTAAGTAGCCACACATTTTCAGCCAGACTGTAGCCTGTGTTAGGTGTATAAGAAGGATTTGTATAAGTACCTTGGGAGCATGTCTCGGCGGTTCGTGCGGCAGCGTGTTGGCGCGGCGCGTACGCAGCGGCGCCCCGCCCGCCGGCTGGCTGCCCGCCTGACCCATGCCGCGCCCGCCCGACGATCACTGCTACACTTGCCGCATCTGAAATACAACATTGTATCAATTAATATCTCAATCAAAAAATACAATGAATCTCGGCAATGACTATCGTACCAATTACCATATGGTTTGAGGGAGTACAGCTGTACAACAAATTTAACAAACGACGTTAAGAAGTGTAACAGTATCAAATTATTCAAAAGTAGACTTAAGAAACATGTATACACGATATAGATTTATTGTAAATCAGAGTACTTATTGAAAATGTTACTAACTACATGTAAATAATTCTTTCTGTATCTCTTTGTAAGTGAAATACAGAAAGTGGTTTATTGATAGAACATCTCAGAGTACCGTAAAGAGCCATGGTGGCCGTGGGCTTTGAGCAGTCGCCAACTACGTAAGCGAGACACGTTCGAATCGCAGCGTGGTTGTTAACAATGAGTTTTTCTAAAAACTCATGTGCAGTGATTTCACACCACGTTCTTTATGGAGAAAAAAACATTGTGAGGAATCCTGCATATGTCTGAGAAGTAATTCAAAGATGTATATATAGTGCCTAAGACGGTGCCATCTCTCACGTTGGCACTTAATCACATTGTGTGAAAGGTGGGTGTTGTTATTATAACACATCTGCCTACCCCTTCAGGGAATACAGACGTGAGCATATAACGTATGTATGTACACTCGATGGAAGAGAGGTAGAGCATTTTTGACACCGTTTGCGAAATCTATACTAGCTAGCTTCACCAACAATATTTGTATGAGATATTTTAGTTCTTCACGTCGCCGCTAGGAGGCGCTGTACAATTTCTCATACGAATGTTTGACGGAGACGCTAGCGTGTATCGATTAGGAAAACGGTGGAAAACTCATGATTGGGGTACTGTTCAGAAGATGGGCCAAATAACCTAATGAAGTACCTACTAGTAAGGTTGCCAGTGCTCCGTTGTGGTATTTGGAGGTTCATACTTAAGCTAAGCTTAACATCAATATAGATAACAAAATATATTTTACAAACAGATCGGTTAATCCCAACACCCAAGAC
This sequence comes from Watsonalla cultraria, assembly GCA_964035505.1. Lineage (NCBI taxonomy): Eukaryota > Metazoa > Arthropoda > Insecta > Lepidoptera > Drepanidae > Watsonalla > Watsonalla cultraria. Next base: position 666,658 of record OZ037712.1, on the reverse strand, counting down.
ACGCTGTAAAACCTTCATCATTTTTCTAAAACCCAATTTATAATCCTCTTTGGGTCTATAAATCACACTTTCGACATTAAGTTACGTAACCAATCAGCCCACGCAATAAAACTAATAGTTATAACACTAATACTTAACAATATTTCAAACAAATCCTTCCAGGGTACAAATTACATGGGAGTTTAACTTTCTCCTCACCTCGATACCTACGAAGCTTTATTTACTGTCTCGTATTAATTGCTGCATGCATAAGCAACTAAATTTAATAATATATTTGGTGGACACAACTATGGCTACTTTGAGCTCCAATGTGTTGTTACTGATGTTCAAGGAGGGAAATGTTGTTTTGATCAAGAACTACTTACGTACTTAAATAGCGCTCAAGTCTTCAAAGACACACAATAAATATAAGCTTAGCACATGCAGTATGGAAACTAGAAACAAATCGTTCGACATTACACACTCACACAGACGCGCGTATCTTATCACGGTCACGTCCTGACCGATAAAACTCTAAACTTCAAATCGTCAAATAGGATAATTATTGTTATCACTTTGACAATAAATATAAGAGGCAAGTTAAAAAACGTTATACTGCATAGTAAGTTTCTTTTAAGCTTCCCTTTGCTAGGGATGAGCATGACCGCTCTCCCCAAAAAGGAATTTAATATTTTACAGGGAATGCTTAACAAAATTGTAGAGCTCGTGGCACAGTTGCTATTGCGCATATCATTCAACCATACGCCTAGCCAGTAGTTGGATGGGTGACCTCCGTGCCTCGGAGAGCACGTTAAGCCGTCGGTCCCGGTTGCCAATTGAACATCTTTGGCAATCGTTACAGGTCAGTCGGAGGCCTAAAAATAATCTGACAACTGGTTTAACCCAGATCACAGATTTTCCCCCTAAATTGGGTTGCGAATGTCAGATGGCAGTCGCTTCGTATAAAAATCAGGTGATCAGCCACATCGGGTTGAATCAAGTGCCGACCCCAACAATGTATGGGATAAAGCCAGGGAGATGATGATGCTTAATAAAATTGTAATCAGTTCAGCAAGGTCAGGGCTCCCAGAATTACCAAAACAATACTTATCTAAAGTTATCTAATAACAATACACTCAGCCTCTCACTACACATCCGCCTGTAGCACAAGAGCCCGTAGGCCACCCACGTATTCCCACTTGTGAAGCTATTAACAAATACCAGAGCTTTCTACAATTAAATAGGAACATCGATTGGCCCACACATTCCCGGCATCCCGTGTCACGTTAACTAATCCCCCGGGCGGGAATTATAATTTGGGTACCTGGGATACCACATGACCCAGTTTTGGAAAGGAAAGCTATTATCATACTGAGATATTTTTAGAACGTCATGCTTTATAGAATAATTATAGTTTTTTTTGGCGTTTTGCAGTTTACAACACAAACAATATTAGATGCCATTCGGTCGTATTAAGTATCTGTCCTAAATATATACATCTATATTTATACGTCTATACATACAGTACAGATAAATAAAATTGAAGTGTCTGTTTGTAATTCCAAAATAACAGCTTTTCACTAAATGCATATGAAAGTATACACGCTACTGACACTAAAACACCAAGTTTTAAACATTTTCTCTGTCTGTCTGTCTGTTTGTTTGATTCGGGTAAACTCCGAAACTGCTGAACCGATTTTAACTGGACTTTCACTGGCAGGTAGCTAATGTTCTAAGGAGTAACTTAGGCTACTTTGATTTATCAAAAATATTAGGGTTCCGCGACAATAAGGATGAAACTAAATCTACAACCGCGGGGCACAGCTAGTAAAAAATAAAATAAATAATGTTTGGACACACACACATTTCACACATTGCGATTTAGGCCCAAATTATGTAAAACCTAAAAAAGTTATTAAGTAATATGTTCGTTGTCCAAGTTAGGTTGGTACTTTTTTTGTATATATATACCAAATCCTATATTTATAGAATATATACACAAGGTATATAATTGCTCTGCCATGACACAGAAATCAAACCATTTAGAATAGCAGTCAAGTATACTAACCACTAGACCAACGGTGTCGTCAGTTATAAACCTAGAACTGGAAGTGTCCCGCGGTTTTACACGCTTCGCATCGAATTAATTGGTTTTTTAAATAAATAATTTATTCATTACAATATGAGCTATCTGCTAATGCATATTTATTTTAAAATCCAGCCCTTGCGCAAAGGTGACTTAAACCACTAGCAGAAAAGCCTATTATAAACAGTTACAACAAGATAATGAAATTCAAACAGAAATACTTAATTGATTGTAATCTTGAATGGCTATATGTATTCGCAATATTGAATTGAATAAAAACGTCCATATTCACAACACAAGTGATATTTAAATGGGAAACTCAACGAGACACAGAATACGTAGTGAATTGATCGTTTGTGTGGAAAGTTGATTGCTGAGTGAAACTGTGTGACCACAGACCTACAATAAATTGTACGTCTGTGACCACACAATGCTTTGTAGGTAATAGGGGCCAGGGAAATTAAAGGTGTACGTGACTATAATTTTAACATCTGAGGGGACCAACTATGATCGTTTAAGCAACGCGTATTAAGATCTTGTTAGCTTTATAACGGTACTAAAATGAAACGTCAAAGCTCAGAAGTTCTTAACACTCTGCTTAAACCAATGATGGTAGGCCCCCTGGTCTCTGGTTGTGTTTTCATTGCTAAAGAGTTACCTACATAATGGTTGACGAGGTCAAGCAATGGCTGGCATTCGCTTTAGACCTGTGAACAGGTGCTGCTTATGGGGGCTGGCCATCTCAAACTATTAACAGAACTATTGGACTTTTATTTTACTTTAGTTTATATCAACATTTGTGTATTTTTTTGTATTTATTATAAATGTATAATATTTTTTGAAAAGAGTAACCTCCTACCGAATTTTTGCCAGGTTCTTCTCAATAGGTAAAAGCAATCTTCCGAACCTGGCGGTAGTATGTATAATTCTACATGATCGTGTCATTTAGACGATTTGACAATACTTTGTTGTCCAATCAAATAATGATATTTTTGAGTTTGAGTTCGAGTACTTAGGTTTACAGATTATTGAGTACAGTCAGACAGGATGCTAACTCGTGGAAATTCTCAATAGTTAGTTCAATAATAATCTATTGTTCAAAAGCTGTTTCTAAATCACCATCCTACTTTATTTGAGGGTCGATGATCGCAAATAAAATTAACGATTCACAACAGAACCGCGACCGAATATGGTAGCTTACGTGTTATAAAGGAATTGAAATATAAATAGATTGAACTTGACAGAATAAACTGCGTGTTGTTAGGTCTTTTAAAATATAGTTGGCCACTATTAGACTTTAACTTTATTTTAACTATTATCGACATATGTGCATTGCAACTGTGTTCGTGGGCTTACATTGCGTATGTGATTTATTTTGTGAATTGTATCCACCATAGAATTTTTTGAAAATAGTATTAACTGAGTTTTAGCCAGGTTCTTCTCAGTAAAAGCAACCGTTTGAGGCTTTCTGCACACACTGCCAATGCTCCAGCTTGCACCTAAGTCTAATTTAGGTAACAGCAAGCATGTGTGTTCATACACAAGGGGCATCCCAACACTGCGTTTGAATACATGTACTATTTGTTTTCCCGCATAGCGCACGAGACGGATGCGCCGATTATCATAAAGAAAGTGGGTCCGACGCCATCTGCGCAGCGGAGAAAACATCATACGATTGGTCACATCACAGGGACCACCAGGGATCGCCACATAAACTCAAATATATTTTTATTGGATTAAACTTTTAACAAAGTACTTTCAAATCGTCAGGATGTCATGATTACATAGGATACATGCTACCGCCAGGTTCAGAAGAATGCTTTTACTGAGAAAAACCTAGCAAACTTTACCTGCTACTACATTACCGTTCGAGAAGTGATCGCAAATCCATGATCTCGCGACCAATAGTACGATTAATTACGTACTCTATAAAGCGACAATTACCTGTGATGATTTATCCGCGGCCGAGTCCACGGAATGCGATAAATAACGATTATAGGTTCGTATCAAAAGTGCCTACGATTTATAGGTCGCTGAGAGCTTGAATCACTGGCCTTTCTGATATAAACCTTCCATGGACCATCCATTGTGTAGGTGGTTACGTTTTCAGAACAAATTGTCTAGATACGTCAATAGGATAATCTATGCTCAATAACATTCTTTGAATATCCTGTGATATCTTTATAAAAATGAATCCCCATTTCCCTTGGTCACGACATCACGCGTGAACGGCTTGACCGATTCTACTGGGACTTTTACTGGCAGATAGCTGAAGTTACAAGGAGTGTTTTAGGCTATTTTATTAAAAAAAAACATAAATTAACTCTACCCGGGTGAAACCGCGGGGCACAGCTAGTAGTTTATAACCATTATATCCCTTTATCACGGAGGAGGTCGTGGCACAGTTGTAATTGCGCATATCATTCAATCATTTACATAAATAAATAACTAAATAATAATGTTGTGAAGACGCCCTTATCTTACAGAAAAGGCAGAAAAAATTGTGAATGAAATGCCATGCTATCGAAAATAGCTCCAAATGAAAAACTAGAAGATAAAATAATAGTACCTAAGTCGTATTTGTAGTGTAGCCTCAATGCTCGGGCGCAGGCAAGTAGCGAGTGCGATCGATATCTGCGCACATTATCGCGTTCACTGCGCACCAGATATGCGCACCTTAGCTCTTCCCCGTTAAAATTAAGTTGTTTTACCGAAGAACATTAGGTACACTATCTACACTATGATCGCTAGCTACAGGTGCCGTCACGAGCTATGAGCGTTCAGCGGAAATATTCATAATTTATTATATTACTTGTCATTTATTCTCGTAGCGCCATATATACAGACAGAGACAGACTAATTAAATAAAAATATATTTATTTGATTAGACTTTAAACAAATGACACCAGGTTCAGTAGGTTGCTTTTACTGAGAATCCGTCATATTAAGAGAAATCATCATAATTATTATGTCTGAGAAGTAATTCAAAGACGTGTGTATAGTGCCTGAGACGGCGATAGACTCACCATCTGTCACGTTGGATCTTAATCTTCGATGAAGAGTGGGTGTTGCTATTACAATACCTCTGCCTACTCCTTCGGGGAATACAAGCATGTGCATCGCTACGTCATGTCAAAATAAATCATAAATGAGGTATATACCAAACCTCTTCCTCGACCTTCGTAGGAAGGTATAAAGATGTTTCGCGATGTTTCCAGGACTTAATCCTTCCTTGGTTTCAAGTAAAGTAGTAATTAAAATATTATAGCATCTAGAAGCACGGCTGCAATGTCTCTCGGTCCGCAAGCCGCGTCTGCCCGCAGGCATTATACGTTCACAGTTACAGCCACGGACGCGGAAAATTATTCACTGAGATGCGCTTCCGTGCGCCTGCGCAGCGCCGCCGCCCGAGATCACACTCCACTGACTCACTGATATCCAGAGATGGTCTGTGCTTGCTGATAACGCACAGAAGTACTAATTATCAGACCAGTGACATCTATCAAATTATATTCTGCTTGGATGTGTAACCTTCGACTAATGATTCATAATAATTAAAATAGGAAAACATTGTTTATGATGTTGTTTGTGATGTTTGAAGCATTTGAAAAGTGATGATTGTGAGGGTGTGTCTGATGGGTAATGCGATGATATTTCCCATCAGTTACATGTGTATAAGTTCTCTTTTTCAAAACTAAACCAATTTTGCTGACATTAAGCTAGAGGCCATTACCTGTCAACATTAATAATACCACGGAATAAAACAGTATAAATTATTCTCATTTTTAACTCTGCCAAATAAACAAAGCACACATTCTTTTTAAATTAGTTGGACATTTTGTGCGTTAAAATAACGATAATCCTATGAATGTAGTTTTAATACTTAAATGTCAGTCGGAAATAAATGTATTAACATTTATAGCTAGCTACTCAGCTGATTAAGTAAACGCTTATACAAATTGTAAATTACTAGAATGCTATGATTTTTTGACATTATTTGAATTTTTTTGCTAGTTTGAAGAGATTAATCTGATCTTCCAATTGCGTAATATGAACTGTTTGATAGTCTATTGTAAGTGCTAATGGCGGCGATGATAACAAGGAAGTATTGTAGTTGCCCTGAGCGGGGCCTACCCGAGCAAGACGGACTTCACGGTTCAACTGGAACCGATGACTCGCACAGAACCGCTAAGTCAGCACTCTTTGCTACATTGGTTTGTTTTAACTTTGTATTTTGCTTACAATTTCAATCTAACGTTATGTGACTGGTAAATCGCAAAGCTATCCTATTATAGCTTTGGAATTATGTTTTCGCGCTCGCAGGTTTCTTTGCGATGCCTTCCTTCACAACCTCATGACAAAATACTAAACATAAGTTTTCATCATGTTTTTGTTCTACTTAATCTATACATCTATATCTATACAATATTTTATAGCTTCATTTACAATTTCATCTACAATTTACAAAGCTATAAAAGTGCTATCTATACAGTTAAATAAAATTGAAGTGTCTGTTTGTAATTCCAAAATTACAGCTTTTCACTAAATGCATATGAAAGTATACACGCTACTGACACAAAAAAACCAAGTTTTAAAAAAAATCTCTGTCTGTCGGTCTGTTTGTTCCGGGTAATCTCCGAAACGGCTGGACGTATTTTAACGGGACTTTCACTGGTAGGTAGCTGATGTTTCAAGGAGTAACTTAGGCTACTTTTATTTATTAAAAATATTAGGGTTCCGCGACAATAAGGATGAAACTAAATCTACGCGGGTGAAACCGCAGGGCACAGCTAGTAATGTATAAAGCTGAAGAGTTTGTTTAGAACTACTAGTCCGATTTGAAAAATACGTTCAGCGCTTAAATTTTATTTCAAAGACGTATGTATAGTGTGAGGAGGAGCTCGTGGCACAGTTGCTATTGCGCATATCATTCGATCAGCGAAGTTAAGCAACCCTAGCCCTAGCCAGTAATTGGATGGGTGACCGCCCGAGTTCCCTCCGTGCCTCGGAGAGCACGTTAAGCCGTCGGTCCCGGTTGCCAATTTATCATCTTTGGCAATCGTTATAGGTCAGTCAGAGGCCTCAAATAGTCTGACAACTGGTTTAACCCAGATCACTGATTTTCCTCGTTAAAGGGGTTGCGAAGGTCAGATGGCAGTCGCTCCGTATAAAAATCAGGTGATCAGCCAAATCGGGTTGAATCAAGTGCTGACCCCAACAATGTATGGGATAAGGCCAGGGAGATGATGATGTATAGTGTTAGCGGACAATAGAGAGGGTTGGCGATTGCTTCACCGACAAGAGCCTAGCTCTTAAATAAATGATGATGATGTATAGTGTATGGACTCACCCTCTGTCACGTTGGCACTAAATCATATTCGGTGAAATGTGGGTGTGGTTGTTACAACATTTCTGCTTACCCCTTCGGGGACCGTTCTGGGATGACGTGAGCACGTTCAGCGTTAGATAGCCTATTTATCGAGGAATGCTATGTCATCACGGCACTAATGTTAATACCATCACGCAAAGACCAATAGGGGGATTAAGTTAGCGTTAGACCAAACTATTCCACGCGGATGAAGTCGCGGGCAGAAGCTAGTCTTCTATACATATAAAATTTAAAACCCTGACTGACTGAAATAAATGCACAGCCTCCACTAGTCCTACAAGTCATCAAATGTGAGAGGGTGAGTTGTACCTATATAATAAGAAGAAGGGCTTCTGAAAATTCCACCCCTAAGGGGGTTTTTAAATATTAGACGGGTTCGCGATTGAGCACACCTGATGGAAAGTGATGGTGTGGTTGAAGATGCAACTCGCTTGCACGTTTTTAACCTATTCACTAGCTTCTTAAAAATACCCAAGTAGTAGTATAAGATTCAGGTGAAACGCTAGTTCTTATAACGAGTGGTTACTTATCAAATAGCAATAAGAATTACCTGAATCATAACCTGCGTGCTAGCAGCTTTATTGTAGGTAGATATAGACCATTATCAATTTGCCAACAGTACCCCTCAAGTGCTGCGATTAATTCTGGGAGTAAAACTAGGTATTAAAGTATGAAACGAGGAACTGCCCGATGCCCGTGTAACTGTAAATAGCACACGTGGTCCGGGCAGGTGTGCGGCCCGGGGCACCGAGTTATACACCGCGATTGTTCCTTATCTGATACGATCTCCAATTTGCATCTCTGCATGTTATGTTGTGTATTAATTTGTATTAAATATCCAAGCGAAGATTTCTAGATATTATGTGAGTGTTAAATACTTGAAGGGGCGAACATAAGAACCATAAGGATGGAGAGGTTGAAAGTGACTATATTTTTGTTGGTTTGTTACGTGAATTCTCGAAAACAGATAACTCATACTATTATCTGTATAGCTGGGTACCTAATTGATTCTTTAAAATATAGGTATTTCGTTTTAGAAGAAATTATTTGAACGAAAACTTCAGCCGCCAGAATTTAAAATGTAATATTCAAATAAATGTCCTGTCTTGTTCTTGACCCAAATTATTCTAAGATTGTATCGTCATCATCATATCAATCACCGATATTAAGAGTATGATGTTGGATCTAAGCGTCATATAAAGCAACGAATGAAGTTAGACTATAATTTCAATTAGAAACAGTACAAATACCGCATAGGTAATTAAATTCGGTCCCCAGCAATTCCAAGGTTATGTAAAACACGGGTGAAATGACTTTAATAATCATCAGGGGGTCCACTGCCATCGTTTTAGTAGTGAGTCTATTTAACTTCTTAGCTTTGACGTAAAATTTTTGGTATCACAAAATTAAACATCAAAGCTAAGCAGTTCTTAATACGCTCTGCTTAAAGCGATGATGGTAGGCTAGAACGCCATAATCTGCATAAATTGATAAGGGAACCTCCATTGAGGTTGTCTAAAGCAGGTATGTATGGCACATAGCTAGTTAAATAAGTTACACACATATTAACATACATATCTGAACATCTGGACGCGTTCGCACGCGTATCAGAGCGTGCGCCGCTCTCCAAATTGTAACACAAGTGTAGACACACAAACCCACATGTCATTGTTGTATTTAATTATAGTAGTTTCATTCCATGATACAAGTAGAGGTGATTGGTTATCAGAAGCCCAATCATAAGCTTTTGTTGATCTGTCTCATTATATGAGTCAAACTATTATGGCAATAAGAGGTCATGGTGGATCCCTAGGATTTTTCGGATTTCTAAAAATCTAACTATTTAAATAAAAACGTGCCTTGGTTAACATTTTTAAGGGTTTTCACATTGCGATTGCTGTGTTCGAAATAAAAGCAAACAAGCATTGGTCAGTATCTACACATTACAAAAACCTATGGTCACGTGCCTGCGATATTTTCAAAATCTTTCAACAATCAATAGTTAGCACTATATAATATTATACATCTTAAATCTTTATGTATACCACGCAGACGAATTTGCAATATCGTTCTGAAGATTCGAAATACTGACTTATTAAAAAAAAATGTTTGAATTGAAATCATTTACAATTACATTTATTTTTCCTTAAGCTACAGTAACCGCTTACCATCAAGACAGGCCGCTTGAATCTTGAATATTTATCTTAGTTTATAAAATATACATTTACAAACTGATACGAACATCATAAGCCATCAGTCGGCTGGTAATATGCATATAGATGGGTAAACCTGTCTGTTAGTGTGTCACAAGGGCAAATGAAACCGGTGGATTCCAAATATTTGCTGGTCGTGAAGGGCAAAGCTTGTTGTGGGCGCGTCGGCCAGTCCTAGTTTAGGTCACGCGGCCATTTAAAGAAAGCATTTTTCTAACCAATTAAAGCCTTATCCATATTAATGGGTTCTGATTACAGATTTTTCCAAATATGTCGGTTTGATTTTCGCCATTTATGGTCATTGAAATTACTTAATTCAAACAATTTAAACTAATGCTTCAAGCGATACATCTATTAAAATAATTATTATTTCGTCACATTATTCGAAGATATAGAATGTAATTATATGTATTTCATACATATATTAGTCTAACAAGTAGTCCCTTTATTGTTCGGGCAATAACGCGCACGATTTTTAGATTTTATTTTAAATTAAAGATACTCAATTGATTTGTATCCACCCTTGCACTACTCCCCACCCGCCATCTTGTTTCATTCTTTTATCGTGCGGGCAACGGAACGCACGCGTCCCTTGCATTACAAAAATGCCGAAGCGCAGCGCTGAAGATAAAATTCAATTTTATCGAAATAAAATCAAAAAATTGCAGAATATAAGTGTTAAACGTCGTAAAAGAGTGATTGTGTATTCGGATTCATCAGATTTCGAAGAAAATTCTGGTAAGTAAGCATATTTTAACTACCCACATGTTTCGCGTTAAATACGTTAAGTACATTTTAGCAGTAAATTATTTGTATCTGAACGTTATTTTAATACTTTAGAGTTGATTACGAGTCAACCAGAAAGTAATTATGGCCAAGAGTTAACCGCGAGTTAACCAAAATGGTACAAAGATAGCTACCGAGTTGACCGCGAGTCAACCAGTTAGTATCTTAATAACTATGTTCGCATTCCAAATAACGTTTCATTTACCTAATAAATATTACCAAAATTACTAGGGATGTGTAAATGTAGATATGTCTTTTTTACTTACTTACCTACCCACTTTCTTATGATATATTATACTTTTTCTAGTTGTCGAAACCAACAATATCGAGAACCCACTCGTTCAAACGACGTCAAATAAAGATGATGACCTTATTGTTGACGAAGATGTTTCGTCACCTCAAAACGAGAATAAAGATCAAGAGACAGCCCCTGATGTAGGGTTGCCTGCTTTAGATCCCGAAGTGTTAAGAGCCTTGGGAGAACTTGTTCCCGAGCAGGTTACATATGGTGAGGACATTCACCCCAATCTAGCCCAAAGATGGGCCCCGATTTTACGAAAGGGCCTGGCAGATAAAGATCAAAAAGACAAAATCTGCAAAGATTATGCTACTCCACAGAACTGCAAACTGTTTAGAGCCCCTACTCTAAACCCAGAAATAGCTGCAGCGGTTTCTGAATTCGCCCGTGCTCGGGATAAAAAGATTGAAAACTCTCAACAGCAGTTAGGGGTGGGCCTTACAGCAATCAACAGGGCCATCACTGTTCTTCTTACGGGCGACAACAAAGTGCAGGCTATAAAATATTTGTCAGATGCCAGCAGGATCTTATCGGACCTTCATGCTTCAGAAACCCAAATACGGACGAAGTCGTTGACACAGGGTTTGGAGAAATCTTTTCTCAACCTCATTCAGGATAGCGAAAGAGACGAGATGCTTTTCGGTAGTAGTCTTCCTGAAAAAATCAAAGCATCTAAAGCTATCGAGAAACAAGGCTCCCAAATTAAAAAAGCCGACCCCAAGGCTATGCCTGGTCCGTCTCGACCTCGGCCAACAAGGCAGCAGGAAAACTGGCGGGGCTCTTCTCGCCCGAACAGGGGGGGGCGAGGAGGGTCCAGGAAAACTCCATACACGAATCAGAAACCATTGTCGTCACAGAGCAACAACTTCACACCAACGAGAGTTTGGAACAGACCCCCTCGTGCAGGCCCTCGGACATAGAGGTACACGCCGGTAGATTAAAATTTTTTTACAACTGTTGGTGTAAAATTACTAAAAATAGGGTAGTTTTAAATTGGATTCGAAATGGTTATCCTATACCTTTTTGTAAAAAAGTTACGTTCAATTCAAATACCTACCGAAACTGGTTACCGAAAGAGAAAGAACAAATGTCTAAGTCCATTAAAAAATTACTTGACCTTAGGGCTATATCCGTATGTGTTCCAATTCGAAACCAATTTACGTCAAATATTTTTTTAGCAGCAAAGCCTAATGGCGACTATAGATTTATATTGAACTTAAAACCACTGAATAAGTTTATAGAGAAAACACATTTCAAAATGGAAGATTACAGAACAGCGGCTTTATTAATATCAGAAGGATATTTCATGGCAACAATAGATTTGAAGGAATCTTATTTATTGGTTCCAATTGCACATAATCATAAAAGGTTTTTACGATTCCAATTCGAGGACAATAGTTCGCAGTTAGTAACTTACGAATTTAATGCAATGCCTTATGGCCTCTCTGCCGCCCCTAGGACCTTCACAAAGATAATGAAGGTAGTCGTTGGTTATTTGAGAAGCCAGGGCTTCAAGTCAGTAATTTATTTAGACGATATTTTGTGCCTAGGATCCAATTTTGAGGAATGCCAAAATAATGTGAGAGAAACCCGTAAATTGTTAGAATGTCTTGGTTTCGTTATAAACTACGAAAAGAGTTGTATCACTCCACAAACTAAGTGTAAATATTTGGGTTTTGTCTTTAACTCTTTAGAAATGTCTATTAGCTTACCAATAGAGAAGCAGAACCATATTTATGAACTAGTTCAAAATTTTTTGTTATTGCCGCGTTGCACCATCAAAGAATGGGCACAATTAATTGGAGTTCTGATAGCAGCATGTCCAGCAGTCAGCTATAGCTGGATGTATACAAAACTATTAGAGCGAGAGAAACACAAAGTTTTACACAAAAATCATAATAATTACCAGGCTAAATTCACTCCTTCAGTCAATATACTGCCAGATCTAAGGTGGTGGGCTGATAATATTTTTATTTCTCAGAACAAGATTGAGAAACCAAAGTTCGCCTTGGAATGTTTTTCTGACGCGTCGAGACAGGGCTGGGGTGCTTTTTGTAACGATAAAAGCACTGGGGGTAAATGGAAACCCGAAGAACTTAGGTTTCATATTAATTATTTGGAACTAAAAGCAGCTTTTCTCTGTCTCAAAACCTTTGCTAGAGACAAGTTCGATTGTGCTATTCTTTTACGCTGCGACAACACCACCGCAATTAGTTATATAAATCGAATGGGGGGGATTCAATTCCCCCATTTAAATGAAATCACTAGAGATATTTGGCAATGGTGCGAGAAGCGAAGAATATGGTTATATGCATCCTATATAAACACAAAGGATAACGTGGAAGCAGACCAGGAATCACGCAACAAGAATACTGATACCGAATTTGAAATCTCGAGTATAATATTTCAAAATATCATAGACGTTTTAGGAGAACCAAACATAGATCTCTTCGCATCTCGCGCCAATGCCAAGTGTGAAAAGTATGTATCATGGGGACAAGATCCAGATTCTTTTATAATTGATGCTTTTACCACAAATTGGGCACCTTATTATTTCTATGCTTTTCCCCCGTTTCCATTGATTTTAAAATGCCTCCAAAAAATTAAGTCTGACAGAGCTGAAGGCATTTTGGTATTTCCATATTGGCCTTCGCAGCCTTGGTTTCCAGTTTTGAAGGAAATGTGCACCTCAAAAATTCTTTATTTTGACGCTAAAGAACACCTCTTAAATTTCTCTTTCAGGGGAAAGAAACAATTGAATCTTACCCTGGGGGTCGCGAGGCTCTCCGGAACTCTTTTATAAGACAAGGAACCCCCGTTGCAGCTTTAGATATAATGCTGTCGTCATTAGCACAAAATACTTTACAACAGTACAGTAGTACTTATAAATTATGGTGGACATTTTGCAAAGACTCAAAGTTAAATCCCTATGATTCTTGTACAGAATCAGTAGTTATATCGTTTCTGACAGCTCTCTTTAATCAAGGTGCAGCCTACGGCTCTCTCAATAGCCACAGGTCTGCTCTTGCTTTATTACTGAATTGTGATTTAAGTAATAATCATTTGATTAATAGGTTTTTCAAGGGTGTGTACAAATTAAGACCAACCCATCCAAAATACATTTTCACTTGGGACCCACAAGTTGTACTTAATCACATAGCACAATGGAAACCTCATGACGAGTTATCCATTGAAAAATTAACCAAAAAAGTTACTGTTCTCCTAGCTTTGTGTACAGCCCATAGGGCCCAAACATTATCTATAATTAAAATTAATAATATTAAAATAAGTTCTACCGATATTAAAATTGTTATTTCTGATTTGATAAAAACTTCAAAGGCAGGCCGTGAGCAGCCATTATTGATACTTCCATATTTTTCTGAAAACAAGGACATTTGTCCTGCAACTGCTATCAAAGATTATATATGCCGAACAGAACAGTTAAGACAAAACAATGTGGAAAATTTGTTGTTGACATTCAAACCACCGCACAGAGCGGCGACAAGTCAAACGATCGCGCGGTGGGTAAAGCAGGTGCTGGCGGAGAGTGGCATCGATGTGAGCACGTTCAGCGCGCACAGCACGCGACACGCTGCCACATCTGCTGCCAGAAACGCGGGCGTCTCACTTGACGTTATTAGGAAAACCGCGGGGTGGACGCCAGCGTCAGGGACATTTGCCAGTTTCTATAATCGACATATAGTAGACACCAGTATATTCGCTAGGGCAGTATGTCTTCGAGACCAGTCCTAACGGCACTGTGCCATTAATTTATGTTAACATTACTTCATAAAAGGTTGTCTAGTATTATGGATAATAAATATTTTTGATGTTATAACTTGTCTTTTCATCAAGCAGGAATGTTTCGGCAAAACAAATATCTCTAAACATCTACTTGTTAGACTAATATATGTATGAAATACATATAATTACATTCTATATCTTCGAATAATGTGACGAAATAATAATACATGATCAAACGAACTTCCAAGTGAAGTTCGATCAGTATTATATGAGTCACTTTATTCGAAGATATAGAGGAAACTCCCACCCATCCCAACCCAATCTAGTTTTGCCGAAATAAAGACTTATAAACTGGATATGAATTGCCAATACCTACCTAATCTCTAAAGAATGAAACAAGATGGCGGGTGGGGAGTAGTGCAAGGGTGGATACAAATCAATTGAGTATCTTTAATTTAAAATAAAATCTAAAAATCGTGCGCGTTATTGCCCGAACAATAAAGGGACTACTTGTTAGACTAATATATGTATGAAATACATATAATTACATTCTATATCTTCGAATAAAGTGACTCATATAATACTGATCGAACTTCACTTGGAAGTTCGTTTGATCATGTATTATCATGCAATTATAAGTTAGGCCATGCCTTATGCGTGTGTGAGCGTACTTGAACTATTGTCCCTTTATAGATTTTGTGTTGTCTGTGGTATGTGTCAGGATCTCGTGGCACAGTTGCTATTGCATATCATTCGATCAGATGAGTTAAGCAACCCTAACCCAAGCCAGCAAAAAAATCTTTATTTCTCGCTTCTACGTCTTCTAGTCACATTATGCCCTCATAAATCAGTGTTTGTTTCATCGTTCATACATGCTTCTTTAATCCATTCCATAATTAATATTATACCCAATTGGGAAAGTGTATACATCTGCCATCTACCTTCTAACTAATTTGATACTGGGATATCTTTGGTAAGATAGACAAAGAGAAAAGCTGGTTGTCTTATATGAAGAAGGGAAGAAAAGTACACATGACCTTGTGACACAGTGCCAGTCATAACCATACAACCACAAAGAACACGTTCGGTCTATTTGCTCACGTTGCGTCGGCGCGCACCTTTATTTGCGACAAACAGGAATACATTAATGCTGCAAATCGACCTTTAGGCATACATTACACAGCCTATGTTTCTTGCAATACCAGCCGCATTATTCTGTATGGTTGCTCAGCGTCGTTCGACGTCGAGTGTCGGTTTCAAAGATACAAAATTGAACTTTATCAGCTGTGTATTATGTATCAATTTCCTATGATTGAAACCGACGCTTAGCGTCGAGTCGAGAGACCTTACAGAATAACCAGAGGCATCACACGTTGCCGACCTTGTCAATATGTCTACACTCGAAGAACCCCTTGCTCATGATTTCATCCATTGTCACTTGAGCGTCTGTGTTAGGGAGCTCCTTTGGAAGCTAGCAGTGCGTGATCATTTGGGTTCCAAAGAGTGATGAACTCCCCGTCGATGGTGAATTGGCGAGAAGTGTGATGGTAGAAGGCAAACAATTCCTCAGTGCCTAGTGCGAGTTTTCTTAAATTCGCCGTCACAAGTCACCGCGTCGACGTTGACGCAGATTTGTATTGGATCGGAACAGCGCCTCTGTCGACCTAAAGGTGATTCGCTCTATTGTGAGCCCATACAAATCTGCGTTTACGTCGACGCGATGACTTGTGACGGCGATTTTAAGAAAACTCGCACTAGGCCCTCGGATCACTGTAGGTCTAAAAAGGCCACTTTGGGAGAATCATAATGTGATCCGAATATGATTCATCACCGACATGACAAAATGGTCACTTAAGTGCATCATATTTATGATTCACGAATGATTACAATAATTGTAGATGTTAGTCCCTATGTAACTTTTTATGGTTCTGCTATTTGTCACAAAAGCAATTCATATTTTGTGGACAATTTTGGGATTTTCATAGGAAAGTGTCAAACAGGTGAATTGCGAAATATGAATCATTCCTGAATCATATTCGGATCACATTATGATTCATATATTCATATATTTATTGCAATTAGTTAGTTACATGATACAACATAAACTTAATTATAATTGTTACTTTAATGTGTAACTAACATAAACCCTGTTAGGGCGCAGCAGTGTGAGAGGCACTACCTACTTAACATTATATTATTATGATTCTCCCAAAGTGGCCGTTTTAGACCTACTGGGCGTTGTACAAACAGTACGTATGCCAATGTATGCAGGCGGGTCTACACCCTGGTTTAGAATTCGCAGCGTTGTTCTGTAACCAGAATGGTGATGGGATTAAGTGTTATTTTTCTAGCTGCAGTACGTGTTTCTCCTTTTTCATACGACAAGAAACTTTTCCAGACCATAAACCGACATCGTGACATCTGTTTCTATTGTAAGCGAACTGCAATCGGCTAACAGATGTTTTTCTATAATTTAACATTTGCTAACTTCAGTTAGGAATGAGTCGTTAGAAATGAAATGTTTCTTTAATCTATGAAACGATATAAAGATATAACACTGATTAAGACCAATGTCTTTATTAAAACAAATCTATACTTTAATATATGCAGCTGAAGAGTTTGTTTGTTTGTTTGCCACTACACAACCACTAGTTAGATTTGAAATTTTTTTTAGTATTAGATTGCCCTTTTTATCAAGGAAGTCTTTAAATACTATATCATCACGGATAGACCAATTGCGAGTTAAAGTTAGCGTTAGCCCAAAGTTACTATTTCACGCAGACAAAGTCGCGAGCAATAGCTTAAAATATTAAATAAATCAGATTTAGCAGGGAAAGTCTATATAAACATTGCAGATAAACACAAAGTTGATTGAAAGTTGATCAGAACCACGGCTTCCTCTACGACTAGATGCGCCACATATAGATAATTATTGCATTCTATGAATAGTGTCATCAGTCATACACACACATGCGTAAAGCCATAGTATACAGAAGGTCAGCTGCCCTACGTGCGCATTAAAATATTCATATTGATCTAATAATATAAATATATGATAATAAATAAATTATGATCGAACATTCCCATAAGTCACAGCCATGTAATCCCAAACTAAGCAAAGCTTGTATTATGGGTAACAGACGTCAGATAAAATATACTTATATACTTTTCTTATAAAAACATGTATTGTAATACTTATAATTACATAGCAAACATCCCGACACAAGGCAAACACAAATGCTCATCACATAAAACGTTAGCCCTGATGCGGGAATTGAACCCGCGACACCTAGTGTAGCAGGTAAACCAACGTTATCGTCAATATCATCATCTCCCTGGCCTTATCCCATGTATTTGGGGTCGGCACTTGATTCAACCCGATGTGGCTGATCACCTGATTTTTATACGAAGCGACTGGCATCTGAACTTCGTAATCCCTTTTTTGAGGAAAATCGGCAATATGATTTAAACGGGTTGTCAGACTTTCTTAGGCTTCTGACTGACCTGTAACGATTGCCAAAGATGTTAAATACATATATATATATATTTTTTTATAGTGTCCTGACTCATGCCAATTGACAGATCGCGGATAACGCTATTCATATATATATTATTGTATGTATGTGTGCGTCGATTCTTAAGAAATGCAGGAAGCCTTTCTGTCTGTTTTTATTTTATCGTAACACTCGGAGACAATTCGCTTTCCCACCCACTCGACTTCTTTCCTCTATTAAATGGCATTTTTTTGAGGAAACGCTGTTTTTCTATACTTAATAGTTTATGTTCCTGCGCAATAAATTAAAAATAAGCCAAGTAATGTAGTTGAAGTAAAACGTAATATATACTTTGATTTGCTTAAAAACGGCAAAATATTTATATTTCACTAGCTGTGCACCGCAGTTTCACCTGCGTAGATTTAGTTTCATTCTTATTGTCACGATACCCTAATATTTTTATTACATAAAAGTAGCCTAAAGTTACTCCTTGAAACACCAGCTACCTGCCAGTGAAAGTCCCGTAAAATCGGTCCAGCCGTTTCAGAGATTACCCGGAACAAACAGACAGACAGACAGACAGACAGACGGACAGACAGACAGACAGAGAAAATTTTTAAGACTTGGTTTTTCAGTGTCAGTAGCGAGTATATTATCATACGCACTTAGTGAAAACCTGTTATTTTGGAATTACAAACAGACACTTCAATTTTATGTATAGAAGATAGATAGATAGAATAGATAGAAGATAGAATATAGATATTATCGAAACGATAATAACGTATATTGTTATTGCACGTCGTAATATAATGATTTTACACATTATTCCATTATTATTATATTTATTTATTTATACTTCCTGCATACATATTTGGGTAGAGGCGGATGGTTGGTATATATCTTTATATACACAAAAGTTGACTTGAAGAGAATGTCTATAATTAAGTACGCCTACACCCCTTTGCTAATTTTAATGCAGGAAGTATGAAATATATATATATATATATATATATATATATATATATATATATTTGACTTTCAATCTATACAGATAAATAAAATTGAAGTGTCTGTTTGTAATTGCAAAATAACAGCGTACACTAAAAAACCAAGTTTTAAAATTGTTCTCTGTCTGTCTGTCTGTTTGTTCCGGATAATCGCTGAAACGGCTGGACGGATTTTAACGCGACTTTCACTGGTAGGTAGCTGATGTTTCAAGGAGTAACATAGGCTACTTTTATTTTCGTTTTCGGAGAAAGAGAGTAGACCTCCTGCTCCAATGACATTTTCTAATGTGCAGTGATTTCACATTACGTGCGGCGTCACCATGGCGAAGGAAAACATCGTGAGGAAACCTGATATGTCTGAGAAGTAATTCAAAGACGTACATATTATAGTGGCTGAAACGGCGATAGACTCACCATCCGTCACGTTGACACTTAAATATCTTCGGTGAAAAGTGGGTGTTGTTATTACAACACCTCTGCCTACCCCTTCGTGGAATACCTTAGTGAGCATATATATGTCTTAGACGTGAGATGGTAGGCTTAAAACTATGTGTAATTACTTATAAGTAGCTGTAAAGTAAATTACAGGTTTGTATTGGAAACGGACACGTACAGACGGATGGTCGAAACAATGACTGCTACTAATCATCAGTCATCGATAGATTAGTTACGGTCGAACAGTACATTGGCTTATGTCGTAACCAGTATTAGGTGGTCGCTTTTAATTTGTTTTTTAATTGAAGTAGCACATCATTATCACAGTATAAACACAAACCTACAAAGCAGCATGGAGTCCAAAACAGTTTTTTGCAACAAGAACGTTTCCTAAGGACATTAATTAATCTTAATATTATTTTATTATTTGATTAAAGTAGGTTTAGAATATGTAAATATCAAAGAATTTTCCATCAGACCACAGCAGACGTAATTTTAGAACGAATAGGTGATAGGAACGTTTGGCCCAAGCTTCGTTTTTCGGAGAAAGGGAGTAGGCCCCCTGATCGGGACGGGCGGGATCTATCGTTTTAAATTTTGCAGGCCTAGACAAAGTAACATTCTCTCGCGCTTGCGCTAATAGAAACGATACAAAATGTATGTAAATGACATAAATCAGTCACGTGACATATGTCATTCCCGTACATTTTGTATCGTTTCTACTAGCGAAGTGTAAGGATAATGTTACTTTGTCTACAGGCCCAGAGCTGCCTGACTGGGCACTGCAGGTCCACCTTACAGAAGACGCATCACTCTAAAGCATTAGAGTAGTGTAAGGGCTAGATACTACGCTAAAACGATATTGCTCAATACTCAAGTATTTCGTATGGATCACGAGATACTTACAGTTGTATTTCGAAGGACAAATCACTCACCTGTAACAAACAGACACAACAATTAATAACAAACACCAATAATCAATGTAATGATTGATTCTCTCGCTATAATCAATGAAGCAATCGAATACAACGGCCGAATAATTATTATCATTCCGTGTTGCGTAATCTATCATCGAGTTATCGTCTTAATTATTGGAATATGTTTTATTATTTGAAGCTTAGGCATATGTACTTGGGATCTAATTAAGACTTAGATTTAGTGTATAAAGCTTTTGTTTTCATGATGTTCGAAAATAACGAGTAATTTATTAATTCATCCGTGATGGCCGTGTGATTTATATTCGCCTTCAAATTGTACATCTTACTACCTTAGCAATATCACAGTATAAATATAAGCTGTACAAGTAGTTAGGAATTAAATAATAAATTGTTAGAAATGATACACTCACACAGACGCCCTCATCTGCGAAAAAATTGCGGAATAGACGTAATGACAGTAAGAGATGTCACCTCGTGGGAGATCGCGTATACGTTTTTTTTACCGACATTTTTCAAGACTTCCAAAAAATATTTTGACTGCAAATTAAAGCGTAAATTATTAAATCTTTAAGACTGACAACCCTCACAATCAATGGATCAAGCGTTCTTAATTCTAAAAAAGAAAATTATATTTCTAGATTCCTTACTGGTTGCAAAGTTAATATTTATACTGTGACAATATTACATTGAAAAATATTGGCTAGGAATATTCAAATTAAAACAGCAAATAAAAAAAAAACAAAGTAGGAACAGTTTCCTCTCTATTCTGCATCCCACGCTTAACTAGCCGGTGTGCATAACTTCCCATATTTAGAAAAGCTGATGACGTAATTATGTGTCAGGCTTTTGTCATTTTGATCTCACAATCATTTTCATACTGCGCAAACAAGCATACAGGGGCCTAACCATGAGCTCTTATTTCAATGATATTGCAGGTGTGTGACCGGGACGGATGTATACACGTTAAATACATGTCTCTTAGTAAGAGTAAAACTATCATGCCAATAAGAGCTCATAGTAGGGCCCCAGACCGCTTGGTTGTGTCATGTTCTGTCTCAATAAGGGAAGACCTTCCAGGCGGGTATCATGTCTGGGGAACATCGTCTCCAACTGTTCTAGTTAGACACTTGTTAAATACTTCAATGCGCTCGAAAACTCCCATAATGCGCTGAGCTAGATAAGGTAACCTTGTTGCACCCAGTGTTCACCACTCAGATCCAGCTCCCTAGTGCATCCCCCAGCAATGCCCTTAGCCAAGGACTAAGTCCCGAATCAGGAAACCCTTAGCTGCGTTGTTTAGTTTATAAACATTGGAGGCCTTTGGGTAAAAAAAATACAAGCGTTCATAGACTTCCCCCTTAAAAAGCTGAGATCCAACGGAATGGACCAGCATTCCAGAACACATAAAACCATTTTAAAGATCGTCATCGCATTTGATTTCCTTGGTATTTCGTTAAAAGCCGAGAAGAGCCGTGGTAGCCGTGGGGTTTGAGTAGTCACCTGCGGAGCAAGCGACGCAAGGTCGAATTAAAAACTTAAGTGCACAAATTTCACTCCACGAACCTTAGGGTGAAGGAAAACATTGTGAGGAAACCTGCATAATATGTCTGAGGAGTAATACAAAGAAAATATGGACAGTGCCTAAGACAGCGATAGAACTATCTTATTCGGTGAAATGTGGGTGTTACTATAACATCACCTCTGCTTATCCCTTCGGGGAATACAGGCGTGAGCATATTATTTATTTATATGTGTTAGCTTAGTATATATTTTTTTCTTACTTTCCGATTAAAGTATTTGATTTATCAATCAACAACGCACCTAGTTAATTAAATATGCCATGTTATTAGTATCAATCGCAGTGACTGTAGAATGCGCAGCTTACACGTCGTATTGGCCGTGACATTATCTTTATTTGGATTAATGTGATCGCAAAGCGTTTAATAATCTATATCTATATACAGATGAATAAAAGTGTCTGTTTGTAATTCCAAAATAACAGCTTTTCACTAAATGCATATGAAAGTATACACCCTAGTGACACTAAAAACCAAGTTTTAAATTTTTTCTCTGTCTGTCTATCTGTTTGTCTGTCTGTTTGTTTGTTCCGGGTAATCTCTGAAACGGCTGGACAGATTTTGACGGGACTTTCACTGGTAGGTAGCTGATGTTTCAAGGAGTAACTTAGGTTACTTTTATTTATTAAAAATATTAGAGTTCCGCGACAATAAGGGTGAAACAAAATCTGCGCAGGTGAAACCGCGGGGCACAGTTATTACTATCTAGAATTTTATACTTTACGCCTACTTTGCCCGCTTGATATCTGTAGACTCTGACCAAAGTATGTAAGGACTTTTGTCATTATGCACTCGATAAATGCGAATAATTTCAAAAATCACACAGCAGATGTGAGCCAGAAGTAATATCTACATACTCTTTATAATATTAATTATAAAGAGGAAAGATTTGATTATTTGTTTGCATTGAATAGGCTCCGAAACTACTTGACCGATCTTGAAAATTCTTTCAGCAATGGATAGCTACATCATCAGCGAGTAACATAGACTATATTTCATCCCCATGCTCCCACGGGAACGGGAACTACGCCGGTGAAACCGCGTGACGTTCGCTTACATTCTAAACTTTTTTACATTCTAAAATACAAAATATTACTCCAAACTGATTCCGTTGACCAAAGCGATCTAATGTCAGAGGTTGGTCCCACCCAGTGGAGTGTTGCTTTGTGGGAACCTAGCGAGCGTGCGCTGAACGACCTTGCCTTGGTCATTAGCACCCGTAGCATGGCTGCTATACAAGACAATGCTTTGTCGCACCCGTGAGGCGAACAAACTGACATCCCTTCAAATTCACTTTGTAAAAGTAAAATTGCAAATTTGTACCAAAATTGCTCTTGCATGAAATCTGAAATAAATATAATGGGAAATAGTCAATATTTTTTCACATTCATTAATTCTGGATTGGCTATATCATATAATACTCTGCCCCGCGGTTTCACGCGCGTAGACTTACATGGCTGGCCCGAGGAATACTAATATTTGTTTTAAAGAAAAAGTAGCCTAGGAACTCATTATAACATTAGCTATCTGCCAGTGAAAGTCCCGATAAAATCAGTTCAGGCGTTTCGGAGATTAGCCGGAACAAACAGACAAACAGATGATTGTTTTTGAAGTTGTTTTTTATTTGAGTTCCTAAGGGTTTAATGAAAAGCTTTTAATTCAAAATTATACAGACACTTTAATTTTGTTTATCTGTATAGATATAAGTACCAAAAGGTGTGCCGAAACCAAAAAGGCTATCTAGTAACCAAAACGTGTAGTCATTTAAATAGTACTTGCAATGTTAGCCTTCAAGTTACCACGCAAATGATTAAATCACCGTTATCTAGTTATTTTTGCATACCACTCCATATATAACCAAATTAATCAATAATCTAATGGTGTACAAGCTAGGGTTTGGCTACAAGCCGCGCCTTACACACAGACACCGAAATACAACAAATTGCAGTGTTGAAATATTCATAGGATATGCAAGGTGATATATTACTGCCACACGACTTTTATGGGTTTATATACAAACATGCTCACGCCTGTATTCCCCGAATGGGTAGGCAGATAGAGGTGTTGTAATAACAGCACCCACTTTGTCTTTGTCACACCAACGTGACAGATGGTATTATAAACATATAACTTTGATGTTTAAACAATAAATGAAAAAAAAATATTCAGTTAAGGCTCTGTAGGCCTGGACAAAATTAAATTCTCTCGCGCTTGCGCTTATAGAAGCGAAACAAAATGACACAAATCAGTCATGTGACATATCATTCCCGTAGATTTTGTATCGTTTCTATAAGCAAAGCGCGAGGATAATGTTACTTTGTCTAGGGGCCCTACCATGTCCTCTTATTGCCATGATAGTGTAACTCTTATTATGAGACAGATGTATATGACGTGTATAAGACTGTCACACAGTGGAACTATGATGGCAATAAGAGCTTATGGTAAGGCCACAGACTCATAAACGTCGATAAATGACCACCGATGTTGCAATACCTATCGTGACGACGAGGAGCATTCTACAATAATTTGAATATGAAAAGTCGTTAATAGTTACGTAAAGTAATCAATGAATCCGATCAATGATCGAGTAATCATTCGGTCACGATCGACACCTGCAGCCGGGTTCACGAAGGTCACTCTTGTGCCAACAGCTGGGAATTACTGTCGGATTACGAGGTACTACTGGACACTCGTCACGGTAAATCGTGAGACGATCTATCTCTATCGACTCTCGATGGATTGAGTTAAGGGCCGGAACTTTTAATAAAGCCTGCTTACGTCTATTATAAAGTACGCGTTTCACACGGTGCCTTAACGCTTTGATTCATTCACGAAGAGATATGTACCAAAAAGGTTGAGGAAATGTGTAAACGTTTCCCTTACAAACTCTACTATTTTATTAAATATCTAATCCTATCTATATCTATACAGATAAATAAAATTGAAGTGTCTGTTTGTAATTCCAAAATAACAGCTTTTCACTAAATGGATATGAAAGTATACAAGATACTGACACTAAAAAAACAAGTTTAAAAAAAATTCTCAGTCTGTCTGTCTGTCTGTTTGTTCCGGGTAATCTCTGAAACGGCTGGACGGATTTTAACGGGACTTTCACTGGTAGGTAGCTGATGTTTCAAGGAGTAACTTAGGCTACTTTTATTTATTAAAAATATTAGGGTTCCGCAACAATAAGGAAGAAACTAAATCTACGCGGGTGAAACCGCGGGGCACAGCTAGTTAATATTATAAATGTGAATGTAAGTTTGTTTGTTACACTTTCAAGCAAAAACTACTTAACTGATCATCATGAAACATATAGAGGTACGAGAAGTAACATAGAATACGTTCTTATATAAAAAATGCAATGCGAGTGAAGCCGCGGGTTAAAGCCAGACTAATATAAATGAGTAATCAACTAACATTCCTTTAGTTATAAAGAGGTAGAGTTTGTATGTAAAAATTTAGAAACTACTCATTTCATTTTAAAAAATATTTTATTCAGATTTATACCTACATATAATGGTTCCAATGTAGGAATTGACTATAATACCACGCGAGTAAAGCTGCGAGCATATGCGAGTGACATGAATTACTTAAACAGCTGAGGGGACTCTAAGAGATGAAAACCATCCAGTAATAGTGTTTTCAGTTCTTTAATTCAGCATTTCATTAACAAAACCTTTATCTTCTCTTATGTTTTTCTTACCTTCGTCGTTTGACTTACTATTTATTAATGTGGTAAAATGTAGTTGTCAGAGGTCAGTAAAGGGTCATTGCTTATCAGATATGTGGAACATAACAAAGTGCTTATTTTTGTTGTAAAATGAAATGCTATAAACCATAATTCTCTCAAATTTCAATAAAATAAAAGACGAAAAATTTATAATACGTGTTATGGGTTGGTTTTTATCGCCAACTCTTACTCTCTGACTAAAATGTATGCCTAAAAAGTATGTCTATTCTGAACTAGGATTGTAAAATTGTGGTTATAAAAATCAAAATATTAAGTAATACATTTATAAAACTTCAAGAGCTATGTTCAAAAATAGTTTTATTATTCGGCGAGCGGCGGTCGAGATAAAAGCAAAAATACAAGGACCAATTAACGTGTGCGTTATTTACGTGCTCCGCTCTGCCTTCTATTTATTAATCCCACACCACGATATCCACCACTACCGTACTTACAAAAACGTATGAAAACAAAACCAACTGTATGTAATTACAGTGTATAATCCCCGACGACATGTTAACAAGTGTTTATGAAGAGCTCCGCGAATGCCACGGACTAAAAATAGAGTAAACCCAGCTAATGGCACTTAAATGAGGCCAGATTTACTGTATTATTGTTCAGAGACGCGTAAAAAATAATTACATACATTTTTGCTACGAAAAAAGATGTTAAAAGCGTATTAAGGGATCATTTTGCGGAGACGCGCGCTTGAATGTACTCGCATGTTCCGAGATATCAGTGCAAGTAATTTGGTCGTGAGTGTGATTGTTTTATGGGATCGTGGGGCTATAAAGTAAGGGGATTGATTGCAACACTGGAATTTCTCAGGACAAAGACGTAGTACATGCTATGGGAAAAGAAAATTAGCAATTATGGAATCAGAATGCTAATTTTGAAACGGAATTTATTGTCGTTACTTATCTTGTATAGAAACGCAAGTAAAAGGCTTCGTTTGCGTGCTACGGTAATGGATAGACAGACACGACATTTTTGGTTTTATTAAATTCAAAGATATATTGTAATAATACATGGTTTTAACAATTTTGTTGCCAATTTAACATCTTTGGCAATCGTTACAGGTCAGTCGGAGGCCTAAAAATAATCTGACAACTGGTTTAACCCAGATCACAGATTTTCCTCCTAAATGGGGTTGCGAAGGTCAGATGGCAGTCGCTTCGTATAAAAATCAGATGATCAGCCACATCGGGTTGAACCAAGTGCCGACCCCAACAATGTATGGGATAAGGCCAGGGAGATGATGACATGGTTTTAACAACCTCGGATTATAACTGTGTCCATCCCTTTTTAAATTCGTATCGCAGAATGAGATGGAGCTACTTTTAAGCCAAGGACGATTTTATTCTATGTTTTGTCATAAGGTGAAATATGTAGTTTAATAAAAACGCTACTCTTGTAGATAGATTATACGGGAATTCATATACTTTATATTTTATAGAATATACTAGCTGTGCCCCGCGGTTTTACCTGCATAGAATTTATGGGAATCATGTTCTTTTTTAAATAAAAGTAGCCTAAGTTTCAACTCCCGTTAAAGGTTCCAATCGCTTCGAAGTTCAGTCGGAACAAGCAGACAGACAGACAGACAAAGATTTTTTTTAAATTTCAGTACCGTATATACTTTCATATGCATTTAGTGCAAAGCTGGCATTTTGGAATTACAACCAGATACTTCAATTTTATTTATCTGTATACATTATGTACGGTGAAACGTAAGATCTCATTAAATGCACAACGTACCACACCAGTTATATAAAGTATCTACATACGGGCACACTTTCTTCAATGCAAAAACTAGTTAATTCGAGTACTTCGCAAATATTTTCGCCGAACTTGTAAATAACTGGAATTTGTACGTGATGTAATATCAATGGTTTCACCTCACAAATATGTAAGTTCGTATGTAAGGTGCTTTTACGACAGGTTGATTGCGCTTCGGTTAATTACCGTTGTGTAATATTTTATTGGCTATTTATATTACTTATAACATTTTATGTTCATTTTAGCATGAGGATGTTAAGAGCGTACTTTCTACTAGACTTTTAGGTCATAAAACGTGTGGACGAATGTATCATGTGGCTTTATTGGCCAAATACTGACCTCTCCTGTACAAGATTAGGGATTCAATTCAATATTACACATGTATAGTGAGTCGGTTTGAAGAACAATTAGCGGGCTTTCTTTGTTAAAAGTTCTTAATGTATTTAAAATCTTTCTCACTTCCCTCTATAATGGTTGAGGAGGGCGATGGCTGGCATTCTCGTCATACTTGTGAACAGGTGCTGCTTGTGGGGGCTGGTCATCTCAAGCTACGCATTTAGATATAAGTACAACTGCTAGACTTTTCTTTATGTTAATTTTTATTGACATTTGTGCATTGGAACTGTGTCCATGGGCTTACATTTCTCAAGTGATTTACTTTGTTTTTAAAAATTGTATAATATTTTGAAAAGAGTAATTATAGAGTTTCTTGCCAGGTTCTCTCAGTAAAAGCAACCTTCCGAACCTATTTTTGACTTTGACTTTGACTTTAAGGGCTTTAAAATCCTTGTGTATACAAAAAAAAATGCTGTTAAGGAACCGTGGTGGCCCTGGGGTTTGAGCGGTCGAGTGCTACGCAAGCGACGTAAGTTCGAATCGCCTTAGTTTTTCTTAAATGTTAAGTGCAGTAATTTCAGCCCACGTGCTTATTATGGTGATGGAAAACATCGTGAGAAAACCTGCATATGTCTGAGAAGTAATTAAAAGATGTATATACAGTGCCCGAGACGGCGATAGACTCACTATCCGTCACGTGGGCACTTTATCATATTGGGTGAAATGTGGGTGTTGTTGTTACAGCACCTCTGTTTATCCCTTCGAGGACCCTTCTGGGATCGCGTGAGCAAAATTCTTGGTCGTAGAAGGATACATCGATTCTCTTAGGCGATATTTAGATGCCAATCAAAAATCACTCTTTTTACTACAAAGAGTGAACTCAATTTGAACAAGCAACTTAATTACGCATTGTATCTTTGATTTACGTAATTTATAAATTGCAACCTTTCCTTCATGGGGGCCTATTGACATTTAAAGGGACTGACACACCTGAGCGGAGAAAGCTGAGATTCAATTCAATACAAGTGTCGGCAATTACTCTGATGTTGCTGTGGGTTGCGATGTGCTTTATGTAATTTTGTTTATTCATATGGATTCTTACTGATACTTATCTGACACCATTTTCTCTTGAAGCAGTCGGTGTATGAGTATTTATATTCACAGAAATCCAAGAATATATACTTTTAAAATCATCCGTGTATTCCGGTCTCACTTGCGTATTATACGCCCAAACGTTCAGTGTCGGATTAATAGTGTCGTAGGTTATCGCCTTCATACAAAGTTTATCTCTATATAATATTGGTATTAATGTTTGCCAATCCTTCAAATCGTCCTATTGAGACGCAATCTTATAAGAAAACATCAGATTTTGTAACGCGTCAAAGTCAAAGTCAAAAATATCTTTATTCGATTAGACTTTATACAAAGCACTTTCAAATCGTCAGAATGACACAATTTACAGGATTATATATGCTACCGCCAGGTTCAGAAGGTTGCTTTTACTGAGAAGAACCTGGCAAGAAACTCAGTAAATACTCTTTTCAAAAATATTATACAATTAAAAAAAAAACAAAATAAATCACTTGAGAAATGTGAGCCCATGGACACAGGTGCAATGCACAAATGTCGATAAAATTTAACCATTCAGAGAGAAATAAGTAAAGATGTGGCTTTAGTCTTATCTTCGATAATTCACAGTCAAAACATCAACAAAGATACGAGTCCAGGCGTACGAGGTACTCGTCCATTTTAAGCTGAGCTCTAATCGACTACAATCGTATCGACATTCTAATCGATAAATTACACCTGTTCAGTTATTACATCGCAATACTCGAATAATCATAACTAGATTCACGAGTGGGTTAATTCTCTAAACTGGTTTGTTCTTTGTACGCCAGTTTACTAAGGCCTTTATCTCAAATAGCACTTTTATAGCTTTGTAAATGAAGCTATAAAATATTATATGCCTACGGTATTAAGGTATATTATTCC
Source organism: Watsonalla cultraria (assembly GCA_964035505.1). Classification (NCBI taxonomy): domain Eukaryota; kingdom Metazoa; phylum Arthropoda; class Insecta; order Lepidoptera; family Drepanidae; genus Watsonalla; species Watsonalla cultraria. The sequence goes on along the minus strand of OZ037712.1, from coordinate 636,875 downwards.
TTAAGGTTTTTTTAACAAGGATCCCGCCGTGCTTCGTCTCATTATTTATTTGATGAAATTCACGAAATTGAATAATAAAGTTTTATGGTTATGAGGAAGAGTTTAAGTTTATTTATTTAGTCTGAGTAGATTGATTTATTTTTATATTGAATATAGAAGTCACGTAGTTTAACCAAAATTCCAATTTTTTTTTTGTATTTATACTTTAATTAGCTTCAGCGCCGCGATTGGTCTTAGCGCGTTGAAATATAGTCTTCATCAATAAATGGATCATCAAAATACTGAAAGATTCTTAAAAACGTTTAGGTATAACGAACACGAGACGGGAGTCGAACCCTTGACCTCTGCAAACCGTGCAGTTGCTATTCCAACTGAGCTACTCGTGACTACTGCTACAACCTCATGGTTCGAATTTTTCTTCTCTTCCCATACTTTGCGGTTTTAGCGGCTGCCTTGCGCCATCTGTTGGTCGGTGCATCCAAACTCAACTGATGCGTCTAAAGTTATAATTTATAATGTAAAATTATGTGTCATGCATAAAAATCAAATACTGAAAGATATTTTCAAATCGCACCGACTTCCTGAGACTGAATAAAAATTAAGGATCCCATGAAATGAAAGAAAAATCTACGCGGTTAAAACCACCGGGCACAGCTATTGAAAAATATTAATTAACAAGCTGTGCCCCGCGGTTTCACCCGCGTAGATTTAGTTTCATCCTTATTATCGCGTAACCCTAATATAAAATCGATCCAGCCGTTTCAGAGATTACCCAGAACAAACAGACAGACAGACAGACAGAGAAAAAATTTAAAACTTGAGTTTTTAGTGTCAGTAGCGTGTATACTTTCATATGCATTTAGTGAAAAGCTGTTATTTTGGAATTACAAACAGACACTTCAATTATATTTATCTGTATAGATATAGATGTATAGATGTACTTAAAGGTTAGCGGAAGACTAAAGATGTTTGGGCAGGCCATCAATGTGAAGTAATTGATTTTTACGATCGTATATATCTGCCGTTGAAATGGTCAATTAAAATGCACGATAGGAATGCGAGGTGGTCTTATGTTTACGAGTACAGAACGAGTTGTTATAATTTGGCCAAGGCTCTCCACCGCCCCGGGTGCGGCTGCCATTCATAAAGTTCTTGTCAAGTATCGCTCGCACAGATGGTCGCCATTTAATTAATACTAGCCATGCCCCGCGGCTTCACCGGCGTAGATATAGTTTTATGTTTTTTTAAATAAATATAGCCTAAGTTACTCCTTGTAACTTTACCTATCTGCCAGTGAAAGCCCAGTTAAAATCCGTTAAGTCGTTTCAGAGATTACCCGGATCAAACAGACAGACAGACCGACAGACAGAGAAAACAAATTATAAATTGTTTTTTTATAACAGTATCGTGTATACTTTCAGATGCATTTACTGAAAATCTGTTATTTTGGAATTACAAACAGACACTTCAATTTTATTTACCTGTATAGATGATACTATGGCCCGCGGTTCCATTTGCGTAGGATTAAAAATAAAAACAAATATCGAAATTGTTTTTGTTTTCTAAAATAGGTATAAGTTAACATCTTGGGTTTTCAGTGTCAGTAGCGTGTATACTTTCATATGCATTTAGTGTAAAGCTGTTATTTTGGAATTACAAACAGACACTTCAATTTTATTTATCTGTATGTATGTATAGATGTATAGATATACTTTCTTGAAGTTAATACCTATAGGTACTGAAATAATAAGCAAATTGCGGTATTATTATGCCAGCTAAATAATTATCACATAGGTAATGCATGTTCTTTCTTTGCCTTATTTTCATTACTTACAGCCGAAAATGGGAATAATAATTGTAGCGACAATCAAAGAGAATGAAAGCACACATAACCTCACCGGGCGGTGTATGAGCGCGCGACGCTTTGATCGGCGCCGGCGCATGGGAACCGACTTAAGGCGAAGCTTCCGAAAATTGTATACGGATCTACGTTCCAAAATTCAAATAATATCTTCATTTGTTTGGACTTCTTATAATTTAAGTTCTAATCATCAGAAGCACGGAAGGAAGGATGTCAGGTCGTCGCTATCCACAGTCAAATGATTATGAAAAATTTAATTTCAAACTTTTTTTTCTTTTTTTTCAATATAAGGGACACTTGGAACACTTATTGAACGTCATTTTTTTTACGCTAACTTAGGTTAATTTACTACCGTTTCCAAATGTAAGCCTGTCAGGGGAAGAAACGGCGAAACAAACTCCCCGGTTTTTTGACATGTGTCCCTTCTATATACATAGGGTTGTTTAAGTACATTTTAATTCATTATTTCCCGCGACCTCCATGACAATTAATATAAGAATTTACAATATTACTTTGCTATCCCACGACTTCCATACACGATTTTAAGTATGGACATGTAGAACAGCTCTTCATGATACCAAATGTCCTACGTCATTTATGTGTTTTACATTCATTTTTCTAAGCTTGAAATAGAAGACAGCCCTCGGCCTGGATGCAGCAAACGTTCTCATTCCACAACTTTGATCTAGATGCCGTGCACATTGTTTTAGTAAGCCTATATTATATACTAGCTGTGCCCCGCGGTTTCGCCCGCGTAGATTTAGTTTCATCCTTATTGTCGTGGAACCCTAATATTTTTGATAAATAAAAGTTACTCCTTGTAACATTAGCTATCCGGCAGTGAAAGACCCGTTAAAATCCGTCCAGCCGTTTCGGAGATTATCCGGAACATACAGACAGACAGATAGACGGACAGAGAAATTTTTTAAAACTTGGTTTTTTAGTGTCAGTAGCGTGTAAACTTTCATATGCATTTAGTGAAAAGCTGTAATTTTGGAATAACAAACAGACACTTTTTATTTATCTGTATAGATTCCATGATAATACTGACATTGTTTTTTTTATAAGCATAATAATCTACATCTATATCTATACAGATACATAAAATGTAAGTGTCTGTTTGTAATTCCAAAATAACAGTTTTTCACTAAATGCATGTGAAAGTATACACGATACTGACACTAAAAAACCAAGTATTAAAAATTTTCTGTCTGTCTGTCTGTTTGTTCTGGGTAATCTCTGAAACGGCTGGACGGATTTTAACGGGACTTTCAGTGGTAGGTAGCTGATGTTTCAAGGAGTAACTAAGGCTACTTTTATTTATGAAAAATATAAGGGTTCCGCGACAATAAAGATGAAATAAAATCTACGCGGGTGAAACCGCGGGGCACAGCTAGTATAATATATAACTCAACGGTGACATAGTGATCTATCAACGCACAGCCCAAACCACTGGACGGATCGGGCTGAAATTTGACATGCAGGTAGATGTTATGACGTAGGCACCCGCTAAGAAAGGATTTTGATTAATTCTACCCCCAACGGGATAAAATAATGGATGAAAATTTGTTTGAAACTTAGTCAATTTGAAACGGATCGGGCTGAGACTTTGAATGCATAATTTATTTATAAAAAATATTAGGATGCCGCGAAATTAAGCATGAAACTAAATCTACGCGAGTGAAACTGCGGGGCACAGCTAGTGTTAAAATAAAGAAGAAGAGTTAAGCTATTTTTATGTGTCGGGACTCGTAGAGATGATAGTCGCCTTAACCATCAGTCACAACAATTCGGGCACTGACACAATGCGCGTCCAGTGTACCTAATTGTGGGTGACCGGCCGCATTCCTCCAGCGGTGGGACCCCGTGGGAACCCTTTCTAACTGACACCCAGCACGTGTGAGATATTAATGCTTGGACAATACTTGTGATCAATCTAGATGTTAACCGTGCGTAGATATCGGACATAGACAATATCGGAGCTGCTCAACTTAGCAATGTGCCTTTGGCAAGGAACTGTAAAAAATTATGCTAAATGAATTCAGTGAAAAAAAATTACTTTTTTTATTCGACGAAATGTTATTGTTAAAAACAAACTCACTAACATAGTAATGGATTGAAACAAAAATATTAGCAAGCATCCTAAATAATACTGTATATACCTGCATAATACAAACGGAATTAAAAAAATCCTAAATCTATCCGAAATTGAGGTCACATTTATGGTGCACCGGTGAATCAATGTTAATTAATAATTATTTTCTTTGCCGCTCTGATCCACCCTGCCATACTGTGATAGCCTAGTCATATACTTAAAGGGTCAGTAACAAAAATAAATAAAATTAAATCTATATTATATCAAAATGAATCCCCATTTCCCCTGGTCACGACATCACGGGTGAACGGCTGGACCGATTTCTATAGTAATTTTTTGTTGTGTTCGTTATTGTCAGGAGATGGTTCTTATGAAAGAAAAAAACTAAGAAAATTGCTTGGACAATTTGAAAATGTTAGAGTACTTAGCCACCATATAAAATTATTTCTTTCTTCTTAAATCTAACCTTAGCGCCTTGGACAATAAAAACTTTTTGATTTAACCTTATGACGTTTGACATAGAATTGACAGAATACGTGCTGCATTCTCATAATTAAGACAGGGCAACGTCTGTCGGGTCAGCTAGTTAGAAATAAAATACAGAATGGAGATGTGTGTCTGGATTGCTAAATCAATCCCTCGACCATGGTACGAACCAGCTCATGAAAGGGACCATAGTGTACTCCTCTCCTTATAGAAGAATTAAGTAGTTGGGTTGTTGTTAGGTAGTTGGGAAACGCGCAGCAACACTAGCCGGACTCTAATCCAATTCCATAGACTCACAATATATTGAACATAGATATACAATCCGTGGATTTGAATTAGTCTTCAGTTTTTTCCTATTTTTCTTATTAATTTTATTAATACTCTGTCTTTTATGTTTATTCGTTTTTATCTGTGTGGAAAACAAAACATTTTTTTTTTTAGTTCAGTTAATATAATTGACTTCCATTGAAAAAATATACTCGAAATACATTTCGGCCGATATTTATCAGTGAATTCATACATCCATCCCCATCCGGCCATCTTCAATAATAAACGCGTGTGATAGTTGAATGTATTCATTATTTCATACAAATAATAATTTCTGTGCGAAATGCTTATGAGAGCAAAAAACAAGCATCTAATTCACGATGCAATATTAGCAGAAGCACTTTCACACAATGTGAAGTACAGTTGTACTTATGTCGATAGTTATCGTATCGATGATCTGAAACTTGTATCTTACTGTGCCCGGTAAAAGTTGTATTGCCATACGTTTTTGGGGTGGATCACCCTTTTTATTCAGGGGTAAATAGAAGTTAGCCAATTCTCAGACCTACACGATATGCACACAAAATTTCATACAAATCAAACCAGTCTTTTCGGAGAAGTTTGGTAACAAACACTGCGACACGAGAATTTATACATTAATAAAAAAAAATGGTATGTATTACTCACTCTCAGAAGGATTTGGTAGTTACAGAATACATATAATATGACACATTCTTTTTAAATTCAATAAATGTATTCGGTTGCTAAGGTCTAGCTACATATTTCTGTATTGAGTGTCTATGAAATGTTTTTTGCAAAATAAAAATAAAAACATTAATTAAATTTAATCTATGAAGCTCTGGAAATATTATCGATTGCCCTTCCCGTCGAACTGTCATACAATAAAATGAATCTTCGGCCATTTGACACTGAAAACCAAATGCGATAACAAATGCACCCTTGCCTTGAAAGCGCTATAATTTTGTCGATAGATTGATGTTATCAGCACTAGGAATGCAAAGTGCGATGAGCGATGTGGTTAGTGTGGGCGGGCTGGCCGCTCGTGGGATCTATTAATGTGTCTCTGCACGGTAATAAACACACTTCGCGGCCGCACTACTACTCATTTTGCTTGCCTTTTCATTTCACTTCGGATCAAATAATCAACTCTCTATTTGACGGGGAATTGTGTTAGAATGAATTTATTTTAGACTGTGCCTAGCGGTTCTACACGCGCAGACTGGTTGGGTACCTATTTTTTAAATAAAAGTAGCCTAACTTTCTCCTTGTAACATTAGCTATCTGCCAGAGAATCCCGTTAAAATCGGTCCAGCCGTATCGGAGATTACCCGGAACAGACAGAAAGACGGCGTTTTTTTTTTTTAAATTGGTTTATGTGTGTATCCTATATATTTGTACTTTCATATGCATTTAGTGAAAAGCTGTTAATTTTGAATAACAAACAGACACTTAAATTTTATTTATCTGTATAGATGTTTAAACTAGCTTCTGCCAGCGACTTCGTCCGCTTGGAATAGTTACGTTGGGCTAACGCTAACTTAAGCCCGCGATATATGGGCTATTTATACTGATTTTTAAAATGGAATGATTAGCGTGTTCAAGGAAACAAACAAACTCTTCAGTTTATAAGATGGTTTGGTGATTTGTGTTTCTTTACGCCGCGCAGTAGCTGCGCAGCGGTGCTTTAGGCAGATGTGGTATTTTGGAATAATATCATTGCAGACTTTTGCGTTTGCATCAAATATATCGATTAAATTTAAAGTTCTTTTATCGATCGATCATCATCTCCCTGGCCTTATCCCATGTATTTGGGGTCGGCACTTTATTCAACCCGATCTGGCTGACCACCTGATTTTTATACGAAGCGAACTGCCATCTGACATTCGTAACCCCTTTTTTGAGGAAAATCGTTAATCTGTGTTAAACCAGTTTTCAGACTTTCTTAGGCCTCCGACTGACCTATAACAATTGCCAAAGATGTTAAATTGGCAACCGGGACCGACGGCTCAACGTGCTCTCCGAGGCACGGAGGTAACTCGGGCGATCACCCATCCAACTACTGGCTAAGCGTATGGTTGCTTAACTTCGCTGATCAAATCATATGCGCAATAGCAACCACCAGCTCCTCTTTTATCGATCGATATCATATTAATTAACGCATAAAAAAAAGAATTAACAGTGTTGTAAAATAAAATAGGCTATCCGCTTAATTAAAACTAGAACGTAAATATGCACTCAAAGGAATGTAAGGCCCAGTCTGTAAGGCATTCCTTTTAGCGGTTTCATGTCGTCATCCCGACAAGGGACTATTAAAATTTTTATATTTATCCTATAAACGCTTTCAAGTGAGATTAAACGGGCATACTTACACCATGCTAGTTGTTAACAATGGGAATTTGTTACAAAAACTACAATTATATCAAAATGTCAAAGTATTTGTGTAGCCGACATTTTTTGTGCGCCAGATTTGTTTTGTCGTGAGAATAAGCTTCAGAGAGAATATTAATGACGCCCATTTTATCATTGTTGGGTATTTAGTGTATTTAGCTTTTGAGTGTACGTTAATTGTGGGTAAAACAAGAAGTCATTTGTACTCGGAAAATAAGTGCAATTAAAATTTTTTTTTGGTTTTTGTTTTGTAACTATGATTGAGGACATGTTTCAAAAGATTACTGATTCTAAACATTACATTTTGGAAGATCATTAATTTCTCATACTTTATTATAGCTGTCTTCTGCCTGCGACTTTGTCCGCGTGGAAGAGTTACTTGGGGCTTACGGTAACTATAACCCGCGATTGGTTTTAGCGTGATGGTATATAGCCTATAGCCTTCCTCAGGCTGCGCTGCCTAAGACTGAAATATTTTTTCAAATTGGACAAATTATTACGCTGATTTGAAGCCTTTTTGTGGCACTTGGCATTTTTATCTTTTTTTGTTATATTTCAACATGTATTTTTATAACTGTACGCCTTAAGTCACAAATAAACAAATATTCTATTCTATTCTATTCTATATTTTGGATTACTGCGATCGAGACGTGGGCCAACTATTTTAAGGTACCAAAATAAAACATCAGTTTTTTATACGCACTACTTGAAACAATAATGGAGTTGGCCTCTTTTGTAAGCTTCACAAACAATAGATTAGATTTCTGATGAAACCAGTAATCAATTATTAAAAACGTTCTCATAATTTTATCGATACAAAAGAAATGCGCGACTCATGTTAGTCACAACTCTATTTGCGTTGAACAAACTAATCTTGCAATCGAATGTAAACTTTAACACAATTATTATAAGTACACTTTTTCCTAAAGGATTATCTTTGAAGGATAATGTCCATGACTTAGCGAGTGCGAGTGATAAAATTACACGAAAGAGTTATGTCATAAATGTAACCATATTATCTTGACCTCTAAGATCAATAGTAACTGGTACATAATATTTATTAATCCATGGGCTAATTTAAAGTAGTTGATCGCAAAAGTGATGAGTCAAGGCAGAATGAGTGCGGTAATAGTGTGTGACGTTATTCACTAAGGTTTCTCAGCGTCGAACTCGAGTAGGTTTCAATCATAGTAAATTTGATACATAATACATAGACGATAAGGTTTAATTTCGTATCTTTAAAACCGACACTCGACGACAAGTGCGACGCTGAGAAACCTTAGTGAATAACGCGGCTGATCTTATGTCTTTGCTAATGAATAATTTGTGTGACTCGTTACATGCTTTCGATCTAATACTAATTATTTTTTGAATATTATAATATTGTAAAATACTTTTGCAATAATTAAAATCCCTAAATGTATTAAATATTTTTAATTTAAAAAAATATATATTTTAGCATTTCATCTTAATACTACCTACGTAGAATATCACATCTCTATATAACAACTATAATTTAACTAAATTTTACCCGTATTTTCGTCTGCATAATTTAAGTAGATAGATGTCCATCACTAGTATCACAAAAGGTATTCTACATTTCAGAAACAACGGTCAGTGTCTTAGCGGTGAAAAGCTAGCAGACAGACCAACATTCGCATTTGCAACATTTAGAAAGAAGAAAGAAAGAAAGAAAGAAAATAAATGTATTCGTAACAACATACACAAAAGAGCGAAAAGGATTATAGTAACAGTGTTTTATAGTTGTTACGAATTGGTCCCAACTCAGCATAATCTGGCTGCCACGAAAATGTTTCCATCACTGATCTTCCGCTAGGACCAAGTCGCATTTATATAATTGTATAGCTGATAGTGTTTAATTACTTTTAATCACGTGATCACACCTGTTTCCTAAGGAGTAGGCAGACTTTATCATTAGATTTATCGGTAACGTTGTAAAACATAAATTCATTTTCACATAGCATCTTGGCCGAGAAGCTAGTATAGCCCGACAATGGCGGACACATTATATTATGGTACACATCGGCTTGGGACACGGGGTGTTTCGGTGTGGTCCGTTGTCTTAGGAGCCGTGGAACAATAGCCGCAATCTAGCATCTCCCATATTGTCTACCAAACGCTCTAATAGCTACCCATGCCGGTGCAACATCACTCGGTGCGTTGGTGGGCTGGGCTACATTGTATATTGTTTCATTTTTTACCTTTTTTTGGAATCTATTTGAGTTTTGCTGTAAACATGCCGCATCCAATGACAATTTTATCGCTCGACGGTTTGTCTTTCGAGCTGTTGTCGAGCAAATATCTCTTGGTCGAGATATTTGAGGACTGCTTACAAAAAATCTGCGTTTTTACGTAAGTAGTGAAAAGTACTCTCGAATTTTATAATTGTTGTTAAAGACGTGTTCATACACGTTTTAAAAATAATTCAATAGTGATAAAATATGCAACGTAAAATACAGATACAGAACTAACAACCATACTCGAAGAGGACTTCGTCAAAATAGTATGATTTATACAGTAAGGCGCTGGCGTTTACGACCGACGAAGAACTGACCACCAACATAACTAGGATCATATTCACCAATAACTAGCTTCTGCCTTCTGCCCGCGACTTCGTCCGCGTGTAATAGCTAGTTGGAACTATCACTACGTTTAGCCCTCGAGTGGTCTTAGCGTGACATATAGCCTGCAGCCTTGTAGTTCTTGAGATTAGCGCGTCCAAGCAAAGAAACAAACAAACTCTTCAGCTTTATATACTATAAGTAAATAAACAAATGATTTTTTGAATCGGCTAGTGCCTTCTCCATGGTAGACAAGATTCATGTATCAATATACTCGCAGTATCACCCTGCGCCGGCGGCGCCAGCGCAGGGTGCTATTGTTAACCCCATCGCCACTTCACACAATAACCCGTGTCGTTACTACGTACTTAAGGTCGTACTAGCATATACGAGTATGTGTGCGTGTACTTCTTTTTAACAAAGTTCTAATTAACATTACTCTAGGTATTATAATACCTTAGAGCTGTGATGACCATTCGGTCAGAACAGCAACAGATGTAGTAGTTGTGACTATAGGGCGAGACGCAAGGGCCTCCAGCCGAGCTTAAACTTAAAAACTAAGCAAACACAGCTAAGGGCGCCCCGGTGCGGGGCTCGGAACTCGGCTTAGGGCGTTGCTGGGGGATGAGCTAGGGAGCTGGCTCGGCGGGCGCTGGCCCTAGCAGAGGACGGGGGGGTGTATAGTGCCTGAAAGATGGAATCAGGTTACAGTGAAAAGTATTGTAGCTCTTCTAAGTTTTTCGAAGATCTTTCTAGGATGCCGTGAAGATACGGTCTAGGTATTTCGCAAGGAATAATAGACAGTTTACGCAAACATGAAATCAAGTGTCCAAGATTTTCCACGTCGAAGACAATCTCTTCGTTATAACAATAGTAAGTGGAATGCGATCACCAAGGTCTTTAGTTTTGTTGGAACTATTTGTAAAGATCCATTAACAGATAAATTCGATTGTTTTCAATAAGTGGGAGGTGTGATTTGTAAGATTATATTGAAGGTAAGCGGGTACTTAGCTTCATTCTTACTTTTTACCGAACTAGCAACTCAGTTGATTAAAAAAAATTAATATGTAACCACGTTAGGAATTAATAAATAAACAGACAGGGTAAAATTGTATAGAAACGGCGATTGCAATAAATACTACTTGATAAAAGATTATTCTCATATCTTTTATTCTAATTAATATAATCCGATCTTTATTCCACCAGATTTTTATGGAAAAAATTTAGTAAATATGTAAATGTACGAACAAATGGACCAATCCCACCACGGTTGTGTATTGCTAATCGTTTGGCCAAGAGTGGCGGATGTCGTACACATTACACAGTATCTGTTTATTGCAAGCCGATACCAAGGTGCGGCTGTAGCATAACATACCTAATAAAACACTATGTCGCCACACAAGTTGAGGTTAAAAACCGGCCGAAGGCGTAGCTAATGCACCGAGGGTTCCGTAATCATTTTTTGTGATAAATAAATATGCTCCTGACATCCGGGGACCCTCCTCGAAGGGGTCCCACGTTTCTAGGTGCCTTTTTATTTATTTTATCATCAAGCGAGCAATGTAGGTGACATTTCACCCAATATGCCAACGTGACAGAGGTTGAGTCCATCGCCGTCTCTGGCCCTATACATACGTCTGAATTGCTTCTCAGATACATGCAGGTTTTCTCACGAAGTTTTCTTTCAAGCACGTAGGGTGAAATTTCTGCACATAAGTTTTTAGAAAAACTCATTGGTGGGATTCGAACTGCGTTTCTTGCAGGCGGTTGCCCAAACCCCACGGCCACCACGGCTTTTTTTTGTGTTAATGTTAGCTTTTTGAATATCTTACAAGGGCAGAAAAATCCTATGAAGCGATGGATGAAATGTGTGAATACAGATATGACGGCTGATAGAGAAAAATGGAACAGAAGAACACATTGCGCCGACCCCAAATAACATGGGATAAGGGCAGGAGGAATAGCTGTAAATTTATGGAATTTGCATATTTCCTTGACTTGTGCTATAAGACATAGCTTCTTGCCTTCTGATTGTGAGCCAATGGTTTCCAAAACAATTTAATAGATATATTTTTTCAAATAATAACTTAGTTATGTATGACAGTAACAGATGACCTCCGTCATTATAAGATGCTGATTATATCTTCAAACTCTCAATGAATCAACCTCGGCAATAACATCTCAACCAGCACAATACAAATAAAATGCAAGCCATGCCGAGATAAAATAAGCATGCCAATAGGCAATATTTAATACTGAAGTGAGATAGGGTTACAGAGAAATGCGTCCAGATGTCCCGAGCCTGACAGACCCGGATCTGGGAGTTAAGGTGGGGCGAACATTGAGAGACGCACATAACGAATTTAAATAGATTGCTTTAGTTTTGAAAAGCATTTGTAGTACGTGTTTTATTCAAAAAGAGTGGTAAATTCCTCATTCATTAGTGCTTTACCAAGGGTCTAAACTGAATAAATCATTTTCATTTTCATTAATTTAATGCCTGTAATATAACGTCGCACTAACTCAAAATAATTTTAAAGAATTTTTGAAATTCAAATTGAGTTTGGATACACCAGCCAACAGATGACATGGCCCCTAAATCACAAAAACAAGGAAAGGAACAATTATTCGACGCATAAGTTGTGATCACGAGTAGCTCAGTTGGCAGAGCAACTGCACGTTTTGCAGAGATCGAATCTCGCGACGTGTGCGTATTTTTCCTAACCTTTTTTAACAATTTCAAACACATGTATTTACCATTTACTGACTTTAGTACCCTCATTAACAGCCTCTTTCTCAACCAGCTCCTTAATATCTTAAAAGTCCAAAAACAACTACTTTAAAATTCATAAATTTAAAGTATAGGCCCAAAAATGCTGTAACTTAGAATTTAGTCAATAGGTTCTCGTCTTCCTTAATCCGGGCCTGAGTGTAACCGGACAGATGGCCGGACACGGCGTCCGGCACAGGTGCAGGTGATCAATTAACAAGGATCGATGGCTAAGATTACGCAGCGCGTGCGCCGCCACTCTTTATAGTGTAGGCCGCAAGCGGAAGAAATTACCTACGATGTTTAGTTTGTAAGATCTTAGCAGGATACAAAAGTGTCTAAGTACCTACATATTTCTTATTGGATACAAACTTGATCACTTCTACAAATGGTTTTCGTGAGTTCTTATTTTACTTCATAAACTAGCGGACGTCACGCGGTTTCACCCGCGTAGTTCACGTTCCCGTGGAAGTACGGGGATAAAACATAGCCTATGTTATTTGCTGATAATGTAACTAGGTACCCATTCAATGGAGCCTATTCAATACAAACAAACAAAAAAACAATCAAATCTTTTCTTTATAATATTTGTGTAGATGACAGATGGATAGTTTAATGAAACAGTGTTATTATATACGCGAAAATATGTCTAGTCTACACTGTATGTGTAACCAAATCCTTTGTAAATAGATTGTAAGAGAATCTTAATCCGCTGAAATGTTAACACTCGCACCACACGCTACTTGAAACTATTTCACGAATAGCTTCTATCAGTCGACGGCGAGCGGTGATCGCTACCAAGATAATACAACTAAGTACCGAAGTTATATTTCAATAAATATTTGTATAAGAGTTATGTGGTACTGTCACTCGAAGGATTATACCACTTTAAAGTCTTAGCAGAATTGAGAATTCACAGACATATTCGATACACAAAATTACGTAAACAAAAACTGGTAATTACGTAAAATGCTTACATACATTAGTCCTCGTTAAATTCAATAGCTTCGCTAGTCTCACTAAATCTTAATAACTCACTCAGAATTATTATATTTTGTTGGATTGGAATGCAAGTGGCGCACGTTGTTGTCTTGTCGTCGTGTGATAATATTGTTCACATATTTACGTGTGACTGTAAAGTTTCACACTGTGACGACACAGTCGTTAGGAAACGTATATATATTAGACAAGAAATTTAAAGCCATACTAGCTGTGCGTAGACTAAATTGCATGGGTGGCCCGCGCAGCCCTCATTTTTTTTGAAATAAAGTAGCCCCCCATAAACGAAGAATATTTTTTTCTTTGTACATTACTAGTTATGCCGGATGAGCTATGGGCAAAAACCTTTACAAAATGGACCCCAAATGGCAGGAAACAACGCGGCAGGCCTCGGAGGAGATGGCGGGATGAGCTTGATGCTCTCAGGAGCGATTGGGAGAGGACTGCTGAGGACAGAGAAAGTTGGAAAAGTGGAAGGGAGGCCTTTGCCCAGCAGTGGGACACTACAGGCCAATAATAATAATTACTAGTTATGTAACTTGGATACGTACGAAGAACATGGGAATTTTTAGCAATGCATCGTTTGCTGAGCACTGCAAGTCTCTACACATAAAATCGAAATGTGTTATTGTAATTTTCACTAAATCCACATGAAAGTATATACGGTATTTACATAAAAAAACACTTTCTGTCTGTCTGTTTATTCCGGCTAATCTCCAAAACGATTTCAACAGGACTTTCACTGGCAGATATCTAATGCTACAAGTAATAACTTACAGTACATTTAATTTTAAAAAAATGATAGGTCCGCGGGCAACCCGTAAAATTAACTCTACGCGGGTAAAACCGCGTGGCACAGCTAGTAATAAACATAAGAGTATATCACGTACCTCAGCAGCGCTGGAAACAGAACACGTTCGTGTGACAAACGCGGCGCGTGCGCTACGAGACGACTACCTGAGGAGCAAACACAAATTGCATCAATACATTACTATATTATCCTACTAACTTCAAGTGTATCTTACGAACTTTTATTTACAATCTATACTTATAATTTTTTTTTTTTTTTTTTTAAGTTTTACTCGGTACTTATCACTATTATATTTGGAAAATAACGTACCTCGTCGTTTCGATTGGGTTACACCAATCGTGGTCGCGAGGATGGAAGTACGTTATTTTCCAAAGATATATTATTTTTGTGGTGTAGACAGAGGTATACACTAAGAAAGAGCTTACCGAAATTTCACCCCTTAAATCTACTGGGAGCTAAATGGATGGAAGTTTGTATGTGAAATCTTACTGCAGGCGCAAGCATGTTATACACAAGCAGTTATATTCCATGGTTTCATCTTTGTAGACCAAATTTCATGGATATTTTTGTCACATCAAACTCCATATTGTTTAATTTCACTTTTCACTTAAAGCCGAATATTTAGGTTAGTATTAAGCGGTTGAAGCCTAAGGAATTGATGCACAGAAAATGGGAAATATAATACAAGAAACTTTCCGTCAACGATATATTTTAGGTTTAAATAACATTTTAATAACTGGTAATTCATGCATTAATACGAGATATGTGACATCATGACGCATGACCTTTGCATGGAAGGTGAAGTAATGTCTGCGAGGACCGGTCGCCATTTTGCGAAACCACTTCACTTTCCACGGGCCTCATTCGCAATAACACTTTTGGAAATACAAATTGTATGTATACATATGTGCTTCTTTGGTAGCACTGCAGGTCTTATAGAAAATGACTTGCAAAGAATTACTCTCGGATGCTTTATAAAGGTTTAATCACAACAATAAATCTATACATCTATACCGATAAATAAAATTGAAGTGTCTGTTTTTAATTCCAAAACTAACACTAAAAAGCCAAGTTTTAAAAAAATTCTCTGTCTGGGTAATCTCTGAAACGGCTGGACCGATTTTAACGGGACTTTCACATACGGATATTTTTTAAAACATTAGAGATCCGCGGTCAACAGTAAAATAAAATCTACGTGTGAAACCGCTAGATATTAATAAAAAAACACAGAAAGTGTACCGTGGACACAGTACCTACCTAATAAAATATTTTATTGCCTCTGCTGATCAGCTGATAACACACAGACAAACAAATTATTTACACACAATATTTCGCCACACGATAATTAGATAGTTCGCACAATAATGACGCTTTCACTTGATTCACACTTTTCCCAATATAGTATTGACTAGATTCGACCGCAGCTTCGCTTGCATGTCAGTAAGATTTATATACAAACATTCAGCCTCCATTTCACCCCTTAAAAGGTTGAGTTTCCAAAACCTTTCGTAGTGTATACCTACACCTCACAAAGAACACACCTTCCAAATTTCATGTTTCTAGGACCAGCGGTTTACATTGTGCATTAGTTTCATTCAGTCAGGTCTTTGAATTTTATAAATATACTCGAAGCCTCGTTATTCACTAAGGATTCTCAGCGTGGAACTCGACGACGAGCGTTGGTTTCAATCATAGGAAATTGATACATAGAGGTTAAGGTCCTTAGTAAATAACACGGCAGCTCCCAGCAAACGTTGTTTTGCCGAATAATTTTTTTGGGTGGACCACCCTTATCATTAAGTGGCAGGAAAAATTGCTATTGACCAATTCCCAGACCTACCCGTTTCGGAGTACATAGTTTGGTAACAAACACCGCGACACGAGATTTTTATATAACTTATTTATTTATCTGTTATCCTGTAGTATGCATGCGATCAGACTCTTATCTATCTTTAAAACCAGAGACTTATAATAAGAATTACACTGCCGACAACAATAAAGACCTATAAATAGTTAACTACCCCTTAGTTACACCTTAAACATATCATTACTAGCAGTGGCGTGCATTGCATATAGGTAAGCACAAGTTACAATTTGTGGTCACTGAATACACTCGTGTCGTGTGTGTGTGTTTATGTTCGTATGTGTATCTATACCAAGACGTACGTACCTACGCCGCGTCATATAAGTATGTACTTAACCTGCCTACCTACCTCATTATACAATACGACGTTACATGCTCAAGATTTAAGAATACTATGTAGTTTCACTTCTAAATGTACTAGGCGTCACATATATTTTAGATCTGTGGAAATAAAAACAGATAAAATTAAAAAGGTTTTTGAACGATATTGTCAGCGCAGTCCGCCACCGCAGCGCCACACCTGTCAAACTTCATTCCTTGTTTATGTGCTGGCGTCACAACTGCTATAAATCGTTTAAAATTATATTTTTGTTTATAAACTCGCCGAAAAGTAATCAGTTTATTGGTATTATGGCGAAAAGGAAAAAAGATCATTCTAATGACAAAATACGTCGAAAGATTCGACGTTTGGAACAAAAACTACGTTGCTCGTCAACAAGTTCGGAAGATGAAGGTTAGTGCATTTATTTTTTGAATTCAATCATCTAACTATTTTGTATATTCATAAAAGTAATTATACCTAATCGATAAGGTGCAGAAACCTAATGCTATAAAGAAATAAATAACAATTCGATTTTTATTTTCAACGTACGTAGGTATCGTTAAAACTACCCACATTTTTCTTTTATTATGCTAGTAGTGTTAATTTGTTTTTTATCTAGCTCTATGCCTATAGCACTGGTAAGGGCTATACATACCTACAATATTATGCAGGTTTTTTGTTGTTAAGTTTTACTACGTTGTGCGTTATACTCCGTGACACTGAGCACGGTTGATAACAAAACAGTCTAGTGGCGTAACGGGATTACGTACAATGACTTTAAAAATCTTACTGCTTACGGCAGATTGTCAAATATACAGTCGAGTGACGTAACGTGAGTGCGTACAAGGGCTGATGTGACACTGTTATATGGTTCAGCTGCAATAGTTGTTTTTTCTGCTTCTGTTCTTACAGAACACCACCGTTATTACTATACGAGGTCACGGTCACCAGAACCAATACCGTTGTCTTCACAATCAGAACAGTCGGACAATGATTACCAAATCAGATCTTGCGTAACGTCTCCTGTTATCCCGCCAAGTGCACCTACGAACGGAATGGTGGACCCTGAGTTGCCCCCACAGGACCCGGGCCCAACCACAAGTGATGCTTAGGATAATGCCACAGCTGAAGTCTTACCGCCGGAAATATTAGAAGCTCTAGGGGATCCTACAGGAAAAGAAGAGATATTAGGCCCGGCTATTAATGAAGAGATAGCTAAACGTTGGGGTCGGGTTTTAGTAGAGGGTATGACGAAAGAGGCAAAGGATACCACAATTAAGAAAACTTTATTTCCAGAAAACTTCTGTTTATCAAAAGCGCCAAAACTCAACCTAGAGATTTCGGCAGTTCTAAGTGAGAACATTAAGCATAGAGATAAATTATTAGAAAAGGCCCAAAACCAATTAGGTCTGGGTATCGCCGGACTTACAAATCTAGCGTCTTCGCTGATAAAGGAAGACCTCACTAAGGTAGAAATTTTAAAAAGGCTCTCTGACACAAGTCAGATTCTCCTCGATCTACACTTCGAAAATACGAAGCAAGCTTATAACTACATCACTGGATAAGAAGTTTAGTGCAGCTATTACGGATGTTAAAAGAGATTCCTTTATGTTCGGTGCCGATCTCGGAGCAAAAATAAAAGCCACTAAAACAGCCGAAAGGTCAGGGCTCCAAATTAAGCGTAATACGATTAGCATGCCTTCCTTATCGCGACAACAGGGAAACTGGAGAGGCCCACCCAGGTTTCAACCGAATCGAGCACCCAAACCGGGTGGGCAGAAACCGAAGTACCCCACCAATCAAGGCTACACAGCCCAACTGGGGCGACGGCCACCGCAACAACCGACGAGCCGAGCCCTAGCTGCACAAAAAGCCGACTACAGACCCCGCAGGAATCAATAAAGGTAGCTTTACACGCGGGTAGATTAAGCCATTTTATTAATTACTGGGAATCCGTAACTACAGATCATGTAGTTCTGAATTATGTAAGGGGATTCAAAATTCCTTTTATTAGGACCCCTGTTCAAAACTTTGAACCATCTAATCCTAAGTTCCGTAAATCGGAATTTAAACACGTTCAAGAATCAATTTCGAAGCTACTAGGTTCGGGAGCCATTATTGAATGTGACGACGTACCTGATCAATTTATATCGAGTATTTTTCTGATACCAAAGAGTGACGGTACTTTTAGATTTATTCTTAATTTGAAATTTTTAAATAAATTTATAGATTGTGAGCACTTTAAAATGGAGGACATACGCACAGCCACTAAATTAGTTAACAAATACTGTTATATGACAACTATCGACCTCCAAGAAGCATATTTTTTAGTTTCTATTCATGACGTATCCAAAAAATATCTTAGATTTAAATTTCAAGGTCACACTTATGAATTTCAGTGCCTCCCGTTTGGTTTATCTCTAGCACCACTGGTGTTCACCAAACTAATGAAACCGATAGTTTCTCACCTCAGGAGCCGAGGACTCCTTCTAGTCATTTATTTGGATGATATTTTATGCATAAACGATACATTTAATAGTTGTTTGAATAGTACGTTTGAAGTGATAAACCTTCTAGAAAGATTGGGCTTCATTATAAATAAACAAAAAAGCAGATTAACCCCAAATCAAACCCAAACATTTTTGGGCTTTGAAATTAATTCACGAAATATGTGCCTATGTCTACCGCCTAAGAAACGCTTAAAAATTATTGAACAGACAAAAAATATTTCTAAAAAGAACTCTTTAACAATTAGGGATTTCGCAAAATACTTGGGTTTTCTTTGCTCAGTATGCCCAGCAGTTCAATACGGCTGGATATATACAAAACTCTTCGAAAGAGAGAAATTACTTGCTCTTCGTGATTCAGATGATGATTACGATGCTACTATGCAATTGTCACCCGGTCTTAGGTCTGAGTTTGTTTGGTGGAAAGATAATGCATTAACAGCAAATAATATAATCCGAAGTGGTAGGTACACTATTGAAATTTTCTCCGACGCCTCGTTAACAGGCTGGGGTATATACTGTAATGGAGAACGTACGAATGGGTTTTGGAATCACCCCTCTGAAAATCCAATGCACGCCCCTGATTACTAGAATGCCACGTTTCCAATAATACCTAATAACAGCCACCCATGGTGTTATTGCTAAAAAAATAATTCTCTCAGTGTAATGAATAACTAGTCAAATAACCACAAAACCATAATAATATAACGAATATAGATTAAATTATTGATTTCACGACACGTACGTCGTTTATGTAACCACAAACACTTATCGTGAACAAAATTATACTTTAAAACACAGCCGCGTTATTCACTAAGGTTTCTCAGCGTCGAACTCGACGACGAGCGTAGGTTTCAATCATAGGAAATTGATACTTAATACATAGAGGATAAGATTCAATTTCGTGGAGGAGCTCGTGGCACTCTATTGCACATATAAATCGATCAGCGAAGTTAAGCCAGTAATTGGATGGGTGACCGCCCGAGTTCCCTCCGTGCCTCGGAGAGCACGCCGTCGGTCCCCGTTGCCAATTTATCATCTTTGGCAATCGTTACAGGTGAGTTGGAGGCCTAAAATAATCTGACAACTGGTTTATCCTAGATCATATTTTCCTCGTTAGGGGAGTTGCGAAGGTCAGATGGCAGTCGCTTCTTATAAATATCAGGTGATCAGCCACATCGGGTTGAATCAAGTGCCGACACCAACAATGTATGGGATAAGGCTAAGGTTCAATTTCGTATCTTTAAAACCTACACTCAACGACGAGTGCGACGCTGAGAAACCTTAGTGAATAAGGCGGCAGATTGAAATACAGTCTACTTTATTAAAATTATATACCACTTAGGAATAATTTTGATACCACTTAGCTAAGTAGCTCTTAATCAATATTTTAACTTGTTTACTCACAACACCGAATGCATAATATGTTGAATAAACAATTTTTTTGGTCCCAAAAGTGAAAACAGCATGTTTAACTGCGAGATGAGAGAGCTAATTCTGATATCCGAAATAATAGTTTATATTAGCGGTGTAGGAAATAATGGGGAGAAATATTAGGAATCTATATCTATACAGATAATAAAATTGAAGTGTCTGTTTGTAATTTCAAAATAACAGCTTTTCACTAAATTCATATGAAAATGTACACGCTACTGACACTAAAAAACCATAAAAAAAATATAATATGAAAGAAATGTCATTAAAATGTTGGATTTTGCGTGACGCGTGCACAAACGAGTATAATTAGATACAAAATTACTAAAAAAACCGTATCTATGTCGATAATTTATTAAAATACAGACACAACCTTTTATTATCCGTTGCGTATGACCCAACAAAAAGTATATATACTAGCAGGTTAGCATGACTTCGCTTGTAATTTACGAGTAAAAAGTAGTTTCCTAGTTCGTGAGCGTATAATGCTATGCAAATATGTTAAAACATTCATCAGTTCAAGATCGTCGGAACTTTCGTCGATTTTAGAAAGTAAAGATATCTATGAAATGAAGACAATAAATTAAACAGAGTTTTTAAGTCGTCTCAACTACAACTTTTGCGGTTTGAAGTGTTAGGTTAGTGTTGGGCCCCAAATCGATGAAGTCTTTATCGATATTCGAAATTTCAATTAAATTTTTTTAAGTCGTGTTTGGTAATAATTTAATATATACTGAGGACGGATAGAATCTTAATGGGTAAATTAAATAAATAGTGAAATATTTTGTTTTGGCATAACTTTTTACATAAAGCTAGCTTCAAACTATTATACCTAAACATATACAATTCAAATCAACGCACAGCCTAAACGGCTAGTCCTGGAGACACGAAAATAAGAGGATGTATTAATGAGATGAAGGTCTACACTAAGTAATACAGGATTTTTGGAAATTCCACTCCCAAGGGTGCTGAAATTGGTTTTGAAAGTTTGTGAAATCATACTACCACGCAGGCGAAACTCTGAGCATAAGTTAGTTTTAATATACGCAGTAGCTCTGCCCTTTAGCTATGCGAACATACAGGATAAGATATTAGAGATATGGAATCATTTGTATATACGTAATTTAGAAGTCTTATTTCTATTAGCAATATTGTGTCTTGTAAATATGGTCACGTTACTCATTTGTATTGTAATTGTTTAGTTTGTTTGTCATTGTAACGTTTAATTGAAAAAGAACTATATACACACTATCTATAACCATTAAATAAGAACTGGTCATTGTTTTTTCGCATCTTTCCATGAGCTAATTTTACAAATGTTATACAATGAAGGCAGTTGTATAAAAATTACTCCATAGAAGTTTGATATTGCGGTAAAGAAGTATTTATTACGTAACATAGCGTAGGTACAAAATATATGCAAAATGCTTGATTAAGTTTGAAAAAAAACAAAATATGTAACATAATAATAATGAAATAATTGAACTCCACAAAGTAAGGGTTTAATTCTTATCGATAAATACTGCCACCTAATGATCGTCTATCGATAGTCACTCGAATCACTCGCGTCAAATGAAAGTGAAAATTTCGGCCGATGACCCGCGATAACGATATCTATAAGGTCACTGCTAACGCACCCATTACTACTCACTGCTAAATAATATGCTAATTCATCATTTATTTATGATTTGACCTTGGGAAAAAGGTTATCTATTTGGCCGTTTAGGAGAAAACGTAAATATTGGAAATCTAATATATTTATTACTAGCTGTGCCCCGCGGTTTCAACCGCGTAGATTTAGTTTCTTCCTTATTGACGCGGAACCCTAATATTTTTTATAAATAAAAGTAGCCTTAGTTACTCCTTGAAACATCAGCTACCTACCAGTGAAAGTCCCGTTAAAATCCGTTCAGCCGTTTCAGAGATTACCCGGAACAAACAGACAGACAGAGAAAATTTTTAAAACTTGGTTTTTTAGCGTCAGTATCGTGTATACTTTCATATGCATTTAGTGAAAAGCTGTTATTTTGGAATTACAAACAGACACTTCAATTTTATTTATCTGTATAGATGTATAGATGATTTGTGTGCGTTCCTATCTAAAAATCTGTGATTCTTGTAACCTATATAGTCTTCGATGTTTAGAAGTAATAAAGATTTTATAACAATGAAATTGATATAGTCCATTTGCATTAGAAGAACAGTGATAATAAGTCGTTTTGATATGAAGCATTTTCCGTTGTCGGCGTTTTAAATGTTATTTAT
Source organism: Watsonalla cultraria (assembly GCA_964035505.1). Lineage (NCBI taxonomy): Eukaryota > Metazoa > Arthropoda > Insecta > Lepidoptera > Drepanidae > Watsonalla > Watsonalla cultraria. The sequence goes on along the minus strand of OZ037712.1, from coordinate 614,203 downwards.
TTTGCTACTTAGTCTTATAGCGATGCGTGATCAAAAAGGGTTTATGTCTTGTAAAAGATCACTTCTGAATTACATAAAAAGCCAACGGGTCTTGTCTTTTGGGAACTTAATTGTGAACAGAAAACATACATACATTTTATTAAAATACAAACAAATACAATTCATTGATCAGTTTGTTACTAAATGCATATGAAAGTACACTAAAAAACGATTTAAAAATGTTTTGACTGTCTATTTTCCGACTGGTCTCCGAAGCTACTGGATCGATTTTGGAAGGACTTTTAATCCCAGATATCCGATATTATAAGGAGATATTATTTTTAAGCTAATCAACTAGGGCCTATGCGCACAGACATGCACAAGTTACGCATGCAACTTATTTATTGGTTAAAGTTTCCGAGCTATAACGACGACATACAAATTAATACAGTTACACATACATTAGATGAAGGCAATCAAGTGACCTTAGAAGCTCATCCATTATCACACAACGTGCGATTACGTCATTATTTATATTATACTAAGTAGCAGTAGTATAGTAATTGATGCTTTGCCAACGTATTCATTTACATTCCTACCTTGACAAGTCTCAAATTGTATTAGTTTCTCACAAGCAATATTTGAGTTATGATCGTGTGATATTCTCTTTCTAGACATAGATTGAAAGTTGGTTTGGAAGGAGCTTGCGGCACGGTTGCTATTGCGCATATGATGCGATCAGCGAAGTTAAGTAACCATACGCCTAGCCAGTATTTGGATGGGTGACCGCCCGAGTTCCCTCCGTGCCTCGGAGAGCACGTTAAGCCGTCGGTCCCGGTTGCCAATTTAATATCTTTGGCAATCGTTACAGGTCAGTCAGAGGCCTAAGAAAGTCTGACAACTGGTTTAACCCAAATTGCCGATTTTCCTCGAAAAAAGGGGTTACGAAGGTCAGATGGCAGTCGCTTTGTATACAAATCAGGTGATCAGCCACATCGGGTTGAATCAAGTGCTGACCCCAAATACATGGGATAAGGCCAGGGAGATGATGAGATTGAAAGTTGGTTAAATGTTAATATTTTGATTAAGTCAGAAGTTAAGAACTCAAACTCAATCTCAAAAATATCTTTATTCGATTAGACTTTATACAAAGTACTTTCAAATCGTCAGAATGACACAATTACACAGGATTATACATGCTACCACCAGGTTCGGAAGATTGCTTTTACTGAGATGAACGAGTACCTACCTTTGAATGCGCAGTAGTTATAGTAAAAACTACCTCTATGCAACATCACAGAGCAATCGATTTTCGGTTTAGCCGTGAAAAGGTGACACGGAGACACTTCACTATTTTATAATCAACTTTAGTATAAGAGTGTAATATGCAAATTGTTAAAAGCTTTTATTTCCACATTACAAACAGACACACTAATTATATTACTTTGTAGATATATATAGATAGTAACTTGCTAATAACTGCAAACTCGTTACCATTTAGTGACATGACACTACGTTCAATCAATTACTATTCATCTCACGCACCGCACGTCTGTAATTATCAAGTGTTGTAAAAAAAAGCCTAAATAATTAACAATTATACGTAAAACGCATATGAAAGCCGCTGCTGCGTGATTGCGGCTATTATTGATAATTATGTGCAATTTTGTCTGTGTTTGAATAATTTTGAGTTAAGCACTTCCGTATTTAATTTGTCTTGATTGGTGTTGATATTCGGAATTGAGGTTCAGCCATTTTTTACGGTTCCATTTCTCTGGGTTCTATCAAATTTGCAAATTATGATTGGTTTCAATTAAAATTTCACCTAAAGGTATATTTCGCATTGATAAATACAAAATATTCAGAATTTCTTGCTGATTCTTCTCGAACGAACAAATTTAACACTGTCAACGATTATATTGCTACGACATCGATATGGTTTTCATTGCATGAGTCAGGCTTTAGCTGTTTCGCAAAAGATGCAAGCTTTGCAATAATTAGTTTTTCTCGAAACTTATTTAATGTCACACCACGAGCTTAACGGTGAGGGAAACCATCACTAAGAAGCATTAATATATATATCTTTAAATTTTAAACAAATTTAGTGTTTGTTCGGCGATGAACACCCCTTAAGCTGGTGGGTGCACGGGTCCTAATATGTCAAATTATTGCAGTGAATGTTTTGTAAGACAAAAGTGAGCGTCATACTGTAAGGCTTCTCAGCATCGAACTCGACGTTGAACCTCGATTTCAGTCATAGGAATATGATACATAAAAACATAGATGAGAAAGTTCAATTTCGTAACTTAGAATCCGACACTCGACGTCGAGTCCAACGCTGAGAAACTACAGAATAACGCAGCAGGTCTACCGCGGGGACCTTTTTGGGAAGGCGTGAGCACGTACTAAATATTAATGTAGTTTTTACTTACTCAAGTTTGATTTTATTTTTTCCGTGAATAGTGATCATGTAACTTTCTCACCAAAACCTTCTATTGATACAACCTTCAGTACCTCACGTACCAACTGACAATGGTATCACGTAAGCCTATTTATGGGGTCGTCTTAAACACCTTCCGAGAACTGTCCCCTTTAGTGAGAGCTTCGATTTATTTATTTAAATCATTAGCGAGCTAGAGAGTGTTACAAGTTGCTACAAGGTTATTTTCTCAGTAAAATAAGGCCGATATAACTTCTTAGCTAAGTTATCGTAATCATGTGAACATTTGCGTAATACTTCAAACTCTTTTTGTAACGATTTAGCTGAGTAAGAAAATAAGAGTAAAAATCCACTAATAGATTTGCTTCTCCGGGTATGTATCCTAATCGTGTATAAAGAACTTTAAATATTGAAATCAATTTAGTTCTATCACTGTGAAAAATTTCCAGAATTGTATTAGGAACTGTTTTTAATGACATCCAAACATACAAGCACTTAAATAATAATATAAGAGTAAGATGAACCATTTTATTATAAAGGTAGTCAAGTTACGGTTAGTTCTTGCATTTATTTATTAATTACTTCAATGAGACGGAGTGGAGAAGATTCTGAGGAAAGAGAAACTGAACAAAAACTGAATATACACACAAACATGCTCACGCCTGTATTCCCCGAAGGGGTGGGTAGAGGTGTTGTAATAACACCACTCACTTTTCACCAAAGATGACTAAATGCAAATGTAATAGATGGTGAGTTTATCGCCGTATCAGGGACTATAAATACGTCATTGAATAAATGAACAAATACTGAAAAGTACTGGAAAAACTAATGTTATTAGTAAAGCAATTACAAAACAAAATATATTGTGCGTCCAAAGTGTAGATAGACAGCTCTATATCTTTATTTGAAACGGTACGTAGCGTACATTTCCCCCGACACTACAGTGCGATAACACCGGCCGTAAGCCCACGTATTTTGTAACGAGTAACTACAATTTATGCAAAAAACTATGAATGGAGCCCGTTCGCACGCTCTGTGCTAACTGCACTGGATTACGAAAGTTGGCCTAAGCGTGGCTACATACCACTTGTTTGGGTATTAGGCTACGTTTACAGATTAATAAACACTTTAGTTAATCGTACGTAATTCCACGTCTTGCCCGAAAGGTCCCCGAAGGGGTGTGTTGCTACAATACTAAATTTAGTGCTAGAGACCCTGATTTTGTTGCTGAACCAGTGAAAGTATACATATAACTACAACTACTAGACTTTTGTTGATGTTAATTTTTATCGACATTTGTGCATTGCAACTGTGAGTATGGGCATTTCTCAAGTGATTTATTTTGTTTTTTTGCCAGGTGTACTGAGTTTCTTGCCAGGTTCTTCTCAGTAAAAGCAACCTTCCGAACCTGGCGGTAGCATGTATAATCCTGTAAATTGTGTCATTCTGACGATTTGAAAGTGCTTTGTAAAAAGTCTAATCGAATAAAGATATTTTTGACTTTGACTTTATCTAATTGAAGAATTGTAGATACAATCAAATAACGTATTTTAATACTTTATTTAAAAAAAAGTCGATAGTCTTCAGATTTTTGGGATAAAATTGCTTTTTGTGGAGACGAATCTTCGCCGTTCTTTTTCTATCTCGGTAACACTGAAACTAATTTTTATCTACAAATATTTGCGGAAGTTCAGGGTTTTAATATTGAGAAACATAATTAATAAGTAAAGGAAATACTAAAAGCGACAAATATAAAGGCTAAAGACAAATCCTAAAGAAACGTGAGTAGGAATTTCTATGAACACCCAATTGATATATAGATAGAGCTACACTTGCTCGACAATTGGTGAAAAGTCTATTAACGTAACGTAGAATACACAAACCATCAAACACTATACAAAAACCAGGCGCGTGTGATTGATTCAAGCGTCAAATCGATCCATTTGTGTTTTTGTAGTCGTTTTAAACTCTTTTTTATACTTGTAAGGTGGCAAACAAACATGCAGCTCACCTGATGGTAAGTGGTTACCGCAGCTACTAGAGGTACACCTCTACCTACCCCTTTGATGAATTCGGGCGGGCGAAGAATTTTAAAACTTGGTTTTTTAGTGTCAGTAGCGTGTATACCTTCATATGCATTTAGTGAAAAGCTGTAATTTTGGAATTGCAAATAGACACTTCAATTTTATTTATCTGTATAGATATAGATGTATAGATTATTAATAGCCTATCGATATTCTATGACTGAAATCGAAAACAAACATTGCAATTCTAGTCTCCATTATACTTTGTAACCTAACTGGTTTTGTGTTTCTCCACTTAAATGGGTATATTTAATTAAACTTTAAAACATATCTATTAGAAACATGTGTTGGTTGATGAAATACACGTTTATTGCGGCTTTATATCACTTTCACTTTCTTCGGAGATAATATTTAGTGATGAAACATTACGATGGACGCATGAGATAATTTTTGTAATTAATAGGTACGTGTTAGAAGATTTACAATCATAAGTGTGGGTTATTTATATTTTATAGCTTATTTAACTTAAAGCTCACCTTTTGTTTTAAGAGATGAAGTCAAAATATAGTTTTGTTGTGAAAATTTAAATAACAAATAATCATCTATACATTTATACATCTATACAGATAAATAAAATTGAAGTGTCTGTTTGAAACTGCAAAATAACAGTTTTTCACTAAATTTATATGGAAGTATACACGCTACTGACACTGAAAAACCAAGTTTTACAATTTTTTCTCTGTCTGTCTGTCTGTCCGTCTGTCTGTCTGTTTGTTCCGGGTAATCTCTGAAACGGCTAGACCGATTTTAAAGGGACTTTCACTGGCAGGTAGCTGATGTTTCAAGGAGTAACTTAAGCTACTTTTATTTATTAAAAATATTAGGGTTCCACAACATGAAGCATGAAACTAAATCTACGCGACGAAACCGCGGGGCACAGCTAGTAATTTAATATTTTAACTAGCTTCTGCCCGCTACTTCGTTCGCGTGGAATAGTAACTTTGGGCTGACGCTAACTTTAACCCGCGATTCGCCTTAGCGTATATATATAGCCTTTAGCCTTATGTAAATGGGCTATCTAATGACTGCAACACAGTTGTAAAACTATCCACAGTTGTTATAGTTTATCTATTGTCTGTAACAATGTTTTCTGAAATAAAGATTAATATTATTATTATTTAACACAGATTTTTTTTTTTTTAATCTAAAAAATAAGTTTTCGCAAAATATAACCCATGAATTGAAACCTACGTGGGTGACAGCGAAGAGCTAGTAATATTATATTTTCAAGTGCAACATAATTCTCACAGTAATATTGACTATTGTTTTAATATATGTTAGCAGCGCGGACGATATAATTTACATAACACGTGTCGAGCGGTCAGTATCATTCAATATAGACAATCACTTTCTCAGTAGGCGAGGCGGCTTTCACGAGATTTATGACGTCATGTATTTTTTTTTTAATTGCCTTATTTATTAATGCTACGCATTATATGACTCAGAGGTTTAGTTAATTAATCACAATCATAATACGGCAGCCGGTTATATTTAGCCTGTATTCCCCGATGGGGTAGACAGAGGTGTTGTAAGAACAACACCCACTTTTCATCGAAGATGGTTAAGTGCCAACGTGACAGACGGTGAGACTATCGCCGTCACAGCCACTGTACATAGGTTTTTAATTACTTCTCAGACTTATGCAAGTTTCCTCACGATGTTATCCTTCACCGTAAAGCACGTGGTGTGAAATCACTGCACATAAGTTTTCAGAAAAACTCATTGGCACAGGCCCCGCCGGAATTCGAACTCGAGTCGCATGCATAGCAGGCGAGTGCTTAAACCCCACGGCCACCACGGCTCTGGTTTTCTATTAGTAGAACTGCACGTTAATTATTAAATTAAAAAACTATTCAAATTTTCTTAAAATCTGCCATCAATTTCCACTTAGACTCGAAATGGATTGAAATTTGAAAGAAACGCATATTATAAATTAAACGTATTATCCACAATAATTTTAGAATTTTATGATGCAACAAATATTAGTTCAAACCTATTCAACGAAAACTTAATATTTACATCTTTGTGTTAGTTTTGTCACTCAATATATCAATTCTTCAAACGAGGTCCTAACTAAATAACATTTGCTTACCGATATATCTAACACACGCGACCAAATATTGATTATGGCTAGGGAATTCCTCGAAGGACCATAAAATACCGCACTAATAAAACTAAGCCACAATACCCAATTATAAGGTTGCATTTAGAATGTAGCTGTTATTGGTGATAATCGCCAGTAGGTACTAAGTACAGGGGATTTTTAAACAGCAGTCTGATCAAGACTTCCTAATAACAACGTTACATTTCTTCCGGACCTTCCAGGTTTCCTCTTGATCGCTTTCTTCCTTGTAAAGCTCGCGACGTGACGTCACTATACCTAAAGCTAGCCGCACACACACAATATTATTGTAAATAAAATACATATTATCTGTAACTAGCTGTGCCCCGCGGTTTCACCCGCATAGATTTAGTTTCATGCTATTTTTTTAATAAAATTAACCTAAAACACTCCTTGAAACTTCAGCTATCTGCCAGTAAAAGTCCCGATAGAATCGGTCCAGCCGTTCACGCGCGATGCCGTGACCAAGGGAAATGGGGATTCATTTTTATATATAAGATGATAAAAAATATTCAATTGAATTGTCTGTTTGTAATTCCAAATTGACAGCTTTTTGAAGTCTATTTATAATTATTTTTTTTTATCTTTGAGTATGTCTGTCAGTTTGTTCCGGACGGGACCAATTTTAACGCAATTATCGCCGTCGGATAGCCGATGTTACAAGGAGTAACTTAGGCTACTCTTATTTAAAAACTAGCTGTGCCCGCGGTCTCACCCGCGTGGAATTAAATTCATGGGTGTCCCGCGGAACCCTAATGTTTTCATCAAATCAAAGTAACCCAAGTTATTCCTTGTATCATCAGTTATCTGCCAGTGAAAGGCCCGTTAAAATCGGTCAGGCCGTTTCGGAGATTACCTGGATCAAACAGACAGACAGACAGACAGACAGACCGCCAGACAGACAGAATTTTTTTTATTCATATCAGTACCGTATATACTTTCATATGCTAGTAAAAAGCTGTTATTTTGGATATACAAACAGGCACTTCAATTTTATTACAAACAGACACTTAAATTTTATTTATCTGTATAGAAAAGGGATAAGCGAATTAAAGTCAACGCGGGTGAAACTACAGGGCACAGTTAGTTGACAGTAATATTGTGTGTGTGCGACTAGCCTAAGAAAAACTGATTGAAACTCGCACATGAGTACGTACTAAGGTTTTAATCTAAATACATCGTTTAGCACCTTATAATTATGAAATGTATTTGGTAATTAATAGAGTATGTACTTCAAGCAACAATTTGGTACGAAAATGAAAATGAAAAATATTTATTGAGTTACGGTAAGGCATTTATGAATGTCGAAAATTTACTATATACTAATCATTGCTTGTTATGCCCCAGTATCATGAGGAATGGTACAGTAGTGAGATTGTCCAGTGGTACCGTGTGAGCGGCCAGTCGTGAAATGTCCAAACCTTCACATTTGCACTGCACCACTTTACTGCCCTAACTACCTTTTAGGCGATAACCAGCAAATCACGTGGCAAACTCGCAGAAATATTCGATAGTTGCCTTTGCGATTGGAATGGAAGGGAACTGGGCCCTTTTTCAACGCTTACTGTGATGTATGTGACTGGCATTGATATTATCTGTTCAATTTACGGCAAATTGCAAGTATTCGACCGATATAAATAGTATACAGAGACCGTACCACGAGTTCTTCACGTGTTTCACAAAAGCGATAAATTATCACTTTTTTTTCAAATTCTTGTCTCACTTAGTAGGTCCCTATAATTAGCCATGATAGTTTGACTCGTATTAAGATACTAGCTCTGCCCGCAGTTTCACCCACATAGACTTTACGGGAACAGGATAAAAAGTCCTTATGTATCCTTTGTCCTTCTCCTGGTTCTAAGCTACCTCCCCACCAATTTACAGCCAAATCAGTTCAGCCGTTCTTGAGTTATAAATAGTGTAACTAACACGACTTTCTTTTATATATATAGACTCTATATAGAAGATATATGTGGCTGACGTGTATAAGTCTGTCACTGTCAGACAGTCGAACTATTGTGACAATAACAGGTCATACTTGAATACATTATTACAGACCATAGAGATAAATAGTTTCGAGAAAAAAAAATAGGTTCAGATCCATTACCTAAATGAATTACCAGAAAATAAAAAAGGACGCAACTAACAGAGTACTATACATGCAAAAAAATAAAGATAAAAAAACAAAAACCTGAAAACGTAAGAAAACGAGTTGTGACGTTAGCCTTTCTTTGTTCAGCAATGATCACAATGATTCACTTACAAACACAAAGAAACTGAAGCCTTGGCTCGCGTTCTGTTTCAATACAATGTTTCGAAAATGCAAATCTTAAAGAAACAAGGGCCCAATGTTGTATTATGAGTCAAACAACAAACACTTCTTTTCTTAGGACATGAAAGATATAACACCGGAGGTTGCAAGTTCAACTTGACACAACAGAAAATGCGCTAGAAAGATTTCTGAAGAAACGCATGGCAATACTCAACCCTAATGTACTTCTTTCTTCGTTTAATCACTGCACTTACACCTGCATCTACTCATAAGTGTTTGTTTGTAATTACAAAATAACAGATTGTCACTAATTTTTTTTGTGATTGTGTTTTGTGTTTGTCTGTATGAAAATGAAAATGAAAATGAAAATGAAAAATATTTATTCAGTTTAGGCCCTGGTAAGGCACTTATGAAAGTCGAGAATTTACCACCGGTTCGGAAACTAGCCTTCTGAGAAGAACCGGCAAGAAACTCAGCCAGGCATCATGTACATATCATCGAAACAATATAAATCCAATAAAAATCAATAAAAATGTTCCGGGTAATCACTGAAACGGCTGGATCCATTCTAACGGGGCTATTATTGGCATATAGCTGATGTTACAGTGAGTAACTTAGGCGAATTTTATTTATTCTTTAAATTAGGATACTGCGAAATTAAGCACTCATGAAATTCGATCCACGAGGGTGTAACCGCGAGGCACAGATAGTTTTTAGTAAACCGAAGAGACCGCTGAGATTCAAAGTTTTTTTTTTTTTTTTTTTTTTCATTTATTTTGGCACAAACAGTCAAAATTATTCAGAGGTAATATTAAGGTATAGATAATACCTAGAACAGTTTTAAATGTAAAGCAGACAAGGAGTGCCCAATAGTGTATAAAGTTGCGTCCTATGTGTAGTAGATGCCTACTCAAATCACTCAATCAACGCATCATATTTAAAAATAAAAGGTTTTTTTATATGCAGAAACTTGGCCGAACAGAGACATGGGGGCCTAACTACTATGATAATTTAAGGACTTCCTGCCTTCGTTTAATTTTAGGGTACCAAAATAAAAAGTTAAAGCTTAATTTTTTTTTTAATACCCTCTTCTTAAAACGATGATCGTGATGGCCCAATGTTCGTCATTCAACGACCTACTTAGATTAATTATTAAAAATATTATTTATTTTTGTTGCTGACCGTCCCAAAACTCTGTTTATACATGACTAAGCTATCACAGCCTGGTAGGGTGAATCAGAGCGGTATAGAAAATAATATATCTATATATATATATCTTATATATAAAAATTATTCCCCATTTCCCTTGGTCACGGCATCACGCGTCAACGGCTGGACCGATTCTGCCGGGACTTTTACTGGCAGATAGCTGAAGTTTCAAGGAGTGTTTTAATCTAATTTTATTTAAAAAAAACAGCATGAAACTAAATCTACGCGGGTGAAACCGCCGGCCACAGATAGTTATAAAATAAAATTGATCCACCGGAGTCCGGCCGGCATAACTCGCATTTTGCGCCGTCAGAAAACTAGTTAACAAGTTCCAGACGGAAATAGTGTAATGGATCTAGACTAACGCATTTGTCGGAAACAAAGTAATTACGTACATTATCTGGACGCCAAAACGTCATGTAGTCTTACAAAGTAAGAAAACGTAATTTCCTCGTACATGTAAAAGTTGTCTTACTAAAAGTCTTAACGACCGTCAGCTGACGATTTCTAGCGCATTACCGCTTACTTATTATCCAGAGAAAACTCATGATGCTTTCATTTACTAATACTTGAATCATGAGTGGGATTGAAGTGGTTTCTAGATTTTCACATGGTAATGATGGAATGAAATAATGACGTATAGCTTTGTTTGTCACATAGTAAATGGGATATATATATAGTTTTTTTATGTAATTAACATCTTTACTTTCATATACATATAATTTTAATGAAAAGCTGTTAATATGGAATGAAAAAGAGACACTTTAATTTTATTTTTTTGTATAGTTAGGAAAAAAGTGCCGTGGAGGCCGTGCGGTTTGAGCAGTCGCCTGCAAGCGACGCTAGCTCGAATCCCAGCGTGGCCTGTATCAATGAGTTTTTCTAAAAAACTTATGTGCAGTGATTCACACCACGTGCTTTTCGATGTAGGAAAACATCGCGAGGAAACCTGCATACGTCTGAGAAGTAATTTAAATACGTATGTACAGTGCCAAAGACGCCGGTAGACTCACCATATGTCACGTTGGCACCTAATCATCTTCGGTGAAAAGTGGGTGTTGTTATTACAAGACCTTTGCATACCCCTTCGGCGAATACAAGAGTGAGCATATGTAAAAAATCAAAATACAATACAACTGAAAGCACTTAACAATCTATACATCTATACAGATAAATAAAATTGAAGTGTCTGTTTGTAATTCCAAAATAACAGCTTTTCACTAAATGCATATGAAAGTATACACGCTACTGACACTAAAAAACCAAGTTTTAAAATGTTTCTCTGTCTGTCTGTCTGTCTGTCTGTCTGTCTGTTTGTTCCGGGTAATCTCTGAAACGGCTGGACCGATTTTAACGGGACTTTCACTGGTAGGTAGCTGATGTTTCAAGGAGTAACTTAGGCTACTTTTGTTTATTAAAAATATTAGGGTTCCGCGACATGAACCATGAAACGAAATCTACGCGGGTGAAACCGCGGGGCACAGCTAGTATAATATATAAGTTTCTGTTACCTAACGGTATAATGTGTAGGAGAAAAAAGTCGATAGCCACAGTGACCACTGTTTGACATTGTACCTACTTATAGGTAGGTCACGTGAATATGAACAAGGTTATAATGACTAGTGCTACTCGTCTTAGATAAGTACATTTACTAACGTAATATACAGGATGTCGGGGAAAATAGGACAGCTGTTAAAATATGTGAGAGGGTATAATTTTAGGAAGCAAATAAAATGATTATGACAAAAATATCTTCTTCCGTCGAGTTTTCGAGTAATTGACGTTCAAAGTTGACCATATCAAGACCTTATTTTCGCATAAAAATCAGCTGTAACGTAGAGTTATTCACGTGAAATCTAACTACGTTTTTATTTTTTTCCCCCCAATAATAAATCCTGAAATAATCCCATTAAAGCATTTTTCGAAACCATTAAACCTTCCCCTTAATTTAAAAAGTTTAATTACCGCGTACGTTATGTAGGTAAACGCGGCCACGCGTTCATTCAATCGCTTAAGGGCGCGAGCTTTTCGGCCATAGCCTATAACTACGTTATCGTTGGAGCTAGATATTGTACGATTTCAATATAGTGATATATTCATAAAACCCTACAACTTCTAGAAGACAACTGTTCCTTTTTCTCCGACATCCTGTATGTATATATTACACATATATGAAAGATGATTTAAACATCATCGGTAGTTAGTTAAGACTGATAACACTGATTCGGATAACACATATTAGAGTGCTGAAGGTGTAACGTGTAGAAACAGATACCGTAATAACAGATTTTATTAACTAGGTATGTTGAATCTAAACAGGGGACCAACTATGATCGTTTAAGCAGCGCGTATTAATAACTTTTTGGATTTGACGTTTAATTTTACGGTACAAAAATGAAACGTCAAAGCTCATAATACGCTCCGCTTCAGGCGACAATTGTAGGCCCTCAGATATGTACCATTGAAGTCTGTTTGTATTTCCAAATTAACAGCTGTTCACTAAATGCATAATATGAAAGTCTCATCTCCCTGGCCTTATCCCATACATTGTTGGGGTCGGCACTTGATTCAACCCGATGTGGCTGATCACCTGATTTTTATACGAAGCGACTGCCATCTGACCTTCGCAACCCCATTTAGGAGGAAAATCTGTGATCTGGGTTAAACCAGTTGTCAGATTATTTTTTTAGGCCTCCGACTGACCTGTAACGATTGCCAAAGATGTTAAATTGGCATAATATGAAAGTATATATGGCATTTGTATTTAAGAAAAAATATTTGAATTTTGTACTCTGTATGTCTATTTGTTCCGGCTAATCTCTGAAACGATCGAACTGATTTTAATGGAAATTTCACTAACAGATTGCTAATGTTACAATCAGTAACTTACACTACTTGTCTATACTATTATACTATAAAGAGGAAATGTGTGTATGTATGTTTGTAAGGATTTGGCTCAAAAATAAAAGGACTCATTTTAAAAATTCTATCTCCATTGAATGCTACATTATCACTGATTAATATAGGCTTTTTTTTATCTCCGTACTCCCACGGAACGGGAACTACGCGGGTGAAACCGCGTGATGTCCGCTAGTAGTTCATAAAATAGGGTACCGCGAAATAATGCCACCCATTTAATTAAGTCTACGTCATCAATAAATTATGGAAAGAGATCCCGTTTTGACCTACGCCATTCTCTAACTTAAATATTCTCTTTGACTTTTTCCTAACTGTTCAGTAAATATAGGGCAGGAAGTAAGTTCTACTTAGTAGGTAAGTTGTTCTTTAATAATTATTTAAAACAAAATATTACGATAACCTGTCAAACAGGCAGACCAGTCTTAATAACCTTGTCATAATATTGAAACCATTAAAGTAGTAACGAGCTTTCAAATAACTTTTGGTATCATCAACAAGGGTGCCCAAATATAATTACAGTCCAGTCTCTCGTTATTGAGTTATTAACAACAAACCGACAACATTAACTACGGAATTAGCTATTACCGAACAAAAGCGCCCATTATCTCACAACTCACAAGTGCCACACCTCCCTGTCAGAAACTCATCAAAAGTATCGTAACGCGAAGCAATAAGGTTGATATTGGAAGGTAAATAAACATTGGCAATTGTACACACTCCCATTTGATAAAGCACTTTCTAATAACTTTCTATGATAAAAAAATTTACGTTGTAAATACTGACAAGCCCTAAGGGCATTGAACTTAGGAGTGCCGGCGATAATGAAAGTTTGCCAATGGTCATTCATCAAGTCGCTAAAGGTATTCTTGATTACACAATAACTGCAGGTGGAAATTAATATAAGCTTTTAATTCTAAGTCGGTCAAATATACAAGACAATCCGCAGTATCAACATTAGGGGGACTACTATCTTTCTCTGAAAACGAACGAATATCAGATATAGTCTCAGTATCGATTTAATCAAACTCAAATTTTCGTACGTTTAATAATTTAATTAAAGCTGGTTTAGAATGTATAAACGTCAAAAAAATTTCTAGCGGACCACCGAACATAATTTTAGAACGAATAAGAACCGTGGTAGGTCCTTCACAAACTTTTGACCGAAGCTTCGTTTCTCGGAGAAAGCGCAGCATATTTATTTTTATTAATAAAAGTATCCTGAGCTATGTATTCACCGATTTCAAAAAAGGAGAAGGTTCTCAATTCGTCTGTATGTATTTTTGTAACATCAGTAATCTGCCAGTATAGGTCTGTCGAAATCGGTCCAGCCTGAGGAAAATATAATACATAGTTTTTTGTTTCTCGTCACGTATATGCATTTAGTGATAATCTGTCAGACATTTTATTTATTACTATAGTTAACAGCTATCACCAGTAACTGATATGATATAACAGTTAAGATTGTTGCATGCCATTTGGTCTAAGTATGTAATTAACAGTTGCGTAAAAATAATTATTTCTTAGTGCCTCAGATGATTGAAGACTTAGAAGGTAAATAACATACATAGATAATTATCACGCATTCTCTAGAAATTTCGGCAGAGAAAATAGTACTCTATTCCCTTAATTTAAATTACATTCTACCAGTTTTTCTAAGGCTGTTCATTCATGCCCGCTGGTTTGGAGTAATCCTCACTTTAAGATCTTCAATAGAGGTAGGGCATAATGGGATTTTCTACTCAAAATACGTAGCTGAAAATGATTTGTTCAGATTAGACGCAGGTAAGGCTCATATGACCGTCGAAGAATTGACCAGTTCTGGCCGACTTGGGCTGTAGCTTCGACTTACAGAAGATCGCAGCGAAATGCTACAGTAGTATTGTTAAAGTAGTGAGTAAGGTACCAATGCTCCATGGGGGAGGGGAGGGGTGAGGACCCTGTGGTAGCGTATAGTGGGACTCGTATCATTTAGTATCTTAGCACAGTGGTTCCATTATTTATGTGGTGGACAATGTCTCTCTGGCATTGGTCATGTTCATAGGTTGTAGTGACCGCTTACCATTAGGCTGCATTTTATTTGTATTAAACACAGGTTATTTGCATGCAACAGATCGATAGATCAGTTGCTTAAAATATCCATCTATCAAAACTCACTATCTATTTAGATCAAAATGAAACCAAACCAATTTCACCAATTTTCTTAGGTAGGCTATATTAACATAAAATGTACGTCATTAAGTAGTTTGTATTGTAGTTAGTACGAGTTGTAATGTAGCGTATGTACGGTTCGGTGCATGTAAGTGAAAATACAACAACTTTCGCGGCCAAGCTCACTCAATTCAAAGTGTAACTTTTCTCCGACGTAATAGCGGACTTAGGTTTATAACAATTTATTGTAGAATTGCAGCAATACCGTGATGATAAAATAAAAATACTTGGTTCTTACGTACAAGAATAATCCAATTTGTTAGAAAATTAATACAACAAGAAATTTAATTAAGACATGGACGACTTGGTTGGTTTCGTGGTCAAATGATTCGCCTGTCACGCTCAGGGCTTTGAATTCGATTCCTGCACAGAACAATATCCTCATCGATTGTTTATATAACTATAAGCTCCGTTGCACTTTATTTTATTGCAATCATGTTTGTTTTGCAACATAGCTATCACATTAGAAGCAGAAAAACATAAAAAATAACTAGTTATTTGTTAACAAGAATACTCGTATAAGAATCGGCAAAACTGTGAATTTCACAAGATTCCTTTAAGAGTGCGAGCGGTAAATAACTGTAACGATTTGCGCCAATTACCCGTGAAGTGGCTTATCTTTGACACGATGTCTGCGCCCGCGCCGATGACGGAGACAACTACTCACTTGCTAACATCTAGTTGAAGGTGAAACGCAGAAATACAACGGAGGAAAACCACATGGTACCAAAGATAGAGCAATTTCAAAAAAGCAATAAATATTTCGGCAATTTTCTGTACCACTAAGGTGGCAATCAAGCAGTCCACCTCATCAGGTGACTGCCCATTTGTATTGTTACAATGCCAGGGGCATCCCATGCGCGTTGCCAACCCTGTTATCAGATTGGGAAAGATATACAAGATCGTGGAGTTCATTACAGCCTAATAATCTTCATGGTAAAGTGGATTTTTCTCTGCTGTCTACCTGTTCTGGGGTCCCATGCGTAAGGATATATATTTAATTTCCTTGTCTCCCCTATATTCTCATGATCACATCTCATACACCATCATCTGTAGCACACAAACGCCCGCGCAGTTTGTGCAAGAGCGTGCGAGGGAAATGGAGCGCAACCAGCGTCTCGCTCGGCCGCATCGCACGCGCACCATCCGGAGATGGTAGCAGACATTTGCTACTTACACACCGTTTATGCTACTATATGGGAAATAAAAGACGAGGTCAACACGTTAACTATCTGCCTTAACAAAATCTGCATGCTAAATATGAACGGACAAGAGAAACGATAATCGAAGGTTATAAACTCGCTGATTTTAGACGTGTGTATTCTACAAAAGACGTCATTATAAATGGAACAGTAAAATAAAGACGATTCTAACAGTCAAACTCCTTGGAAATAGTTGTTGGTAGTTAATTGAGTTGTATTGAGTTCCAACGGTGACTAAAGATGCCAAATTCTCCTTGAAGGGAGGAGTGGAGGCGCTGTGATATAGTGGGACCGTTTTCTCTTTCACTATGTTGGCACATGGATTCCAGTCATAATTAGGTTTGTTATGTTCAAGAGGTTGTATATAACTATTAGAGATTTGCTATTTTTATTTGTAATACTATTAAGACGACCTACAAGCGTACAGTCCACCTAATATCGAGCAGCCTATGACTGCTTGTTACACCAAGTGTCACTCGCACGTTGCTTACCTTATAAATAATGAGATCCCAGAGCTTTCTTAACGACATATTTTGTTGTCACAGAGACAGGCAGGTCCAAGTATCGAACACGAGATCCCTTTATGCCCTATCTCTCTGAGCTGATTATAGTGATGTCATCCTTCCTAATTCTTAGTACTTATGCCTAAGATAAGTTAAGTCGAACTCTATAATTATAACATCAATGTAAAATAATCAGTAACGCTCCAGTTTCGTGGGAACCACAGCTGCCGGGAACAGATTGCGTACGCGCAGAAATGAGCGACACGCGCACGTGTGTAGCTGAGACAATTTGAGTAATGTGACAGACTAGTCATTTCCTGGATGTGAGAAATGCAGTGCAGACTGGAATTTGATACCGTCGTGCAATATGAGCATGCAATCCAATCAGTATTTTCTGCTATATCGCGAAATTCCACACTGGAAACAACGTAACGCGTCAATTTTGTTTTATTATCTTCGTGTTATCAGATGCCATCCTGATTTCCAAACTATTTAGGATCGAAACAATTTATTCCTATGTGACAGAAGGTTCATTTGGGTATTTTTATTCCCAGCTAATAAGTGCTGGGAACTGACTGTTTCTCGATTACTCAAAGATTTAAACTTTGACACTCTACCTTACAAAAAATCGCAGTTAAATAATGCTCACCTTAGAGTAGTGATGTGTTCCTGTGGTGAATAAGGTCGCCAGTACACCATGGGGGGAGGAGGGGAGGTGACTCTTATAAGTAAGACAATGCGCGAGTGACACCTTACCATCCAGGTGGACAGCGCATTGTTGGTTACCTTCATACAGGGCCCGTCACGAGTTAAGAACGAGTACCTTTAAATGAGCAGTAGTCATTTTATTAGACTGGCTCAGTTTATATGCACAGTGCGAGGCGAATAGAAACATGCGCAATATTCCCACTATTATACGTTTCAGTTTCAGTGTGATACCGTGAATTTAAATGTTTCGGAGACACTATGATCGTTCTTGATTGTAGCATAAAATAATTTCAGTGCCATACTTTTTACATCGTTATCACGTATTATCGTTTCATCAGACGATGCGCCATTTGAGTCACTGTGTCATCGGCTTCTGACAAAAAGTGCGTACGCGCTGATCTGTATAGCCACTGACATAGATCTATCAGTCGCTCAGACACTGTTTTCATCGACTAATATATGCAACTCGGGCTTTGCTTGCATTAGTCGATAAAAAATATGTTTCCTACTACATTACACAACAAAAAAACTAGATGTTCGCAATTAAAAATTGCCAGCTGGTTTGTGTGAAATGTTTGAGGAATGTGGGTGTCCTGAGTGAAAAGTAATAACTTTTATATAATCTCTTTCTAACACGTGTTAGTACGAACCCAGGCAGTAGTTTTAACGTTTTCAGTATTTTCGGAATAAGGCCAATGAAATTTCTTCTCAGTAAATTATATTTTTGGTACTTGGTAGGGAAATACTTAAGTTATTTTTGCGTCATAATTTATCATTAGAACCACAGATTTAAGGAAGAAGTTTCTTTAAGTATTACATCCGAACCGTAGTAGCCGAGTTATAGGGCGAGCGAGGCAAGTTCCAATCCCAGCGGTCTGTACCAATATGTTTTTCTAGGAACTTTATTGCAGTAATTTCAAATTTCAAAAGAAAGCAATTAAAAAAGATAATTATTGTGCCTCAGACGGCGGCGAAGAACATACCCTATCATAAGTTTGGCACTTTGCCACTACAACACCTCCTCTACCCCTTCAACAAACAATAATACCTTTTTCTTTGCCGTAGTCGGGTAAAATTGATAAAAAGCATAATGTTACTTACTGCGGATCTTCTGTATGACCACCCTCTTCCACCTGTAAACAGAAAAACAATCTGTAGCCAAGAAGAGTAAGCGTATTCAATATATTGGGACATAAGGTGATTGACCCAGTCATAACAGCTAACAGAAAAAAATTAACCTATTTTTTAAACTATAGGCAATTTATGAAGCTTTTTATCAAACTTGACCTTATGGTTTGAGCATTTTTCATTGGATATTTAATGAAAAATTTTTTTTATACTATTATCACTTGGCTTGACTTGAGGGAGACACCCTGAGGCTTAATTACGTAGTAAAGTAAAGGTCTCAACAGCACATAAACTACAAACAAAACCACGAACAAAAAAGAAGATATATATAGATAGAAGAATAGATAACAATTGCTATCACGCAGTTACTCTTTAGTTTGTAACAGTCCCACATCGCGCGAACATTATCCCTTGTTTTTACAAAGCCTGATGCGCTGATAATGATGCCGGTTATAATATTTTAGGGGTCCGCACGCCGAAGAAAAAAAAGAACCCTTCTTTACTTTGTCCTTTGTCCATCAAAATATTTTATTAAGAAATTATTCAGGTCTACAATTATTTGTAGTTGAGAAAACAGCATACTCCTTTTTTTTTATATGGTCTCTCGCAGTTGGTAGGGGGAGTTACCTCCACTGCTTAAACGGACTATAGGGCGAGACCCAAGGGCGTCCAGCCGAGCTTAACTTAAATACTAAGCAACACAGCTAAGAGCGCCCCGGTGCGGGGCTCGGACCTCGGCTTAGGGCGTTGCTGGGGGATGAGCTAGGGAGCTGGATCTGAGATACATACCCCTATCTAAATAAATGTGCGATTATGTCATAGTTTGAGTGTCATATCGTGATTGTATCATATACTAACATATAAAGCCAAAGAGTTTGTTTGCCGAACTTTATCGTCTATGTATTATGTATCAATTCTCTAAGACTGAAACCGACACTCGATGTCGAGTTCGACGCTGAGAAACCTTACAGAATAACGGGAAGGAATATAGTTCCTGAGATTAGCACGGTCAAGCAAACATGCAAACTCTTCAGCTTTATACAGGATGTCGGGGAAATCGGGACAGCTCTTAAAATATGTGTAGGGTATAATATAATATGGTATGGGTATGTATAATTTTAGGAAGCAATTAAAATTATTATGACAAAAATATTTTCTTCCGTTTTCGAGTAATTAATGTTCAAAGTTGACCATATCAAGACCTTATATTCGCATAAAAATCACCTGTAACGTAGAGTTATTCAAGTGAAATCTAACTACGTCTTTATTTTTTTTTCTCCCACTAATAAATCCTAAAATAATCCCATAAAACCATTTATCGAAACCATTAACCTACCCCTTAATTTAAAAAGTTGAATGACCGCGTACGGAATGTGGGTAAACGCGGCCGCGCATTCATTCAATCGCTTAAGGCCGCGAGTTCTTCGGTCATAGCTTATAACTACGTTATCGGAGCTAGATATTTTACGATTTCAATATAGTGATATATTTATAAAACCCTACAACGTTTAGAAGACAACTGTTCCTTTTTCTCCGACAGCCTGTATATTAGTATACATTATGATGCTAAAATTATGCGACATAAATGCCCATTACCTTTGAGAGGAGTACTTTGTAAAATATTTCAATGTTAGATTTCATGTAAATTTTCCATGTACAAAGTTTTTCCCAATTTTGCACGGAACCCTCGTCGCGGGAGTCTCATTCGTATTTTGTCGGTTTTTCTGTTGACACTGCCGTAAGCCCAGTCGGATATGGGATATGGGACCGCATTCCTAATCTTATTAATGCGGTGTCACAGGACAATTGTCTTTTTATGACACCCCTGCACTTTAATGTTGCTCTCGTTTCTTTGAGTTGCCGCTTCTTATGTGTCACTTTTTTACAAAGTAACAATTATTATGTACTTTGCTGGTGTTATCTCAAAATATATGGTTCGGGTATAATTTATAGCTAAGTTGATGGCAGTAACTGACGTCAGTGGAAAGTCTGGGTTTTATAAAAAAAAACAGGTAATATTATGAAAAATTACCATCGGTTTGGAAACTAACCTTCTGAGAAGAACCGCCAAGAAACTCAACCATTTCATGTACACAACGAACATATTTTATGTAGGTATATTAATATTTAAGATAGGACAAATAAGAAGACCAAATTGGATGCAAGTAGGTACATGATATACAAACAAATTTGATATTAGGCATAAATATTCTTTGAATTTTATATGTAGTCATAGAAGTATAACGTACATTCAATGCTCGGGATTTCAACGCCTTCCGATCTGCCTACCTTTGCAAGGAGGCTTTGGAGACGTGAATATAATTTATCCTCTGCATCATTCACAACAAGGAGCCTTACCATAAGCTCTTGCCTTGTGACAGTGACAGACTTATACGCGTCATATCTATACAGATAAATAAAATTGAAGTGTATGTTTGTAATTCCAAAATAACAGCTTTTCGCTAAATGCATATGAAAGTATACACGCTACTGACACAAACCAAATTTTAAAATTTTTCTCTGTCTGTCTGTCCTTCTGTCTGTTTGTTCCGGGTAATCTCTGAAACGACTGGACGGATTTTAACGGGACTTTCACTGGCAGGTAGCTGATGTTACAAGGAGTAACTTAGGCTACTTTTATTTATTAAAAATATTAGGGTGCCGCGACGATAAGGATGAAACTAAATCTACGCGGGTGAAACCGCAGGGCACAGCTAGTATATAAATAATTTATTATGTGTTTTTTTGTAATTATCATTGTTTACTGTGTAATGAAATGTACATGATGCCAGCTGAGTTTCTTGCCGGTTCTCCTCAGAAGGCTAGATTCCGAACCGGTGGTCAATTCTTCAACATTCATAAGCCTCACTAGGGCGTAAACTGAATAAATCATTTTCATTTTCAACAAGAGGTCATGATAGGGCCCTTGGTCAATTCGTCATGTCAACACGAGAACAGAAACAAGAGCCGAATTACATGACTTAAGATTATCTACCGCTGACAATTGCATAATATATTTATTAAATTGTTATCACCGGTATGGCTAATCGATCATGTTATGTAAGGTCATACTATCGTGTGGAGAAAGCACTTTGCATGTCACTAAGACATCTCATTGTTGAACTCAGACCCCAACAAAGTTGGCGTTAACATTTCAATTGACTTGCGCAATGTTGATTTTATTAAGTGATTTATTTGTGAGTGTAACGTGAGTAATTTGTGTGTATTTGGTAATGTAATATTTGGGTTATATTTATAGGTAGCGTTCATTTCATGGAAACATATTTTTTTACATTAAAAATAGCTTATGTTACTTCTTGTAAAATCAGCTATCTGCCAGTGAAAGTCCTGTTAAAGTCGGTCCAGCCGTGCATTGGGGTTTGAGCTGTCGCCTGCTCCGCAAGCGACGTAAGCTCAAATCCCAGCGGGCCCTGTACCAATGAGTTTTTCTAATAACTTATGTGCAGTGATTTCACACCACGTGCGGTGAAGGAAAACATCGTGAGGAAATCTGCATATGTCTGGAAAGTAATTCAAAGACGTATGTCACAGGCGATAGACCCATTCCTTTGTCACGTTAGCACTAAATCATCTTCGGTGAAAAGTGGGTGTTGTTATTACGTCACCTCTCTCTGCTTACTCCTTCGGGAAAAAAGGCGTGAGCATATGTATGCTACATGACAAATCGAACTTATACACGGATATACAAACGATACGCGGAACTAACTAAAAACAATTCTACGGCCTACAACATCTAGAATATATGAATGTAAGAAGTGATGGGTAAAGTTGCGCAATCCGATGGAATCACCACAACCGTTCATACAGAGAAAGTGTTCAACAAATAAAATATTTATCTAAGTATTTTGACCGCACGATCTCCGATGATTTGTGTTCCTTTGCTTTGTGTTATGTAATTAACACGAGAGGTCTTGACTGACTCATCCATAGACCCTAGGAATAGAGAGAAGTTTCCTGCTTTATTTTCATATAACCTTAGATAACAATCATATTAGGAAAGGGAGACTTATCTCAAGATCTGTCCGCAGATGAATCAGAAGCTGCGCCCAGTGCGTGGGCGCGACTAGTGAGAAGGACCGGTGTGACGTCACTTTAATTGCCAGTATTTATGTGATGGCAACACTGTCGACGTGCAAGTAATTGACTAACGGCACATCTGGGATTTGTTGAGCTAAGACATAGTAAAGTTACGGCTCCATTTGATCTACAGGAGGCCAATTATGATCGTTTAAGCAGCGCGTATTAAGAACTTTTTAGCTTTGACGTTTCATTTTGGTATCGTGAAATTAAACGGCAAAGCAAAGAAGTTCTTAATGCGTCCTGCTTAAGCCGATGATGGTAGCCGCCCTGGACAACGAAATAATAGATATATCTAACTATACAGGTAAAAAAATATTAAATTTCTGTTTGTAATTTCAAAATAACAGCTTTGCACTAAATGCATATGAAAGTATATACGGTAGAGGCTTAAAAATGAAATTTAAAAATTGTTTCTCTG
Source organism: Watsonalla cultraria (assembly GCA_964035505.1). Lineage (NCBI taxonomy): Eukaryota > Metazoa > Arthropoda > Insecta > Lepidoptera > Drepanidae > Watsonalla > Watsonalla cultraria. The sequence goes on along the minus strand of OZ037712.1, from coordinate 590,910 downwards.
CCTATCTGTCAGTTTGTTCCGGGTAATCTCTGAAACGGCTGGACCGATTTTAACAGGAGTTGCACTGGCAGATTGCTAATGTAACAAAGAGTTACTTAGGCTACTTATATTTAAAAAATACATTTGAGGTTCCGCGGGTCACCCATGAAATAAACTCGTTAATAAAAACTAGTTAATAAAAAATATATCTATCTTCGTTCAGTCATCTTTCCATTCATCTTTATTGGACAGCCCGTGCTACCGTTTGACCTTCCTTCCCTACCAGTAGCTTTTCTTGCTACATGATTGATGTTGAAGGTATCATAGGCATTAAAAAATCTATATTAAACTTTTCGGATGTATTATCCCGCGAGCTCATAAAATATGATTATTGATGGCTATAATTTACCTCTCAACCCGGCCTCGTCCTCTTCAATTAAATAAACGAGTACCGAAATGGACAGACGTAATTACCCACTCTTATAAACCTTGGCCTTTTACAAAAACAATGAATTGAATATACTGAATGGATCACATGGAATCTAGATACCTTGGTAGGCCGCGGAAGGTTGCAATATGTCTAATTGTTGATCGTGGTCATTGTGAGGACAAGCGTGGGAGACTGGACCAAGACACGGGAATTAACTATATTCTACATTCTGCACTTATTGAATGCACCATTAGTAACTAAAGTATTGTTGATTCCGCGTTCGTTGGTGTATTTGTAACATAAACAACGCGTGCTGAATTAGAAATTTTGATTTTTTTCTGTTCTCAAATAATCTATATCTATACAGATAAATAAAATTGAATGGTCTGTTTGTAACTGCAAAATAACAGTTTTTCACTAAATGCATATGAAAGTATACACGCTACTGACACTAAAAAACCAAGTTTTAAAATGTTTCTCTGTCTGTCTGTCTATCTGTCTGTCTATTTGTTCCAGGTAATCTCTGAAACGGCTGGACGGATTTTAACGGGGCTTTCACTGGTAGGTAGCTGATGTTTCAAGGAGTAACTTAGGCTACTTTTTTTACCAAAAATATTAGAGTTTCGCAACAATAAGGAAGAAACTAAATCTACGTGGGTGAAACCGCGGGGCACAGCTAGTTGGCAATAAAATTGGAATGTCACGAAAATGTGATCTAAATTTTAATTTTAAACACTCAAATACTTTATTCGATAAATAAAATTGAAGTGTCTGTAATTCCAAATTAACAAATAACTACATTTGAAAGTGTATATCCTATACAGGATACTTATTTAAAAAGAACTAATTCTGAAATAAAATTTTACTGTCTGTTTATTCCGACTAAAATCTAAAACAACTGGAGCGGTTTCTGGGACTTCACTGGCAAATAGCTTACGGTACAAGGAGTAACATAGATAACTTAGTTAGTATTACGAATGAAACAGCTAGATATCCGCGAAATAAAGCGACTCTAAATTAAGCGGGTGTCCATAAGAACAATTAATAATTAATTAATCCAATAACCAATCCTTTTTGAAAGTATATTTAGAAAGCAGGCCCAGCATATCAACAGTTTTATAATCGGTCAGGTCAGAAGCGTTTTCCAATACAACGTAACCGACGTGTACACAAATATTACCCGTCATGTTGACAGAACAACGTTGACCCAAGTGAAGTCTCTCCAAGCTATCACACACGACGCTAATCAAAGAAATTGCGTTACACAATCAATTCACTTACGTCATTCGAAGTAACCCTAAGCATGGGATCAAGCGCTTTATTCACTAAGGTTTCTCAGGTTCGAACTTGACGACGAGCGTTACTCAAAGTCAAAAGTCAAAAATATCTTTATTCGATTAGACTTTATACAAAGCACTTTCAAATCGTCAGAATGACACAATTTACAGGATTATACATGCTACCGTCAGGTTCGGAAGGTTGCTTTTACTGAGAAGAACCTGGCAAGAATCTCAGTAATTACTCTTTTCTAAAATATTATCCAATTTAAAAAAAAAATTAAATCACTTGAGAAATGTAAGCCCATGGACACAGTTCCAATGCACAAATGTCGATAAAAATTAACAAAAAGAAAAGTCTAGTAGTTCTACTTATTCGTTGGTTTCAATCATAGGAAATTGATACATAATACATAGAAGACAAGGTTCAATTTCGTATCTTTAAACCCGACACACGACGACGATTGCGACGCTGAGAAACCTTAGTGAATAACACGGCTGTATCAGCTAATGGTGTCATTGTGTATTCTCATAATTAGTACAGTTGCGTCATATAGAAAGTCTTCTAATTAGGTGCTTGTAAAAATGAAATTCGCATGTTTTACTATGTGAAAAATAAATTCCACCGAACGAACAGAACAAATAACACCATTGTCGCTTAAGAACCATTAACGTTTAATCATGGTTTTGCACTCATAATCACGAGTATCTGGATGACAGAGCTATGATCGTTTTTGAAGTTTTCCAAATAATAAACCTAGTTGAATCAATTTATTACCCCCGAAACTCCCTACGTACCAAATTTCGTGAAAATCTTTGGAGCCGTTTCTGGGATTCAGATTATAAATACCATATTTACGAGAAATTTTTGTTTAAAATTATTACAATCAGAGATTAAGAACTTCAAGGGAATTATTAAAATAATTATTTAAATTCATAATGAAATGAAACACACCACGCGCTAAAGCTGTTAGTGAACATTTTAAATGTGCACTTAAACTATTTTGTTAACGCAAACATAATTCGACCAATTAGCTGTATTTATGCACATTACGATAATATTGTTATTATATTACGACATTAGACGTGTCTGTTCGCATATTTGTCAATACAAGCGGAATTTTACAATATAGGTATAGTGACCTGATTAACTACTTTTACAATTTTATAACTAAGTAACTTTTACCCAATATTTCTGTGTGCTATGTGCAACTTATCGGCAAAACTTTCTCATATTAAAATTTCAGCAAAAAATCGGTAACAGACAGATATCTTATTTAAACTACTAGCTGTGCCCCGCGGTTTCACCCGCGTAGATTTAGTTTCATCCTTATTGTCGCGGAACCCTAATATTTTTAGCCTAAGTTACTTCTTGAAACATCAGCTACCTACCAGTGAAAGTCCCGTTAAAATCCGTCCAGCCCTTTCGGAGATTACCCGGAACAAACAGACAGACAGACAGAGAAACATTTTAAAACTTGGTTTTTTAATGTCAGTAGCGTGTATACTTTCATATGCATTTAGTGAAAAGCTGTTATTTTGAAATTACAAACAGACACTTCAATTTTATTTATCTGTATAGATTTCCCTTGGTCACGCCATCACGCATGACCGGCATGACGGCGGAGATGAGGAAGTCTATCTTTTCATCCATCTTTTCTCTGACCATAAAATAATTGAAGATAAATCCTAAAATCGATAAGAATTTAAGTGTCCTGAAAATTTTTGAAGCTATCGAGGAGTTGGAATTAATCGTACCTCTGTGTGTAATTTTAATTTTACCCTTACTATGTCGCACACGTAGTGCAACCGTAGAAATATGCAGGTAAAGCATTTCTTTGCTGTTGCTCTGATAAAATTGCGTTCATTGTGATACAATGTTTAAGATACACTTTAATTGCTACATTTTTGAGTGAATGCAGACATTTCCCACAACGCGCTGATGATACTTAAACATTTGTAATAAATGACCTAACATAATACGGAAATGTAAGTGTGCTTTAAGTATTTAGGACGTCGTAAAACTACAATTAAATTTTTGCTCAGTATCCGAATGGGTGTCGGCAGAACTGCTATTTACGATCTTACCTATAAATCAAAACTTATGCAGCCCTTAAATCACCCTCATATCTCCTGTTCATCCAATTTACATGCTGGTGAACTTAGCAGAGCAAATCCCAGCAGATCAAAAATAAATGTGAGTTCTATCAGCATGCAGAAGAGTTCTATAGTTCCTGATACTTTTTCGAGATAGTTCTGGCTCGGAAACCTAGAATTTTTTTTTCATAATAGCTCTGCTAACTTCCCGCAGCAGATCATTTTCGAGCAAATCAAAAATGTTTATGATTTTTGGGTATGAATAGATGAATAAAGGAGTTCCTGATAGTTTTGAGGCATAGTTCTGTGTATTTGACAGAAATAAACGCCTGTTAAAAAAATCATCGAATTAAGAAAAATCAAAAATCTTCAAATAAATGCTAGGTAGCCCAATTTACCGTCTAAACCAAGACGGGTGGTTTTATGAATCGTTATCGGTAGATGAATTAAATGATTTTAGTTTTTTGAGCACAATAGAGCTGACATTGTCTATGTTTCAAAAAAGTTTCAAAAAATAGAAAGAAAAGTAAAACGACATTCATGTTTCTAATAATCTCTAAAACTGTAATTATTTGTTTTTATAGCACCCTTGAAGCGAGAGTAGTTTATGAAAATACTAGCGAACCAGTACTTTTTAAGCAAATTCGTTACAAACATAGTTACATACAAATCCTTCCTCTTTATAATATTAGTATATATATAGAGTACAGTGAGATTAGTACGACCGCTATGCAGCCCTCATTAGAGCGGCCAATTTGTCCAAAAGTCGCGATCTAACTGCGCGTCACATTATGCAATTTGCCCGTGTGGGACTTGACAACAATTATACTTTACCGTCGAGTAGCAAGTTGTAAGCGATTGTCAGCAGCAGACTTATAGTAAAGTAATTGTCTATAGTTTCTTTTAAATTATAATGCTTTACAAAAATACAGCTAGGCTGATGAACAAGTGACTGTAGGTACAGTTTCTGCCTATGAAAATGATCTAATTAGTTTACGTTCAGCTTTTTAACGTCAAACGATATTTTACAAATATTTGGAAAATAATCTTCTGTGAATAAATCAGTTGGCTTCTTATATCTATACTAATAGATAAATCTGAAGAGTTTGTTTGTTTGCTTGAACTCGTTAATCTCAGGGTAGCCCGTTCATCGAGAAAGCCTTGGCTATATACACGCTACGTAAACGATGACGCGTGTTAATCCAAAGTAACTATTCTCCATGGACAGAAACTATTTCATGAAGAAAATAATAAGTTCGTTGCACATGTCCAACTGCGCTACCATTATAATTGCGAGAGTTATGAACACATAGACTCTTTGCAAGTAGTTGTATAACCAAATGTGAATAAAAATGGTTTAAACAGTAATCCGTCGCTGAAGGTCCTTCCTTGGACCACCGTCATAGAATTAACCGCTAAACGCAGCGCGTCACGGCACATCGTGAGAAGCCAACAAAATTGGCGGAGCTTTAGGGCCCCCGTTAAACAATAACTGTTCATAATCGACCTTAAGTAACGTTTTTACACATTTCATTCATGTTTTAGCCGGTTGATTGGACACAAAAAACGGCTGATTGTAACCTCACCGTTGCAATGCCTAGGTTTTTTTGTGGCTTATGTCTATTTCTGTTGCTGGTTTTTTACATTGATCTACTTGTCTACTACATTTCTAAATCAGTGTTTGGGAAGAGTACGTAGTTTTTGTGATTTCATTTCATTATTAGGTTAGCGGTGGCTGAGAAAGAAAGAGGATCATTTTTATTTAATATATTTGTTCACGCGAGTTAACGGAAAATGTAACTAGCGCGTTCTTTTTAGATTCATAGCATACATTTTCTTATCAATCAACATACATACGAGTATGCTTACGCCTGTATGCCCTGAAGATTTTTAAGCGCCAACGTGACAGAGGGTGACTCCAGCGCCGTCTCAGGCATTACACATACTTACGTCTTTGAATTACTTCTCAGACATATTTAGGTTTCTGCACGATGTTTTCCTTCACGTGCACGTGGTGTGAAATCACTGCACATAAGTTTTTTAGAAAACTCATTGATACAGGCCCCGCGCTGTATAATATCAAACAAAAGGGCAGAATAGGCTGCTAGAAAAGTCATACAACTCTCATTAGGAGAAGGTAAATTTATGAAAAGAAATAGTAAGGAAGGTAATAAGAGAAAGATAAAGGTGTTTATGGCCATGTCTCACCATCTGTCACCTACTCAATCATCTTCATTAAAAAGTGGGTGTAGTTACACCTCTGCTCATCCTAACAGGGGCCCAACCATGAGCTCTTATTACAATGTTAATTCAGTTGTGCGACAGTGACAGATGTATGCACGTCACATACATCTGTCTCATAAATGAGTGACACTATCATGGCAATAAGAGCTCATGGTAAGGCCCCAGGACCCTCCTGGCTGTGATCTCACTACTTTTGCTTATTTATTAGCACCAACTAAGGACGCTATAAATAATAAGTGTATTTCTTTGTAGGAGGTCGTCTGTTATGGGGTACAGTCGAATAGTTTTTGGTCACCTACGTTTGGAAACCAGTTTAAAAAGGCTTTTGTTATTTGTAATATTTTCAAATATAGCATTGCGTGTCTGCTACGTAACTTACATGGAATGTATGAACGCGTTTATTGCCCTCTTGCGTTATTGGAAGTATGCGTCGAATCAGCAAATAACATAACCATACGCGTAATAATTTGTAACGAGACACTTCACAATCTCTGTAATTTTAAATGACCATGAAAACTGTATCGCAATAAACTATACAGATAAATAAAATTGAATTGTTATTTATATTTCCAAATAAAGAGCTTTTCACTTGCTTAGGAAAGTGTACATGATAAATCCATAAATAAATCAATTTAAATAAAAACCTTGTCTGTCTTTCGGACTGTCTGACTGTCTGTTTGTTCTCTCTCCCTTTGAAACAGCTGAACTTATATTAAAGGGACTATCACTGGAAGATAGCTGATGTTACAAAGAGTAACTAAGCCTACCTATATTTAATAAACCACCTATGAAATTAAATCTACGCGGATGAAAGCCGGTAATTCAAAAAATTCGTTTTAGTAACTTTAAACCTAAACATAACCATTTGCAATGAGAAGAGATCTCAGTGCTTTTGATTAACTACGTAATGTTTTAAGTTGCACTTACACGTGCAATTAAATTAATAACAGTATGAACAATCCGAGCTGATCCCTATCGGTTTCCCATGTATTAAGAAATTGAAATGAGTAACGACCCATTATACTTGTCACCGATAGAAATCACATAAAATTACTCAATTGAATTGTCCGTAAATAAAACGATGGTTTGTATGAGTCGAGCGACAAAATGAACAAAAATATGTTAGCAAAACTTTAGAAAAAGAGTCGATAAGCGTATACTCCCTTATTAAAAAACGTGGTTTAAATTAAGACTGCGTCCATCCCTTTTGAAATCTGTATCACAAAATGAGATGGAATAAACTTTAGACCAATTATTATCTTAGGCGATGATTTGTAACAAGGGAATTAGTCTTTCCCAGTACGGTCAAATTCGTATGAGTCCAGAAAGTGCATGCTGATGGAAGGACGCATGAATGTGTATGAAAGGAACCTTTTTATTGTTTTTTTCATCGTCACCACCATCCTCCTGCCCACATCCCATGTTATTTGTGGTCGGCGCAACGTGTTCTTCTCTTCCATTTCTCTCTATCATCCGTGATCTTCCGTCTTTTTTTTGTGTTTTTACCATTTGAAATCCCACATGGATACGCCAACCACCGCGCAGGTACCGGGTTATGCCGGACTCTTACCAGGTAAAACCCATGGGTGTTCCTCCTCGTCGCGTTTACCTTTCACCTAAAGCGACATCTGAACACGACAGTTATTGAAAACAAAATCACGAATGTTGAAGTCTACCGGGAGGCGCTCTGAGCTTGATCTGAAACGCGACGAATTGTAAGTCCGACCACCTGCGGCTCTATCAAGTATAATTTTGTAATCGGTGTGCTCACATGTTGGCAATACGCGAGAACCTTCCAAAAGAAGATTGGATACATAAGCCACATGCGAGTGCACGACCGCCAAGTTAAAAGGAGGTGAAGCAGTCGCCATGGCCGAAATCGGTCGGACATCATCCTAATATACCTCCATGGGCTTCTGCCCCGTGTACATGGTTAGATTGATCTTAATCGCAGCAAACGCATGTAGTAAGTAAGGTAGTACATGCATCCTATCCCATAGAGATTCACACTAGTCCTTCCCACGTGCCCGCTTCCGTGTCACACGCTCCGATTAAACGCACAATTACCACGCATTGTGCCTGTTTGCACAACGTGGAAACACTTGCCCACTTCGCTACTTGACACGTGATTATGCAAACTAGAAGGGAATGTTAAGAGAAGGTGGTTTTACTTGTTTTAAGGTACACCTTTCAATATTTGTTTTCATAATCCATCGATTTATTTTTTACGACCACGCCCTCGTGCGCTCGATGTTGCATTTCTTGAAAATACACGGTCTATGGTCATCGTTACGGTATTATTATTATTTATTTGGGTATTATAGTTATATTGTTTATTTATCTACAAATATAAATAAAATTTAAGTGTCTGTTTGTAATTCCAAAATAACAGCTTTTCACTAAATGCATATGAAAGTATACACGCTATTGACACTAAAAAACCAAGTTTTAAAGTTTTTCTCTGTCTGTGTCTGTCTGTCTGTCTGTCTGTTTGTTCCGGGTAATCTCTGAAACGGCTGGACCTATTTTTACGGGAGTTTCATTGGCAGGTAGCTGATGTTTCAAGGAGAAACTTAGGATACTTTTAGTTATTAAAAATATTAGGGTTCCGCGACAATAAGGATGAAACTAAATCTACGCGGGTGAAACCGCGGGGCACAGCTAGTTTTTAAATATAAACAGTCACATCTACACAGGTAAAATAATTGAAATTATATGTGTTGTACCAAACATATACAGAATAAGTTCAGTAATTAAATAGTGTAGTTAGGTACTGATAAATGCTGCATCACATCAATCTATTTTGTATTATTTTGCAAATACCTGACACACGAGAGATCCCTATTAAAATTGTAATTATCTATTGTTATTTAATGTTCTTTTTTAATTTACTTTTGACGAAACTGGGGCCTAACCATGAGCTCTTATTTCAATGATGATATTGCAGGTGTGTGACAGGGACAGATGTATACACGTCAAATACATCTGTCTCTTAGTAAGAGTAAAACTATCATGCCGATAAGAGCTCATAGTAAGGCCCCTGCACTAAATTAGCTGTGTTGCAAATAAATACACTACCTCCCTGCATGTTTCTGATAACTTTCCTATAGCTCGCTATGTGGACCTGAGGTGCAAAGGAGGTCGGTTATTTCCGCATTTTGGTAATTAGAAACCGAGTGAAATAGTTCTCCAGTAGCTAATAGTAGTAGATACGAGCGGTAAACACAGTATTGCAATACGCCGGTACACCCGCGATATTCACTAAGGTTTCTCAGCTTCGCACTCATCGTCGAGTGTCGATTTTAAAGATACGAAATTGAACCTTATCCTCTATGTACTTATTATGTTACACTAATATTCAGAAGAGGAAAGATTTGATTGTTTTTTTGTTTGTTATAACTACATAACTTTGTTTGGTTGCATTGAATAGGCTCCGAAACTACTTGATCGATCTTGAAAATTCTTTCCGCAATGGATAGCTACATCATCAGAGGGTACCATAGGCTATATTTTATTCCCGTACTCCCACGAGAACGGGAACTACGCGGGTGAAACTATGTGACGTCCGCTAGTTTGTTATAACTACATAACTTTGTTTGGTTGCATTGAATAGGCTCCGAAACTACTTGATGGATCTTGAAAATTCTTTCCGCAATGGATAGTTACATCATCAGCGAGTAACAGAGGGTATATTTTATCCCTGTACTCCCACGGAAACGAGAACTACGCGCGTGAAATCGCGCAATTCCCTATGATTGAAACCAACGCTCGTAGTCGAGTTCAACGCTGAGAAACCTTAGTGAATAACGCAGCCGTACTACTAAATGTTACTTAATGTAGTTTTTGTTGATACGCGTTCGCAACTGTGACGCAAGCGGCGGTAATACACCCGATTAAATAATACTACTGGCACACGCCACTCGATTATCGACAAGGATTTAGTAACGATCTGGAATCGATTTGTTTTTATCGAGGTTTTGCGACATGCGTCCCTACTTACATCTATATCTATAAACTACTAGTTGTGCCCCGCGGTTTCACCCGCGTTGACTTAGTTTTATGCTTTAACTGGCGGAACTCTTGTCTTTTAAATAAAAGTACCCAAGTTTTTCCTTGAAACATCAGTTATCTGCCAGTGAGAGAATTTAAAAGAATTTTTTTATTAGTACAATAGTGAAAAGTTATCATTTTAGAATTACAAACAGACACACATATGTAAGTATCTAGGGTAGTTATTTAAAAAAAAATCTGTCTGTCTGTTTGTTCCGGATAATCTCTAAAACTCTGGACCAATTTTAAGGATACTTTCACTGACAGATAGCTGATGTTACAAGGAGTAAATTAAGGTACATATGTTTTAAATAGTGTCACACCGAATAAACCCATCTATGTATTTAAGTCTGCGCGGTTAAACTGCATGTAAATGATATAGAAGAAATGACTACCGGGGCGCCTGAGGACACTGGAGAAATATTAAAAATTCTGTTTAATTGCTTGTGTGTAAATATGGCGAAGTTTTACAAAAGTATTCGTAGTTGGTGAGTAGCAATTTCGTTCAACTACTTATGAAGCTGAATGTACTTTAAAGTACACTCACCGCAACATGCGCAGCCGCAGTTGCATTTACTAAACAAGATAACTACTTGCTTGTAGGTTTTCGAAAATTGGGCGTAACGACGTGGTTTTCTGAGTAATATTGCACTAATTAAAAAAGGTGTCTATTTACCGTGACATACACAGCCTATTTATTTCCCAAATATTCAATCTTTATGTGTTAAATAAAAAACACTACCTCCATTTTCATATAAACTTAAGACATTTTCGTAAAGAAATTTGGACAGAGGTCTAATCTATACTTTATTGGAAAATTACGATATTTATGTTACGAACATAGACGAATAGTTGTGTAAATTTATCGATATAGAGTAGTATCTATAGAAACACTCTACTATTTAAAAAATATTGTCTACCTTTAATAGAATCATTACCGAAACGACTGCGCGTGTAATATATTTCTGCAACTCCAACTTAAATCTTCAAATTACATGTCTAATATATACATTTCTCGTGCCTCGGTGTCTGTTACCAAACTGTTCCGAAACGGCCGATTTGCATGAAATTTTGTGTGCATACCGGGTTGGTCTGGGAATCGGCCAACATCTATTTTTCATACCCCTAAATGATAAAGGTATCCACCCCAAAGTATATATACTAATACAACGTAAACACCATAATATTGTACTACAATAAACGTTCTAGAAATTGACACCAGTCTCTTCAATCTCACAATCTATACATCTATATTTATATCTATACAGATAAATAAAATTGAAGTGTCTGTTTATAAATCCAAAATAACAGCTTTTCACTAAATACATATGAAATAATATATGCTAGGGACACTAAAAAACCAAGTTTTAAAACTTTTCTCTGTCTGTCTGTTTATTCCGGCTAATCTCTGAAACGGCTGGACTGATTTTAGCGGGACTTCTACTGTCAGACAGCTGATGTTTCAAGGAGTAATTTATGCTACTTTTATTCAGGAAATATATTAGGGTTCCGTGATATAAACCACGAAACTAAGACTACGCGGTTGAAACCGCAGGGCACAGCTAGTTTAAATTAAATAAACTTCTTGAACCTCATTAAAAACTGTATTATGAATACCAACCACCACATGTATCACTAAACACGGTTGCGTTACAAATAATCGTTTATTACATCAATAAATAATCTCACGGCGATGTGAATTGAATAGACTACGCAAAACAAAGGTCAGATACAGGGGATTTAAAAACATGTACTCATATTGTTAGGGAATAAGCATTGTTCTTGTGAAACTAGAATCATTTCGCGAAGTGCTTTGTTCTGACTCGATTGTGAACGAATGATTGGAATCGAGTTGTGGTATGTACTCGTACATTCGTTGGAAGAAATCACATGAAGTTATAAGATCGAATTGGTACCATCTCGCTTGATGTGCGCTTGTTTGCACATTTTATACTTAGTAACTAGGTACATCTATTAATCTATATCTATACATTCAGATAAGTAAAATGGAAGTGTCTGTTTGTAATTCCAAAATAACAGCTTTTCACTTAATGCATATGTAAGTATATACCGTACTGACATGGAAAAAATTAATAAAATTGTTCTCTGTCCTTGTTGTTCCGGCTAATCTCCGAAACGGTTGAACCGATTTTAATGAGACTATCACTGGCGGATAGCTAATGTTACAAGGAGTAACTTAGGATACAATTATTTAAACAAATATTAGGCTTTTACGAGCCACCTATAAAATTAAAGCTACGCGGATGAAATCGCGATGCACAGCTAGAATATGAATGCATGTGTAAATTCAACATTTGCCATCATAAAACGACAAGTCCGAGCTCCCTGTGAAAATGTCACAATTGAAAAGTCGTATAATTAAGTCAGCTTCTCTGTCTCACGGAATAAGTTCCTGGCTTAATGATAGCGATTTATTTATGTACAGTTTCGCGACCGCAAACTATTCTCTTTCAAGCACAATACCCCGCGAACCATTCAGATACTGAGATAAACCAACAGATCGCACTTACAGTTATAGCATTTATCATTTCCTAGCAGACCTAAGACTTTACTATCGATGGTAACTGGCAGTATTAAAAATATATTCCTAAGGCACTAAGGTTTATTACTTCAAACTTTATAGCTGAACATAATTCACGTCTAAAAGGTTCCTTTCGAATTACAACTTGCACAAAATTTAAAATGCCCAAAACGTAAATATTTTTAAATTCTAATGCTGCAGACTGATAGATTTAATTTTACTGTAGAATCTTTAAAATTATTAAAAAATATTTACACAAATGATTATTACTTAAGTAAGTAATTAAATACTTTAGCGAACGCGATACTTTCATCAGGAATTTCTTCATTTTTATAAAAATCTACTTAAGTAATAATGTAATATTTTCCTTATCTTTTCATAATTAATGAAATGCCATCAAATAAGGTTGCACTAGGTCTGATAGAAGCCTCTCGTGCCAAGAGAGCTGGAGTTTTTCTCGCTCAGAGAATCAGCATTGCTATTCAACGTGGCAATGCTGCCAGCCTTCTTGGCACGATCCCGAGAGACACCGATTTGGGACAAGTTCTACTTGTAATAAGTTTTAAGTACTATTTCTTGTATATATAATTAAGTTTCTATTCAATAAATGTTAATAATAGACAAGATTTTTTTTTCCTAATGAACAAAATAATCGAAGATATTTTTATCGATCATCAATAAATTGTAAAGCTCGTGTTCTATGTATAGTACAGACCGCTGGTATTTGAACTTGCTTCGCTTGTGTAGTAGGTGTCTACACAAACTACTCGGCTACCACGGTACTTTATAACAGCACACGTACACACACGACTTGGATTATGACAAGAGCCGACCTTGCTCCATAATTTCTCTGAACATTAAAGCTAGATCCTAAATGATCCGCGCACGATTGTAGTTGCGACAAATACGTTGCAACAATCATCTGTTGGCCCACTGGTAGGGCAACTTGTGTCTATCGATCTAACGTTATAGAAATTACTCGTACGTACTACTTATATCAGTCCCAAGTACAGAGGCCCAACGATGAGCTTTTATTGCAATGATAGTTCAAAAAGTATATTGAGATGGTTTGAAATCATTTATAGAGTGAATGTGAGCGGAAGTGTCGGTAGAGGACGTCCAAGGAAGAACTACTATGACCAAATCAATAGTTTTTTCAGAAAGGTCCAATTCGAAACACTCGTAACCGAAGTGTATGAAGAGACGCATGAATGTATATGAAGCGAAAGAAGTATGTAAGGATCGTAGAATGTGGCGAACGGTGGTCTCTGCTTACCCCCTAAATTAATCAGGGAGACTTAGTTTTTTTTTTTTTTTATAATTTTCCTTTTTTTTCTATATATACGCGGTATACAAGTCAGTAAAATTATTTAAATGAAATAGAAACATAGTTATTAAGTCACTTAAGTAAGTTGTAGGGACACGGATGCAACCAATTAAAGACAAAAAGACACGTCAATATATATACAAAAACAACAGCTTTAAGTCTTGAGAGTAAATTTAAGTTAACAAATAAGTCGAGTGCCGAAAGCACCGGAAGTGCGGCACGTGCTAAGTGGTCTAAGCATCACCTTACTTAGTTTCAACTTGTTACTTTATACACCTGTCAGATCGAGTTACTATGACGTCACATGATTTTGTGATCAAATAAGCAAGTCCATGTCCTTTCGGTTTCAACTTTATCCATTGACTAGCGGACGTCACGCGGTTTCACGTTTATTTTCACGTGTATTTCCCGTTCCCGTGGGAGTACGGGGATAAAATATAGCCTATGTTAATTAAAATTAAAGAATTTTCAAGATCGGTCTAGTAGTGTCGGAGCCTATTCAATACAAACAAACAAACAAATCATTCCTCTTTATGATATTGGTATAGATAAATATTGATACCAAATAAATATTTTAAGTATGAAAGACTGAATATGAGTCCACCTTAAATCTCATTTTGCCACAATATTATATCCGACTTTACCGAGACAGAGAAAAATTTTAAAACTTGGTGCAAACTTGTCCATGAATACATAACATTATGAAACGTAGCTGCAACTGAAACTAGAATGTGTCACAAGTTAATTATTATTCTATTATTTATCACTAGTGGTTATGAATTGGAAATAATTACGCACTGGCAATTGACACTTTCATCTGCAGTCGAATATAAATTAATTCAAGTCAATGAACTTTAGTTACTACACGTGACACACTGAAAAGTATAGGTTACTAGCTGTGCCCCGCGGTTACACCCGCGAAGAGTTAATTTCATAAAATTTGCCTAAAATACTCCTTGAAACTTCAGCTATCTGCCAGTGAAAGTCTCGTTACAATCCATCCAGCCGTTTAGGCGTGATGCCGTGACCAAGGGAAATGGGGAGTCATTTTTATATATAAGAAGAGATAAAACTGACAACTATGTCGTCTAAACTCTAAATAAACCGATGTATACTTTTTACGACATGACAGTTTCTTTAAAAACATATTAGAATGAAAAGTAGAAGGAACGAGAGGAAGACCCAGGTTCTCATACACGAGACAAGTTATGGCAAAAATGTCTGTCATGACGTATTTGTAATGTGGTTTTCAGCCTTTAGATCAAGAAGTTTATGCTTGAGATTCTAAGTTTTAACAATTTAAGCACGTTAAGCTGTCGGTCCCGGTTGCCAATTTAACATCTTTGGCAATCGTTACAGGTCAGTCAGAGGCCTAAGAGAGTCTGACAACTGGTTTAATCCAGATTGCCGATTTTCCTCGAAAAAGGGGTTGCGAAGGTCAGATGGCAGTCGCTTCGTATAAAAATCTGGTGATCAGCCACATCGGGTTGAATCAAGTGCTGACCCCAAATACATGGGATAAAGGCCAGGGAGAAGATGATTCTAAGTTTTAACGATTCACTTGTTTAGGCAGCCCTACCTGTACCCACTTTCTTAGTTCCCGATCGTAAATAGTAAACAGGTCTCAATGGAGAGGCAATTCTGTAAATACAACCACTTGGGCTCCGACCAGCCATCAACTAATAGAATCACCGGAACAGAACGCGGACAGACAGACGGTGTAACCAATTTTACGATTTATACAAAGTTTAGCACATTGTATAGGCTAGTATTACATAAACTTGCCAATCATAGTTCTGGCGGAAGTGAGTCGCCACTGCAAAGTTAATTGATTGATTGGTCATTCATTGCCGTAATAGAAATTTATATCTTCACGCCTTCCCACGAGGGTCTCTGAAGGGGTACGCACTTTTAACTGAAGCTAGATGGATGCCAATGCGAACGTGACTTTGAAATTTGGCACATGTGGCATAAGGATTCCAAAATCTGGTAGAAATCGGATCAGTTTCGTGGATGTTATTTTTGTAATATAAGCCCAAGTCCATCTATGGCAATGTTTACCTTTTAATTTAAGTATATATATATAACCTAGCTTAGCCCCGCGGTTACACCCGCGTGAAATGTAACTACCACGAAAATCTATGCCTTTGTGTAATTTGATACTAAATTATTGTAAAGGTTCATTAAACTCCATTGATTAATTTTTGCGTGAAGAAGTTACATACATTCATCCATACATACATTGGTGTAAACATACATTTTTAGAATTTTCGCGTATATAATATTAGAAGAAGAGTAGAATAGAATTTGTATGTCGTGAAAACCATCCAAAAACAATTCTGCCTTGAAATTTTATATTTCACACTAGTAGATTTAATTTCTTCCTTATTGTCGCGCAACCCTAATATTTTTAATAAATAAAAGTAGCCTTAGTTACTCCTTGAAACATCAGCTACCTACCAGTGAAAGTCCTGTTAAAATCCGTCCAGCCGTTTCAGAGATTACCCGGAACAAACAGAGAGACAGACAGACAGAGAAAAATTTGAAAACTTGGTTTTTTTGTGTCAGTACCGTGTATACTTTCATATGCATTTAGTGAAAAGCTGTTATTTTGGAATTACAAACAGACACTTCAATTTTATTTATCTGTATAGATGTATAGATATAGATGTATAGATAATCATGCATTTCTCCTACAGACCTTGTGACTCATACTAATTCATATTCGAATGAATTTAAAATGAACGTAACCAATTTTAAATATGCAAAAATTGGAGAAATCTGTCATAGGCTAGACACATTCCTTTCAAAAGATTTCACGTATTCTTCATAATAGATGTCACGTATGAAATATCTTAATAATTCAACCATAATTTACCCAAATTTCTTTTAAATTACCCTTTACCATAAAGTTCAGGGGCAAATGCCAAAAACATTTAATACAGACCACAGATAGATAATTCCACGGTTGGTAATGGCTTGAATTACCGGTAACGTAGAACATTAGCCCACATTGCTGAAATCGCCAGTGGCTTAGTGTCTGTGTGCGCAGGTGCGGACCAAGGTTCGGATTGTAATCAACTTGTGTCAATATGACGGTTGGTATAAACGTACCGAAAATTGTACCAATTTAATGTTTAACTTGTAATTAACAAAGCTATTTGTAAAATGACATACCTAGGTACGTCGATAATGTATTTACCATGTAAGTAAACTCTAAAATGTAATTATAATATACCACTTGATTACAAAAAATATACCTCCATTACTTCACTACTTGGAACCCATGTTCTATATTTAATGATAAATAGCAACATATTTACTAGCGGACTTCACGCGGTTTCACCCGCGTAGTTCCCGTTCCCGTGGGAGTACGGGGATAAAATATAGCCTATGTTACTCGCTGATGATGTAGGTATCCATTGCTGAAAGAATTTTCAAGATCGGTGAAGTAGTTTCGGAGCCTATTTAATGCAAACAAACAAACAAAAATCAATCAAATCTTTCTTCTTTATAATATCAGCGTAGATTAAAATTACTTTAATATCATCAAATATTACTTTACTTGAATAGTTGCTTCGATAAAATATAAACGAGGGTAAAAATGTCATCAAATAGTTCCAATGCTTTACCCGGATACGCAAGAAGATAAAATAGCGGTGCTCTTCATTTCATACTATTTACAAAACTGTATTCGTGCATTATAAAAATAATAAGCAATTTGTTGGCATCTCCAATAATTGCCAACAATATTACGATTGTCATAACACGTATGTAAATTTTGAAAGTACCCTCATTTTCCGCACAATTCAAATTACCCCGATTCCCAACAATTACCAACATAACAAAACAGTCCAACATTCCAACAAAACAATCGTAACGTGATCAAAGCACCGAATCTAATACAAATAGCATTCGCGAAACCGCGAACATAGCTAACTGCACTTACCTTTAAACGGTAGATCTCCTTAATTGTGTACTACCCACACTTTAAATCGTATCACTGCACAGTCACTGGAGGTTTTAATGGTGATTTATCAAGTTTTCGGGGATATATTGGTGTATATTTACGTAGAAATCACAAGTGTCACTCGCGAGCGCGGTCGTAGCGTCGGCGTGCGCGCAGGTTCCCACTTCGCGCCGTTATGTTGAATGCGCGGCCGCGACGAGAGCGGTCGACTGCGTGACAAAGAATAATCGTGCACAGAATGGTCATTTGAATTGTTAGCTTGCAAAATGTTAATAACTTATGGAAAATTTAAAAATATAATTTTAGTATATAAAGTGCGATATTGTTAATTGATTGGAGACTTTTGTTAATATTTGTAATAAGTACCTGCTTTTCACACTCGCTCGTTAAACAAAAACAAAAGAAATATAACTCCATCATGATACCTAATTATAATATAATACCTAGATATAAGTACAACTACTAGACTTTTCTTTATGTTAATTTTTATTGACATTTGTGCATTGGAACTGTGTCCATGGGCTTACATTTCTCAAGTGAATTACTTTGTTTTTAAAAATTGTATAATATTTTTAAAAGAGTAATTACTGAGTTTCTTGCCAGGTTCTTCTCAGTAAAAGCAACCTTCCGAACCTGGCAGTAGCATGTATAATCCATGTCGTTCTGACGATTTGAAAGTACTTTGTAAAAAGTCTAATCGAATAAAGATATTTTTGACTTTGACTTTGACTTTAATATCAATAACTTGCAGACGTCACGCGGTTTCACCCGCGTGCATTTTATATCCATTGCTGAAAGAATTTTCAAGATCGGTTCAGTAGTTTCGGAGCCTATTCAATGCAAACAAACAAACAAATCATTCCTCTTTATAATATTGGTATAGATAAATATTGATACCAAATTAATATTTTAAGTATGAAAGACTGAATATGAGTCCACCTTAAATCTCATTTTGCCACAATATTATATCCGATCTTACCGATACCGTTTACACTTTCATAACATATTGGTAAGTTTAAATATTGGCCTATTGGCACTTCTGTGTGAGTTGTGCACTATATAGTCTGTGTCCAGGTCCGGTTATCAATGAAGATGGTAGATGTTATCGGAGGCTGATCGAGGGAAAGTGGACACGACCTCTTCACTGTCCCGGGATAGGTTATGGTCACCCAAGTCTGGGTTCAGTGATATAAGATTTCTACTGCCACTTGTCTCTCCTTAACGGCAATAGTTGACATATAGTATAGTGCTGGGGCCTTACCACGAGCTCTTATTGCCATGATAGTTTCACTCATTTATGAGACAGATGTATGTGACGTGTATACATCTGTCACTGTCGCACAACTGAATTATCATTGCAATAAGAGCTCATGGTTGGGGCCCTGTTTATAGAGTATTATAAGGCTGTAGTAAGACTGTTAAAGGTATCTACAATTGTGAAAATATTGATTTCTTAAAAAAAAGGTGCTATAGACGATAGCGTATAAGTGAACTGAAAATAGGGCGAGAGAAGATAAAAAGCAGCTGACATTAATTTTATTGGTTTATTTGACAACTTCAACTTTTGATACATAACAACAACAATAAAAACCATAAATAAATCAATATAAGTAGTTTTCAACAGGTGGAAATAAAATGAATTGTTGTGGAAATTTATGCTGAATCTATACAGATAAATAAAATTGAAGTGTCTGTTTGTAATTCCAAAATAACTGATTTTCACTAAATGCATATGAAAGTATACACGCTACTGACACTAAAAAACCAAGATTTTTTTTTTTCTCTGTCTGTCTGTCTGTCTGTTTGTTCCGGGTAATCTGTGAAACGGATGGACCGATTTTAACGGGACTTTCACTGGTATGTAGCTGATGTTTCAAGGAGTAACTTAGGCTACTATTATTTATCAAAAAATATTAGTGTTCCGCGACAATAAGGATGAAACTAAATATACGCGGGTGAAACCGCGGGGCAAAACTAGCTTAAAAAAAATCTAACTTAATAAAAATAGCACAAGTATTACATTTGTCTTCTAATGTAATCTAGAATGTAGCCTCCATAATTCGTCAGTAAAGTTAGCATTGCCAAGAACGTAGAACGCAAATTAGAAGATTTCCAAGTGATCTCATCAATTTCTCTTTCAAATTTGCAGTTTCCCTGCAAGTATAGCATGGACTAGCATAAGTCGTGTTAACTTTGTCGCACGGAAATCGAAAATTTAAATAAAAGTGAACGTATCTGTCATCATGCTTCTGACATTCATAATTCTCCTGCCCTTATCCTCATCCTTTGAAGCCTTTTTGTTGCATAATATCTATATACAGAAACATAAAAGCGTCTGTTTGTAATTCCAAATTAACAGCTTTTCAGTAAATGCATATGAAAGTAACGTTATACTGACATAAAAAAAAACTATTTTTTTTTTTTTCTCTGTCTCTCTGTCTGTTTGTTCCGGGTATTCTCTGAAACAGCTGGATCGATTTTACCGATAACCTAATATTACAAGTAGTAACGAGGCTTTTATTTAAAAAAAAGCACAATAGATCCGCAGGGCACAGCTAGTATAAGATAAATATTGACCCGCGTAGATTTAGTTTCTTCCTTATTGTCGCGGAACCCTAATATTTTTAATAAATAAAAGTAGCCTAAGTTACTCCTTGAAACATCAGCTACCTGCCAGTGAAAGTCCCGTTAAAATCGGTCCAGCCGTTTCGGAGATTACCCGGAACAAACAGACAGACAGACAGACAGACAGACAGACAGAGAAAAAATTTTAAAATTGTTTTTTTTGTGCCAGTATCGTATATATTTTCATATGCATTTAGTGAAAAGCTGTTATTTTGGAATTACAAACAGACACTTCAATTTTATTTATCTGTATAGATGTATAGATTCACTTTTATTTATACGCCTTATTTTATGTCACAAATAAAGAAATATTATAATCTTTTCCCTGCTATGTTCTATTATTCTACGTTATTTGTGGTCGACGCAGTTTTTTTCACCTATTCTAGTCAAATCGTCCATCCATATCGTACATCCAATCCATCTATCGTTTCAGTCTTCCTATCCCTTTGTTAACATTTTTGCAACATGCAACAGGGTCATGGCAAATTGTCTTGTTACATACATCCATGCTAGTAATGTAACCTCGTTCCTGTGCATAAAGACATATGAGATCCTCATTTCCCCCTTTTAGTATTCCATGCGTTCAAGGCCAATGTATACGCTGCGAGCATGCTAAACTTTATATTTAAACTAGCTGTGCCTCGCGTTTCACCCGCGTAGATTTAGTTTCATCCTTATCGTCGCGGAACCCTAATATTTTTAATAAATAAAAGCAGCCTAAGTTACTCCTTGAAACATCAGCTACCTGCCAGTGAAAGTCCTGTTAAAATCGGTTAAGCCGTTTCAGTGATAACCCGGAACAAACAGACAGACAGACAGACAGAGAAAAAATTTAAAACTTGAGTTTTCAGTGTCGTGTATAGTTTCATATGCATTTAGTGAAAAGCAGTTATTTTTGAATTACAAACAGACACTTCAATTTTATTTATCTGTATAGATATAGGAATTTAATTCTCCTTTGTCTGACGTACAAACTTGCGGTTTGTTGCAAGGTTTTTATTCATTAATAGCAATAGGATTGTGGAGAAATTTGGAAAGCAGAAATACTTTGAAGTCTGGTAAGTTGAAATAACAGTCTAATACTAAATAACACTCGAAGCAATCACTGAACTACAAGTAAGACCATCTTAAAGAGCGTCCTGCTGGCCTGTCGTATTCGAAATAGTAATTTGTATGTGATCACTAATGTCTACAAAACCAAACCAAAATAACAGCTTTTCACTAAATGCATAATATGAAAGTATGTATAAACGATACTGACACTAAAAAACCAAGTTTTAAAATTTTTCTCTGTCTGTCTGTCTGTTTGTTCCGGGTAATCTCTGAAACGGCTGGGCGGATTTTAACGGGACTTTCACTGGCAGGTAGCTGAAGGTTCAAGGAGTAACTTAGGCTATTTTTATTTATCAAAAATATTAAGGTTCCGCGACAATAAGGAAGAAACTAAATCTACGCGCGTGAAACCGCAGGGCACAGGTAGTACAAAATAAAAGATCATTACTTTTTTTGTTACTTTCAAAAACTCCTGATCAATTATTAACTAATTGAAAAATGCAATCTTTAAATGCGTGAAACTTAGGTGCGTGTGAAAAATAATCTGATCGTAATGTTACCTTATATACTTACTTAGTAAATTGCCAATATCATCGATATGATAAACAAACAATGAATCATTGAAAATATCAAGTAGCCAGTGAGATAACACCACTTTCCAATCCGAGCACCTCACAGTAGTCAAATTACCAACTCGTTACTTGAACCAACTATGCCTGACGACAATCCCATTTCTTTACAACACACGTAATAACCGACGCAATATGATATTAGAGTGCCTAGTGCGAGTATTCTTAAAATCGCCGTCACAAGTCGACGTAAACGCAGATTTATATGAAAATTATTTATTCAGTTTAGGCCCTGGTAAGGCACTTATGAATGTCGAGGAATTTACCATTACCATTTTTATGGGCAATAGTTTCATCTTTAGGCCGACAGAGGCACTGCTTCGATCCTATACAAATCTCCGTTTACATCGACGCGGTGACTTGTGACGGCGGCAGTGAAAAACTCGCACTAGGCCTTTGTACACCTATCAAGGGATTGCCACCGTTTTTCTAATCTACACTCGCTAGCGACAATATTTGTGTGACACATTTAGTTCTTCACGTCACCGCTTGGAGGCGCTGTACAATTTCTCATACAAATATTCGGCGGAGACGCTAGCGAGATACGAAAACAGTGCAAAACTCGTGATAGGGGCACTGTTTGTATTATAGAATTCGGAATCAATTTCGCAACTCGTCGACCTCCTCGCGCGCTTTAGTGGAGTGCGAAAAAAATCAATTACATTTTATTAGTGCGTATCATATTCATAACAGACATTGTTAAGTACTTGTAAATTAGGTCTGTAATAGGATGTTGGAAGTCAAGCGAATGTTTCATCATCTGGATATATTAATACTCAGATGGCTTACATCCGAACTAGTAACTTAGGACATAACTTGAGCTATAATATACCTTATGGTAAATTCAGTCAAGGGTTCATTTTTGAAAATGTATCTCACTATAGATAGAAGAATGCGTAATACACCGGCAATTATTTTTAATAAATTTCATAAGTTTGTTTTTATTTGAATCCAAAAAATAAACTCATAACACATTTTTTTTACGTCTTTGAGTTGTTCAGGATAATTTTAAATAAAGTTTTTTTACAAATAATTACATATTTGTTACTTTCTTCTGCTTCTGGAATTAAAGCGATAAGTCCTAACGCAATTGACAAAGCTCTTAATAAAAAAAACAATTGTATGAAATTATAATTCTCACTTAAATTGCTTGCTAAAAACGGGTGTATTGATCCGCAAATACACGAATTGGCTTTCGTGTATTTGTAAAGAAACTAGAAATAAGTTAATGTTATCAAGTAACAGTTTATTGCATTGCGTTTTTGTTGTGTTTTCTATTACCTATAACGTGGTATCAAAGCGCTATTAATTATATCTGCGCGCTGAGCGCACGACCGCTACTCTATCCACCACGAACACTAAGGACTTCATGTATTTTTATTAATTGAAGTATCTGTTTGTAATTCCTTTATAACAACTTTTCACTAAATACATATGAAAGTATGTACGGCACATAGAGGTAATTTTTTTTTAATTTCTCTGTCTGTCGTTCCGTCTTTCTATCTGCTTCGTTGTTCCGGCTAATTTCAAAAATGGTTGGAACAATTTAAACGGGACTTTCACTGAAAGATACCTAATTTTACAAGGAGTATCTTAGGCTTAAATACTACTGGAACCTGGCAGAAGACATCTCATATTCAAATGTTTAATTAAAATCGGAATTGCTATTCAACGTGGTACGATTCCAAAAGAAACCGGTCAAGTTTTCTACTTGTAATTAGTTATAAGTAGGTACTGTTCCTTGCATATATAATAAAGTAAAAAAAATAATATAAAATGAAGAGTTTCGTAGCTTATGTGGTGGTATGTATAATGATCGATACAGTCACGCTATCACTTTCAGAGTGTCTCTCAGCGGGGGCGAGCCTCAACCGGCCGACGACTCACGACGCCCTGTAAGGGGCCAGCTATCCACTCGCACTAGTTTCATTCATTCAACTTACTTCACTATCAAACTCACACGTATATTCCATGTAATACACGTGTATTTGATCGGCCACAAAACTTTTAGGTACGTGGAAAGATTTTAAGGACTTTTGAAACTTTGCAGCTCAAAATGAAAATTATGTACTCAGTAAATCGTCGCCTTTTGAAAAGAAAGGGCAAGAAACTCAGCCAGGTATCATCTTATATATTTTATGAGGAAGTGTAGGTATTAGTACTAATATGTACACCAAATTTGATGCAAGTGCGTATATCATCCAAAAATATAAATTTATATGGTGATGGAATTTCATAACTTGTGAACTACATAGTACGCGAGCGAAGCCACGGGCGTTTAGTTAGTATAATATATGAAACTCTAATTCAAAACATGCTTGATGAAGTCTACGTAAATAAGAAGTATGTATGTATTGTCGAGTTGCAATCAAAGAAGCCGATTAGAGAAAGCTGTAAGTGAAATAAGTAATGTGTGCAAAAGATGCATGCAGTGTGTCGGGACCTGAATTTATGTAATGTAGGTTATACTTATTTATAAGATTTGTGACACGATTACCTTTTTTTTATTATTGACTAGGGGGAAACCTTCAAAAGGTCCCCGACCTCCCTGGGAGAGGCAGATCGGAGTATGTGGGATTTTTACCGCACTAAAACCCCCCGGTGGCCATCCTCAGTGCTCAGGGGAACTCCGGGTACTCTGATAGATCGCACCGGAGTCCCCCCACACTTTGCCGGGGCACATCCCTGGGGCAGCCGTATCGCCGCCCCTGGAGACCTCGCTGTGCAAGGCAGCGTGAGCAACATCGCGGACCTTCCCGGGCCCACGGCTCGGTGGTCAAAGCTCCCACCCCGACCACCGCCAGCAGGCCCTCCGGCCCCCTTTTAGTCGCCTCTTACAACAGGCAGGGGATACCATAGCCATATTCTTAGACCCTGGCTATTGGGTGGTGACACAATTACCTAAACTATGTACCTATGGTCGGACTGTTCAAATTGAATGTAGGTTTTGACAGCTAACACTACTGAAATAATCCTTAACAAGGACTACCATGACCTCTTATTAGCATGATAGTTTAACTCTAATTACGAGACAGATGTATATGACATGTATACAACTGTCACTGTCACACAGTGGAACTATGATGGCAATAAGAGCTTATGGTAAGGCCCAGGACGAGAGCAAGAAAAGCAGTTAATTACTGACCACGAAATCACACGATGTCCGTGTGTTGACCTTTAGCGAGAGAATTATTCCTGGACGCATCCCAAACACTTTCCCACGAGTATTTCCCTTAATAAAAGGCCAATCTTGATAAAACAATGTGCAACCAGCTTAACCGAAAATTCAGTAAGCGCAGTTTGCGTTATTGTATCCTTCCGTGTGATCGGCTAATTAAACTGGCCGCAGCGTGGGGTTAGGAAATCGCGCTTCATAAATCTCTCCGCGAGTCGCGTTTCAACAATAGATTCTATTAGATGCTCGTGGTTCCGTAGATCATTACAATTGAATTTAATAAAATGTAATTTGATCGCGCGTTAATTTGTGGAAGTTTGTATTTCTAGATTAGAAATAATGTGTTGCTTTAAGGTACAAAATGTCTGCCAGCAATCAGGATTAGCGTTAGCAATAATATCAAATTAATCAAATAAAAAAAATTTACGCCATTGACTCTTTGATCGGAACCCTCACGAAACGTGATTTTAAGACCAACTTATATTTGGAAATAGCCGAGTTAATGCAATATCTAATAGTAGAACTTATGTGCAGTGTTGTCACACCACGAGCTTTAACGATTAAGGAAAACATCGTCAGGGAACCTGCATACGTCTGAGAAGAAATTCATACCCAAATTCAATAAAATGGGTTGTTTTTGAGTTTATAGATAGATAAACATAATTTATACACTTTCGCATTGATAATATTAAGATAAGATCATTGCTGGAGCATTTTTAATATAATAAGGTTAAGATTTTATTGAAATGTATCTAAAAGACCTGAATATCGCTACGTTGGTGCTTTCGATATCAAGAAGACAAATACACGTTAATTGGCTGCTAAAATATACCTTAAAAATATTTATCCTTTCAAACTATACTTAGATTAGATAAGGATGTATGTAATGTTACTAATTAGGCCCTTTAGATCAAATCTGTGATTCCATGACGAACAATAAGCGATACTTATGGCGATAAGCGATGGTACATAATATTGTATACCTTTGTACTTATGTATCAAGGTGCTAGGATCACGTTAGATATTGCGTTGAAGGACAGTAGATTCAACCCTTTAATATTTTCTTATCATTTATTAATGTCATCATTTATTTATTGCGGGGACGACAAAGTGCCCTTGCGGGCGCTGGAGGCCTAGAGGGGCGATAAGGGAAAAAGGGGGGGAGAGCGCTGATGTTTTTAACTACATGTTTTAAAATTCACTGAAATTTATATCTTCCTACTACACAGCCATTTATTAGTTTACTAGCTGTGCCCCGCGGTTCCACCCGCGTAGAATTTGTTTCATCCTTTCTGTCGCGGAACCCTAATATTTTCAATAAATAAAAATAGTTTAGTTACTCCTTGAAACATCAGCTACCTGCCAGTGAAAGTCCCGTTAAAATCCGTCCAGCCGTTTCGGAGATTACCCGGAACAAACAGACAGACAGACAGACAGAGAAAAATTTTAAAACTTCGTTTTTTAAGCTGTAAAGCTGTAATTTTGGAATATCCAACAGACACTTCAATTTTATTTATCTGTATAGATGTATAGATTACGTTGTATAAATATAAGATAACAGACAGATAAGTCTTAACAGACCTTTTCCTTAACTTGGCTCACGTGTCTTTAGCTTATTTTGATACAAGCTCAAATTACAATGTATATAATACTCATAGTTCACCTCTAATATTTTGCAAACATGTTAAGTATCACCTATAGGTACTGTCCATAGCTGTATTTTATACAGGAATACCTGTACATCACACAATTTAAAAGTACACAAGCCAATTAATAAAGCTAGCATTCGCAATATTATTTATGAGCATAATTCATTCCGCTGACGAATACGCACAACGGGAATAATTCAATCATTTTGTAACCTAATGACTTTCAAACGACACACAAGTTTTACGAAACTGCAACTACAAATATAGGCTTAATTTTGTGAGCGATAAAATACTATTTCACATGATAGTGAAGTCAATCAACCTGATAAACAAAGAACCAAGTAACTTGCGAGATGTGTATACGATCTTGATCTCCGGTCACCCTGACGTAATCCGATCAAATGTGTCAAAACATTTGATAGTATCGCTTGTATTAACATACGCACTTCAAGGTTTGGGAATACATATCGCTGTTTTGACACAGATAATGTTGCCAACTTATTTTGTTGTAAGCTGCCTAGACAATTAATTCTACCATGCAAGTTTTAGAAAAAACTGCACATATACTTTAGGGGAGCATCTAGGTGATCTTAAGTAAAGGTGTTTATGAAAAAAATATTGTGTCCCATCCAACTGGCATTCGCTCCGAAAACTCTCACTACATGGTCCCAATAGCCCTCGGCTAATAATATGGTTTCTGTAGTATATTTTGGTATGAGATTCAGAACACATCCATCAGTAATTGGTTCTAACTAGCTGTGGCCCGCGATTTTACCCGCGTGCAGCTAATTTCATGGGTGATCCGCGAAACCACAATGTATTTTTTTTTAAATAATATTTTAGGTTACTACTTGTAACATTAGCTATCTACCAGTTCAAGTCCCGTCAAAATAGGCCTAGCTGTTTTGGAGATCAACCGGAACAAACAGACGGACAGAGAGTTTTTTATTTAAATATATTTTTTCATGTAAGTACGGTATATCCTTACATATTGATTTAGTGAAAAGCTGTTATTTTGGAATTACAAACAGACACTTCAATTTTATTCATCTGCATAGATGTAAAGATTTATTTTATCCTCAAGGATTAAACAAAACTTTCCCATATTCCTAGTACCTATTCTTTATCAGTTTTTGTAGTATCCAATACAAAGTAAGTACCAAGTACACCGTATAAGCTATGCAAGCATTCCCTGACCGCTGGGCACTCCCGCGCACTCTAACTATTTAATTCGATCGTTCAGATAATGCTCCCCTTTGTCCCCACCTCTTCATAAACACAACCCAAGCCTGGAATCTGGACATCACATTTTTGAACTACGAAGGTTTCACATTTTTCTGCTGAGGTTTACTTAAACTGTATTTTTCTTTTTTACATTAATATTAATAAAACCTTTTTCATATATACATGGTAAAAATTGTTCGTCCGTTGCATTCGGAGTATTCTGAAGAGGTTTTGTACTATGTTGCTAACACAACTTGACTTGATATCTGAGTCCTAAATTAAGAAAAGGCATATATGTTAGCTATGGTAGATTATAGCACTACAACCTACATTTACTTTTTGTTTACAATAAATAAACATGTAGTTATTGGACAGATCTTTCTCAAATCGAATGCTCATTATTATAATTGACTTAAAAAAGTGTCTACAAAAGTATACATGAAAAAAATAATTTATTTAAATCGTTCACTGTCTGTTCGTAAAATAACTTAAATTGTATATAAATGGGGTTCGCTCACATGAAATTAAATCTACGCGGATGAATCCGCGGAGCACAGCTATTCATACATAAAGCAGAAGATATAAATAATTCTGGTATAAAGTTTGTATGAACAAAGTTTAATAGCAAGTTATAATTACAAAACGTGATAGGCAGACATCATTCGATATAACTTCGATTATGACAAATGTTTCGCAATAAAAGTTACGTGTGTTCGTGTAATATAATGATGCATTACCGTTGGCTGTAGGAAGCTATGATCATACAGTTATGACATGTGTGGTTCCGGTCAAATGGGTTTATAATGAGGTGCCGACGGCTAATCGATCGGTTAATGTGCCTTAGGCAGGATATAGTTGAAAATGAAAATAAATTTACTCAGTTTAGGTCCTGGGGCCTTACCATGAGCTCTTATTGCCATGATAGTTTCACTCATTTATGAGACAGATGTATGTGACGTGCATACATCTGTCACTGTCGCACAACTGAATTATCATTACAATAAGAGCTCATGGTTGGGCCCCTGGTAAGGCACTTATGAACTTCGATAAATGACCACTGACTTGGAAACTAGCGTTCTCAGAACTGGCAACGAAACCAGGCATGTACATTTGATCAAAATAACAAAAATGTTTTGTGTAGGTATGAGGGGCGTGCATTCCATATAAGCAGATAAGCAGTGCTTACCATTTGTGATGGCTGAATACACTCGTGTGACGTGTCGTGTGTATGTGTGTGTCTATACCAAAACGTATGTATCTAGACCACACTACATTGGTATGTAGCTTACCTACCTACTAACTACTTTTTATTTGTGTTTGGTCTTGAGCAGTCGCCTCCTATGCAAGCGAAGCATGTTTAAATCCCAGATGAATAATCAATGTAGAACAGGGGGCTCTACATAGATTATTCATAATAATTTCAACTATGATAGTTGAAAGGCGGCAGGCCTCGGAGGAGATGGCGGGATGAGCTTGATGCTTTCAGGAGCGATTGGGAGAGGACTGCTGAGGACAGAGAAAGTTGGAAGAGTGGAAGGGAGGCCTTTGCCCAGCAGTGGGACACTACAGGCTAATAATAAATAAATAAATAAATAAAAATGATAGTTAGCATTTTCTCAAAGTAAAAGTCAAAGTCAAAAATATCTTTATTCGATTAGACTTTTTACAAAGTACTTTCAAATCGTCAGAAGGACATGGTTATACAGGATTAATCATGCTACCGCCAGATTCGGAAGGTTGCTTTTACTGAGAAGAACCTGGCAAGAAGCTCGGTAATTACTCTTTTCAAAAATATTATACAATTTTAAGAAACAAAGTAAATCACTTGAGAAATGTAAGCCCATGGACACAGTTGCAAAATGCACAAATGTCTCAGTAAAAGCAACCTTCCGAACCTGGCAGTAGCATGTTTAATCCTGTATAATTATGTCATTCTTACTATTTGTACTTTGTAAAAATCTAATCGAATAAAGTTATTTTGAGTTTGAGTTAGTTTATGCAGCGCGTATTTAGGACTTCTTAGCTTGACAAAATGAAACGTCAAAGCTAAGAAGTTCTCTAAGCTCTGCTTAAAGCCAAAATAAGATAAAATACAATTGTGTATTGAAAATGTATTAAGTAGTATGGAAGTAATTTTGTTACGTATGCACCTAAACCGCTGAACTTATAGCGATGGAATTTGATAGTCCACAATATTAGTACTTAGATATCCGGAAATGTATTGAAAGCTGATAAAACCCTGGGAAATAGCGTAGTGTTATTAAGTAGTTTCGAGCGGTGATAGCAGTACGCTTATTTAGGTAGATTAGACATCAACGCGCTGCGTGGGCGCACCGGCCAGGGTTGACCACTCAAATATAAATTGCTATTCGTATTAGTGATGTAACGAATATTCGCATTCGCATCCGCAAATTTCTGCGAATGTTTGGCGAATATGAATATCAGGATAAAAACAATTTGAAGATAATGGTAGGTCAATAAAATCAAAATCCATTCATTTCTTATGTTTTAAATTCAAGAAAAAGTAACTTTACCTCATAAGCACATTAACAGTCTTCACTTTATCATTTTTGTATAATTATTCAATATTTTACTTTGGGCTTAATAATCATTAAACTTTCATTTAAAATTATATATTTGCATTCGCATTCGCATTCGCATCGCGAATTTAAAAAAAATAGGCATTCGTTCCATCACTAATTCGTATTATAGAGGTTTATAATTTAGCATTTTTGTTTAACATTATGTTAAAGTACTACTAGTACCCGCGACCTCGCCTGTGCAGGATTTGACTTATCATCATATTTTGTACAATTCACACAATCTATTTTACTCTATATACTCTATACAGATAAGTAAAATTAAAGTGTCTGTTTGAATTTCAAAATAACAGCTTTTCACTAAATGTACATGAAAGTATATAAATGGTACTGACATAAAAAAACAAATTTAAAAAAAAACTGTCTGTATAGCTGGACCAATGTTAACGGGAGCAGATAACTAATGTTACAAGGAGTAACTTAGGCTACTTTTTTTTTTAATTATTCCGCTGGCTACCCTTGAAATTAACTCTACGCGGGTGAAAACGCGGGGCAAAGCTAGTATCTTTAGAAATTGTAGCCTATGTGTTATTCTGATGTATAAGGTGTATTATTGTAAAGTTTAAAAAAGTTATCATTAAAATCCATTCAGTAGTTTTTACGTAAAAGAGTAACAAACATCCATACTTATACTTTAGTTAAAAAAAGTATTTTCTTAAACCAGATATTTTAACATAAGCACTTTACAGTCGAATTGACTAACCACCACAATTTTTTGCAGTCGGCTTAAAATACCTCTATTCTGCCGTGTTTTTTTGTTAAAATGTTGTCTGCCTATCCAACGTTAGTAATTTACTTAAAACCGATATATTCCCAAACAATCGGGCATTGTACGGTTAATCTTGTAGTAACATGCATGGCCGGCAATAAACTAGGTAACGTGTATACAACCTAGGTAGGCATTGGACATCGTCCTACGCGTTATATACGCACTTCCCGAATGTTACGATACAGATAAGTCAGAGAAAAAAATAATTTGCATATTGCATTCTTGCTACTTGCATTTTGTGTAGGTTTGAACGTCACTTCATAATATCTTAACTTCAAATAAGTGTTGGGGCATGTCACGTGACCTCTCCTATGGTAAGGAAGTATAGAGGATACTACGGACCAACCAGCAAACTTTCCGTGGTTTAAAGGGGTTCTAAACATTTTATGGGTCGTATCACATGCACATCTCTAAAACTATGACTTTACTGTCTGGGACTTGGAGGTCGAGGGGTCAAATGGGGTATGGAGACGGAGATACAACATTAATTGCCAACTACATTCATCGATATATCTTTTGCACCCAATAATATGATCACGAGCCATAGTGACGTAACGTTTGAGTGCTGGCTATGAATCCCAGCGGTCCGTGCCCTACGTCTAGTTTTAACATGTTATTACGTTGACGATATCGCCTGCGTATATTCCTCAGTCTCTGAGTGCCTAGTGTGAGTTTTTCACTGCCGCCGTCACAAGTCACCGCGTCAAAGTTAACGCAGATTTGTATGGGATCGAAACAGCGCCTCTGTCGGCCTATAGATGACACTATTGTGAGCCCATACAAATCTGCGTTTACGTCGACGCGGTGACTTGTGACGGCGATTTTAAGAAAACTCGCACTAGGCACTCAGTTTGTATAGCAACGTTAAAAAGCGTTCCAAGCGGGGAGTTATGTCACTAGGTCTAGCGACGACGTTCGGTCATGTGATAACCAAAATGTATAATATTGATCCATATTGAACCAAGAAAGTGCAAGAAAACATCAAACATCAAACTCAAACTCAAATATATCTTTATTCGATTAGACTTTATACAAAGTACTTTCAAAACGTCAGAATGACACAATTACACAGGATTATACATGCTACCGCCAGGTTCGGAAGGTTGTTTTTACTGAGAAGACATCGTTAGAAAACCTGGTTTATGTATGAGAAAAAAACTGAATAGGTTTTTGTTCCTGAGACGGCTATGGACTTTACATTGAAATTTAAAGTGGGTATTAAATTGTAGGTATCCTTTGCTTGCCTTTTATGAAGAGCGTGTCATGTCATCCCACAAATGTGACACTAATATTATACTTAAACATAAAAATCTATTAGTTCAGTGCCCAAACTAATGCAATACCTAGAATATAAGTACCTAACGCCGCAGAGTGCAATGAGTAGGTACAATATGTGAAGAGCTTAATAATGGTATAGTGGGTAATATGTACCGACACCTATTTATTATGCAAATCTGTGCTCCACATGCCAAGTAGAGTTCAGTAATACAAGTGACTAACATGTTTTTGTTCTTTAGTGCCGCCATCTGGAGCGTGGCGACATAACCGACCTTATTTACGCTTTATGATGTTAACTTGACATTCATCAATTTTTTTATACTGTAGGTATAGTAGATATAGATTACATTTTTAAACATCAGATTAAATAATAAATTAGGTTTTGTATTCCTGCATTTAAAATATTTGCATGTCTAGGTAATCGGGTCTCATCAAAATTTTCAAAATTTTGGCGCTCAATTTAAAAATCTGATCAAGAAAGAAAGAGAAGATTAGGGATCGTCCTAGTGGAACATTAAGAATAATGTCAACATGCGTATAGCGCCATCTTTGGCATAGACGCTAGTACTAATAAAGTAAATGATATGCAACTTTCATAATATGCTTGCCTACTCATGGAATTAATAAGTACAACCGTGGTAATTAATTCCATGATATTCAACACTAATTACCAACGTTAAGTATTAAAAAAAATACATTAGTTATAATTTAATAAGCTACAGCAAAAAATATTTACTCTGTTTTTGCTGTCACTGGGTGACTGACAGCTGTCAATGTCAAATATGAAATAGACATTAGACGCACGACGGACGCCAGCGGCGAGCGAGCTGCGCTGCGTGCGGTAAAAAAAAAAGCTATGAAGCGAAACAAGCAAACGTAGTATTAAGATTAATATTTTTAGTTTATTATTTTATTCCTTAGGAAAACCGCTTAACTTGTTTCAATTCGTGCTGTGTTCAATTAACTGTGCATTTATTGTGGGGTTGCTGTCAACCCCTAAGACACTGGACTATCAGAATGGATGATATATTAAAATTGAGTTGTAGTAAGTAAAAACCTCTGAGTAAACAATTAAATACGTCGGCTTTCTACAAAACTAACTTATCGATTGTATGTTTAGAAGAAGAAATAGAGGCGAGTGATGTTGAACATTCTACAACTGAAGAGCAAAGGGATTTGGACGAGAAACCCAAGAGAAAAAAGAGAAAACGGCGGGAAATTGAGGTAAATTTGAGACTATCGTAATTATTTTAGATTAAGTCGATAGTCTTCTTTAAAAGTAAATTCTCACTCTTTTAAAACACTTTCAAAATCTTTCAAAACTCTTAATTTTAGCAACTGTTTTATAGTGAATATCAAATCATATACTACAATTGACTATGCTATTTACAAGAACTTGTTAACTTCCATCTTTACTCTGTTTAATATGGCAGCAGACAGAGCTCATCCTATTGTAAACTCAATATATTTGTTAGTTAAAAAACTACTGTTTGTTGGTAAATAATAAATAATGTTCAGTCACTATCATACAGCTCCATCTAATCCCAAATTAACTTTATAAACTATACAGATAAATAAAATTGAAGTGTCTGTTTGTAATTCCAAAATAACAGCTTTACACTAAATGCATATGAAAGTATACACGCTACTGACACTAAAAAACCAAGTTGAAAAATCTTTCTCTGTCTGTTTGTCTGTTTGTTCCGGGTAATCTCTGAAAGGGCTGGACCGATTTTCACTGGCAGGTAGCTGATGTTTCAAGGAGTAACATAGGCTAATTTTGTTTATTAAAAATATTTGACGACTATAAGGTTGAAACTAAATCTATGCAGGTGAAACCGCAGGGCACAGCTAGTATATAGAATAACTTAACTAATTCACCATTTGAATGCTACATTATCACTGAATAATATAGGCTATATTTTATCCCCATACTCCCGCGGGAATGGGAACTATGTCACTATGTTTGTGAAATCGCATGACGTTTTATTTGTAAATAGATTGAACTATAATAATCACTAATAATAACCTCGACTTCCTTCTGTTGTTTTATAAACACTGTTTTCAGAGGAAAGTGTCAGACGATGACAGTGATGATGAAGGACTGCCTAAGAAACTGCTTCGTCGGCTCAGCCCATGCCCTAACTCCCCCGCCTCACACCGGGAACCACGCACTTGTGTTCTCAAGGTACTATATCCATTAGTAAATACTTATAACTTATAATGAATATTGTATCTGTGCTATTCATTCATATTTAATTACTTTGGCTGTGACAAGTAAAATGAACATACCTTCAATCCGCAGGCCAGCCAAAAACGTCGTCCTCTGACCCGTCTTCTGGAGCAGCTCCTCCGTAACCTGGAGAAGCGTGATCCCCACCAGTTCTTTGCTTGGCCAGTAAATGACAACTTTGCTCCTGGATACTCCACCATCATCAGAAGGCCCATGGACTTCTCCACCATGAAACAGAAGATTGATGACAATGAGTACAAGTCTCTTAATTGTTTTATTGTAAGTACTTTTCTTGCAAATACAATAAAAAGGAAACTGTTTGTCTGTTTTGTTTACATAGCCATCTAAACTTGATACAGTGTTCTGGGGTCAAAAATGTTTGTTTTAAGCACTCCTTGACTTTGCATTAAATTGTATAATGTACAAAAAAAAAACTTAGTACCGGTGCCGTTACGAGTTATGAGCGCTCAGAGAAAATAGTGGATAGTGGGGGTAACCGTATGTATCCTATTTGCGTCACGCCAAACATTTATTGACTACGGCGCATTCTAGGTCAACGCTCACCTATGCGCGCTAGTTCTTATGTCCTGCAGTACAACATTTTTATTATATTAGGTCACAGAAAAATAAATTAATCGGTAGACCTGTATTATAACTGAACAGCAACTTACAAAGACGCTCAATCTGAAATTAATTTGGAAACTTTAATTATATTTGTGTATTGTAACAACTTAACACCGCAATCCCTAGAGCGACTTCAAGTTGATGTGCAACAATGCAATGAAGTACAACAAACCGGGCACTGTATACCACAAGGCAGCCCGCAGACTGCTCCATGCGGGTCTCAAGCAGCTCACACCACAGAAACTGAGGCCCCTCGGGGACATCCTCACTTATATGTATGAGATACCCATCAGACAACTCGGCTTTGATATTGGAAAAATGGATGTGGTAAGTTTTTAAGTAATATAAATGACTAGCGGTTTCTCCCGCGTAGTTCCCGTTCCCGTGGGAGTACGGGGATAAAATAAAGCCTATATTAATCAGTGATAATGTAGCATTCTAATGGTGAAAGAATTTTTCAAATTCAGTCCAATACTTTTTTACAATTTGTTACGAACTTATATACAAATCTTTCGCTCTATATTATTTGTATAGATGTATGAAGTGATTGATGACTGTTGATTTAGCGAAAGATCTGGGGCCTTACCACGAGCTCTTATTGCCATGATAGTTTCACTCATTTATGAGACAGATGTATGTGACGTGCATACATCTGTCACTGTCGCACGACTGAATTAACATTGCAATAAGAGCTCATGGTTGGGCCCCTGTATGCCTAGAGTAATTTGTAATAATACTATTTCGGTTTTCGACTAACAGCATATAAGGCTGGCCAATTTGGTAACTGCTTTTAATGATGTCGGCCAAAAAGCTTGTGAAAATTAATCTCGACTTGTTAAATTTGTGTCGAGATTCCAGATTAAATCCTTAACCATTAAATTATAAATGGATTATTAGGGGTCTAAAGGAAATACAAAAATACATACATTGACACTTCAATAGTTATAAATCTTTGATGAATTGGGTGATGGTTTTACCCCTGCTCTCAATGGGGAATATTAAATAAATGCTTACCTATTTAAAATATGCTATATAAGGCAAACTATACCTCTCACTTACGTAGAGGGATATTACACCTTAAATATTTTTAATTATTCACCATATTCACTTGAAGTTTCGCGAATTTTGTCAAATTATGATCAGATACAGAAATATTAATAAGTAGGCATTGTTCATTAATTATATCTAATCACAAAACTTTGAAATAGGTCTTTTTACGCCGACCATGTTTGACAGAATGTAAAGAATAAAGCATAGAATTTGTCTCAAGAGAATTATACTTCGTAAAAATTGTAACTACCCTCATGTAGCGAACATTTTTATTTGCTGTTCTTATATTTAAATTTTGAATTGTTAGAACATTGCTTGATTATAATTTTAATAATAATGTAATAATTAATGCTTTTTGAGTGCAATAATGTTATAATTTCAATAAATAAAACATAACTTTTTGCAATGCAGCCGCTTAGGACGTACGGCCGAAAGGTGACAATTTCATATTAATACATTACTTAGGCATTGTAGTGATAGTTTTGTTTGGCTTGCGTGTGTGCGCCTGCGCAGCGGGGAGATTTGGGGACATTGCGTATTGCATGTGCGACACTCACATACTATTATGGTTGTTCAATTCATTCTATTTGATATTTGAGCATTGGATACTATAGGCTTGTTTGTGCAATATATGGTGATTTGATAAATATTATTTATCTGCAGCCATATTTATCGTCTTGAAGTGTAAGCAATAAAATGGATTCTGATCAATGTCTTGTTGAGGTTAGTAATACTTAGAAAATTATGTAGTTGTAGAAGTGCCCCGCGGTTGGACCCGCGTAGATTTTATTTCATTGGTGGCCCTGGAAATCCTAATGTTTTTTTTAAATATAAGTAGCCTAAGTTACTCTTTTTAACATTAGCTATCTGCCAGTCCAGTTAAAATCGGTCCAGTCTGATTTACTCGGAACAAACAAACAGACAGACTGACATATGCATTTAGTGAAACACTTATAATTTGGAATTACAAACAGACACTTCAGTTTTATTTTTCTGAATCAATTTTAATGTGTAACGACGTTTTCAAATAACAAAAAAAAAAGGATTTTATTCAATGTCTTATTGAAGTCAGTAATTAGAAAATTATATAGGTGTAATATTATCGATAATTCAGTAGTCGCGATGTACATTTTGTGGGTAAATAGCTTAAATCAATAAATTTCAACTACCAAAAATTTTCAAGATACAATATCCCAATGGATTGAATAACCATTTTACGTATTACCCGAAAAATCATGTATATTAACATGGTGTCCAAGCAAAATTGAACTGTATATGGTTAGCAGAAGGTGCTGAAACGCAGCAGCCCGATAAAGAGTGGGGGGTCTGAGGCGGAGGTGGTGTCTGATGGGCCTGAGCGCCAGGACTCGGGGGACAGCGTCAAGATACACATGGAGGCCGCTCGCGAGCTACATCGACGACGACTGGCCAAGAAGGGTGACTATCATAGCATTACACTGGGCTTAGTTTTTTTTTATTTACTATAAAATATGAATGCATCTCAAATTCTTTTTTTTTCCGGTTTTGAAAGATTGGTTTTTGAACCGTTAGTGATATTTTACGAAAGAACATACTTTATCATTTAAATTGTATTAGTACTCAACAAAATCATTGTCACATTATTATTGCTTGAATATAACAAATTTTCATATGTTATTTTTCTTTACGTACTTTTAAGTCTGTTACTAAATGTTAAGGCTGTTATCGATTGCTATCAGACGTGAGGCTGTATGTTCTAATGCTAAGTTGGTGGTTACTTCTTTAAAATGAAAGTATAGCTGGTTATTGAAAATTATTTACAGTATTAGTAAACTTATTCCCATATAATGTGTCGAATTTTTATCTATTTTGTATGACACGAGAAGTTTAATTGATTAAAATCCCTCCATGTTCGTAATTTTCCAAACTTCATTTCCATTTTACGGATTCAGAATCAATATCTATACATATAAAATGTTGAGTGTCTGTTTGTCATTTCAAATTAATAGCACATTGAAGGTATATACGGGACTTACATCTTACATCTCTCTCTGTCTGGCTTCTTGTTCCGGCTAATTTCTGAAACTGTAAGACCGATTTTGACAGGACATTCACTGGCAGATAGCTTATGATACAAGAGGTAACTTAGGTATTCCACGAAATAAAGCTTTCTCATGAAGATAACTCCATGCGAGTGAAACCTCAGAACTTATTATCATATAAGAGACGTGCCGTGTCCCAGCGTTCCCCCGGATGGACGCGGAGGGCAAGACGACGCTGCGGCTCGTCACGGGCACGGTGGAGCCCGGCGAGGACCGCCCGCTCACCCTGGGGCAGTACGTTGGCAAGCTCACCCAGGGCACTGGCACACTGCATAGTAAGACTACTTCTTAATCACTATTTTACATCAATAGCAGGACGAGCAGACTATTCCTACTATGAAAAAATTCAGTCAGTGACGCGTGTTTGAATCCTAGTGAGTGCATAGTGCGAGTTTTTCACTTATTTCAAAATATCTTTATTTGATTAGACTATTAACAAAGTACTTTCAAATCGTCAGAACGCGTATCGTTCTATTCGTTACACAGGATTATGATACCGCCAGGTTCGGAAGATTGCTTTTACTGAGAAGACTTATGTGCAGTGATTTTACACCGCGATCTTTGCGGTAAAGGAAACCTTTTTTTTTACGTTTCTATTAGCGCAATGTTACTTTTTCTAGTACTGCTGGTTCCCCTTTCTGGGAAGGCATGAGCATATTTATGTATATAATGGTATACAGCTCCTCGCGAGGACCGCCGCAACATAGCGAAGGGTGTGAAGCCGCTGCACTACGGGCCCTTCAGCTCGTACGCGCCCTCCTACGACGGGACCTTCGCCACGCTCACCAAGGAGGAGTCCCACCTGCTATACCACACGCTGCGTGAGTACTCACTGCTTAGTGCGAATTTTCTTAAAATCGCCGTCATAGGTGCAGATTTCTATACGATCAAAATAGTGCCCACTAAAGGCTGACAGACGGTGCTGTTTCGATCCTATACAAATCTGCGTTTAAGTCAACGCGGTGACTTGTGACGGCGCTAAAGGACGTCTTACCAAACTTAAACGCTGGTGATCTTTGAGATTACAACAATTGAATAAATTTTGTCATTTATTTTTAAGCAGTTTATGAATACTTCTTCAAAGCCTCGTTTGTGAAAATAAATAGTTCTGGATTTAGACCAGATACCACTTCTTGATACAACCAAATCTTGAGGTCTACTCTCTTTCTCCGAAAACAAAACTTCGTAAACGTAGTTTCAGTATCGCTTTGTTTTTATCAAACTCAAAATTTCTTACGTTCAATAATATAATAATTTCAGCCGGTTTGAAATATTTTGATGTCGAAGAACTTTCTAGCGGGCCACGTTCGTACGTAATTTTAGAACGTATAAAAACCGTGGTACGGACTTTGCGTACTTTCGGCCGTAGCTTAGTTTTTCGGAAAAAGAGAAAGCGAGTAGGCCTAGCAAAGTAATCAACTTTGTACCACAATTTACCATTTCATTAAGTATTATATAAGAACTTTATGCTCACTAGCATGTGCTATGTGTTTAGCGTCGGAGACCGGTCAGGGTAATGAGGAGTTGCTCCGGTTCGCGGCGGACTCCCCGTGGGCCGTGCTCTACGACATGGAGGCTATGTTCCCCGACAAGAAACAACAAGAACAAACACCCAAGAACGAACAGGTGGGTTTTATGTCTTACTAGCCGTCAAAATCGATGGGAATGCTTATTATATTGTTGCTATGACGTGGAATCAATAAAAAATGAAATATGAAAGGTTTTAGAATCGCTTCATTCATTTTAAACAATATCAAAAAAGAGGGGCCAAGGTTGCATCCCTGTGGTACTCCGTGATTTGGTAATTTATATTATTATATAAGTAAAAAAATATTCAATTTGTGATGGCAAGCTTGATAAAAACATACAATATTTATAGTCAGTAACATTTTTCATAAAATTATTATAATTTTTTTTTCGAATTAGTGGTGGACTACTTTATCTAACGCTTTGGTTAAATCCGTAAAACAATTGTCTGGCAATTTAAACTAGTTCAAAGAGTAGATCAATCAATGTTTATATTGAAATATATAAGATGTATTGATTATTATTTAGGACATATCGAAGGTGAAGGTGGACATGGATCAGCTGCGTTCGCTGTCGGAGCTGGGCATCGACGTGGACTTCCTCAACGACGTGGAGGACGACGTGCTCCACTCGCAGAAGGACTACGGGCTGGCCGGCGCGCTGCGGCACACACACGAACTGCTCGCCCGCCTCGAGAAGGAACAGAGGGATCGGTGAGACTTACATGGGGACTAGAGAGACTGTGTTTATCTGTGGCTGGGCTGTCTGTAGCCAACAGTTCGATCCAAACAAAGGAATGTATGTTGATTTTGGTTTTATGGGATTTTGTAGTTGGTATGTAAGTGTTTGGGCAAAATCAGCAACTTTTTTTTAAATACTTACAGTGTTATTTTTGACCGTAGTATTTTTTAATTCATTGCATTGTTGCGTATAGTTCAAGTTTAATTGCCGGGCTTGATAAACAATTTTTTTTTTTACTTCGGTATGACAAGTGTGTGCTAGGTCCGCAGCGAGTAGTGACGTAACCGTGCGTGCGCAGGCTGTCGGCGCCGCCGCCGGCGCACCTGTCGCTGGCGGCGCGCGCGGGCGGCGGCGAGCGGGAGACGGCGCGCCTCGTGGCCGCCTGCCTGCGCGCCATGGCCGCGCGCGTGCCGCCCGCCGCGCTGGCGCCGCTGCCCGCCCTGCGCCGCGCCATGGGGGTCACGCTCGAACACCTCGGTACTGACACCTACCATACTATGACACCGACGGTGGCCGGTGGCGGCCTGCCTGCCGCCCGCCGCGCTGGCGCCGCTGCCCGCCCTGCGCCGCGCCATGGGGGTCACGCTCGAACACCTCGGTACTGACACCTACCATACTATGACACCGACGGTGGCCGGTGGCGGCCTGCCTGCCGCCCGCCGCGCTGGCGCCGCTGCCCGCCCTGCGCCGCGCCATGGGGGTCACGCTCGAACACCTCGGTACTGACACCTACCATACTATGACACCGACGGTGGCCGGTGGCGGCCTGCCTGCCGCCCGCCGCGCTGGCGCCGCTGCCCGCCCTGCGCCGCGCCATGGGGGTCACGCTCGAACACCTCGGTACTGACACCTACCATACTATGACACCGACGGTGGCCGGTGGCGGCCTGCCTGCCGCCCGCCGCGCTGGCGCCGCTGCCCGCCCTGCGCCGCGCCATGGGGGTCACGCTCGAACACCTCGGTACTGACACCTACCATACTATGACACCGACGGTGGCCGGTGGCGGCCTGCCTGCCGCCCGCCGCGCTGGCGCCGCTGCCCGCCCTGCGCCGCGCCATGGGGGTCACGCTCGAACACCTCGGTACTGACACCTACCATACTATGACACCGACGGTGGCCGGTGGCGGCCTGCCTGCCGCCCGCCGCGCTGGCGCCGCTGCCCGCCCTGCGCCGCGCCATGGGGGTCACGCTCGAACACCTCGGTACTGACACCTACCATACTATGACACCGACGGTGGCCGGTGGCGGCCTGCCTGCCGCCCGCCGCGCTGGCGCCGCTGCCCGCCCTGCGCCGCGCCATGGGGGTCACGCTCGAACACCTCGGTACTGACACCTACCATACTATGACACCGACGGTGGCCGGTGGCGGCCTGCCTGCCGCCCGCCGCGCTGGCGCCGCTGCCC
The DNA here is from genome assembly GCA_964035505.1 of Watsonalla cultraria. Taxonomy (NCBI): domain Eukaryota; kingdom Metazoa; phylum Arthropoda; class Insecta; order Lepidoptera; family Drepanidae; genus Watsonalla; species Watsonalla cultraria. The sequence goes on along the minus strand of OZ037712.1, from coordinate 548,331 downwards.
GCCCTGCGCCGCGCCATGGGGGTCACGCTCGAACACCTCGGTACTGACACCTACCATACTATGACACCGACGGTGGCCGGTGGCGGCCTGCCTGCCTCTGCACGACCCTCCTCGTACATCTCTGATAAGAACACACCCTTAGGACATCGCTTTTCTCATCAGTCGAGACAAAAAAATCTTGGTCTGTCTGTCTGTCTGTTTGTTCCGGGTAATCTCCGAAACGGCTAGACCAATTTCATCGGGATTACTGGCAGACAGCTTATGCTACACTAAAGTTACTTATATTTTGAAAAAAGTATAAGGGATTCGCGGGACACCGCGGGGCACAGCAAATCAAAACAAAATTTTAAAATCCACTAACAGCCTTATCTATTCGCAGATACCCCGATGGCAGTAGACGACTTTGAGTTGGAGATGAACGAGCCCCGTGATACTGCCTCCGACCCTGACTCCCGCTCCAGTCACGACAAGTGAACACAGCTATACTATCATGGTTTATTATTATAAAAATATATAGAAAATTAAAAGATTTTAAGTACAAGAAAATGTTTTATTATTAACAGCGCCATCTGTCGTACGTCATTAGCACTATTAACAGGACGATGTTGATATAGCGCCATCTACTTCAAAACTTACGTACTACAATTTGCAAGTACGTACCAGTCTTTTGAAAAGCTTTTAAAGCATTCGGTTTGCATTCCACAGATGGCGCTACTAAACAGTTTAAAAAAAAATACCATTAAATCCGTCGAAGTTAAGAATTAGTATTGTGCTTGGTAATAAAAACTGCTGTTTCTAAAACAATCGTTTATAGAATACGACTAGTTTTCAGAAATAAATGTAATACATTCTTAATAAATTTACATACAACAAAGTTTCCGTACATTTTTATAGTAATCTAGGTAAATTACAACATGATGTACCTAAGAGACTAATCTTCGATCCAATGTGTTGCGTAAAAGGGAAACACCAGAAGTAATCCTTACTGCATCGGTATATTGTGCAGTCCCGTTATACTATTTCAATTGGAAACCTTAGTATAATAGAATGCTCCAATTGATTTTCTCATGTTGGCAAGATTATATTGGTTAGGTTTAGTTACGAGTGACAGTAGGTGAGGTCACCATCAGTCAGATGTAGGTACTGCAAGGCAGCCTTACAATCGGCCTCAACCTCACAAAACATAGGCCACTTGGGTACTATTATATATAATTAATAACTAGTATATGTAATTTTAAATCATAGAAAGCAAGGGAAAATTATATTTATGACGGATAGATGCGGCCGTGCGTTGAATCAGAGTGCTCGTGATAAGTGTTTAAAACGGAATAAAATTATTTTAATTAATGAAATGGGTCAGATTGTGATTTCAAATTAACAGCTCTTTAATAAATGCATATGTAAGTATATATGGTCTGTCCGCCTGTCTGTCTGACTGTTGCGGCTAATCTCCGAAGTGGCTAGACCGATTATAGCGGCACTTTCTCTGGCTAATATTACAAGGAGTAACTTAGGTTTAGGGATTTTTATTTAAAAATCATAAGTGTAAATCACGTCTACGCGGATGATCCGCGGGGAAAAGCTAGTTAAAATAAAATTTTCCTCTTTACCTAGTTCATGGGCGAAGGATGCAAGGTGCCAAGCCAGAAGTAAGTAGGTAAATATAATCCACAGGTTGATTCAATCGCTCATCAAATCGACGATGCGTGACCCTAATCGATGTACCGTGAACCTGTCACCGCTTCCTACCCACAATAGGCGCGCGTGTGACCCGAGCGGCGCGCGCGCACACACGCGACCACACTACTGGGGTGGCTTGACTTCTGCCAATAGATGCTTGATTTATCCTACTCCTGTGCAATGACGGGAGCTAGAAACGAGGGTGAACGATGGAATTGAATGTTGTGATGAATTAGGTGATAACTTTAGTTATAGTTAACTGGCTGTGCCCCGCGTAAACTTAATTTCATAGGCCATTATGCGGACCCGATTTTTTTACATAACAGTAGCCAATAAACTAAAGTAATAGTCCCGTTAAAATCGGTCGATCTTAGCCGGAACAAACAAACAGACGTAGTAAGTACGTAGGTACCGTATATATATTTTCATATGGATTTATTGAAGACCTGTCAATTTGGTATTACAAACAGACGACAAAATTAGCATAATATACTATTACCAATTATATTACACATTTATTCTGTTCAAAATTAAAGTACTTGGTTACCGACAGGTGCCTTTTCAAATTAAGAGCGCTCAGTCAGCGAATATTAGTGTGAATACTGCGCAAGTATTTCATTCGCGTCGCACCATACAGATAAACACAGACAGACTTAAACTGACTAGGTACTGCTAACTCTAGATTTCGTATCTCGTGACGCCACCTTTATACTACCCGGTAAATAATTTCCCTAAGAATACAGATTAAAAATTTCGCAATAATTTCCAATAGCGCAGAATAATACATCTATATCATCACTTGTAAGGAACTCAATTAATTTGGGAACTATCGAATAATGTTTGCCCTATTATACACCCCTGTGTCCCTATACCTCCCGCTATTCACACGGGAACACAGTGCCCACTACCCTACATAACAAAATAACATTTACTGCCAAATTAAGGGATAAGACACTTTATACTCTATAGAATAAGGTTGATACCCACATGAATTGTTATAGTAGCAGGGTTGAAATCAAATACGGTAATGTTTTTCATTGTAGATAATATTTGTTCGGTAAAATGTATTGATGTTGACAGATAATTATTGCTGTAAGGTAAGGTTTCAATTTTAACGGGATATTATTCCTAGCTTAGATACTTACGTTAAAATGTAACTGTATCACCTCAGTAGGTAACTATTTCAATATTTCAACTCCCTAAAATTGGGTGAAATATGTGATTCTATTGAACTTAATAAGACCTATTTTGTACTATATTTCATGTGAATAAATATTATTTCTATATCTTCTATAATGTTACTGAAAATCGCTGTTAAATTTGAAAATCTATACTAATCAATTATACAGATAAATAAAATTGAAGTCTATGTTTGTATTCCAAATTAACAGCTTATCATTTATCATCAAAATATATACGGTAGGTAGGAACTTAGAATTAAAAATAATTGTCTCTCTGTCTGTTTGTCTGTTCCGACTAATCGCTGAAACGGCCGGGCTTTCACTGGTAGATCTATAGCTGACGTCACGAGAAGTAGCGTAGACTACTTTTATTAAAAAAAAGTCTATATCTAAGTACATATACTAATGTCATAAATGCGAGAGTTGTTCTGTCTGTCAGTCCGTCAGTTAACCTCTTCCGTAGTACATTCTTTTAATGATTATTGTCTAACGAATCTAAAAAAATCTTAATCTATACTAGTATTATAAAGAGGAAAGATTTGTTTGTTTGTTTGTATTGAATAGGCTCCGACACTACTAGACCAATCTTGAAAATTCTTTCGGCAATGGATAGCTACATCATCAGCGAGTAACATAGGTTATATTTTATCCCCGTACTCCCACGGGAACGGGAACTACACGCGCGTGAAACCGCGTGTCGTCTGCTAGTGTTATATAACTTCATAAAATCTTTCGTACAAACTACAATTCAAGAACCACATTTTATTCATTGTGCTATTCTATGAATGTACTTATGGTATTTTCCCATATGTTTTTTTAAGAAGTAAATCATTGGCACTTGATATTGGAAGGTTCCGCGACATTGTAGCGTACAAAGGAGGCCACAATGGGCCCCGGCACCTGTCGATGGATCCCACACACTATTCTCACGCCTACAAAAACGGGTTACTGTATGAAGTCGAAAAAATGCCTACCCTTACTTTTTTGGGGTTGAAGTCCAATCATTTTAGACAGGTAGGTGTTGAATCTGATTTTGCAAAGATGAGCAAGATGCCTGCGGAGCCTGTACCAATGAGTTTTTCTAAAAAACTTATGTGCACTGATGTCACACCACGTGCTTTACGGTGTAGGAAAACATTGTGAGGAAACCTGCTGTCTGAGAAGTAATTCAAAGACGTATGTATATTGCCTGAGACGGCGATAGACACATCACGTTGGCACTTAATCATCTTCAGTGAAAAGTGGGCGTTCACATTCGGGGGTCATCTTATCTGCCTGTATAAGTATTGGGTAAGATTTCATAGGCTAACTCTACGAGATTATAAGTACGTAGAACGAAAAGCTTTGATCACCCAATCGTAAAATATGCTTAAGCTGCACACATTCATGTTCACTAACCAAAAGCTGAGATTAATCTCCTTATGTAATAGATCTTTAATAAGCTCGCAAAAAATTGCACAACATTTTGAACGCAAATCTTCACCCGAAATCAGACAAAGGGGTATTCTTCAGTTCTTTACGAGGTTATTTGTAAAACGGATTAGTATCGGTACTATAGCCCTTCTATGGCCGTCAGAATAGGATTGACTGACATCTGATAGGATCAGGAACATGCGACACTTCGTCCATTTGTATAAAAAGGTAAAAAACCTAAGCCTTCTTGAATGCGAAGAAGTGGAAAAATCGTCGATTCGAGAGATGTTTTCTTACCACTGCACAAACATAAACATTTAGAATATTATGGTAAAATAGAATTATACAATAGTCTTGACAATGGATCAAAACGATCTTCACTATCTGCCCCAAGGTTACTCCGAGCATGGGAGATCGTCTCTAAAGTAGAGATCGCAAGGTATTATTATGCTACTTAACTTAATATCTTATATCTATGACTTACAAATTATCCTGTTTCAATTTGAATTGAATTACCTTTACTTAGTTTTTCAGGCTATCAAACAAAAACTTTGCCAGAAAGCCTATTATACCTTAATGTACGTTCATTCTCTAATGCTAACGTGATTCCGCGGCCGTCTATGTACTTACGTACTTTATGTTTTTATCTTTGAAATAATTTTCAAACATAATTATTCAGGTTTCTACGCTATATTTTCCTTCCCCGATAGCTCGTGATATTACTGTATTACATAACAAAACCTTAAATATAAGACCGATAGGTTGTTATCTGCCTAACCCTTGTAGAGGACGAAATTCTATTTCGGGAACAAGAATTTCTTATAAATTATTTTTCTTTTATGTAATATAGAAAAGAATTTACCGCCAACAATTTGAGAAAAAAAATTGTTGGCTCCCAGGAGACTATTTTCGTAAACAAATTATTAAAATTACCGGTTCCGTCACATTATGAGCGCTGCATTTGAATGCGTGAAATTTTATGAGTCTGTCTGTCTGTAACGCGAAAAAAATTACCCCCTATTAATTAACCCCTACTATAACTCGCTGAGCGCTCATGGTACCTGTACAGGCTTAAATGAACCAAGCTAAGTTATTTGCTTTCCAAGGCTATATGGACATCGTGACTAATATTATAAATGCGACTATGAGTTTGTTTGTTTGTTTGTCACGCCTGGGCTACTCAATCCATAATTATAAATTTTTACATACTTTTTGTGAGGAGTAAGAAAATGACAAAGGGTTATAATAATTCTTGAACGAATTCTGAAGAGAGGGTATGGTTTATATCTAACTATAATCGTTTAAGCATCGCGTATTAAGAACTTCTTACCTAAAACGATTAATTTTACGGTAAAAAAATGCAACGTCAAAGCTCAGGACTTAATACGTTGTACTTAAACCGATGATGGTAGGCCCCTAGCTAGGTACTGGGCAAATCATATAACATTGTTTTTGTCCTAAGTATTACTTACGTAATATTATGTACCCAAGTTCCCGAAGAAGTCCCATTGTTCCTTCAAGGAAGAGTTGATTTTTGAAGGTTGTTCGCGCACCTTGATATAAACCATACATGTGTTCAACATAACAACGCGTATATTACTCGCCTTGAAGATTGTTTGTAAACTTCTGCGTGGATTTCCGTTGGAGAGTTATGTAACAGCGGAATTAAACATATTCAAATGGTAACATTTCGGATGACTAATCAAACTAATTATTAAATGAACTACTTACAAGCTTTTGCCCAAGACCTAGTCTGTGACGTCACTTATTAGTATACTAGCTTTCCCGTCAGACGCTGTCCTGCCTTACATGTATTTACTTATCAATAAAATAACTTCGACCGAAGCATCTATTATAAAAGATGTTCAGTTATTTCACGATATTTGCAGCATTTTATAACGTAAGCTTACATTATAAAAGTTTATATTGTCCATGGCGATTAGCTTACAAATTATGTTTTATGGTGATAAAGAATTCTTAAATTTTCTTATTCTCCGCGCAATTTTCTTAATTCGATCTTTCATTAGAACCATATCCTGGCTATAACAAAACCAACAAAAAAAGAATTATCGATATCGGTCCAGCTGTTCACGCGTGATGCCGTGACTAAGGGAAATGGGGATTCATTTCTATATATAAGATTGTATCCGTAGGCACGTGCGCATATGTAATGGTTATAGAGTAAAAAGTAGGGTAGCACTGATCGGTAGCCTTTCAGGTCGAAACCTCATGGTCACCACAGTAACATCTATACAGATAAATAAAATTGAAGTGTCTGTTTGTAATTCCAAAATAACAGCTTTTCACTAAGTGCATAAAATCAAAATCAAAATCAAATATATCTTTATTCGATTAGACTTCATACAAAGTACTTTCAAATCGTCAGAATGACACAATTACACAGGATTATACATGCTACCGCCAGGTTCGGAAGGTTGATTTTACTGAGAAGAACCTGGCAAGAAACTCAGTAATTACTCTTTTAAAGAATATTATACAGTTTTAAAAATACAAAATAAATTGTTCAAGCAACTATAAGCCCATGGACACAGTTCTAATGCTCAATTGTCAAAAATAAAAACTAAAAATATAGTACAAATATATGTGAGCATGGCAAATTCCAGCCAGTCAAAGCAAAATTAAGATTAATTAATTGTAGCAAAAGTACAGTGCCAATGGGATTATTTACAAACATTATCAGGTACATCCCAGGCTCCCTTATCACAAATATAATCACTTACAGTATAATATCCTTTTTCAAGCAAAACTGATTTAATTGTTTCTTTAAATTTGTTGAAGGGCAAGTTTACAATTTTTGTTGGTAATTTATTATAGAAGCGTGTGCTCTGTCCTAAAAATGAGCCATGCACTTTTTGTAGGCGATGCGCAGGCACTACAATTTTATGTTTGTGTCTTGTGTTTACATTATGCACATCACATTTCCTTTGAAACGATCCAATGTTTTGATGCACAAATAATAAGTTAGCTAAAATATACTGTGAGGCCACTGTCAAAATTCCAATTGATTTAAATTTTTCCCTTAACGATTCTCGCGGTCCCAAAATATATATAGATCGTATAGCCCTTTTCTGTAGTGTAAATATAGAGTCTATATCAGCAGCTTTGCCCCAAATTAAAATAGCATAGGACATAACGCTATGAAAATAAGAAAAATATACAAGTCGAGCTGTTTCTATGTCGGTGAACTGTCTAATTTTTCTAATTGCATAAGCTGCGGAGCTGAGTTTTCCTGATAACTTGGATATATGTGGGCCCCACTGAAGTTTATTATCAAGGGTTACACCTAGAAATACTACAGAATCTACTATTTCCAAAGTTTCACCATTTACCATGACCTTTGTATCAACAGGTTTGACGTTTGGTAAAGTGAATTTAATACATTTAGTTTTTTTGGCATTTAAAACTAAGTTATTTACATTAAACCATTTCAATACCTGATCAAGTGCACTGTTTACATCTTCATAATTCGTTTTGGCTCTGTCGACTTCAAACAAAAGAGATGTGTCATCAGCGAACAGTACAATATCACACGTATTCTTTACTAAATTTGGTAAATCATTAATATATACTAAGAATAGAAATGGTCCTAGGATTGAACCCTGTGGGACGCCCATTAGTACTGGAGAACCGGAAGATCTGACCCCATTTACTTCGACTTTTTGAATCCGTTGACAAAGATATGATTTGATTAGGTCGAGTGCCCTACCTTTGACACCGTAATAGTTTAATTTAACTAATAAGGTTTCGTGTTGTACACAATCGAATGCCTTGGATAGGTCGCAGAATACACCTATCATGTCGTGAGCGTTTTCCCACGCTCTATAAATATGTCTAAGAAGTGCAACACCAGCATCAGTGGTTGAACGACCTTTGGTGAAGCCATATTGCTCACCATGTAGAATATTATTAAGATTAAAGTAAGCGACTATTTGATTCAGCATAATTTTTTCGAAAATTTTGCTGAGGGCTGGCAAGATAGAGATCGGTCTGAAGTTAGTAGGGTCACTAATATCACCACCTTTAAATAATGGAATAACTTTACTATATTTCATGAGATCCGGGAATACACCGCTCTTAATACAACTGTTAAAAATGTCAGCTAAGTAAGGGGCAATTATGTCAATAATATCGTGAAGTACTTTCACTGATATATCCCATAAATCACCAGTCTTTTTGGAATTCAAACTTTTAAATGTCTTAATTATTTCAAAAGGCGTGATAGAACAAAAACTAAAGCTAGTGCCGCACTTAGAAACATTTAATTTCAGTAATAATTCGGCGTCTGTGGGAGATGAATTTAGGGAACTAGTAGTTACTATAGGAACATTTGCAAAGAACTTGTTGAAAGTTTCAGCTATTTCACCATCGTCTTGGATTACTTTGTTATCTATATTTAAAGTTAAACGACAATCGCGACTTTTTGCCTTTCCCGTCTCGGCATTAATAACGTTCCAGGTAGTTTTTATCTTATTATCAGAATTCTTGATTTTCTGGGCAAGATGCAAGGCTTTAGCTTTTATACAAACTTTCTTAAAACATTTAGAGTATCTAGTTACGAATGCTAAGAATTCAGGACTATGATCATTTCGTTTCATACCATAAAGTTCATACAACTTCCTTCTACTTTTATGGATACCTACAGTTGCCCACTCATTGAATTTAGCTTTACTATGTTTCTGAACTGTTTTTAGTTTAAATGTACTATTGAATTCCGTTTGTATAACGTTAAACAAGCTATTGTAAAGAGCATCAGGATCTTCTTGTGGCCCTTGCAGATAAGGTATCTTGCTTGCTAAGTTAGACCTGAAATTTGCTACAAGTTTCTTAGTAATAGGTCTGTAAGTGGTTTTACTTACTACATTATTAGTTTTATTTAATATTGTGATTTTTTGACCACAATGGTCTGACGTTAGATCACTGATAATAGATTTTTCCAGGGCCTCACAATCGCAGAACACATTATCTAGACATGTCGCAGAAGTGGCAGTTATTCTAGTGGGCTCCAGAAATAAATGCTTTAAATTAAAAGAGTTAAACAAACTAATTAAACGCACCGAAAGAGAATTATTTTCTAACAAGTTAACATTAAAATCGCCACACACTACAATGCCTTTATTAAGGCCCGCAACACGTCTAAGGGCATCTTCAAGGATTGATTCAAATGAACAGAAATTGCCAGATGGGGGACGATATACGCATATTATTACATTTCCTTCTAGTTCTATACACGATAGTTCGGCAGTGCGCTCGATTGACAGGTTTACTATATCACTACGCTCTTTACATTTAACATTATTAGATACTAAGATTAACGAGCCTCCATGAATTGCTGATTTTCTGACGAATGCACTACAAAGTCTATAATTACTATTATTGAGCAATAGCTCATGATTTTTAAGCCAGTGTTCGGTTAAACAAAGCACATGAACGTTATGGCTTTCCAAAAATAAATCAATTTCTAATTGTTTGCCAGCCAAGCCTTGTATATTTTGGTGCACTACGTTAAGGCGACAGAGCCGTTTGACGAGGGACTCGGCCGTTGTCTCAGTTACTAGTTTAAAGAACTAGAACAAGAACTAATTTCTGTGTTACTAGAACAATGTAACACCGTTTGATTACTTAACCTATGTTTTGTTATAGTTGCTATAACACCGTTAATATTATATGCTACCAATGTAGCGATCATATTCATGCATTTTTTGGGGATGTAAAACAAGTCCCCAGTTATAATAAATCCACTAATAAATTTATTAGTGTCAAAAAAAATAATATTGTCGCTATGACAACCTGTCCTATAAATTACATTATTTAACCTACCTATATAATCATTTTGCCTGTCAGTGTAGCTCTTACTATAGGGGAAAGCAGTTAACATAATGTTGTGTACATTTAATTGTGACAGATATTCTAAGCCGCTTATTAATTCACTTTTGTGCACCCTAAGTCCCTCACCTATCAAAACAATCACAACAGATTGAGGATCTATTGTCATACACTTGATTTTATTAATTATTTGTGTGTATGTGGCCCCTGGCATACAATAATTAACTACTGTACCGCTAATGTGTCTACATATGAAAAAATGTACATATGAAAGTATACACGATACTGACACTAAAAAACTAAGTTTTAAAATTTTCCTCTGTCTGTCTGTCTGTCTGTCTGTCTGTCTGTTTGTTCCGGGTAATCTCTGAAACGGCTGGACAGATTTTAACGGGACTTTCACTGGTAGGTAGCTGATGTTTCAAGGAGTAACATAGGCTACTTTTATTTATTAAAAATATTAGGGTTCCGCGACAATAAGGAAGAACTAAATCTACGCGGGAGAAACCGCGGGGCACAGCTAGTTAAAAATAAACTTATTTTCATGGCCAGAAAACTCAAAACTCAAAACTCAAAACTCAAAACTTGGCGGGTCTTCTCAGAAGTCATTCACATTTTCGTTTCTTTTCATTCTCAATGTGACGTATCTATTTATGTACATGATGTGTCATAAGTTTGATAAACAGTTATTTATTCATCTTGACTTGGTTTTAGCGACGTTATTGTATAAGAATGAGTTTAATTACACGTAAATTTTCAGACCCGGTTGTACAAGAGTGATTATACCGAAGGGTGTGAAAATAGCGACATCCGGAGTGGGTTCTAATATAGCAACACTTAGTGCCACCTATTAATAGTTCCGTGAAGAAGGCCGCTCGGCGCGTCCGGCCCGTGTGGGCCCGCCCTGCACGCGACCGGACACTATCAACTAAACATTTGCCAGATTATCTTAAACAATATTATACACATATTATAGTCCACTTTGACAGTCTTAAATTATAATTTTTCTTAGATTTTAGATGTTTGCCTCCTATGTGCAGAACAATTGAACATTGCCCTTAATAATATTATTTTCTTAGCCCTCATGGCGTTCACTTATTGCTTACTAGCTTCTGCCCGTGATTTCGTCCGCGTGGAATAATTACTTTGGGCTAACGCTTATTAACATTAGCTCGCGATTGGTCTTAGCGTGATGATAGCTTATAAGCTTCCTCAAAAGGTGCTGTCTAACACTGCAATATTTTTAAATCGGACCAGTAACATATATATGTTGGATGACTACCCTAAAATTATTTTACAATATTCGAAGAGTAGTGCCGAATATTTACCTCCAACTATACTAACTCATAAATTGTAAGCCTTAATTTTATGAGTATAGAGAGAGATGACTTCGTTGAAAAAGCGCTACGTAGAAAAATTTCTACATCTAAATAATAAATAACCAAGTCAATCATGACACCCTCACCAGCAATAAAAATCACTGAAATGAAAATCCATCATGTATAATATGTATAGCACGAAGAGTATATAACAGCTAATGTACATTATAATCTCTGCGTCCGCCCTAAGGCACATGGTCGGGCGGCCACAGACACACAAACACACTGCACCAAATAAAATTGCGTTTCCTAATTGCCACGCAGTTTCCCACCGTGCGCCGGACACGCGGCTCTTTGATACACCCCAAAAACAATGCAACACACCGCTTTCAACTCTAATATAAACACTATAAGGTGTACGTTCAGACAACGCAGTCGAGAGCTAATATACACCAATGCTATTCACTTTATGCAGCGTAAGAATTCGGTCAAAACAACTTTTATTCCAATTTGATAAAGTTCAAATTCAACCGCCGCGTACGCACGTCAAAAATAGTGCACTTATCCCTTTTGCCAACATTTCCTGCAACTTGTGCGAGTTTTATTTAGTTAAAAATAGGGATGAAAGTTGATTGTGTTAAGGGAAAAACTAGTTTGTTTGAACATAAAGCGTGGTGTTCATAGAGCGACAGGCGGCAGACACACGGACGGCACGCGGCTTCACTTCGCGGCGGGCTGCCGACGCGTGCGCACGTGGCGACCGCGTGATACCGCGTGATAGTGATAACGTGACAACTTTAAGTGAAAAGTTTTGAACTCTGGTGATAGTGCGATGGAGTACAGACATATGGAGTCTTCCCAAATCCAGGGTCAAGGGCAGTGGGGCTACGGCTGGGGCCCACCAGCGCCGGCCCCGCCGCCTCCTGCGCCCGCGCAGCGCAAGAGGGCGCACTCCGAGAGCGAAGACGATGCCTTCTCGGAGGAAAGCAGCAAAGATGCGACGTGAGTACCTTACACAACGACAATTTATCCAAGTGTGAATTAACTAGCTACAGCCGGCGACTCTGTCTGCGCAGGATTTGACTTATTACTGACAGTTTATATTTTGGACTATTCACACAATATCTTTATAAATTATAGCCTGTGTTAATAAGATGTATAAGCTATATTATTAAAAAATATATATTCAATAGTTTTTGCATGAAAGAGTAACAAACATACATCCGTACACACATATAAACTTTTTCGATTATAATATTATTATAAATTGTTAGAGACAGAAAGCTGTCTAGTCAGTAATATTGTAATATTTTGATAATGACTCAGTAAAGTCTACAGTCAATATTATCTTAAAAAATCAAGTTTAATCATAACTAATAGTTAATTAAATCCAATAAGAATGTTATAAGAGTTCTGAAACAAATATAATATGGATGCTACGCGCGTTCGTAGTCGCTACGAAGCTCTACGCTCGTAGCACGTGCTACAAAGTGGCATTATTTATACATTCAAGTGTCTTTGAAGCGATTTGCTAAATTTGTATACACATTATTATGCAATATGAGATTATTTTATCCAGCTTATTTATTAAATATTTTCGTTACTAAAGCCTTGATTACATCTAATTAAATTATATAAATATAATATATTGTAAAGTTATATATTGAGAAAGAAGTAATTGTCAAACGGTTTGAGTAGTTGATTTTTCCGTAAATACATGAGATTTTAAAAAATATTTCCAATTAAGTCACAAGACAAGCGTTAGGAAACATAGTATAGATTTCAAGCAACGAATTCAAACTCAAATTCAGAAATACCTATATTTGAACGGACTTTTAAGAAAGTATGCATGCTACCGCCGCGTTTGAAATGTTGCTTTTACTGAGAAGAACCTGGCGTGAAACGTAATTACTCTTTGCAAAAATATATTTCCATTAAAAATATATCTTCCAGGTCCCCAGGCGGTGACTCCTGTCAGCTGATGACGAGGAAGCGGCGCAGAGGAGTGATAGAGAAGAAGAGAAGAGATAGGATTAATACTTCTCTTACTGAGCTCAAGAGGTTGGTGCCAGCCGCGTGCGAGAAGCAGGGCAGTGCCAAGCTGGAGAAAGCAGAGATTCTCCAACTCACCGTAGACCACTTGAAGACCCTTCATGCTAAAGGTAAGAGTCTCTACTGACTCCCTTCTGGGTGCTTACTATGATCCTCTTAAGGGTTTGACTTGATATCAAACTCAAACTCTAACAAAGTACTTTCAAATCATCAGAATGACATGATTTTACAGGATTATACATGCTACCGCCAGGTTCGGAAGGTTGCTTTTACTGAGAATGAGAAGAACCTGGCAAGAAACTCAGAAACTCATACAATTTAAAAATTAAAGCACTTAAGAAACATAAGCCCATGGACACAGAATCAATGCACAAATATCGATAAAAGTTAAAATATTGTAAAATCTAATATAATCTTTAATTAATCGAATATAATTATAATCTTTTAATAGTCATACTATAAAAAGTACAAGCTAAAAAGCTTTTATACGCGCTTCTTGAACGATTATAGCTGGACCCCACGCGATCTAATTCTTGACGCAAAAATGAGGAGAGAAATCAATAAGTTGACTTGAATTTCTTGTCGGTTTTTCTCAAAAGGCTAGTTTCCGAACCGGTGGTCAATTCTTCGACATTCATAAGTACCTTACCAGGGCCTAAACTATTATAATACTATTACATAATCATTTTTATTTTCACTACAAAATTCTGACTCCAAGTTTTACCACAAACCTAGAAGTAAGAAACAGGTCGTTGTGAAAAGATATGTAATTTTGGATATTTAAGCAAATAAGTCGAACAGAAATTTATTTTTGAACCTAATCTTCAAAGCCACGCACCATCCCACATGTTATTACAAACTTCATCCCGCATAATTAATTGAATAAAATAATACTTGGAAAGCTTGGCGGGTATTCTTCTAAGTTGCGTACGTAATTGGATTCCTGCTAAGTTATGGAATGTCGCGCTCCTAGCGCGGCTTACAAGAATCTCACATTATGCCTGTACTTATTACGTATGGTTTCTTCTCATATGCTTCTTACCGCATTTATCCGATATTTGCATGCTATATTTATTGAGATGGTTCTCATTATTATTCAAGATTCGCAACGTAACGTAGAAGAACGATTATTGCAAACTGAGAAACATAATTTGTGGGAAAATATCTGACACGACGGACTACAATTCATTTGTATCATTGATATAGTGAATGCCTTCAACTATTTAAAAATAAAAATAACTTGCTCACGTCATCTCCGAAGGGTCCCCGGAGAGGTAAGCAGAGGTACGATATTGTTTCGATGATATGTACATGATGCCTGGCTGAGATTCTTGCCGGTTCTTCTCAGGAGGCTAGTTTCCGAACCGGTGGTAAATTCTCGACTTTCATAAGTGCCTTACCAGGGCCTAAACTGAATAAATATTTTTCATTTTCATTTTCATTTTCACGCACATTTTACCGAATATGTTGAAGTGCATTTACAAATATTTATACATTTTTGATCACTCTTAGAGTAAGCTCCTTCTGAATTTTATATCCCTGCTATTCATATTATTCAATTGAAATCTAACTACATTAAGAGTAACTAACTGTTTGCACTGTTAACAGTTATAAAAAGACCGTTAGAATATTGCAATAAAACCTCTAAACTTGTCCTTAAATCACCAACATCCGTTTCCTACAAATTAATAAAGGATCGAACCGTAACGGAAGTTCGCGATGAAAAGTAAAAAACATTCGTTTGATTCGCTTTCCTGTCTGTAGATGTTACCATGTAGAGCCTTTTGTGCAGTGCTGTTGCTTACTTTTAAAGGTGTGTGTAGACCATGTCTAAGTGAAGAGATAAATACTTAATTTAACCCAATAAAGTCTAGACTAGCGGACGTCAAACGGATTCACCCGCGTAGTTCCCGTTCTCATGAGAGTACGGGAATAAAATATAGTCCGTATTAATTAGTGATAAAGTAGCATTCAAATGGTGTAGGAATTTTTAAAATCGGTCCAGTACTTTTTGAACCAATTCGTTACAAACATACATACAAACCTTTCCTCTTTATAATGTATAGATATAATCCTAGCGGATAGTCTTATACCTACTATTATCATTTGTTCATTATAAAACCCACATTTCAGAACCCAATAAGACTATACATACCAAAGTAGTGTGTAAGTATTAACAACTTGTCTAAATTATAATGTTGTTCGTAACTCAATTTTCCGAGTTAAGTCTATGAAATCTTGACATAAAGTAATTAATTTCCTTTGAAGGTAACTGTCTGTTGTGTCGCAAATTACATTTAACTTAATTTGCCATGACACAGTGAAAAATACGGCTTTCGTGCTAGTCATAATGATGGGAACATAGCAGTTACCAACTAGCATATGGTGAATGTGTAGTTGAACAAGTCATATATTATAATAGGTGTGTACCAAGAAATTTATTTTTTGTCCCGTGGTTTTACATATAGCTATCAGTTATTTTATGTATTAACAAAAGGTACAAAGAAATTGGTTTTTAATAATAGACATGGATATTTAAAAATCACAAAATTTAACACTTTTCCGTTAATTACGAAATTATTAATTTATTTATAACTGTGCCCTACGGTTTCACTCGCGTAGATTTAAGAAAAAATGTAGCCTATGTCCTTTCTCAGGGTCTAAAGATTGTCTGTGCCAAATTTCATCAAAATCGGTTGAGAGGTTTAAGCGGGAAAGCGTAACAGACAGACAGAGTTACTTTCGCATTTATAATATTAGTAGGGATTTGTTTAAACGTGAGTAAGCTCACGCCTTTGAGAAAGGTTGACGAAGGGGTAGGAATAGGTGTTACAACACCCACTTTACACCGACAATTTTTACTCAAATAAATTATGTAGGCGTCTTAGCGATGTTTTCGTTCACTGTATAACGTATTGAAAAATTCAATGTTAATTGCAAAAAATATATATTTATTCACCGATCTTCCATAATCTAACCAAAAATCATACTCTTAGACTTAAAACATTCTTCAATTCGGGTCACACATGTGGATCGTCCCGTTCCGGCATTCCCACGGGCGCTTCCGGGTCCGAGACGACAGGTGGACCAACCCCGGATGCCCACAATAACAATTAAACTACACTCAAGCTCCGTTCATATTAGAGCCTAAAAAAATAGCTGGTTTTGAGTGACATTTCTAAGTTTATTTAACATAAAAATAAAAAATAAATTTACTTAATTCTCGCTCATATAATCATCATTGCTCTTCAACGTGGCAATGCTGCCAGCCTTCTTGGCACGATCCCGAGACACCGATTTGGGTCAAGTTTTCTACTTGTAATTAGATTTAAGTACTGGGGCCTTCCCACGAGCTCTTATTGCCATGATAGTTTCACTCATTTATGAGACAGATGTATGCGACGTGCATACATCTGTCACTGTCGCACAACTGAATTATCATTGCAATAAGAGCTCATGGTTGGGCCCCTGTTCCTAAAGTTTTTATTCAGTGAAAATGTTACTCGTACCAATTACTGTAAAAATTAAGTTTTGGTTACATTACATTTTAATATAAAGTCTGTTAACAAAACTGGGAATGTTGCTATTTTTTCCATTTTTAAATTTACATCAAAGTTTTTAAATTAACAAACTTCCCACAGATTGCTAAAATATCACTTTCAAAATTTAATTATGGAACTTTCAAGAACGCTACCGCTTCTTAGCTGTCTCTATCTACCCTTACGAGATAGAAAGAGGCGCAAACAATGCAAGTCACAGTACTTCCTTAGTTTTTGTTAGCGCCAGGTGCGACCAGCGGCTTGGGGTGGCCACAGGTAATATAATGGTAAACGATACGCGGTTACTCATATTGTTTGGTCATTCAGTCTGGTCACACGGGGGTGGGAATACTATTATACTTGTATTTTTTATGGATATTTGATTAAGTAGCTAAGTCTTATTTGAACATCAGCTTACTTGATGTTAGTTATTTTCGAACTTTTTTGAAATGAAAGCTGCTTTTATATATAACGATAAAATTCCAAAAGTTCTGAGGTAACAAACATAAAAAAGAAACAAAAAAAATGCAGTCGAATTGATAACCTACTCCTTTTTAAGTCGGTTAAAAATTCAAAATATCTTGATTTGATTAGACTTCTTACGAAGTACTTTAATCAAAGTACTTTTCACATACACTATGTTACTCAGTAATATTCTAACATTCTATTAGTGAATTTTTTTTAATCGTGCCGTAGTTACGGCATATGGTGTTACATACAAACAAACCTTTCCTCTTATAAATAATATCGGAATAAAATAACAAGCGAACAGCCTACAAACGTGTTATATAGTATGTCTGCAACTTCTAAACAAGTACGGGCAAGAGGTAAACTTTCTATCACGTGCGTTAAGTTGAGCGACTTCAGTGCAATTAATTACAGGCCTTTGTCAAACTCGAAGCATGCGGGCACACGTCTGATGATTCATTCAAAGGAGAGAGAGACAAGATCTGACCTTTTCGTCGACTCCATGCAATGGTTGTCTGTAAGAAAGTGCTTTCAGTGATAAGACCGCCATTTGTACCGGCTCATACACTAAGCATCCTATTTTACTTCTAATACCTCCAAGAATATGTGTACAAAGTTTCATAAAAATCGGTTAAGAAGTTTTTGCGTGAAAGCGTAACGAACAAACGTACATTGACATTTATAATAGTAAGTAGGGATGTCATAGTGTTCATACTGTTTGTCCGTTTTCTTTGTGACCGGAAATGCCAAGGGATGCGGTTGCACTTCCTGTGAACATGTGAATGTAACCTATTCATTCCGATTTCAACTCTTGAAGCGTGATAACCACAAATTAGTCCCGAGACTAGCCATGGGTGATTTTGTAAAGTTCAATTAACTACAATTTAATTTCGTTTTCATTTATTACTCTCTGATTTAAGCACGTTATGTATGATCGCATTTCTTAAGTATTTCAAATGATCTACAGTCTAGGCGGGTGAAACCGCGGGACACAGCTAGTTGGACATAAGAGAATATTGAGGGTGGATTCCATAAGCATTCGCAAAAATCACACAGGGCTACCAAAAACTAATATTCAACACGCAACAAGTTAATCGCGTAATCGGCGAGTCGCAGAGGGCAGAGGGTCGCGTGGGAACTCGCGGGCCTACCGAGTCCCACCCGGCCTACCCTCACCGAATACACATAGTGCACTGGTGGCTCGTGCTCATGAATACTGAAGCAATCAGCCTTTCACACTGTTTTACATTTAAATTATATAATTGTAAAGTAATCATAATTCATTAGACATGTTATCCGGAATTGTAATTTCAGTTCTTTTTCACATTTTTTTATTCAAAGATATTTTCAACCTACCAATTTTAGCTACATATTTTTTTTCAAGTTTTGGTTAGGCAAATGTTACACTGTTTTAAAATTATTTAACCTACAGTGTCAACATTTCACTCACTAAATCTATACAGATAATTAAAATTGAAGTGCCTGTTTGTAAATCCAAAATAACAGTTTTTCACTAAATGCATCTGAAAGTATACACGGTACTGACAAAAAAAACCAAGTTATAAAAATTTTCTCTGTCTGTCTGTCTGTTTGTTCCGGGTAATCTCTGAAACGGCTGGACGGATTTTAACGGGACTTTCACTGGTAGGTAGCTGATGTTCCAAGGAGTAACTTAGGCTACTTTTATTTAAAAAAACCATTAGGGACACCCAAGAAATTAACTCTACGCGGGTGAAACCGCGGGGCACAGCTAGTACCTAATATATACAGTCGAGTTGAGAAACCTCTTTTTTTTAAGTCGGCAGACGCCTTTTGTTTAAAGTTAAAGTTAATTGAGAGTGTAATTTAGTGCAACGCATTCCGCAGTCAAAGGTACGAGTATGTTCATAGCTAGTGTCATCGTCAAATGTGTATTTTATTTACTTAGCTTTCAAAACAATGATCGTGGAAGTATTTCTATAATTTTATATTTGTAGATTATTACCCAAATGCAAATTAATTAATGTTTTATCTAGAAAGTAGATATTATTTTTATATCGGGAGATTGATGAAATACCAATTGATATTCTTTCGATCATTCGTTGTGTATGGAAGCCCTAGTAATCTACATTCGCATATATGTGTCACGTGTGTATAGTAACGTGAGCGGAAGTGATCTAACGCAAAGGGTTGTCACACCTGCGTTTGAAAAAAGAGAAAAAAACCAGACAATCGTGCCAACTGCAGAAGGACGGAAGGAAGGAACAATTAAGATATTTAAAAGAAGTCCCCCAGTTTTTAGATCCGTATTAGTTTTTTAGGTTGGTTTTAATTAAATGTTAAAGCATTAGGGTACAATAAGAAGTACTTTACGTAATTAATTAACATGACAATTTCTATACGTAGAAAAAATAATCTTATTAGGCATGTAAGTTAGGCACTTACAAACGTCGCCAAAACTACCACAGGTTAGGAAAAAAGCCTTCTCAGAAAGACGACATAAATTCAGATTACAGATGAAAAAATAAGTAAATATGTTCACGCCATCCCAGACGGGGTAATCAGAGGTGTTGTGACAACAACACCCACATTTCCCCGATATGATTAAGTGCCAACGACAGTGGGTGAGTCCATCGCCGTCTCAGGCACTATACATACTTTGAATTACTTCCCAGACATATGCAGGTTTCCTCACGATGTTTTCCTTCACCGTAAAGCACGTGGTGTGAAATCACTGCACATAAGTTTTTAGAAAAACTCATTGGTACAGGCCCCGCTGGGATTCGAACTTGCAGCGACTGCTCAAACCCCAAGGCCACCACGGCTCTCTCAAACTAAAAAAAATATGTGTAAATAAAACTTTTTAACAGACAAATGTATTACCAGACATTTTCTTTCATATTTCTTTCACCCTATAGTAACCAACACGACCCATAACATGACCATCTTAAGATGATCTCTGGGGCATTATTATGTCGTACCGTATTCTTACAATCATTGACAGATCGAAGGGGATAGCGGACCAACTTGATTTGGTTTTTTTGTCATCCCCATCGGAAGTCCGGAACAGGCCCCGTTACATGTTGTATCTCACTC
The DNA here is from genome assembly GCA_964035505.1 of Watsonalla cultraria. Classification (NCBI taxonomy): domain Eukaryota; kingdom Metazoa; phylum Arthropoda; class Insecta; order Lepidoptera; family Drepanidae; genus Watsonalla; species Watsonalla cultraria. The sequence continues at coordinate 527,760 of OZ037712.1, read as the reverse complement.
TGACATATGTGACGTGCAATTCGCTGTCTCTTTAAACTTGTTGCATAATAAGGGTCTTACGCGAGGGGTCTGTGAATGGCCGAACTAGTTTGTTCTCGGTTTCGATTATCCTTTGTCTACGTCTTATTTATACGCAAATCGTAAGAGCATCTGGACCCGTAACTTGCTCAATATCGAGATCAACTTTACATGCTGCAACAAAAATAATAATACTGAAGTTTCACATTATGTACAAAGAAGATCTGTCTTATGAGTTTTATCGGAGAGGCAGGAGAATCCCGACCGCTTGCTAATATCTCGGACTATTTGTATTTGAAATGGTATTGGAAAAGTGGATATAGTTATTGGTATACCCCTTCATGTCATAAGACGTAATGTAACGTGCTTATGAGAAAACTCTACTTTTAATGTCGCCCACACAACCAATAAATTAGTCTAACAGTTTACAGATAGCACTTGAGTTCTGTCATTCATATTTTGAACATTTCTGTATACTTTCAAAACACGGCTTGAATGAAGATCAGATCAAACTCGGACTAAAACGGTGCCCATCTTCTTAAATCTGTATCACAGAAAGAAATAGAACTACTTTTAAACTAAGGACTTTGTAGTATATGTTTTGTGATAAGAGACATACGATTAATGATTAATAGATCCTGTATCTTTATTTCAGGTCTGGACACGTTCGCGTATGATCCTCAGCGCTACGCCATGGACTACCACAGCATCGGGTTCAGGGAGTGCGCGGCGGAGGTAGCCCGCTACCTGGTCAGCTGCGAGGGCCTCGACATCCAGGACCCTCTGAGGCTACGACTGATGAGCCATCTCCAGTGCTTCGCAGCACAAAGGGAACTAGCTGCCAAGTCTGCCAATTGGGGCTATCCTCAATACCCCTCTGCTCCTCAACCACAGCATGGCTACACGGAGCTAGGACACATGCAGGATGCTCCCACAACAGCAGCTGCCACCACGATAGCGGCTCCCACAGCGATCGCAGCTCCCCTATCAGCAGCCCCAGGCTACCCTCACTACCCCCCCGCACCCCCAGGCCCGCCCGCGCCCCCTGGACCCCACCCCGCCCCACCAGTCCCCCATTACCCTGCACCTTACCCTCATCACCCACCCCATCATCAGTACTCACAGAACAGCTCCAAGCCCTACAGGCCGTGGGGAGCGGAATTAGCGTATTAGAGTTCTATTCTATGACATTTTGTTATTTCGAGGTCCAAGTTAGTATTATATTTAGATCAAATAATTGCGAATTTGCAGCAATTGAGGTTGTGTTAAAAAGGTTCAAATTTGAAAAGCAGTAATAGCAATTGCTATGTAAACATCACAAGTAATTAAGCATTACCGAGAATCTAAATTGAATTCTAATTGGACCCGAAACCCTGTTGCCGATCTCAGAGTTTAAGAGTCCAAAACTATTTGAAGACTGTTTTGTTGTATAATATAGTCAGTATATATAGATTTATTTATAAGTTGTGTGATAGCGATATATTATATTGTATAAGTTTATCAAGTCACTAGAGTATTGGGACCAAACGTACAAGCTTTAATTGAATAATATTACTAGCTAATAGGAAATTACGCAATGACGAAACAATAAGACACTATTCAAACTAATGGTTGTGAATTGTATATTGTGGAGACTGAACTATGCCGAGGAAAACTGCTGTTAAGGTACGCAAAATTTTGCATGTAAAAATATCTTTAAAATTACTTTATGAAGACTCAAATCTAGGGCTTCACCATAAGCTCTTATTGTCATCATAGTTCCACTGTGTGACAGTGACAGTTGTATACAAGTCATATACATCCGTCTCATAATAAGAGTTAAACTATCATGGCAATAAGAGGTCATGTTAAGGCCCCTGTCCTTAGCTTTTTGCAATGAATAAATATGAATATATCACACCTCTAAATTCCGCAGTTATTTGTATTATAAGGCTGCAAAGATGCAATATTTTGTGTTTTATCAAATTACTGTTTCTTAAATATAATCAAAGCGATATAACTTTCGTTATAACTAAATAATAATAAAATTAAAAATCCACTTTTCAGATAAAAACTTTTACTTATTTAGTATCTTAAAGATTAAAAAATATAGTACTAACACTAAAAACCATAAAATTTAAATATATTATTAGGGAGTCCCTGTAGGCAAGGTTCCGAAGATACTGGCAGCATTCCCCCTTTGGATGGCTAGACTAATTCTTTGTCCGAGGTAGCTGCCAGCTCTTCGGTCCACTTTTATATTATAGAGTATACCTAAATTTAAAGTTATATCAATATCATCATCTTATTTTCACTTAAAATATAACATTTCTCAAGTTTATTCGCACCTTTAAGGCCAGTTTTGTCTCCGGTATATAAATAAGTGAGTGTCAGTGGACTTATCTGTCTATGAATAGTTGATAACGAGTGATGTTTGTAGCTTATTGGCGACAACGAAACGACATTGTAAATATTTATGTAAATAAATGAAAGAATCGCTTGCGAAACAATTAAATTATTTTTATAAATTTTACTTAGCAGTTTTCTTGCATTCCACTTTGAAATCTTCTCGTGTTATTAACTACAGTTTCAAGGATTTGTTAATTAAGCTGCACTGAAACTGACATGAATACGAAATTATGAAATCGAAATAAATTAAATTTGTAAACTGGGGTATTTCTCGCTCAGGGAATCAGCATTGCTTAGCCTGCTTTGAGCTATATCAATTAAATTTATCGCGTACGAATAAAGTAGTATAGTGCAACGATCCCAAAATACTTTTAGCTTCTAATGTTAAAGGCATCACCTAATATCCTGAATTAAAAAATGACCAACACCTGTTAAAAACGGTTACCCTATATCGACGGTAAATGAACGTATAATGGTCGGATAAGCATCGCACAGGTGTTGCAAACTATGAATAATTAACACTGGCAGCCCCAGCACAGATGGAAAAACTAGCGTCACATTGCGATAGAGGGTGGGAACTTTTTAACGTGTATTATAATATTATTATTTTTTGCACCAATAATGTAGTACCGAAATGTTGCGTTTTTTTTTTGCATAGTAATAATCAATTATAGTATAATACTAAAACTCCACAGACAAGCTTGGTAGAGTATATAAATGGAGAATATAAATCTTTTGGAAAATCCTCACCGACTTTAATTCACTTCTGCATGAATAAACTTCCAAATGAGTATAACAATGAAATGAAGTATCAATTTTCTCATTTATCTCACTCTCTCTCTGTCTCTCTCTTGCTATTTTTAATATTAATAGGATTTATTCTCAAAAGACCATCACTATAAATAAAACTATTTATACAAATGTTAATATCATTGTTAGTGCAAAAATAACGTCGGAAAACCACCATCCAGTTAACCATCTTCCAGTTTTCTCGATGTTAAATCGTAAACAAGGTCTTAGGCTCATCTCTCATCTCTGGCCTCAGGCGAGAGTGCCTAGTGCGAGTTTTTCACTAACGCCGTCACAAGTCACCGCGTCAAAGATAACGCAGATTTCGAAATAGCGCCTCTGTCGGCCTAAAGATGACACTATTGTGAGTCCATACAAATCTGCGTTCACGTCGACGCGGTGACTTGGGTCGGCGATTTTAAGAAAACTCGCACTAGGCACTCTGAATGTGTGGCTAACAGTCTAATAATTATTGCGAAAGTAACAGTTCTATAATCCATTAAGTATTGTAGGGGTCAGAGGGAATCGACACGACAGTGCCACTTCAATGATCGTATGGGATATCGCCACCCCTGTGTTTCCCACGACCGCCGTCCTCCTCGCACTTGACGATCGGTGTATCTGCGTCCCTGTCTATCCCGGTACTTCCTACGGAAGAGGTGCAGGGTGCAAAAACGTAATGTTTTTGTATGTTCGTGTGTGCGCCGTGTGGCGGGACCTTTATGATATTACGACCGTGTGCGGTGGCTTTTTTATTTCTTATTTGGTCATTCGCTTGAAAAGAAATTTTAAGTAGATTAGTAGTAGATCTAAATTATATTGATTGCTTATGCAAACATTAAAGTTAAAAATTGATCCTTTTGTAATAACACAATGTTGTGATGTCACCCGCGTGGTCTAAATTTCATAGGTGATTTTATTTCGCGTAAGGCATATTTTTTTTAATATAAGTTTTGTACCGTAAGGCCGCCAGTAAATTAAATATATACATCTATATCTATACATACAGATAAATAAAATTGAAGTGTCAGTTTGTAATTCCAAAATTACAGCATTTCACTAAATGCATATGAAAGTATACACGCTACTGACACTAAAAACCAAGTTTTAATTTTTTTTTGTCTGTCTGTCTGTCTGTTTGTTCCGGGTAATCTCTGAAACGGCTGGATGGATTTTAACGGGACTTTCGCTGGTAGGTAGCTGACGTTTCAAGGAGTAACTTACTTTTATTTAGATGTAGATACATAATGTATGTAGATATAAAATGAAAATACAAATATTATTTGATCGGAATGAAACATGCTTTTGAAAATGTTTGAGCTAAATAAAAGATATAATAACAAGATAGGGCGCATTGCCCTTAGCAAGTTAATTAAGAGCTTAATAGAGTCGGAGGCGGCCCCAAACATTACTTTATAATGAGCCAGTAAATATAGTAAAAATAAAACTCTTCTCCCATTGTACATGATACCTTAAGGGCTTATGATACACTAGCTGTACCTTGCGGTTTTACCCGACTAGGATTAATAATAAAAACTATGTCGCTTACTTATATTTAATCCCGTTTTTGTAACATTTCCCATTGATGCTTCGCTCCTAATGGTCGCAGCGTGATGTTATAAAGCCTAAAGCCTTTCTCGATTAATGAACTATCCAACACATCTATACAGATAAATAAAATTGAAGTGTCTGTTTGTAATTCCAAAATTACAGCTTTTCACTAAATGTATATGAAATACACGGTAATGACATAGAGAAAACAATTTTAAAATGTTCTCTGTCTGTCTGTCTGTATGTCTGTTCTGGTTAACTTTTAATTAAAATAATATAAGGGATCCGCGGGCCACCCAGAAATTAAGTTTTCGTGGGTGAAACCGAAGACGTTCCAGTGCGTTCAACCAAACAAACAAAGTCTTCATCTTTATAATATTGGTGTAAATTTAATTATAACGTCAAAAAATAATTTGTATTTTAATAGGTAACAAAAGACTTTTTTTTTCTTCCTCTTGTCTTTTGCCTAATAGGCTACCTATCTAATGTTATACTTTTTTTGATGACAATAAGAAAGAGCAAGGGCCAACAGCTATGATCGCTTAAGCAGCGCGTATTAGGAACTTCTTAGCTTTGACGTTACATTTTACGGTACCAAAATAAAAGGTCAAAGCTCAGAAGTTCTGAATACTAACCGATGAATTTAGGCCCTACTATATTTAAGGAGGTTGGGGGTAGGGGGTGAATTAAAATGTATTTAAATAAATAACAAGGTGACTTTTACCGTGACGGTTCGTTAGACACAAAGCCCTGAGCCACAACTCCAGCCATGCGTGATCGCACCTGTGACGACTACACAAACAAACTGACTACATACATACGATACGTATACGTACTTAGATAATACATTAGTCTATACTGATCTACATTTACATTCAAATTATAAAGAGGTATGTATTTTTGTACATACATACATGCTCACGCCTGTATTCCCCGAAGGGGTAGGCAGAGGCCACTTTTCACCGAAGATGATAAAGTGCAAACGTGATAGAGGGTGAGTCTATCGCCGTCGGCGCATTACAAACGTTTTTGAATTACAGCTTTGAATTGCGGGTTTCATCACGATGTTTACCTACCGTAAGCACTTGGTGTGAAATCACTGCACAAAAGTTTTTAGATAAACTCATTGTTACAGAGTGCCTAGTGCGAGTCACAAGTCACCGCGTCGACGTAACCGCAGATTTTAAGAAAACTCGTAATAGGCACTCAAGCTCCGTTGAGATTGGAAATAGCATCGCTTATGTAGCAGGCGACTACTTAAACCCCAAGGCCACCATGGTCATCATTAATAGCTACACAATAAGCCACTCGAAGTCAAGACATTGAGTTGGTTCCTAAGTATCATAACCGAGATATCTTGAAGTATACCGTCTTTCTTTAAAACCCTCTAAGACGGTTCCTTAGCAAGCTGATTAAAAGCTTAGTCGAACCGAATCCGTTGTGTATTGCAAAGAAAAGTAAGTCTTAACAAGTCAAAGCTTAGGTTTGAATCAGGTTGTTTGGGAAGGAATGCTATTGGTTCCAAGTTATAAGTACGTTTTAAGCACGGATTAACGCACTTGTGATGCGAAAATGGAGATGTAGAATCTCTAGTAGCTATATGAAGGTCGCATGGCGCCCCGACTACTTGTAATTAGGCACCAATTATATAGAGCCATTTTGCCATGAATCCATATACCTATACTTGTCTATACTAATATTATATTCAGGAAAGATTTGATTGTTTTTTTGTTTGTTTGTTTGCATTGAATAGGCTCTGAAACTACTTGACCGTTTTAAAAATTCTTTCAGCAATGGAATAAAAATAGATAAATACTCAACTTCGAACTAGTTGCTTAACCTATCTCGTTTTTAGGGAGTTGAATTTATTATACTCATTCTAGTCGAGTCATTATTATTGTTAAAAAATAAATATAAATAAACAAAAGTATTGTGTCAAAGATAAAACCATACTAATGTGGTTTGCCAAAAATAATCCGTACAATAATGGCTGGTCTCATTACCGCGGACAAACCTGAAATACTTGTTCAGGGATTGTGTACGCTGTGCTCTCAATGGGAACCTGTATCGGGAATATTGGGAGGGTATCGGGAATAATGGCTTTAAAAATAATATTAATACATAAGCTGCACATTGTGTTCACTAGAGCTTTGCTTTTCAATGATAAAAGTGGCAAACAAGGCAGTCCGCGTGATGATCAGCAACTACTACAGCCTATGAACGGTTGAATACGAGCGTCAGGCGCGCATCGTCTACTTTATAAATAACTAGAGGTTTCACCCGCGTAGTTCCCGTTAGGTAAAAAATATAGCCTATGCTACTCAGGGTGAATGTAGCTTTATAATGGTGAAAGAACTTTACTACTGTACTTTGAAATCAGCACAGTAGTTTTTGAGTTTATTCATTACAAACATACACACAAAAATACAAATCTTTCCTCTTTATTACAGTAGTGTAGACTAGCATCCGAGTGACAAATTAATACTATTGTATTCCAAATTTTCTGTCAGACCATTATGATTCAAATAATTAACTTATAATTAAGTGTGTTCCTGTATACAATTTAAATGTACATATTGTTTTGACTGCCTCTCATCAATTCTCATGTAAATGAATATTATAAATGTTATTAGAATAAACGTTTTTTTTTTTACCTTATCTACTCAGCTTTGCCTGCGTGCCAATAAGATTCCACATAAAAACTTGCACCCCCCATTTCACCTCGACTTTCATAAGTGCCTTACCAGGGCCTAAACTGAATAAATATTTTTCATTTTCATTTTCGAAACAAACCTTAGGGGTGGAAATTCGAAGAAACCTTTTTTAGAGTATACCTACATCTCACTAAAATCACGATGTCTCTAGTAGCAGCGGTTTAGGCGGTTTAGGTCTTTTATACGTATAGATGGAATGGCTAAGCCAACACAGTGAAAATCGAAGGGTTACCTTATAAGCTATCCCGGCTCCTACACTTCTCCCCTGCCCCAGAAACACAAAACTTCTATAAATAACATTATTTATCTGCGATCTTCTGTAAGATGGATATAGTCGGGCAGCTATGAATTTCGAACGCACAGATCCCAATATTATGTCCTAAATCTTTTAGAAGAATAAACGACAAGTGATTAAAATCTTGACCTAAATCGACCATTGAATCCAGCAGTAATGTTAAATTATTATATAGCATTAAAGTTCACTGAACACAGGTATTACCCCATGTGTTATTACGTCAAAATAAATTAAAATAACGAACAATTTCCCATCGCTTTAAGTCTTTACCAAGTAAATACGCAACCTCCTACACAACATTACCGGGTATTAGAAGCGTACTTTATTTATGAAATAAATAATGAAGACCGAAGTATGCAAATCTTGGCGGAGTTAAGGGTTTTGAATGTATATTTAATCAATCCATTACTTCAATTTACATCACAATAAATCTCCTGAGAAAAATAACAGTGATCAATATGCATGTATGTATACGGCTTAATTATGGGAAAATGAAAACCGAAGAATAATAAAAAATCGTTTATTTATTCGGATGTTATAATAACTTTACGAATCTCTTACAAAGTAATACATGCAATATTTACAGATAACCAAATAATCTTCTAAGTACGAAATGAAGTAATAAGTCGAATACACGGATACTTTTATATCTTCACTAATTCCCACGGACTCGGAAGTCTCGAAGAAGATAAAGGTGTTAAGACAGTCACTTTTCTCCAAGGTCAAAGATGATGTATACAGGTTTCTCAGACATAAGTATACAGGTTTCTTCAAGATGTTTTACTTCACCGTAAAGCTCGTGGTGTTAACTAGACATATATATTTTTTAAATATATTTTTGTTATTATGTACGAGTAGTTCTCTGAGCTTAAAACTTGCGTACAAAAACTCAAACCACTCGGCCAGGAGGCCTATCATCATCGGTTTAAGCAGAGCGTATTAAGGACTTCTTAGCTTTGACGTTTCGAAAATGAGACGTCATAGTTAAAAAGTTAGTAACACATCATTGATATAACGATGATAATAGGCCCCCTTTACGACTATTTGCAAACAGACTAATCAAAAGTCATAATGAAATAATGATTACATTAATTTGTGCTCCAATATTTTTATCAAAAAATGAAAGTGTGGCCGTCAAGATACAGGTTATCTACGAAATGCCCAATTGAGATCAACAGTAGTAAACATGTATGTACATAATCTAATATTTACTTAATAAATAGGCTTATAATATCACATTTACTTTGGTAAACACATTCAAGTACACATATTCTAACTACGACTTATTTATATGTTTTCATTCAGGTATCAAATCAAATCATAACATGAATGATTTCACAAGTATCATACGTCAAATTACTTTCGTGCCAATAAATAAAGTGTTTGGAATATATCATTATATTTTGGTAACTGTACCTAAAGACGAAATGTGTATTAAAATATAACAATTTTATTTGTATCTATTGTTTTGAAATTGTATCAAGACAAAATTAATAGGCTGAGTCTATTAATACGGGTACTGTACGAACAATTTATAATTATTAATACGGTTACTCCTTTACGTATTTTTATTTCACATATTTATATTAGACTTCGGATATTTAATTGATTAATGTTAATCAATATAAACAAACAAACGCAACCAACCAATGTACACCTAGGAAGAGGAACCCATGTATTATTATGGATTTGACGTAAATGCGACTTGAGTCTTGACAGACGGACATGGATGAAACTGGTCTATCAGCACTGACAGCTATGAATGAATGTACGAATAAATATAATTTATTAGTCCAGTACCCGTAAAAATAGTCACATCGAATTTAATATATCTCTTCGTTGTTAAAAAACCACGTGATTTTTTTTTGTGATTTTGGTATGCTTTTTGTCCATAGAAACTCTTTACTTAGTAACTTTGGTAGATTATTATCAATAGCTCTTTTTTTACGGTAAATCAAAGAACTCTACCAAAATACCATCTTTTGTAGATATCTACGTCAGTCGCTGAATAAATACAGGAAAGAATAACTGTCTGTAATCAAAAATTCGTTCAGGGACGTTGAAAGCAATAAACCTTCGATGATTGAGCAGCTTTTGTGAAATATCGGCCAATCATTGGAAAAATCTTGGATGTTACACAAGGTCGCGCGGAATATTCAATTTTATCCCTCCGTTCTTTGGACAAGTGTATTTACAACTCAATAATAAAATTCATTCATATCATAAAAAGAGAATAAAATATGGTACTTAAAATTGTTTTAGGTAATTATCTAGCGCGTTCAACTCGAAGATTCGAAATATTCATGACGAAGATATTAACTTTTATTGAATTTTTCTATTATTTTACGAGTCTATTCGTCGCAGACAATGCCAATACGAACGTCCATTGACTTATTAATATGGTCGAAGCCCCGTGAAATCCGTCTACCATTCGTTCGTCCCCATACCTTCAAAAAAATATTTTCTAACTTTAAATGAATCTTAGAACAAATAAGAGTATCTCTTAAATAATTAAATACCTTTCTTTGGCAGAATCGAAAACTAAAACTAAAAATCTATTTCATAATTACAATTCTGGTGCAGACATCCGTCAATTATAAGGAGCTGACGAGCTCAATGCTTTCATTGATGAGGTTCTGTGTCCTCTCGTCCTCGTCTAACATATCCATGTCTCTGTCTGGCTCAGTGTCGTCAAGGAGGGTGTATTCAGTGCGGATGCTGCTGCTATCTTCGCTATCATTAACGTTGAAGTAAGTCACGGTAGCGTAGCATACTCTTGCATGTGCTGGACTGCTGCGAGCTGAGTTATACGCGGAGTCGGAGCGAGCGCTGTTGGTGTTCGACTCGCAGTAGCTCTCGAGGGAGTCGACTCGCGAGCTGTTGTAGCTGCTGTAGTAGGAGGTGTTCTCGTAGGAGTCGTTGTGAGAGGCGTGGAGGGGAGGCATGGAGGCTCGGCACGCGCAGAACCGTTGGAGGTCGATCTCGGAGCGCGCGTCCACCGTGCCGCTGTAGGACGGCGAGCGGACCAACGCTGGCGAGATGCGGTTTCGAGCGCTCTTACGGCTGTTGTTTCGCTTGAACAGCTTGAAGGCCTGAGGAACACGAGAATATATTAATTTGTGTATAAACATTCTCAGCGCTATTTACTCTTGTAACGATTAAGTACTGTTTAACTTTGAAATACATATTAACAACGATAAGCTAATAGACGCCTGATAATTTAAACCGTATTCAAATAAGTGCCATTAATAGCGTTATTGCCCAAATTACTTGTTATTGAGTAATAAGATTCACGAGATCATAAGTTATCGAACCCGTAACAACTCTACAGCCATAGTGATTGTTACCAACTATAGAAGAAACATGTTCATGGTTTAATGAGAGATCTAATATACAAATGGGATAATTTAGCTGAGAATAACTATGTATAATGATTTGAGTCATTCGTCGTTAGTTGTGTTGTGAAGTACTTAGAGAATAACAGCCTTAAGATAATAATTATATTTAAAGCTTGTGACGACATTCTTAAAAAAAGAAATCAAAATAAAATGAAAACTTTATATTTCGCAACAAAAAGAAAAAATAATTAAAAAATGGAGCGAACGTAAAAGAACTCTCTCCTAGCTAAAACGAATGTTTACGTCACGAATCCGATTGTTTAGAGAAGCCTAGCAAAATAATGATTCCGGGAAACGATGAATTGAAATAAGTTACAAGATATTTGAAGCTGTCGCATGTTATGGGGTCCATGTATAGACTCCGTTAGTGTTAGAGACGGAACAACCTTTTTTGCTTTTTGGTCTCGACTTTTTCATCCACATAGTTTCCGTTCCCGTGGTAGTACGGGGATAAAATATAGCCTATGTTACTCAATGATGATGTAGCTATCCATTTTTTTCAAGATCAGTCAAGAAGTTTCGGAGCCTATTCAATGCAAACAAACAAAAAAACAATCAATTCTTTCTCTCTTTCTCTCAGATAGATGGTTCCAATAAATTTTATTGTAAATCGACCTTGGTGGTTACTAATACTATCATCATCATCATCATCATCATCATCACTTACATTACCTACTATCTCCAGTATTATTGCATATCTTCACATGATCTCAGTTTTTTTTCTATGTACAAGAAATAAAATGTCTTTGGTATTCGGTATGTTTCAGGTACCGCCCAAAATGTCTGCTTACAACAAGAGCTTGCATACGTCATATCCAACTCATACACTTTTACCGTGACGCTACAGTCCACTGTCAATAATACATTATTCAGGCAATGCTCCAATTCGTGCCACCTTGCCCCTAATCCTTATCGCTACCGTCACAAGGAAAGCGACGCATTTTAATGGATATTTTGTAATGACGTAGTCACCACTAAACGTTGAAACCAAATAGTGTCTTTTGAACGATGATAACGTATACATGTGCTCGAATATCTATCCATTGTAAACTTATGCCTGGAGAGCCAAAGGCGATGTATTAATTTGGGTAGTCACTTGGTAGGCAAGCAACGCCGGTTCCAAGCCCACTGTAGGCCTAGGTAAAGTAACATTCTCTCAAGTAAAAAATTGTATGGAAATTACATCAATCAGTCACGTACAATGACATATGTAATTCCCGTACATTTTGTATCGTTTCCATTAGCGAAGCGTGAGGATAATGTTGTTTGCCTACCGGTCCTGGGCCAATTACCTAGTTAAGTAGTTATACCATCAGCTGAATGATGTCTCCGAAGTATTTCAAAACTGTATGAACACTGCCTGACTTACCACTTGTCACCCTAGTTCCTAATTATCCTGGTGAAAAGTGGATGCTACATCACCTCTGCCTACCGCTTCTGGGATAGGCTTATATATTATACTAGCTGTACCCCGCGGTTTCACCCGCGTATATTTAGTTTCATGCTTCATGTCGCGGAACCCTAATATTTTTAATAAATAAAAGTAGCCTAAGTTACTCCTTGAAACATCGGCTACCTGTCAGTGAAAGTCCCATTAAAATTGGTCCAGCCGTTTCAGAGATTACCCGGAACAAACAGACAGACAGACAGACAGACAGACAGACCGACAGACAGACAGACAGAGAAAAAAATAAAATTTAGTTTTTCAGTATCAGTAGCGTGTATACTTTCATATGCATTTGGTGAAAACCTGTTATTTTGGAATAACAAACAGACACTTAAATTGTATTTATAGTATATAATATATATAAGTATAAGTATATTTCTGTATAGATATAGATAGATTACACTCAGAAATGTTCAAGTGTATATCTTTTGTCGATACCACATGTTCAATAACATCATTACTTCATCCTTTAATGAGTCATTATTGAGATCTGCGCAGACAGCATATTTAAACTAAGTACATCCTAAACGAACTAATTGAAATAACAAATTAATTTATATAATCCGTTTAACCAACTACCTAACTCCGGAGATAAATCTAGAAAAGCGATTACAATTCCCCAAGTTGTACTGTGCTCAGACTTCTATCTAAGTGTTCATTTGAAATTATAAACTTTATGAAGGTTCTACGGTTTGGCAATTTGTTGTCTTCCACTTTACTTGTCAAATTAACATATTAATTAAACGGCAAATCGTTTGTTTTAATAAGTCACGTTTCGTCGAGTGACGAGGGCTGGGTGAAGACGGACCGAGACGGTGACATTTGGACACAACGGGGGGTTCTATCTATATCTAGAGACTGTTTATTACAAAATTATTATTATTTTTCTAAGGTAATGCAGCATATTTGCAAGAAACAAATATTCCTTGCCGTAAATGAAACAGTTTAATATTTATAGCTGGAAGAATGTGATAGAAATAGACATGTATTTTATTTGACTTAATACTGATTACGCTTTTGCATAGATTAATTTAAACGCCCTTACTGAATATCCTCATCAAAGTACCCAATTTTAATCTATATGTTTTATATATTACTAGTGGACGTCATGCGGTTTCACCCGCGTAGTTCCCGTTCCCGTGAGAGCACGGGGATAAAATATTACTCAGGGTGAATGTAGCTTTCCAATGGTGAAAGAATTGTTGAAATCGGTATCGTAGTTTTTGAGTTAATTCATTACAAACATACACACAAAAATACGAACCTTTGCACTTTATAATAGAAGTGTAGATGAGAGTTCTAGAAAATACTCAATATTCAATAAATATGAGCAAGCCGTAAATAGTTAGCAACAAAACATTTAATCATAAATTTGGTCCACAAGAAATAGTTCGAGCTAGCAAAGAGCCTATAATATAAAATGCCAAGGTAGCCAATATTCTAAAGAAAAGTCTCTGAAAGGAATTACCCACGTCTGTTTCCAACGATTTGCTGTGAAAAAAGAGAATATTTTTCATACTCCAGAAAACCTACATTGGAAGTAATTCGTAGAAATTCTGGGTAAAATTTTATATAAGAAATCGAAGGTTTCGATTTAGGTCGAACACTGTGTCACTTTCTAAGGGACAGCCTTTAAGAAGTATCTAGCACCCAAGTTACAAGTCTTACTCCTAAAAGATTACGATAAGTGGTTACCCTTATTAAAAACATGGTTTCAACGAAGAATAGACCAAAATCAGACTAAAACTATGCCCATCCTTTTTTAAATCCGTACCAAAAAAAAGGATGGAGCTACTTTTAAACCAAGAACAATTTTTTTTTATAATATGTGCGATATAGTTGTTTTGTGCCATGTGTCAAAAGAAACAATGAATGTAATTATTTACTTAAAGTGACAGGTATCATAGACTTATCAAAAAGTCTACGTCGTGTGATAAACACCGCGTTGTAAATTATATAACTACGACAACTCCCAAAAGTGAATTTGCACAAGTGATGTTGTATCAACGATATTTACGATGAGATCACAAAGAACTACATTTTTTATTTTAACTAAATTATATTACTATTATTTGAAACAGGTCCCGTCACGAGTCACGAGTTATGAGCCTTTGCCCACTACTCTCCAAAGGAACAATTAAATACATACATACATATGCACACGCCAATATTCCCCGACGGGGTAGGCAGAGGTGTTGTAATAACAATACCCACTTGTCACTGTCACGCAAGATGATTAAGTGCCAACGTGACAGATGGTGAGTCTATCGCCGTCTCAGGCACTATACAGGTACATCTTTGAATTACTTCTCAGACATATGCAGGTTTCCTCACGATGTTTTCCTTCACCGTAAAGCACGTGGTGTGAAATCACTGCACATAAGTTTTTAGAAAAACTCATTGGTGCAGGCCCCGCTGGGATTCGAACTTGCGTCGCTTAAAACCACGACCACGGCTCTTTTAGCAATTAAACACAAAAGGCTGACAATATGGTGAAGTCCCAAAAGCTTAAATGCCAAAATAAAGTAAACAACAAAATATCTGGTTCGGTTTCTCCCCCTACGGTTTGTATTTCCCTAACCTACTTAGTAATGAGTCCTAGTTAACCCCCCTAGCCCCTAATTAACTCGGCAAATCATTTCTGAAGTTAAGGTTTGATGTCCAACTTAAACAGGTTAATGTGTTTACGAGATCAAATAAATTTATATACCAAGATTATTAAGTTTCAACGTGACAGATGGTGAGTCCATATCTAGTATACGTATACATCTTTGAATTTCACCATAGATATTATCAGAAGGTTTCCTCAGAATGTCTTTCATCACCGAAAAACACCGACCTAAGAAACGATTGATGGATTGTGTAAAAGATGATATGGTTAGAATGGGAGTGAATACAGATACAATGGCTGATAGAGAAATGGAAGATAACATATGCGGCGCTGACCACAAATATGAAAATGAAAATGATTTATTCAGTTTAGGCCCTGGTAAGGCACTGATGAATGTCGAAGAATTTACCACCGGTTCGGAAACTAGCCTTCTGAGAAGAACCGGCAAGAAACTCAGCTGGTATCATGTACATTTCATTCAATCAATAAAATGGGATAACGACAGGAGGACATCAATATTATCTTTTTCACGGGACCTACGAGTTCTTACGAATAGAAAAATAAAAAAATACATACGATTGGTACTAAAAAATTTTTAAAGAATAGACTGTTAGGCGGTACGAAGTTCGCCGGGACAGCTAGTATTTAATAGTTTTCATTTATGAACCGAATTTGATGTAGTTTATTTTTGTTATAATTAAAATTCGCAATCAAACGTTCCCTCTGCGACCTATCTGCATAATAGCGAAAGTACATACCACAATGTCCCTACGTGTTAATTTTTTTGATGTGATTTTACTTTAAAAGTCCGCTATTAAATTTGGCAACGAATCAATAAACAAACTGTTGAGATGGTGTTGGAGGGCGGTCACCCCTTTTAGCGTTATTATAATAAGTATAACAATAACACGGGTGTGTACTGATTGACAGGTGGATTGATGACCTCATAAGGTAACATTTGGCGAGGGTTGATGACCTCCCGTCAATCGATGATCGAAGTTTATTTGATGGCGTAAAAGATATTTTTTCGAGATTTTTAAAACAATAAAAAAGTTTAAATCTTATTTATAAAAATGAATCCCCATTTCCCTTGGTCACGGCATCACGCGTGAACGGCTGGACCAATTCTGCCGGGACTTTTACTGGCAGATAGCTGATGTTTCAAGGAATGTTTTAGGCTAATTTAAAAAAAAAACGGCATGTAACTAAATCTACGCGGGTGAAACGGCGGGGCACAGCTAGTTATTTTATAAAAGTGTCTCGTCGTCTGTCGTACCGTTTTTTATATCAGATA
Organism: Watsonalla cultraria; assembly: GCA_964035505.1. Lineage (NCBI taxonomy): Eukaryota > Metazoa > Arthropoda > Insecta > Lepidoptera > Drepanidae > Watsonalla > Watsonalla cultraria. Next base: position 511,255 of record OZ037712.1, on the reverse strand, counting down.
GTTTAGATAGACTCCAAGGTCGTCCTTGGGGTAAGTGGTAATTTATCCCAATGTATTAAGCTGAAGAGTTTGTTGGTTTGCTTGAACGCGCTAATCTCAGGAACTTCAGCCGCGTTATTCACTAAGGTTTCTAAGCGTCGCACTCGACGACTAGCTTTGGTTTCAATCAAAGGAAATTGATACGTATTACGTAGATAGAGGATAAGGCTCACTTTCGTATCTTTAAAATCGACACTCGATGAGTGCGACGCTGAGAAACCTTAGTGAAAAAGGCGACTGGTCCGATTTGAAAATTCAGTGTTATATAGCCCATTTATCAAGGGACAATGAAGACTATATACATAGGCTGTATACATAAAAAAAAATTAAAGAATTAGAAGATTGTATATATAATTATAATCCCGTAGGAATAGTCTACATAGCTGCTAACAGACTGCATATTAAAGTGTGAATGTTTGTAAGGAGATATTGATAAGAGTACTGTAGACGAAGAAAAGGAAGACGTCTATAAGTCTAAGCACGTAGAATGGCATGGCGCTCTATATATCTACGCCGTGACAAGATGATTTAATGTTTAATTAAATATTAAATGTGGAAAATATGTCTCGATTAAGATTATTACTATATATAGGTACTTCATATATGGCACCGTTGTTTAAGTGGATTGCATATCTGACTGCTAGTTTGTGTCGCGGTCTCGATTCCCGTACGTGACACATTTTATGTAATTATCCCTTGTGCTCTGGGTCTTGACGATGCTGTGTGATAATAAAAGCTGGGAGGGGAGTATAGAAGTAACTACTTAGAAATAAGTATAATACAATTGTGTGCCAGTAGACCTAAACAAAGTAACATTCTCTCGCGCATGCGCTAGCAGAAACGATACAAATTTAACGGGAATGACATATGTCACGTGACTGATTTATGTCACTTCCATTTTTTATCGTTTCTATTAGCGCAAGCCTGAGTGTGTCAGTGTCATTCGAAATAAGGAGGTATCTTGTAGTTTTAGTTGTAGAATGTAGTCAAATCTATATCTATACATTTATACATCTATACAGATAAATAAAATTTAAGTGTCTGTTTGTAATTCAAAAGTAAAAGTTTTTCACTAAATGCATATGAAAGTATACACGCTACTGACACTAAAAAACCAAGTTTTAAAATTTTTCTCGGTCAGTCTGTCCGTCTGTCTGTCTATCTGTCTGTTTGTTCCGGGTAATCTCTGAAACGGCTGGACCGATTTTAACGGGACTTTAACTGGCAGGTAGCTGATGTTTCAAGAAGTAACTTAGGCTACTTTTTTTTATAAAAAATATTAGGGTTCCGCGAAATTATACATGAAACTAAATCTACGCGGGTGAAACCGCGGGGCATAGCTAGTAGTAAATATAATTTTCTGTCAATATGAATCTAGTACACCTCAATAAAATACTATAATAAATTGATTAGAGAGGCAGGTTCAGAGTGCAGTAGGCAACCCGATTGCACGGAACCAGCGCTATCTAGACCATAAATCATAGACTGTTGTGTGTCTGTGGGTGTGGGGTGATTGGACATGACTCCAGCCAGCGTGGTTTTATTGTTAAGTGGCATTATTTATGCACAAAATTACGAATAAGTTCTCGAGATCTAAGATGGTTACGTCCAGCCATGAGCTCTTTCTTGGCCAGATAATAAAATTATTATATAAAGTAAACATCATAGAAAAGGCCTTTTTTATATAGGGCAAACCTTCAAAAGGTCCCCGACCAGCCTGGGAGGGGCAGGTCGGTTGGTGGGATTTTTAGCGCACCAAAACCCCACTGATGGCCATCCTCACTTTGCCGAGGCACATCAAGAAGGCAATATGTATGTGTAGTGATGGAACGAATGTCATTTTTAAACATTCGCGAATGCGAATGCTAATGCAAATGTCTGCTACTGACATTCGCGAATGCGAATGCTAATGCAAATGTCTGCTACTGACATTCGCGAATGCGAATGCGAATGTATAAGTTTTAATGAAAATTTTATTATTAAGCCCAAAGTAAAATAATGAATAAATAATACCAAAATGATAAAGTGAAAACTGTTAATGTACTTATCAGGTAAAGTTACTTTTTCTTGCATTTAAAACAAGAAATGAATGGATATTGATTTTATTGACCTACCATTCAAATAGTTTTTTTTCTGATATTCATATTCGCAAAACATTCGCAGAAATTTTGCGAATGCGAATGCGAATATCCAAAAATATGCGAATATCCGCAAATGAGAATGCGAATGCGAATATTCGTTACATCACTAGTAAGTAGTAATATGAAGCTTTGTAATCATCATAAACGAAACAATGTTTAGACCATAAAGAAAAACACGGTGTAATCCAAATTTGAATTATCATAATCTACATTTTATTAATCATAATCCAGATTCCAAATTATTATTTCAGCCTGTCACGTCACGTTAACCCATCCGGAGTCAATGACAGATAGGAAGGGATAGCGAATAAACTATGTTGCAAATTGCAATGCATTTTATCTCATTGCAAACACGCATGTTGCAATCAATCGGTGAGTGTAGGTATAAAGTATGATAACGGGAGGAGACTAATGAACTGCTCGCAAACAAACTATAATTCACTGATAAATTTAAAAGCTCATTGCAACTGGTTCCACGTTTTTATTAAAGCGTGACTAATATTTAGTTCTATGGGCAGTGTTTTATTGATACTAAAGTATGGCGCAGTACTTTTTGTATAATGAATGGGTACTTATAGTTTTTATTGTACGTTTAATCTATACAGATAAATAAAATTGAAGTGTCTATTTGTAATTCCAAAATATCAGGTTTTCACTAAATGCATATGAAAGTATACACGCTTCTAACACAAAAAAACCAAGTTTTAAAATTTTTCTCTGTCTGTCTGTCTGTTTGTTACGGGTCATCTCCGAAACGGCTGGACCGATCTTAACGGGACTTTCACTGGTAGGTAACTGATGTATCACGAAGAAACTTAGGCTACTTTTATTTATAAAAAATATTAGGGTTCCCCGACAATAAGGATGAAACTAAATCTACGCGGGTGAAACCGCGGGGCACCGCTAGTATAGATCATAAGTTCGTACATAAAGTGGATGAATATCGAAAATGTCATCTATACTAATATTATAAAGAGGAAAAAGTTGTTTGTTTGTATTGAAAAGGCTCCGACTCTACTAGACCGATCTTGAAAATTCTTTCAGCAATGGATAGCTACATTATCAACAAGTAACATAGGCTATATTTTATCCCCGTACTCCCACGGGATCGGGAACTACGCAAGTGAAACCGCGTGACGTCCGCTAGTTGCTTATAAGATAGGCGAAGCGTGAGTGCCACTTAATAGCGTGTACAATACACTTGCTTGCGCTTTCGCAGTAGTTTAAAAATGGTAAAATCGCTTAACGACCATGAGTCGACAAGCAAACAATCTTTCATCGCTTTTCCAATTTGGATTTTAATTATATCTTATTTTATTATCTTCTCCATAAAGTTCAGTTTAATGGAAGCATTCAGAACTCTCATTACCGCTGAATGTGTGTGCAGAGAAACACGCATATGGACGAAGCGAAAATACCTAATTATTCAAAAAAAAAATATCTGATATAGTCATACTCAGCTATACTCAACAACGTATACTGATAAAACCTGATATAAATATAAACATTTATACCTGTAACAATCTATACAGATAAATAAATTCGAAGTGTCTGTTTTTAACTGCAAAATAACAGTTTTTCACTCAATGCATATGAAAGTATACACGATACTGACACAGAAAAACCAAGTTTTAAAATTTTTCTCTGTCTGTCTGTTTGTTCCGGGTAATCTCCGAAACGGCTGGACGTTTTGACGGGACATTTACTGACGGATAGCAAATTTTACAAAGAGTAACTTAGGCTACTTAGATTTTAAAAAACATTAGGGATCCGCGGGTAACCATGAAATTTAAATCTACGCGGGTGAAACCGCGGGGCACAGCTAGTAATAAATAAATAGGTAATAATAATATTTATTTATCTGCCACAGTGAACACACAAGTGTTTTCAACACTCATGTTCTCGTTATTTCCAGAACACACTTTACTTGATCATCTAAATTCTAAGAAGGCTTTGTTTTTCTGAATATTAATTATTATTTGTGTTCCCATGCTTGATACGGTAATGTCCGTCCGTTGTTATCAACAATCAGCTCTCTACACGTATTGTAATGTATATTTGCATAAAACATTCCTGCGATCGGGAGATAAACGGAGTGCGTGACTGCACATGAGTATTTACTGAAACATTTTATTGCGATATTATTCAAATTACACTTCACATGTGTTTATGTATTTTTCGAGTAAATTATATGTTAACACTAGCTGTGCCCCGCGGTTTCACCCGCGTAGATTTAGTTTCATGCTTAATTTCGCGGAGCCCTAATATTTTAAATTAATAAAAGTAGACAGAGAAAAATTTTTAAAACTTGGTTTTTTAGTGTCAGTATCGTGTATACTTTCATATGCATTTAGTGAAAATCTGTTATTTAAGAATTACAAACAGACACTTCAATTTTATTTATCTGTATAGAATGTTTACAATATAGAATAGATGTATAGATATAGATTATTCAAATTAGACTTCACATGTGTTTATGTATTTTTTCGAGTAAATTATATGTTAACATGACATTCGGTGGAGCTGTCGGGATCCGGAGGCCTAGTATAGGTTTAAGCAGAGCGTATTAAGAACTTCTGATCTCTGACGTTTCATTTTAGTACCGTGAAATTAAACACCAAAGCGAAGTTCTTAAAAAGTGCTTAAACGATCATAGTTGGTCCCCATGGCACCAACTATGATCTTTTTAAGGCGCGTATTAGGAACTTCTAAAGTTTTTACATTTTGGTACCGTAAATTCAGACGACTACAGACTGTCGCGGGTCGGTTAAAAAGCAATTTATTAAAATATAAAATACACTTAATAAACATACATATAAGTCGATAAAAACAATAAGAAAAGCTTACCTTCAGCCATCGTTTCCTCGTCTCAGTCAAGAAGTCAGCGAGCACCATTTTCTTGCACTTTTATATTTTCCAAACTTGAAGTATCGTAATGTCGCGGGCGTTGGTCGACGCACGAGCGTCCCTCACTATCGCCAGAGAGGGAATGATTGTGAGGGCTCCACAGTACCGAGTGGGTGCCCACCCCCGCCCCCTCCCTGCCACCCTACAACCTTGAAACAAGGGACTTTTGATGCCTATAACCAAATTATTAAACTATGCATGCAAAGGATTTCGTGGGACCATTTGGAGAATTAGCATTTTTATATTATTGCTGTTGTCAATTAATCATTTGATAAACAGCTATTGTACACATTTTACGGTTTCTTAATCAAAGTGAACGAGACGTTTGATGTGTTTAAATAATAGACAGATATTTTCGAGAGTACTCGATACTTTAATTTGTGTAATTACTACAATTTGATTGATCTATAAGGAGAGTCTTCCTTGATTGTGATAAAGCCAATAAACACGAGACGTAATAAATTAATTACTTCGGTATATTATGTCAGTTTGGTTGAAATAATAACTTAGTTGATATTGTCAATGAAAAGTAATTTGATATTGTTGTTGCTATTAAAAATGATTTATCCAGTATGGGCCTCATGATACCACACTTATCAAAGGCTTAATAATTACCAACAAATCGGAAACTAGTTTAAGTCGCCCGGGGTAAATTCCATGGAATTGGTTCTACGTGAGTGAAACCGCGAGGCAGAGCAAGTTAAATAATATGAGATGACTTTGCTATCAAGAAAGTAAATGTAGAACAACTATTTACTATGTAGATGACTTGCCTAGAAAGTGGGTAAGGAAATAAATTAGAACGAGGACTGCGGACATAGGATAGAAATATGCTATGAAAGATCATGATTAATTATATATTCTGTGGACAATGAATGATTGATGGAAGTGAGACGAGATATTATGGTTAATGAAATGACCTAACAAGCTAACATCCATATTCTACTAATATAATAAATGCGAAAGTTTGTAAGTATGGATGTTTGCTACTCTTTCACTCAAAAACTGCTGAATAGATTTGTAGTGAAACTTTACAATAAATAGCTTTAAATAACTTATCCATGAGAATAACACAAAGGCTATAAATATATTGTGTAAATCTATACAGATAAATAAAATTGAAGTGTCTGTTTGAAACTGCAAAATAACAGCTTTTCACTAAATGCATATGAAAGTATACACGCTACTGACACTAAAAAACCAAGTTGAAAAATTTTTCTGTCTGTCTGTCTGTCTGTTTGTTCCGGGTAATCTCTGAAACGGCTGGACCGATTTTAACGGGACTTTCACTGGCAGGTAGCTGATATATAGGAGGAGTAACTTAGGCTACTTTTATTTATTAAAAATATTAGGGTTCCGCGACAATAAGGATGAAACTAAATCTACGCGGGTGAAAACGCAGGGCACAGCTAGTTATCCATAATATTACGATAAGTATTAATCTTGTGCAAACGAAGTGGACAGAAGCTCTAATGACATAATGCGAATTATACTAATATTATTTAAAAGAGTAATTACTGAGCTTCTTGCCAGGTTCTTCTCAGTACCTGGCGGTAGCATGTATAATATTGTATACTCTTGTGTGTCATTCTGACGATATGTAAGTACTTTATTAAGAAAAGTATCGTAAGAGTATCGTATCTGTTCCAAACACCGATTGACATGAATGCAAGTCTCAGCAAGATGTCAAGACACCACACTATTTTGACCCTAAACCAACAACAAGCTTTAAAACACCGTATAATATTTGCATTAGCCTAGGTTTTTTTAAGACTGTTTCGTGTTGGGATAAATTATATCGAAGTTTTTGGCTCATCGCCAACTACGTCGAATATATATCATTTTTATATGGACATTGTATTTGTGAATATATACGTAATTACATCTACTAGCGGCCTCATTTAAATCTGGCTCTAATGGAAATATGTCACCTCTGTTAGCTCTTGCATATTTTTGTTTTTACGGGTGTAGTGTTTGATTTTACGTTAGCTCTAGTGAATTTAAATTTGGGTACGAAAAGGAAAAATCAGCTGACATTAAAAACGCATACCTATTTGACAACAAATTATCAAATTATAAAGGACAGCAATAAAACATAGCCCATACATACAGATAGATAAAATTGAAGTGTTTGTAAATCTGTTCGTAATTCTAAATCAACAACTTTTCACTAAATGCATATAAAAATATATATGCGTACTCAAATATAAAAAAAAACAATTTAATATTTTTTTCTCGGTCTGCCTATTTGTCTGTCTGTTTGTTCCAGCTATTCTCCGAAACGGCTGGACTGATTTTAATGGGACTTTCACAGGCAGATAACTGTTACAATGAGCAACTTAAAATACATCTAATTAAAAAAACACTATGGTTCTGCGGGCTACCCATTAAATTGAGTATACGCGGGGCACAGCTATTAAATAAAACAAAGTGGTTTTCGTCCAAGGGTCTCGGAATCAAGCTATGCAATTGAGTCCAAATTAATACATAGTTCTTCGTAGATGAGTACATTTAAACTGAAATAAACTCGTTTTTACAGCAAAGAATAGATTTTCCAACGAAAAGAGGTGTTGTTGTTTACCTTGAGGTAGCCAGCGAGCCCTGTAATGACCTACTTAAATAGGTTGACATAGTCTAATGGTCCAATTAAAGGAGACGAGATGTAATCTTTCATGTCGAGGTCTCTGAAAAGGTCAAGTGTTGTGACCATCGGCACAAGGTAATACAATACGGAATACTTTTTTTTGGACGGGCAACATTGGCCAGACCTGTCAAGTTTTTACGTCTCCTTAAATTTTATTGTTATTTAAATTAAAATAAGTAGTAAAATTAATTCATAAGTTAGAAATAAACATTATTTAGTGCTTTAATATTATCGGAAAGTGTTTGTGGAGTAAACAATTCAAGATTTTCGTCGCAACAACAACTTTAAAAGTGCGACCCTTGTGAACTGTCAGACAAATGGACGTTATACAAACTTTCAAACACAAGTGTGACTCATTGCAATAAAATACAGGGAAGTATCGTGTTTATTTATCACATTTATATTAAAAGTGCTACTCATTACTACATAACACTGCTCATAACCTATGAGCAACGTCCAACACACACCTGGCCCAGTGACAGTCTCACTTTACTTGACTTTTTTTGTGGAAGTAAAGTTGAAGACGACTACTACCGCCTCATACAAATATATACTACCGTTTTTTACCAGTCTTCAAGCCATTTATTTGCTCAAAATAGTTGTTAACTTACACTTACACATTGTTTATTGTGGTTATTAATAACTACTGTACACAAACAACTTCACATCTCAGTTAAAACTTCTACATATCTCTCACATCTCTTGTTTGCATTCCAGTCACTCCGAAACAATGACTACCATGATGACCCGAAAAGCAACAGCTCGGGATTTGGAGGACAAACTTAGGAAGACATTGCACGAACTTCACTTGTCAAAAAACCTCAACAACAAACTGCTGCAAGAGAGGGATGAGAGCGAGGAAGAGGTAGCCAACATTGTTAGGAAAAATAGTCAATTAAAGAAGGAAATGGCTGAACTGCATTTACAATACACTGTAGTCGAAGAAGAGCGGAATCAGTTGCAGGACATTGTCTCATCATTCAATGAGTGCAGCGACACCCACGAGAGGGCCCTGACTCGCATCTCTGAGCTAGAGAATAGCTTGAGTCATGCCCACACACAGGTGACCAAACTGGAAGAAGAGAGGGACATAAACCAGACCACCACCACGCTCAGCCTCTACGATGAACTGGTTCGCACTGACTCCGGAGCCTTCCCAACCGAACAACTGGTTACAATTGACTTAACCAATGATATTTCCTCTCATGTACAGATGGGTAGCCATAATAAATTAAAAAAGTATGTTAAGCTAAATAGGTTTATTAAGAAAACTAGAAATTTAATAAAAAGGCAAAGAAAGTTCCTTAATAGTATTAAGTTAACAAAAGAATGTTTATCTTTAAGAAACACTTTAGATTCATATAAATGTAAATTAAATACTTTAAAGGTCACACATGATATAGACATTCAACGATTGCAGTCCGACTTGCAGAGTAAAGAGCAATATTTAATAGACTTAACTAATAAATATACAAGTGCTCAGAAACAGATTAGTGAACACATCCTGGCTACCACCGAGTTGGTAGACCTCTGTAACTATAATGTGGAGCGGTTTGACTCATTAACAAACAAACACTCTTGTGGCTGTGGGCTCCTATCATCACCATCCGATAGTGAGCCCCTGCCACTGCCCTGTAAGTTGGGGGTTGCTGAGTTAAATGACACCATTCAACAAATAAGTGTATGTCCACCTATACACAACACCTTAGTGTTTTCAGATAGCCTAGGTAAAAACATAGGTATATTACTCGATAGACACATTAGCGGTACAGTAGTTAATTATTGTATGCCAGGGGCCACATACACACAAATAATTAATAAAATCAAGTGTATGACAATAGATCCTCAATCTGTTGTGATTGTTTTGATAGGTGAGGGACTTAGGGTGCACAAAAGTGAATTAATAAGCGGCTTAGAATATCTGTCACAATTAAATGTACACAACATTATGTTAACTGCTTTCCCCTATAGTAAGAGCTACACTGACAGGCAAAATGATTATATAGGTAGGTTAAATAATGTAATTTATAGGACAGGTTGTCATAGCGACAATATTATTTTTTTTGACACTAATAAATTTATTAGTGGATTTATTATAACTGGGGACTTGTTTTACATCCCCAAAAAATGCATGAATATGATCGCTACATTGGTAGCATATAATATTAACGGTGTTATAGCAACTATAACAAAACATAGGTTAAGTAATCAAACGGTGTTACATTGTTCTAGTAACACAGAAATTAGTTCTTGTTCTAGTTCTTTAAACTAGTAACTGAGACAACGGCCGAGTCCCTCGTCAAACGGCTCTGTCGCCTTAACGTAGTGCACCAAAATATACAAGGCTTGGCTGGCAAACAATTAGAAATTGATTTATTTTTGGAAAGCCATAACGTTCATGTGCTTTGTTTAACCGAACACTGGCTTAAAAATCATGAGCTATTGCTCAATAATAGTAATTATAGACTTTGTAGTGCATTCGTCAGAAAATCAGCAATTCATGGAGGCTCGTTAATCTTAGTATCTAATAATGTTAAATGTAAAGAGCGTAGTGATATAGTAAACCTGTCAATCGAGCGCACTGCCGAACTATCGTGTATAGAACTAGAAGGAAATGTAATAATATGCGTATATCGTCCCCCATCTGGCAATTTCTGTTCATTTGAATCAATCCTTGAAGATGCCCTTAGACGTGTTGCGGGCCTTAATAAAGGCATTGTAGTGTGTGGCGATTTTAATGTTAACTTGTTAGAAAATAATTCTCTTTCGGTGCGTTTAATTAGTTTGTTTAACTCTTTTAATTTAAAGCATTTATTTCTGGAGCCCACTAGAATAACTGCCACTTCTGCGACATGTCTAGATAATGTGTTCTGCGATTGTGAGGCCCTGGAAAAATCTATTATCAGTGATCTAACGTCAGACCATTGTGGTCAAAAAATCACAATATTAAATAAAACTAATAATGTAGTAAGTAAAACCACTTACAGACCTATTACTAAGAAACTTGTAGCAAATTTCAGGTCTAACTTAGCAAGCAAGATACCTTATCTGCAAGGGCCACAAGAAGATCCTGATGCTCTTTACAATAGCTTGTTTAACGTTATACAAACGGAATTCAATAGTACATTTAAACTAAAAACAGTTCAGAAACATAGTAAAGCTAAATTCAATGAGTGGGCAACTGTAGGTATCCATAAAAGTAGAAGGAAGTTGTATGAACTTTATGGTATGAAACGAAATGATCATAGTCCTGAATTCTTAGCATTCGTAACTAGATACTCTAAATGTTTTAAGAAAGTTTGTATAAAAGCTAAAGCCTTGCATCTTGCCCAGAAAATCAAGAATTCTGATAATAAGATAAAAACTACCTGGAACGTTATTAATGCCGAGACGGGAAAGGCAAAAAGTCGCGATTGTCGTTTAACTTTAAATATAGATAACAAAGTAATCCAAGACGATGGTGAAATAGCTGAAACTTTCAACAAGTTCTTTGCAAATGTTCCTATAGTAACTACTAGTTCCCTAAATTCATCTCCCACAGACGCCGAATTATTACTGAAATTAAATGTTTCTAAGTGCGGCACTAGCTTTAGTTTTTGTTCTATCACGCCTTTTGAAATAATTAAGACATTTAAAAGTTTGAATTCCAAAAAGACTGGTGATTTATGGGATATATCAGTGAAAGTACTTCACGATATTATTGACATAATTGCCCCTTACTTAGCTGACATTTTTAACAGTTGTATTAAGAGCGGTGTATTCCCGGATCTCATGAAATATAGTAAAGTTATTCCATTATTTAAAGGTGGTGATATTAGTGACCCTACTAACTTCAGACCGATCTCTATCTTGCCAGCCCTCAGCAAAATTTTCGAAAAAATTATGCTGAATCAAATAGTCGCTTACTTTAATCTTAATAATATTCTACATGGTGAGCAATATGGCTTCACCAAAGGTCGTTCAACCACTGATGCTGGTGTTGCACTTCTTAGACATATTTATAGAGCGTGGGAAAACGCTCACGACATGATAGGTGTATTCTGCGACCTATCCAAGGCATTCGATTGTGTACAACACGAAACCTTATTAGTTAAATTAAACTATTACGGTGTCAAAGGTAGGGCACTCGACCTAATCAAATCATATCTTTGTCAACGGATTCAAAAAGTCGAAGTAAATGGGGTCAGATCTTCCGGTTCTCCAGTACTAATGGGCGTCCCACAGGGTTCAATCCTAGGACCATTTCTATTCTTAGTATATATTAATGATTTACCAAATTTAGTAAAGAATACGTGTGATATTGTACTGTTCGCTGATGACACATCTCTTTTGTTTGAAGTCGACAGAGCCAAAACGAATTATGAAGATGTAAACAGTGCACTTGATCAGGTATTGAAATGGTTTAATGTAAATAACTTAGTTTTAAATGCCAAAAAAACTAAATGTATTAAATTCACTTTACCAAACGTCAAACCTGTTGATACAAAGGTCATGGTAAATGGTGAAACTTTGGAAATAGTAGATTCTGTAGTATTTCTAGGTGTAACCCTTGATAATAAACTTCAGTGGGGCCCACATATATCCAAGTTATCAGGAAAACTCAGCTCCGCAGCTTATGCAATTAGAAAAATTAGACAGTTCACCGACATAGAAACAGCTCGACTTGTATATTTTTCTTATTTTCATAGCGTTATGTCCTATGCTATTTTAATTTGGGGCAAAGCTGCTGATATAGACTCTATATTTACACTACAGAAAAGGGCTATACGATCTATATATATTTTGGGACCGCGAGAATCGTTAAGGGAAAAATTTAAATCAATTGGAATTTTGACAGTGGCCTCACAGTATATTTTAGCTAACTTATTATTTGTGCATCAAAACATTGGATCGTTTCAAAGGAAATGTGATGTGCATAATGTAAACACAAGACACAAACATAAAATTGTAGTGCCTGCGCATCGCCTACAAAAAGTGCATGGCTCATTTTTAGGACAGAGCACACGCTTCTATAATAAATTACCAACAAAAATTGTAAACTTGCCCTTCAACAAATTTAAAGAAACAATTAAATCAGTTTTGCTTGAAAAAGGATATTATACTGTAAGTGATTATATTTGTGATAAGGGAGCCTGGGATGTACCTGATAATGTTTGTAAATAATCCCATTGGCACTGTACTTTTGCTACAATTAATTAATCTTAATTTTGCTTTGACTGGCTGGAATTTGCCATGCTCACATATATTTGTACTATATTTTTAGTTTTTATTTTTGACAATTGAGCATTAGAACTGTGTCCATGGGCTTATAGTTGCTTGAACAATTTATTTTGTATTTTTAAAACTGTATAATATTCTTTAAAAGAGTAATTACTGAGTTTCTTGCCAGGTTCTTCTCAGTAAAATCAACCTTCCGAACCTGGCGGTAGCATGTATAATCCTGTGTAATTGTGTCATTCTGACGATTTGAAAGTACTTTGTATGAAGTCTAATCGAATAAAGATATATTTGATTTTGATTTTGATTTTCGGGTCTGTGATATACCTGGGCAATTAATTGGTGTACATTACCTTAGAAAAAAACAAGTGGCCGTAATTATTTAGCGAAAAAAAATCAGAATTTAATGTAATATGAACTACATACACATGCTCACTCCTGTATTCCCCGAAGGAGTAGGCAGAGGTGTTGTAATAACAACACACACTTTTCACACAAGATGATTAAGTGCCAACGTGACAGATGGAGAGTGTATCGCTGTCTCAGGCACTATACATACGTCTTTGAATTACTTCTAAGTTAATGCAGGTTTCCTCACGATGCTTTCATTCACCGTAGAGCACGTGGGGCACATAAGGTTTAGAAAAAAACCATTGGTACAAGTCCCGCTGGGATTCGAACTTGCGTAGCAGGTGACTACTCAAACTTCACGGCCACCACGGCTATTGTACATTTATTAATCTTAAATATTTCTTGGCGATTCATAAAACTCTGTTAACTGCATAATTTAAAGTTATAAATAATTAAAGAAATAATGTCATTGTAATTCGTATTCTTCACGTCATGATATAAGCGGACTCGTTCCGTGTTCCGTGTGTGCACAGACAACCATCTCGTTAATTAACAGATCGCATTCCGTCAAGGCTAAGATTACTTTATATGGTTCACAGATTTCAGATAAGCCTAGTGCCTTATCATTTTAATATACAACTGCGAATGCTTGTTTTTGCGACTGTTGTTGTGCCCAGCAAATGTTGTGTTGTCATATATTTTTTTGCACTGGATCACTCTTATTATATAGGGGGACAAAAATATGTTAGCCGATTCTCAGACCTACCCGACATGCACACAGAATTTCATACAAATTGGTAGTCGCTTCGGATGACTCGTAACAAACACCGCGACACGAGAGTTTTATATATTAGATAAAGTCATCATCTTCATCATCCTCCTGCCCTTATCCCATGTTATTCATGGTCGGCGCAATGTGTTCTTCTCTTCCATTTCTCTCTATCAGCCGTCATATCTGTATTCACTCCCATTCTAGTCATATCATCTTTCACACAATTAGATAAAGTACCATGGTTTATCTATTTATCGTTTCAATGTCGGACAACACCGCAGGCGACGATGTGCTAAGTTTTTTTTTATTTAAGGCTAGATTGAATACCTATTACGACGCTTTCATTAAAAACATCGTAGAAGGAAAGCGAAGAAGAGGGAGACCAAGGATTAGTTACATACAGCAGCTGAATTAACAAGTCAGCGTCATGTCGTACAAGGAAGTCAAAGTGTTAGCGGACAATAGAGAAGGCTGGCGATTGCTTCACCGACAAGAGCCTAGCTCTTAAATAAATGCTGATGACGATGCAGGTAATTAATGGGGACTGAACTAGCACTTCAACGCTGTGAGGAAATTACAAAAACCCGCTCAGTTGAACGCGTAGGTAGATTTAGATGAAAATTGAAATGGGTAACACAGTGGCTGACAGCTAGTTATAATAATAGTCAAGCTACGTCAGGCATAAGTTCCACTTTGCCAATAATGAAGTCTAATTAATGAATCAGTAGTTAGTCACGTGGTCGAGTCATGTCGTCACTAGTGAGCTGCGCACGTCATTCGTAGACCAGTGATGTAGCACTATGCTACGCGTAGCGTGCTACGAAAATCGCATCACATCATTATTACACTGTTTTCGGACTAAGAGGATTAATTATTGATATAGTGTATTATAGTGTAGTCATTAAGGCGATGTATTTGAGTGATTAATGTCAGGGTGAAAGAACTTCCCTTAGCGCGCGGTTCACTATATTCATTATACCTGGTATATCTATGCTAATATATATAATATATATAAAGACGTATGTATAGTGCCTGACACGGCTGTGGACTCACCCTCTGTCAAAGCCAAAGTCAAAGTCAAAAATATCTTTATTCGATTAGACTTTATACAAAGCACTTTCAAATCGTCAGAATGACACAATTTACAGGATTATACATGCTACCGCCAGGTTCGGAAGGTTGCTTTTACTGAGAAGAACCTGGCAAGAAACTCAGTAATTACTCTTTTCAAAAATATTATACAATTTAAAAAAAAACAAAGTAAATCATTTGAGAAATGTAAGCCCATGGACACAGTTGCAATGTACAAATGTCGATAAAAATTAACATAAAGAAAAGTCTAGTTGTTCTATTTATATCTAAATGCGTAGCTTGAGATGACCAGCCCCCACAAGCAGCACCTGTTCACAAGTATGACGAGAATGCCAGCCATGTCACGTTGACACTTAATAATATTCGGTGAAATGTGGGTGTTGTTATTACAACTCCTCTGATTACCCGGGAATACAAGCGTGAGCATATTATGTATGTATGTATTAGAAGAAATATCAAAGATGAGATAGTTAAAAGGTTCACCCACGTCTTAAATGTCCTCAATAAAATGTCAGTGCGAGGCGAACGTGTACTTTCTAGTATTACCGACCATTACCGACGTCAAAGCTAAGTGAACCTTCTAACATTTCTCGTTACTTTTAGTGTATGTTCTTAAACTTGTTTATAGTAGAAGCTTAAACTAACATTCAGTAGTAATAGAACTTAATCAGGGGGTCTACTTTCTTTTTAAACTTTGCAAACGAAAGAAAATCAAGCGTAGTTTCAGTATCGCTTTGTTTTCATCAAACTGAACTTTTCGCATGTATGATTCATTTGATTAAAACTGCTTTTGAATAAATGTACGTTAATTATCTTTTTACCAGTCCACGTTCACCACATTCATTCTAAAAATAACAGACATAATTTTAGAACGTATAAGAACTGTGATAGGAACTTTGCGAACTTTCGGACGAAACTTATTTTTCCGTAGAAAGCGAGTTCCCCGTAATAATTTTATTCCTCATAATTTTTACACTACTTTCACTAAGGTTCCTCTGCGTCGAACTCGACGTCGAGCGTTGGTTTCAATCATAGGCAATTGATACATAATGCATAGTGGATAAGGTTAAATTACAAATCTTTAAAACCGACACTTGACCACAAGTGCGACGCTGAGAAACCTTACAGAATAACGCGTCTGGAAGTCAAGTCAAGTCAAAAACTCAAAAATATCTTTATTCAATTAGACTTTTTACAAAGCACTTTCAAATCGTCAGAATGACACATTTTACAGGATTATACTCGTACATGCTACAGCCTGAAACCTTCGGTTCTGTGCGTATGTATGCGTGCAAGACCGCAGCTAACGCCACGACATAACACAATTATTTATCAAATGTAAACAAACTATTTGCTTGCACAGATAACATAGCGCGCACCCTCGCGCCCTCACGTACCAAATATTATCTATATAGACAAGCACCAGTTGTATTTATAATCTTATTATATGTGACTGTTCGGTATTGAATACTTATCTGCGATTCTTGATATGGAAACTAATAACTTTTTATCTAAAGGTTGCAATCTAATTTAATAATAACACTTATAATTTCTTATTCTCGGAGTTTTTAATACAATAATAATGATTTGAATAATAATCCCGACATTTAAAACTTTATTTCATCACTACATAGTATAAAACAAAGTCGCTTTCTCTGTCCCTATGTATGCTTATTTTTTTTTAAACTACGCAACGGATTTTGATGCGGTTTTTTTTAATAGATAGAGTGATTGAAGAGGAAGGTTTATATGTATAATAATAACATCCATTAAATAGTGGAGAAATACTGTTATTTTTGAGGCCTTAAAATCTGTCCCGAAGCGAAGTGAGGGCGGGTCGCTAGTGTTAAATAAAGTAAAGTAAAGTAAATATTTATTGTCACAAAGATAATGCATATACAATGTTTAGTTTATATATAAGTAAGAATGAATACAATTAATTATTTATGAAAAATTAAGTGTATCCTTCCTTACTCAAAACACAAAATAGTATGTGCATATAACTATTATTTAATCTCCGGCTAAGTCCATCGGGACAAGATTTCTCACATGACTGACAAATAAGTGGGCGAAATAAAATATGAATGTTTACCTAAAACAATGTCTCGGCCACCCCTATTTAAACGTGAGAAGAAGCGCGCGCGCCGCTCTCACGGGGGTGGCACGTGGCGGGGAAAAATTATCGCGATATCACATATCCATCCCTAATAATATTAAAAATGTGAATGTAAGTGTGTTTGTTACGCTTTCACGTGGAAACTACTGAACCGATCATCATGACATTTTGTACACAATAATATTCTTAGAGAAAATTAACATAGATTTTATTGTAAAAAAATTTTTTTTTAATGCGAATGAAGCCGCGGGGAATTGTTTCATATAAAACAGACCATAGATAATTATGTCAGGGGAAAAGTAGTCTTATCAAAATGGTGTAGGGTTTGTGACCGGCGATAAGTTGAACAAATTTAATTATAACTAGCTGTGCCCCGCAGTTTCACCCGCGTAGATTTAGTTTCATCCTTATTGTCGCGGAACCCTAATATGTTTAATAAATAAAAGTAGCCTAAGTTATTCTACCAGTGAAAGTCCCGTTAAAATCGGTTCAGCCGTTTCAGAGATTACCCGGAACAAACAGACAGACAGACAGACAGAGAAAAATTTTAAAACTTGGTTTTTTAATGTCAGTATCGTGTATACTTTCATATGCATTTAGTGAAAAGCTGTTATTTTGGAATTACAAACAGACACTTAAATTTTATTTATCCGGGTAATCTCCGAAACGGCTGGACGGATTTTAACGGGACTTTCACTGGCAGGTAGCTGATATATCAAGGAGTAACTTAGGCTTACTTTTATTTATTAAAACTATCAGGGTTCCGCGACAATAAGGATGAAACTAAATCTACGCGGGTGAAACCGCGGGGCACAGCTAGTAAATTTATAATTTGGTTTTATTAGCGGTTATGCTTTATTTAGTTGTTTGAAATTCAGAATCATTAGATTTTGGAATGAACCGTGACAACTCGCACTTGAAAAACATTTTAGGAATAAATTTAATAAAACGTGAATTAAAGTCAACTAAATACTTACCTACTTTCTGTAAATTACTGGTTACTTTATTTCGCAATAGGTTCATTTCATACATTCGAAAATAATCTGAATTCGGAAAACTAAGAATTGTCAAAGCTCACCCAATAATAAGGTAGAATTTGTGAGATGGCAATTAGGTACTTACCGAAATAACAAACAAACTCGCGTAGGAAGTCTTCCTTAGTTCCGCTGTTCGGTACACTGACTCTATTAACAAAATATTAATATTATTATTTCCACTACACAGCCCCTTATTATAACACTACCAACGATAATTAACAAGAGCCCATATAAGACAAGTATTTTTGGAAGGTATTTGGAATATTATTTGCAAGCAAAAGATGACAATGTGAAGAATCCGAAGAGAATAATTTATATTGCTTTGAAAACAAATATCTTAATTCGATATGACTTTTAACTAAGTAATTTTAAACCTTAAAAATTAAACTATTATATTACATGATTAATCGAAAATAATTGCTTTTACTAAGAAGAAAACTTAGCAATTACTCTTATCAAAAATACTTCGTGCTCTACCCTACTTTTTAAGAGTTTTAATTTACAACAAAATACATACACACAATAGTCACTCACACAGACGCATAAGTAATGCAAAATCCTTTGCACAGTCAATCTTCATTTAAGTTAACGAACACAAGAGAACACTAGAATAGATTAAGTTTTTTAACAATATGAAAAAAGCTATTAAATATTTGTGCTCATTAGGGCACGCGCTGGAGAACGAGGCGCGTGGCCGGCGGGCGCGCGGCGCGTGTTCGACACGAGACACTCACTTGTTTTCACCATAGTGTAGGTAGTAGTGCAGCATTGTATTTTTAAATTGTGTTCCACTTTCAAATCAAGGCATAGATAAAATCCATAGAGATATTATATTATTTTGTTAAGTATTAAAAGAAAACAAATTTCGTGACAAATAATCGGGGGGCCTACTTGCGTTCTCCGAAAAACTAAGCTTCGGCCGAAGCGTTCTTATTCGTTCTAAAATTACGTCATAACGTGATCTGCTAGAAAATTCTTTGATATTTATATTTCTATACTTAAATTATTAAACGAACGAAAATTTGAATTTGATAAAAACTCAGCGATACAAAAACTACGTTTGATTTTCAATTTCTTTTTCTAAGAAGGTTCAGGGTTTTCTTTTTCCTTTATTACCTACTACTCGATTCCAGTCTACTAAGCTGGAGGGTTCTGGGATTGTCCGTCATATTTATTATATATGAACATTAACCTAAATCCATCAGTCAATCTGTATTACCCAGTGAACCGATCGGAATGGATATACCTACCTATTAAGGGCGCTAGCCCCTCGTACCTTACCTATAATATATACATCTACTATATACATTGATCTCTCTGCGATAATTTTCTATAAGATTGGGAATTTGAGATATAATTTTTGGGAAGCTATGTCTGAAATCCTTCGTTAAAGTTGGAACTACCCGAAATTTCACAGTACTTAACATAGATTAATCAAAAAAAGTGCAAGGTCCCACCGAGATTTGAACTCGGATCGCTGGATTCAGAGTCCAGAGTGCTAACCATTACACCATGGAACCGCTTGAAAGCTTGATGAAATTTCAGTATTAATAGTTTCAAGCCATTTCATTCAGGTAAATATAAATAGATATTTTACTCGCCAGTCTAAGGCATTCACTAACTAGAAAACGAGTTACGCATGTTAGACAGTACATTAAGATAGCTCTGTTAATTTAAATTAGCGGGATAATGATATTGTATTTATAGGTACCTACTTAAGTACTTAGTTTAGAATCCATAAATATGAATTTCCGCCAAGTAGCTCACTATTTATAAGAATAATGCTATTTTCACTTCACTTCACTTATAATTTCTACGTAGTTCTAAAATTTTGCCGATATGCAATTTAAATTTCCTCTTTGAGTGCTGCCATTTTTTTAAATAGTTGCAACAGGCCAACACGTCTACTAAATTTAATGCTGAATTATTATTTTTTTGTTTGAAATTCGAATGCGGAATGACATCAATGTCATCACTATTATCAATGAAAAATTTTTTTTTAATTTAGTCTTTGGCATTCGATTATTAAATTATCGCTCCTAGAATCGATTGGGCTGCAATCGGTAACAATCGATCATACAATTTGACGGGCAATCGACGAGAGGGAAGTGAACATGTGCCAATTAAGTACAGACAGATTGAATTTAAATTTATTTATTTGTCATCCAGAATCCAAGAGTAAATTCATATGTGTTGTATTAATTATTTTCTAAAGTGTAGTTATGCCATAAAATTAATAAGTACTGAGAGATGCATAATTATTGTTGTTTCATAGGCAAATATTATTGGTATTACATTTTCCCAAGTAATAATAAACAAGTTGTCAGTTATTGCCGTCCGAGTCAGTGACGGCCCATTGAGCTCGCGTGAGTTATGTCCGCAAACATTTCACTACAATAACAATAAGTTATTATTATACATATTGCCACATCGGTCACAATGGCCGTAAGCCCCTGGTTTGAACTGTATACTAAGACAAGTTAATATAAAAATACAGTCTTACTCACCTGCCTAGTAATGAAACAATTTATGAAAATGTATCTACAGATTTCCAGTCAAAAACCAATCTATACTTGTAAAATGTAACATACAATGTGCTCTCATAGTTGTGTGGAAATGGAGGAAAATATCGTGAGGAAACCTGCATACTGCATATGTCTGAGAAGTAAGTCAAAGACATAGAGTAAGTAAGTCAAGTCAAGTCAAAGTCAAAAACATCTTTATTCGATTAGACTTTTTACAAAGTACTTTCAAATCGTCAGAACGACATGGATTATACATACTACTGCCAGGTTCGGAAGGTTGCTTTTACTGAGAGGAACCTGGCAAGAAACTCAGTAATGACTCTTTTAAAAATATTTAAAAAAATTTAAAAACAAAGTAAATCACTTGAGAAATGTAAGCCCTTGGACACAGTTCCAATGCACAAATGTCAATAAAAATTAACATAAAGAAAAGTTAACTTAATCATATTCGGTGAAATGTGGGTGTAGTTGTTACAACACCTCTGATTACCCCTTCGGGATCTGGAATGGCATGAGTATATTTATAATTGTTATTAAGTAATTTTTTCGTAGAACAAGATTAATTATTTTCAGAGATTCACTGCAAACTTATACTTTACCAACAAAATGACAATTATTTTCTAAATGAAACCTTATGAAATTAAGAGCCCCTGGCCACAATAATGTAATAAAGTAGATTGCATCACGTCCCCCGTGGTGACCATACCGCTTTATTGCTTAACAATTAGTTACCGGACCGGCTCTTTGTTATCAAAACCCTACCCAGCCCTTATTACAACTGCATAAGGTCGATAAGCTCAGACCACCGCGCCGTAAGTCAATAATAAACATTGACCACTACTGACCGCCAATTAAACAAGTGCGCAAAGTAAACAATAATTGAAAGCTTAGTTTATGGTGATATTATTTGAGTAGGGAAATAACTACGTAAGAGATACTACAGTTAAGTGTTTCATTTTAAATACAGATGACAGTAACCGCATCGCGTGCCTCTAGGAACAATTAAATAGAAAGTATAACGTGGCCGATTATTTCCGAACGGAATATTTCATCTGTGCCCGGTCGGAGACGGAAAGAACTATCCCTCCCCGCTCCCGCGCCCCGCGCAGTCGCGGATGAACCAATAAGAACGTCGGTATCGCGTGACGCGCAAGAACGGCAACCGCGCCGTAAGATCAGACTGCCTGTGCGCTTCATGTAACGACTCTCTGTAATTGTATTATTTTATTGTGTGTGCTTTCCCTTTTGTATCTTTATTCCATTATACCTTCTGATTCTTACCACGTCACGTAGTTTTTTTATTACGAAAAGCCACCACAGCCACCCATCACGAACTCATACGACCCAACACGAGAAAGAGAACCTCATGCTCACTACAAAAGTAAGTAAGTACTCGATCGTGATAAAAAGGGCAATCCCGAGCTTAGGATTAATAACACGAAACCTGCCTTCTTTTTTAGTTTAGCACTAGACCCGCGTAGAATTAATTTCATGGATGGCCTGAGGAAACGTAATTTTTTTTTAAATAGACATCGCCTATTTAATATTTCTCCTTGCAACATTAACTATCTGGGGCCTTACTATGAGCTCTTATTGGCATGATAGTTTTACTCTTACTAAGAGACAGATGTATTTGACGCGTATACATCCGTCCCAGTCACACACCTGCAATATCATTGAAATAAGAGCTCATGGTTAGGCCCCTGCCAGTGAAAGTCCCGTAAAAATTGATCAAGCGGAACAACAGTCAGAGAGACGGACAGACAGACAGATTTTTAAATTTAAATATGTATGTATAATTTAGGACCACAATGTACATAAAGCAAAATAAACATTATTGAAAGTAGGTGTGTATACGATACTTACTTATATCGGTAATTAAATCGAATTTAGATAGTATTTATAACTCAGAACTTTCGCTCCCAGTATGATTCTATACCGTCCCCTGAAGAATAGGTAATCCAAAATACATAATCATAAAGCTGTGATCATAAATATAACAGTTGTAACTAAATTATAAATCAACTTGGCGCATAGAATATATGGAATGAGGAATCAATGAAATTTATAACTGGCAACAACTCGTAAATTTATAATCGAATTAATTCGCACAACATTTTGAAAATCGAATTACACGGCTACTCGATGAATGGCAGTTAATGATTACGCGTGCCTCCACCATTATAACTACCCCATCTCTTTGGATTTACATTCGAAATTCGAGATTTTAAAATGTTCCACACTCAAATTAAGTTAACGGTTTATTTGCTTTACTTCATCAAGCCTCAATTTTTTTAATCAGACAGAAATAAAATCTACCTATGTATAGTGTTTTATATTTATATTCATAAAATTAACACGGGTTTAAAAACACAATTCTACATTTAAAATATGACTTAGATTAAGTTCACCCCATGCAAATGCCGTGTCACATTTGTATGATTGTTGATGACCGTGAAATGTGGTCGAAATAGTTTTTAATTGCACTACATTCGAAGAAAATAATTATTTTAATTTTGAAGTGCAACGAATGTACGCAGACGACCACATCGAATCATTATTTATGCTAGGGAGAGAACATTTTATTATCTTCAGATTTTAGTTCGTTTGAGTTAACTCAGTGTAAGTTGTGACCTAACTAATAATAATATAATCCGAAAAAAAATATTATTTACTCGTGTTTTTTAAATAAAAATTGCCTGAATTACTCCATGTAATATTAGCTATCTGCTAGTGTAAGGCCCGTTAAAATCGGCTCAGCTGTTTCGGAGATTAGCCCAAACAAAATTTAGATTAGGCGGAAAAAAAATGGTTTTTTGATACGAGTACTTACATGCTTTTCATTTTTAATTACAAACAGACACTTCAATTTTATTTATTTGAATGTTTAGATTTTGATTGATTGATTAATATACTTAGACCGTGGACCTATAAACTAGGTAACTCCACTCCACGTTATCACAAAACATAGTTTAAACCAAAACTAGACCAAATTTGGACTAAAACTATTTCAATCCATTTTGTAACTCGTATCAAAAAATCTTTTAGACTAAGGAGTTTCTTAGGCGATGTTTTTTAATAAGGGATAGCCACATGAGGGTAACCACAATTTACAATATTGTAACCGCTAGCTCCATCTCTTGCTAAAATTTACGAGACAGGAAACTTTCAGAACGACAAATTATGCAACAATATACAGATTTCAATCGGAGATTAGAAGAAATTTATTACACTTTTTAATGAAATTGTAGAATATTTTCACAGTATGAATAATACATAAGCAAAATTTGCTTAATGCAGATACTTAGTATCTGTGATATTGAGTGCGTTCATATTCTATGGTACATGACTGGATCATCATTGGACTGGATTTCCAGATTGTCATACTGACAAGACTTGACATTTGAGTAGTATTTCTGATTGGTTAGCGTTTTCTTAAGTTCCTTCCTCATTGGCTATAGCGAAGCCGATAAATTTGACATTTTGATTAGTCAATAAATGAATGACACTTGACACTGATGGTCTATTGCGGTATCTCATTGCTAAACAAAACATAGTATATTACCGTGCGGTGCGCGTCGTTCGTTGCCGTTAGCGCGGTGTTTGTTCGTTGGTCATCGCAAATAAAGGCTGGCCGATGCATGATAGAGTATTTTAAGGATTACTTTCGGCTTGCCCAAAATATACACGAAAATCAATCAATCAAAGAGCCAATACAGTTTCAAAGTGCGTCTCGATGTCGACACAGTCTAAAAAGCTGCCAATGATGGATATTAAAATGTTTGTAAAAGTTGTAGCTGTCGTATTTTCTGTAAGTAAACAAGTTTTATTAATAAAACACACTGTAAGATGCTGTTCTAATGCATCAAAATCACCAACATTCAACATGGATCTGTGAAGCTCGTAATACTTTTATCTTTATTTATTTGTTTATGTTTATGCATATGATTCGGTTACAACGGCTAGATGACAGCTACACTAAGGTTAAATTGAACAATCTATCAATTTGAAGCATCTCCTTTATTATTCAATCATCTATCTAATTCTGCCATCCGTTTGCAAGCAATCAGAGTAGCTAAGATCAGGATATTGAGCGACAATGCGATTATTTCGCCGCTAAAATTGTTATGGCGCTGTACTCTGATGTAATTGGAAATCAAAGCCTTACTCTACATAATCTGATGTTTTCATAAACCCACATTGATAAGAATTCTACATTTATAGTGGATCTAATCATTATGTTCGAAATATTGATTCCAGTATTTTATACTTATAATTTACAACAAGTATATTTTACTCCAATAAAGAAGACGCGAAACTAATTAACAATTAAATATTCACATAAATAATAATATTACAAAAAATTAATTAAGTACTGTATAATTTGAATAAATTTTTGTTTCAGATCTCATCAGCTACAGCATTTGTGTTTGCTCTGATCCGCTTCTTAAACCCTGAGCTATTTTATTTGGAACTGCCATTGGTTCGCAGCAATTTGAGTAAGCATGAGAAATTAAATATCTTAATAATAACTCTCTGTGCCTCAGCCTCACCCCTTCTTACATTCATCAGTCATATCTCTGTATCTCATATCTCTTTTCCCATTAATTGTTTGACTCAACTCAATTTGTTTGATCACCTGGTTTTTATACAAAGCGACTGATCCATCTGATCGTCGCAACTTCTTTATTTTATTAAATCAATTATCAGAAACTCTTAGGTGTCCGACTAACAAGTTATGATTGCCAAAGATGTTAAATTGGCATGGCTATGGCATAACATGCTCTACAAGGCACAGAGGGATCTCAGGCATTCACCCTTTTTCTTCCCTTCACTAATGATGTAAAATCCTTTCCAGTTATTCACTACATTGTATCAAGTCTCATGGTGGTGGCTAGTGCAATAGGGTTCCTTAACTCATGTGTAGTGATGAACCGTGGAGCGACTCAGAACGGCCACGGTATCACCACTTGGCTGCTACTGGACTCACTGTTTGAGACCAGTCGGGTGATCTATGTGTTCATCTGCGAGATTGTCTTGAAAGGCAAAGGACCACTGCAGATATATGAATTGCTAATAAGTGTTGCGCAGTATTGTGAGTGTATATTTTTTCTTCTTTTACTTCTCTCTGGAAAACATTGTGTCTATGAAGCTCTTGCCACTCTTGCTACCTTTGCAGTTCTTAATATCTTGATGCAACACTACACTTACTTTATCTACGAGTTGTCCATGAAGCTCTTTCTAACTTAGCCTCTTCTTTTCTACTGTATATATTTTTCTTGTCTTTCCAATATTGAGAATGAATTGCCAACAATGCTTCCTCCATGCGAGTTTGTAGTAAAAAAATCATACATACGCTCACGCCTGTATTTCCCGAACGGGTAGGCAGAGGTGCAATAAAAAGACCTTTGTTTTCACCAAGACGTTTAATGTAACTTCGAATTACTTCTCAGACATATGCAGGTTTCTTCACGATATTTTCCTTCACTGTAAAACATGTGGTGTAGAAAAACTCATTAGGTTGGCTGGGATTCGAATTTGCGTAGCAGGCTCAAGCCCCACGGCCACCACGGCTTATCAATGGGGCTAATATGCTTAGCAAAATTTTTTTGTTTGTTTATATCCCAAAAATATTGCTTACTAGCTGTGCCCGCGATTTCACCCGCGTAGATTTAGTTTTATGCTATGTCACTTCTTGAAATATCAGCTATCTGTTAGTAAAAGTCCAGTTAAAATCCATCCAGCCGTTCACGCGTGATGTCGTGACCAAGGGAAATATAATATATTCATTATTATGTTGTTTCACAGTGCTGGACAGCTTCCTGTATTGCCAGATAATACTCAAACACTAGTACACAGCTACACTCAGGTTACAGTGTAACAAACATCTACAGGGTGTTCAAGAGGCTGGAACACATCTCATTATGATTCTCAGAGAATTCATTGTTGTTTACTCAAATTGTTTAAAAAGGTGACAATCTCATCTTGGTTATGTATTAAATATTCCATGTAGCTGTGATTATGTGTTAGGTTGTTTGTTTATTATGTATTTAACTATATGTGATCTATCTGGTGTGCTGGAGGTGCTCTTCACGTCATTTTATTTTACCTTTTTAGACGTGTATAGACGTTTTTTTCTTGACGTCTAAACATCTTGGATGTTCAATTATTTGCAGAACTTGTCTTATTGCTAAAAAACAATCCCTCTATGTATACAAATAAAAATATACTCACGAGTAATATGTAAGGTAATTCTAAATTGTTTGTCAGTATATATTTTCATCACAATATTGTAGGTAGTTAGATATTAGTCACCACAAATATTAGTTATGGCAACATTTTAGTGCCAATGTGTCATGTAAAATGTTAATGTAGGAAACATTGGTATTAATTGTCATGTTCGTAATTAATTAAGAATTGCATCTCATTTAGCATCTATATGCAAGTTATACTAAGAATTTATTATTTATTTTATTATAGTATATATTTGAACTCCTCCCTGGCGGACATGTATAAAGGCCAGAGAGCATAACAGCCTCCACTAGACTTATCTGATACTTTCAATGTCTAGATATATTATCATCCTAGACGTCTTCCATCACATCCCACATAGGAACATATTCTTACTCGAAATTTCACCTATTGTATATATACCCATTTTACTGATAGTACGGGAAAGTCCAAAACCAGGTAATAAGAAAGATATTGAATGGAATCAGGTGTTACTTTGCCATGTTTATGGTTATATAAGAGTATAACGAATATTTTTTTTAACTCTTATAATAAAAAAGAAGATACCTAATTTGTGGTTTTGTACTTTCTCATACCATCTTCTTGTTTACCACCAAGGCCTTTACCTATCACGTATATTTTTATTACTATGTAAATCTAGATATAAGCTTTTAGGATTTTCTTCACCGCATGCGACTTGTTAATGACTATTATATACCTAGTTGTAAACTATGTGATTCCAAATATGTACATACAATAAAAACGTATTGTATTGCTTACAGAGAAATGTCAGAAATTAAATACAAACAGAAGGTCAGCTCTAGTACATTGGCGGTGACTCTAAATTCACTACGTGACTCCGTCCTGTACCTGAACCTGTCACCTCCTAGTATAGAACTAAAATATTGTACAGTGCAGCAAGTACACGAAAAATAGGAGCCTACTCGTTTTCTCCGAAAACCGAAGCTTCGACCACAGTTCTTATTCGTTCTAAAATTACGTCCGGACGTGATCCGCTACAAAATTCTTTGACGTTTATATATCCTTACCCTACTTTAATTTAATTATTAAACGATCAAAAATTTTAGTTTGATAAAAGCATAGCGATACTGAAACTTCGTTTGATTGTCGTTCGTTTTCGGAGAAAGGGATTAGACTTCCTGTTCAAAAACGTAATGAATATGCTTTGAGTGGTTGCAATAATTCTCGACCAATGTAAGAAGCTGGCCCTCTGTTATCATTATATTTTGTGGTATCGTTGACTCGCATTTATATAGGCGGTAGTATTGTTGATAACATATTTATCTGACTGGTAGTTTTACTCTGTACCCACCGAGCCTCAAACGCATTCCTATTAATGTATTTTAGTTTAATGCTTTACGAATATGATTGGTTTTAATATTTTTAAGTAAAATATGGTTTTAATAAGATCTTTATTTTATATATTAAATTATGATCAAAAATATATTGGGTGTATAGAAGTAGTTTTAAACCAAGTTCCAGGGATTCAGATTCGGCAGCGGATGTATACACTTTTAAATTATTTATTTTTATTCTTTTATTATTGTTAGAAAACTCGCAAATTTTACTAGTCGAAAAAGTGATTTGTTTAAAATTTAAATTATGTTACGTTAGTGAGACGGACGGGGATAGAAAAATACACATTGTATTTGTAAAAATGTACGATTTTAATTTGTATAAGTACTTTGATTTTCAATAAACGGTTAGTTTTTCTTTTAATAGTGGTATTATTTCTATGCTATGATATAGATATAAACAGATCTTTGACTTATTTTGCCCCATGTATTTACCCAAATACTGAATTTCATTGATTTTTAAATTAATTTCCTATAAATAGCCTTATCATGCTAAACTAGTAAGAGTACCTAAGATAATTAATGTATTTATAAATTCTGGTTTTTATTACCTTTATACCGTATTATGTTAAAGAGAATTTAGTAAAAATCATTTACTTTGACAACTATTTCAATTTTATGCATGTGTCTGACATTGAGATGCGAGCTGTTATACGGGATTCAGTGAAAGGCTTTTTAAAAAAAGACTTTTTAAACTTAAACTTTATAATATAGAAAATGGAAATAGAATTAGTATAATTATGGAATTAGAAAATAGAAAATGAGTCTGTCTTCCGACCCGTACCGACTCTGAGACCCGACTGACTGGATGGCCGTCCTCCATCCAGACCATGAATGATAATATGCTGACGAGAGCAGTCTCGTCAGCCAAACTCTATACATTGACGGGGTATAACAACCCCCCGCGGAAGACTGAAGTTCGGGGATGAAACCGAAGTTCAGGGAGTTAAACAATTTCTCTTAAGCGAGGTAGCGGTATGGACGAGCTTTCAAGTTGTTCGTTACTACTGTCATTGTCGGTAGGAGTCAGATTAGTAGATGTTACAAACTTATTCTTAAATTTAAACAAGATTTTACAAAACTTAAAAATTACAAAAGATATTACAATTAAAGATATAAAAGAAGTTAATATAACATAATGTGTCTCATACTTTACGAGAATAGGTTTTTGTTCAATGATTTTATTTAAATTTGAAAACAATTTATCATTTTTATTATTCAAAGACAAATCATCTAAATTAATATTTTGAAGTAAAATAGGAGTTATATTATTTGAAATATGAGATATGTTGTCTTGTTTACAACACTTATCATTTATAATATTAAAATCTAACATAGGAATAGGAATAGTAATATTAATAATATTGTTAGACGATATGAGTCTGGTACTCTTTGTATACACTGTGCATTGTTCCGGTGTATGCAGTACACCTGTGCTGAACACAATAATTTCTCGTAATTCCGAGCCACAATCAACAGATATTTTATTAGAACGGGATTGCACGAAAATCCACTGATTGTTCATAAGTGGTTTCCAAATGTCAAATTCACCGTAGATTGTTTTGGTCTTACACTGTACAGGAATAGCACTGATAGGTTTTGTTAGCAGTTCACTTTCACATGTAGGGTTGCCACTCGTTAGCAATATTAACGACACTTCACACAGATAGAACTCAGGTGTAACCGTCCTACACTTATCTAAAGTTTCTAAATTACAAAAGCTAATCTTATCTTCAGAGATAGCAGTGTATGAACTAGAAGGTAAAATTAAACTAAAAGTATTAGGATTATGAATATCATGAGGAATTGGCAAAGCTAAATTATGATACAAATGAAATTCGTCAATAGTGACAAGGGGTATTTGTAAAACAAATACGAGCTTATTCTTATAATAATAGCATGCTACATGACATACACTTAAAATTAAATGAATATTATTTAAACTTATTGGAATCGCAACCCCAGTGTCTCTAGACAGGTACCTCTCGTTATCAACGAGCTCGCGGTACAATTGAGTGGGCGTAAGAATGTTTGGATGCAGGATGTTTTGGCTACTGAGTAGAATAGCAGTAATTAAATCTTCCAACTGGAATGATAAGGTAAGTAGAGAGCTTTCGAGGCTAGTTACTATGGAATGGACCTTTGATATATTATAAATTATATTAGTAACATTATTTGTTTGATTCATTAAATGATTAATAGCATTATAAAGAATATGTTGATTTGTTTTTAATTGATTAATGGTTTGTTTATACGAGTTTAATGTAGAGTTTGTAATTAAAATATTTTCTTTCATTAATTGTGCAATTTTCTTTTCATCGTTTTGTACAGATTCAATTGCGGAATCGTATTTTAAGGCGTCGTCCTCGTCAAGAGTACCGAAAATATGTTTGAACATAGTACCTATACCACTAAACCAAGCTGAACGCTTATTACGCTTAGTTATTAAATGGGAAATAGAATTATATTCACGCTTAATGTCATTAAATCGGACTGTCAGAGGAGACAGTATATTCTTACATTGTAGTATGTCTGTTTGTTGACACAGATGTCTAACTGTATCTAAGGTTTGATCGATATTCTGAATGTGAGTACTTATAAAAGATATATCTAGGTGATTAATTATATTCAATTCACCATTAATAACTTTAAGTTTTCCTAGTCTATCGAAGTAAATGCCGGAACCAGAGGGAAGCGGCTGGACAAAGTCTTGTTGCGCATTGATCGTGACGCTGAAATAAAATTGAGTAAATGTTAACTTAATATTAGTAAAAATAACTATAATATGTTTTCATAATAATAACTAGTCATATGATAATTAATATATATATTTTTTTTTATACAAAATATAGTATGTGTAAACATAACTTATAATGTTGAAATTATATGTCTCATTTATGAATTAATTTGAGCAGGTTTAATTTGGTCAAAATGGTGTGTGACATGACGTCGATTAATAAGGAGTGTGGCTGTATGATTACTGTGGACTTTAATGATTTTGTATGGCCCTTTCCAAAGGGGTGACATTGCTTTACGAAGTCTTAGATGGTTTTTGAGGTAGACATAGTCACCTATTTTGTATTGTGGAGGTGCTTTTGCACGGGAATCATAGTAGGATTTAGAAGATTCTTTCGATTTTAAAATGTTTTCTACTGCTTTACCACGGGTGTTTTTCAACTTGTGTTGAAGCATTTTAATATAGTCGGTATACGTGGTACTGAGACTACTTTCATATATAGAATTTGGGATGAAAGGCTTATGTCCGAACACAAGTTCGTAGGGAGTGAATTTAGTAGTTGAATGTGTTGTAGTATTGTAAGTTAATATAGCAGTGTAAACGTATGTGGGCCAATTGTCCTGATTTTCATTGATGAATGATTTTAAATATTCCTTTAGAGTTGAATGGCTGCGTTCTAGGGCGCCTTGAGTTTGCGGATGATAAGGTGAGGACCATAACTGCTTTATCTTTAAAAATTGGCATGTACTTTTGAAAAGTTCGGATGTGAAATTAGTTCCTTGGTCGGTAAGTATTGATTTAGGGATTCCAAAAAGGGAAATAAAATGAATGAGACAGTCACTAGTTTCTTCAGCGCATGTGCTGCGTATAGGATAAGCTACAGAATACTTAGTTAGATCATCTTGTAAGGTGAGTATGTATTTGAGTTTTGCAGGACCAGACTCGGGCAAGGGACCTACGATATCTAGCGCTATTCGCTGGAACGGGGCTGTAGATGTAGAAGTAATTTCCATAGGGGCTCTGTGTACTTGTCTTAACGCTTTATTTTCTTGACAGGCTTTGCATTTCTTTACATAGTCTTCAATATCGCTTCTCATACCTTTCCAGTAAAATTGTTCTTGGATTCTATTGAACATACGAGTTGAACCTAAGTGGCCTGCAATTGGTATGTCGTGATTGTCACGGAGAATTTTACTTCTTTCGCTCAAAGTAGGATATATGATTTTGTTAAGGTAGACATGTATGGTAATATTTGTATTGTTAAAAAGATGTGTAATGATATTATAAATTTTTGTATATGAGTGTTTGTCAAAAGGATTCTTAAAATCGGAGATTGCAATATCGGTTATTCCTTCGGATTGTATAATTTCGTCTCTTACTCGTTTCAGAGTGTTGTATATAGAGGGATACGGTGATTCATCAAAATGATGAACTTTAGTGAAGATGAGATAAATATCTTTGTTACCATAATTTAGTTTTAAGAAAGAGTGTAATTCCATTTCAGTGTTAAATATTTTATTCTTTATTTCAGGATCTTGTAAAATCTCAAGAACGTATGGGTTTGATTCGTCTAGATCTATTGATGTAGGAATTAATATTGTTTTGCATGGGGATTTCAAGAGTGTTTCGTTGTGTTCTTTTAATTTAGTGTTAGGAATAAATTCTTTGTTAGATACGGCTTTTAGGAATTTGGAATAGTCATCATTACTTAATTGCGGATTAGGATGAATGTTAGGGTCTGAGCTTGAGGATGGAAATTGAAGTAACTCGGTAGGGTCAATATCAAGGTTTGGGTCATTTGAAAGAGGTTGAATATCTATATCGGCAAAGTCTGACAGAGGGGACGTTTGATGATCTTGAATCGGCAGAGGATTTGGTATTTGACTTTGTGTTGGAACTGGAACAGTATTAGTATCAGGATTTAGTAATGGATTTGGAACAATATTAGTATCGGGGTTTAGTAGAGGATTTGGAACAACATTTGTAGGATTAGGATTTAGAACTTCTTCATTGTCGAAGGAAAATGGAATCGGAGATGGCAATTCAAGTAGAGGGTCTTCTAGTGGGTTGTCAATTTCAATGTCAAAGTCATGAGGTAGGAATTGAGGTGACGTTTGAGGTTGTTTCTCTATAGGATTAACTGGGTATCGAGACAGTGCATCAGCGTTGGTATTTATTTTACCCTTTTTATAGACAATGTCATAATCGAATTCTTCGAGTTTCAGTCGCCAGCGTACTAGTCGGGAACCGGGGTCTTTACAATTAAATAGCCACTGAAGGAGTTTGTGATCAGAAACGATAGTGAATCGATTTCCGTACAGGTAAGGACGGAAGGCTTTTGTTCCAAAAATTATTGCTAAGCATTCCTTCTCGGTAACGCTATAATTACACTCAGCTTTGTTCATAGTACGTGAGGCATATGCAATTGGGCGGTCTTTACCGATTGGGCCTTGTGATAGGATTGCGGAAACAGCGTAGTTGGATGAGTCACATGTGAGGATGAATGGTTTGGTAAAGTCAGGGTATGCTAGGATTGGGGATGTAGTAAGTTTTTCTTTAAGTCCGTCAAATGCAAGTTGTTGTTCGTTTTTACAGTTAAAGTCTGTGTCTTTTTTCAAGAGGGATGTTAAAGGTTTTACAATTTTAGAAAAGTCAGGAATAAATCGTCTGTAGTAAGAGGCTAAGCCTAGAAATGATTTTATGTCTTTGGGAGATTGAGGTGTTGGAAATTGGTTTACGGCTTTAATTTTTTCGGGGTTCGGCTTAACACCATTTTCAGTAATGATATGACCTAGATAGCCTACTTCCTTTCGTAGAAACTCACACTTGTCAGGTTGAAGTTTTAGATTGCTCTGTCTTAATTTTTTGAAAACTGCGGATAAGTTATCGATATGGGATTTTAAATCTACACTGTAGACCACTATGTCATCAAGGTAGACAAAGCAACGCTCTCCTTGGAGTCCGGATAACACAGTATTCATAAGCCTTTGAAATGTAGCTGGCGCATTTTTTAGGCCAAATGGCATACGATGGAATTCAAAGTGTCCTTGGGGGACGGTAAATGCGGTCTTATTTGAGTCTTCTGGTGCCATTTTTATTTGGTGAAAGCCAGAAGAAAGGTCTAATGTGGAAAAATATTTAGATTTTCCTAGCTGATCTAAGATTTCAGTTATGTTAGGTATGGGATAAGTATCACCTATGGTTATATCATTTAGCTTTCTATAATCTATTACTATACGCCATTTTTTATTTCCAGAGGCGTCCAGTTTTTTGGGGACGATCCAAATTGGAGCTGACCAGGGGGATGATGAAGTTTTAATGATTTCGTTCTTTAACATTGTATCGATTTGTTTTTGGACTTCATCTTTATGGCAATGAGGAAATCGGTATGATTTTACGTTAATGGGTTTGTCGGATGTCAATTTAATGTCATGTCTTAAAATGTCAGTAGAGGTCAGTATTTCGTCAGGTAAGTGGAATATGTCGGAGTATTGGGAACATAATTCTATTAGGGACTCTTCTTCTTCACAGTTTAGATGATCAGTGCGGAGTAGTTCAAGGACTTTTCTAGTTCGTTGAATGGAATTGGAACATGAGGTTAGAATGGGATAGAATTCGTCGTTTAAAGGGCATAGTTCAAGTAGGAGGTTGGAATTGATTGAGACTGGATTTTCGGATAAGTTGATTACTGAGATATTTACTCTGTTGTTGTCTTTAACTTTTACTACACAGTTTGCTACTAGGAGTGTATCGGAAACATGTTGATCAAAAATAATGCCTTCTTTTAGTTCAGGGTTCTTAACTGAACATTCAATAACTGTTTCTGTTCGGGGTGGAATCTTATAAACGGGTTCTGAGAATTTTAATTTCATTGAAGCGTTGTCTATGCGCAATGTTTCTAGGGAATAGTCAATTTGGCAATTTAAGTCTTTAAGTAGGTCGTTGCCTATGATACCGTCATGGATAAGGTTAATATTTTCGACAACGTGAAATTCGTGAGTAAGCGTTTTATTCGCTTTTCGGAATATTTGCATATTGAAACTACCCAGAGTTGACGTTGTTTTGTTACCAGGATCAATGCCCTTTATAGTAATTATCTCATTATTTAGAGTTGGCATTTTGGATAGGGATTTTAGTTTTAACAGACTTATGGCAGAACCAGTGTCCACTAGAAATGAGAGTGGTCGATCGGCGACGGAGGTTTGAATCAACACATGAGGTAAGTATCTTTTCTCTGAGTTATTATTTATTTCATATATTCTTATGCATTGTTTTTTTGTTTTCAGGTTTTCAGCGGAATGGGAGACTGCGGTTGGAGCACTTGGATTTGGAACGGGAGTTGACTTAGTAGATTTAGGATTTTGAATTATAGATATATTAGATTTAATATGTTCATTTGATTCAGGGGTATATTTATTTGATTTTAACTCATGAGCAGGATGAGGGATAGTGACTGAAGTTTGAACTTTTGGGATTAATTTAGATTTAGTAATTGGTATCTTTTCTTTAATAGGTTTAGCGGCTACGGTGCTATAAAGTTGGGGCTGGTTACCCTGGTTGTTAGCACGTTTCAACGATATAGAAGATGCAGAGAGATTATTAGTGCTATGAGATTGGGGCTGGTTACCCTGGTTGTTAGCACGCTTCAACGATACAGAGGATACAGAGACGTTATTATCACGACGTTTCAATGATACAGCGGATACAGAGATTTTATTGGTGCTATGAGATTGGGGCTGGTTACCCTGGTTGTTAGCACGACGTTTAAACGATACAGAGGATACAGCGACGTTATTGGTGCTATGATATTGGGGCTGGTTACCCTGGTTGTTAGCACGACGTTTAAACGATACAGAGGATACAGAGGATTTAGAGAGTTTCGCGGTACCGACTTTATATTTATTGGAATAATTTCCCGGGCGATACCGATCGGGAAATTTTATTCGTTTAAATCGATATTTTCATTCTCATCGTCTTGATCACGTGTATCGTCGGGTTGATCAAGAGTGTAGACTCTACGCGATGAGCTTGGAATGGGATTTTGTCTCAAACTATTTTGTTGGTTTTGAGATGTTGAAGCGCCAAAATTGTATTGGCTATTATTGTATTGTCGTTTGCGACAATTTTCAATAGTGTGGCCCGCAAATTTGCAATAGCGGCAGACCACTTCACTTGCATTCACATTCTTGAAATTTTCGGAACGATAATTTTGTGGGGTTGGAAAATGGTTAGGCCGGCCTTGAAAATCGCGACGAGGTTGGAAATCACGGCGTGTTTGAAAGTCACGACGGCTTTGAAATTCACGACGGGGTGGAAAGTCAGAACGCGGTTGAAAATCGCGACGGGGTGAGAATCTTGGTCTATCAGCGTTATTGATAGGAGATGGTTGCGACCTTTTATAAATGCTAGATAGAATTTTTTCCTCAGCAACTGCAAGATTTACTGCTGAATTTAACGAGTCTGGATCGCGGCATCTAACGACTTGAGATAGTCGTGGTTGAAGACCAGTCATGAAAGTGTGGAGGGCAAGATCCTCCATAGCAGCTACGCGACCAGCTAACTCTGCCTTTCTTCTAGTTGGAATTGAGATATTAATTTCTGTGAGCAGTCTAGCTAGGCAAGTTTCAATTTTAAGAGCAAATTGGTTGACTGATTCTTGAGAATGTTGTTTACATTCTTGCAATTCAGATAAGAGGTGAGTATAATGTTTCTTTTCACCGAATTGTTGTTTTAGAAATTCTACAAAAGGTTCAAATGACTCGAATTCTTTAATACTGCATGTTGTTTCAGCTCTCCCTTCGAGCTGGCTCAGAATATATCTGAATAAAATAGGCTTTTGTGCCTTGTTAGCAAGGTTATATGCGTTTTGGCAATTTGAAATAAAGGGGTTGAGTTTATCTCGGGACCCGTCAAATGGTTTGATAAATTTAAGTAATACATTCAGTTCAACTTTCTCGTCAGTATCAGTGCGAGTTATTGTCCTTGAAACACTGGGGGTGTCAGATCCCGATTCTGTTTTCGATGTCATGTTGAACTAGTATAACTAAACAATAACACACTTTAATATTAATACATGCAGGTCTTATCCATACTAAGCTAGCCAGTATATTATAGGTACAGACAGACAGACATATGTATATCAGTTCTCGAAACTGGCACTGTATTTAAAACACAATTTTACACGATATCAAATTACATTAATAACAAAACTCAGTAAAATATAGTAAAACTTATCAAGATGATGTAGAATGTAGAAACTTGTAAAGAAATAGTTTGTTCACGAAACCTGAGTTCTATTTTATATTGAGTTCTTTAAATTTTGATATTTTTCTTCACGATTCGTTATTATGAAAACGTAACTCACAGGAACGCCGTCAGAAGTATGGGAGTCAGCATCATGACCTTGGTCACTGTCCGAGGGGTGTCCTGGTAGGCACGTCAGGATCGCGACACGGACCACCGTGTCTCAGCAGGAGTTTGCAGGGATAGCAAAGGACTTGCTAGGCCTTTGCATGTAACGCCAAATTCACGAAACACAAAGCAATATACACTTGCTTTCATAAATTATAATATGTGATTCACTTTAATACACTGCACTTGGATATGGAACTTCGAAGACGTATTTGGGTAGGGGATTTTCGTATCCCACCGCTGCCACCAAAATGTTATACGGGATTCAGTGAAAGGCTTTTTAAAAAAAGACTTTTTAAACTTAAACTTTATAATATAGAAAATGGAAATAGAATTAGTATAATTATGGAATTAGAAAATAGAAAATGAGTCTGTCTTCCGACCCGTACCGACTCTGAGACCCGACTGACTGGATGGCCGTCTTCCATCCAGACCATGAATGATAATATGCTGACGAGAGCAGTCTCGTCAGCCAAACTCTATACATTGACGGGGTATAACAGAGCGCAATGAATTAGAATTGCTTCGGCTCACCTTGAGAGAGATTGGTATTA
Organism: Watsonalla cultraria; assembly: GCA_964035505.1. NCBI lineage: Eukaryota > Metazoa > Arthropoda > Insecta > Lepidoptera > Drepanidae > Watsonalla > Watsonalla cultraria. The sequence continues at coordinate 473,105 of OZ037712.1, read as the reverse complement.
CTTGAGGAGGGGCGCAGCAAATAAGCCATTAGGGGACCGTGTCGTGAACATCCCAGCACGTCTCTAGTGCTAATAAATAAACATGCATAGGGTGATCTAATATTGAACTTCCTAAAAGGTTCGTGAATCAAGTCTGACATCTCTTCATCACTCTCATCTACTTCGGTAATACAAATAAATGATTATTAAAAATCATCTTAATGATAATTGTAAATGTACAAATAATCATCATCTATACCTATGTGGCTGTTCACCCGATTTTTGACCGACTTCAAAAAAAGAGGAGTTTTATTCAACTGTACTTATGTTTTTTTAGGCGAAGCGACTGCCATCTTTGGGAAATATCTGTTATCTGAGTTAACCTCTCCTTAAAGAGTTTTCACTCTCTTAGGCCTCCACCTGTCCCGATTTACATGCTCTCCGAGGCACGGGGGGGGACTCGGGCGGTCACCCATCCAACTACTGGCTCGAGTTAGGGTTGCTTAACTATAGCAATAGCAACTGCCACGAGCTCCTAAGTAATTGTACAAGTAGAAGGTATGAAATGACAAACAAAATAAGTTGTATAATTAATCTTTTTAATCAGTGAGTTTGTTTGTCCAAAAATATAATGCATACAGCTATCAACACCTCAACAGCTACTGAATTACAAAGTGCACTTCCCTCCTACAACGCTACAAGCCACGAGCCGTCTGCACCTGGCGATATACTTGTCTATATTACATTATATGTAGGCTTTAAATCATGAGTAGTAATGAAGCTACTGACGCGGTTACTATTTGTATTGAGATCAGAGTTAATTGCTTACAGTCTTAGAAACAGCCTTGATAATTATACATTTCAATGCCTCAGGGGCCCAGCCATGTCCTACTACGACTATGATGATGAGATTATGGCGTGATACTGTAACCATTAAACATTGTATTTTTTTTAAATATTAATTGCTGAGTTTCTTACCGGATTCATCTCAACAAAGCAACCTTCCGAACCCGGTGGTAACATTTATAAACATAGATAATGTATATTTTGTACGATTTGAAAGTACTTTGTAAGAAGTCTAATAAAATAAAGATATTTAGATTTTGACTAGTCCAGACTACAAGGCTCAAATTGCGGGCACAGAGGGAAGCAATACCCTTACTGCCACTACTTTAAATAAATACCTGAATATAGGTACGTAATACGGAAGATACGGGTAATTTGGTAACGTCGCTAGTGCAGACGGCTCTATGGTAACACACGAATGAAAAGACGAGCACACGTCTCGACTGTCAACAATACTTAACTATTTGTACATCCAACAAAACCATATCAACAACTTCTCATTGTTCGATAATGCACCTTATTGCAACAACATACGGTCTTTTATCGGTTTGTATTTAGCTTTAATAAAATCCATAATGGCATGAACATCTACCAAACGAGCAGGCTAGTATGATGAATAGTTAGCATCAAAACTTGTATACCAAACTAACTTTTCAAAAGTATAATGTAATTCTGAAACGATATGTTATTGAAATCGTATCTTAGTTTAACACACCCAGATTTATTTAGCACAAATATAGCTACACCTAAAGGTGCGTTTAGCACACAAACAAGCATTTAAGTCATATCGATACACACTAACAACAATTAAAATTATATTTTTGAAAAGTATAAGTAATTAAACTTTTGATGCTAACCGTACCAGCCAAGCCTTTACATTCGAAAGATAGTTAGTCCCTACACCAATATTGATGTAGGCACAATCGCAGAACATTGTAAAGTCAACATAACATTAACTGTATTCACTATTATCAACGTTACGATCACAACAAATAAGGTACATCTTGTTTTTGCATGAAAATTTACAAAAATACTTCATACATCATATTTTCTTTGCGATTATTTCGAAGTGCATATTGGATAAAACTTCCATATCGGTTACCTCAATCATATACAAAGCAATGTTTATTAAAGAATTTTGTTCCACGATTAAAATCGCCATTTTCTATAACCGTCTTTGTCATATTTAGAGCGTGTGAGCAAGACAGAAATACAAAATGGCGCTTGAATAATCTTATCTTGAAAATATTGTACAGCGCTTTACGAAAGAATAATACCAAGTTTCTGATTGCGATAGAAGCAATTTTAATATAAAAGTATAATATAATTTTACCCTGTACAAATTGTATAATGAAATCTCCAATACTATGTGTAGGCCGGCTTATACCAATATCGTAGGCAGTACAAAACATACTTTTTGGTTACTTATCACTTCATTAGCACAATCAATTTATCAATACTAATCAGGGGCCTAATACTTTACCACAAGTACAGGCGCCCAACCATGAGCTCTTATTGCAATAATAATTCAGCTGTGCGACAGTGACAGATGTATACACGTCATATACATCTGTCTCTTAAATGAGTGAAACTATCATGGCAATAAGCGCTCATGGTAAGGCCCCAGGTTTGATTATGGGGTAACGTTACTGCGATTTTGTATGGGACATAACGAGGAATATATCGAGATAGTCAACGTAAAAACATGTTTAATATTTAAAGCCTAAGAAAAGTTTTTTTCTGTACCTCTATCACTAGTTTGTCACAGTTTTAGTAAGCTATACTCGCTAGTGTATCCGCCGAATATTTGTATGAGAAATTGTTCAGCGACTCCAAGCGGTGACGTGAAGGACTAAAATATGTCATACAAAACTTGCTGGACGCCAGCTAGTATAGATTAGGAAAGCGTTCCAAAACTCGTGATAAGGGTACCGTTACCATATTTTTGAGTTAACGATATCGAAGCGCCCCAAGCGGCGAGTGTAGGAAGTTTTACGTCTCTATACAAAAAAGCGCAAAACGCAACATCAAGGGACGACGCTCGCACCTATACTTGGGGCATTGACCTCTTATTCCAATGATAGTTCTGCTGTGCGATTGCTCTGTCTCATAATAAGAGACGAACTATTGTGGCAATAAGAGTTCATGGTAAGGCCTGAAATAGCGTAGCAAAAATTTCGCAATAGCAATTTAAGAAAGCTATTTAATCAGCACTCTTATTGAGATGTAGTCTATGAACAAATTAATTAATTAATTAGTTGGTTATAATCACAGGTATTACGTTGATAGAGATGACACAATATAGTCCGTAACAAGCGTTAGGATCAAATACCTCATAATCAATACTTTCCAAGTGCGACCTGGCATTTGTCATCTACACTAAATTATAAAGAGAAAAGATTATTTTGTTTGTTTGCATTGAATAGGCTCCGAAACTACTTAAGCAATCTTGAAAATTCTTTCGGCCATGGATAGCTACATCATCAGCGAATAACATAGGCTATATGTTATCCCCGTACTCCCACGGGAACGGGAACTACGCGGGTAAAACCGCGTTACGTCCGCTAGTAATTGATAAAGTTAAAAATTTGGTAGTGAAGTGTAAATAACGCACAGATTTCTCAATATCTTCTCTATCAACTAAATACCTTACAATAAATTACGTTTTATGTGTTACGACTGCGGGATCCGTGAATGTATAAAGTTTGGTGTAAATGTATACATCCTTGGAATTAAAGCAACAATGAGTCATTAACTTCATAATAATTTAGTTAAGCGTTGATTTTTTTTTCATAAGTAAAAAAAAAAAATTAAGACCATCTCTTTGAACGCGGAAATGTAGTTTGACATCTTAAAAAAATTTACGTTAAATTATTAGGCCTTCAAAAAATATATTAAAAAGAATTCATCGCTTAACTCATTTGTTCTCCATGGGATCCCACAAGTCAATCAAATTTACAAATGTCCGACAATATTATTATTAAAATAAGTGTATATTTATACGTCGTTGTTTGTTGTCATCCTTGATTTAAACTGATATATTCTAAACTCATAATAATCTTATACAAATTGTATGTCATATAACTATTTACGCATTTATTGCTTCAAGTACGAAAATACTATTCAATATAATATTATTTTCTTAATGGCACTTCTAAATGTAGGTATATTACAATACTTTGGAAATTGAAAAGAACCTCTAATTTTTATTTATTAAGAAAGTATTTTTTCATTGTGACTGAGAATAAATTAGTTACCACTTAGCTATTATTTTATTTGTAAAAAAAATTTAAGAAATGCATAGATTGCTTCATAGAAATTGCAAAATACCGGTTGTGAAACTCGTGAGCATCCTACCAACCAATATGGATAGAGCTCTAACAAAAAGAGAACAGCATTTAAAATATACTAGAACCATTATCAACTGAGACCCTGTCTTTCCTGAGATGTTGCATCGCTTGCGTTGCTACTACGGCCACCACGGCCTACATGTTAAAGGTCAGTAGAAAACTTTTATTTTTATTTTAAGCGGCTCCGAATACCACAATCACACGTGTATCTAGAGCGAGTTTTCCACTGCCTCCGTCACAAGTCACCGCGTCGACTTGTAAACGCAGATTTGTATGAGATCGGAGCAGCGCTATCTGTCAGCTCGCAGATAGCACTATTTTGATCCCATACAAATCTTTTACGTCAACGCGATGACTTGTGACGGCGATTTTAAGAAAACTCGCACTAGGTACTCTGACGGAAAGTGTGTGGTCTGTCGTTATTGGTATCATTTGTCGATCCGAAAGCTAACTGGAAACGGTACTACAGTTGATAAGGACCCTAATAAATGAGGAACATTGTAAGTGCAATCAGTTCAAAATAATCCATTGCCATGTACCAAGCTATCGAGAGTTAAGCTGAGAAATATTAGTTTGGTAATCAGAACTCAGAATCAGTTTATAATTATCTAACTAATATTTCTCTTATGCAGAACAGGCAGTGGAAAGCTTATATTGCGACGACGTAAGAATGGCCATGAGAGTGCCTTACACGGTTTGACAACAACTCAGTTAGTAAAAATATCGATACGATTCAAATTTGAAATAAGCTTGAATTCTCTTGCCAAAAATAATGTATACATTCAATGACAATTTTGTAGTGAATGAGCAAACGAAATTAGACCTAGTCGTCCTATAAGATCAACTATGACCTTAAGGTAGTAAGGGACTTTCATGACCAACTATACAACGCCAAGAATACAAATTCACAGTATAAACATAAGCTTACTACAATCAGTATGGTATCTAGGAACGAATCATTCGAAATGACACACAGACGCGGATCTACGAGATAATAAGCGGCCGAGTAGGCCTAGACAAAGTAACATTCTCTCACGCTTGCGCTAAAAAGCGATACAAATATGTACGGAAATATTCAAATCAAGCACGTGACAGCAAAATGTAAGCGAAGCGTACTTTGTCTATGCCTACGGGGGTAACGTCTGTAACGGGTGACACGTCATGGCCAATTGCGTATACGTAGTTTACCTAAGTATTTTACAGACATTTATCTAAAATTCAAATCGACATTACATTACCCTCGCATTCGATGTTGTAACATTGTTATTTCAAAATTTTGTTCAAAGTCAATACTGCTTAGTAAGCCTATATGTATACTGTGGTATATGTCTAATTATGGTACAATACGCAACACAATTGAGATCTAAGCACAAGGAACTTATAACGTCCACAAAATCCACCAAACAAAACGATAGTACCTAAGAATCAATGTATAGCACTACAATTACATAATAATCTATCTACAAATAATATTGTCATGAACTTAATACAGTATGCTAGAAACTGGCACCCTATCACCTAATTCTGAATGTCACACCGTTCTTATAGTTTGTAGACACCTAATTATAACAAAGCACCAAAGTAAGTTTGCAGGTAATTTTATACCATTCAGAATAAAGCAAAACATACCGCTAGAATGGATAAAAAAGATGTGAATTAAAGAAAATTTGTTTCTTTACTTTAAAGTTGAAAAAAATTGTAATTCGCTATAATTAGCTGCCTATTAAATACTACATGATGCAAATCAATGTGTCAAATTGAAAATAGAATCACCAGTCGGGCGCCATAGCGGTGGCTACAGTGAGATATGTTTCAGCATCGTAACCTTAATCTAGAAAAGTTTACAATAACAACCTACATAACCTCTAGGTTAGAATCATCTTAGTTAAGTCCATTCTTAAAGTACACTAATCACACAATCAGGGGCAGCTGGGGGCAGTTGATACAAGGGGTCCTACAATGACCTCTTATTGCCATCATAGATATACTGTCTGTGTGTATGTTTGTCACTATCACACAGCCAATATCATGGCTATAAGAGCATCATATGCCCCAGGGCCTGTAGACAAAGTAACATGATCCCTACGCTAATAGAAACGATACAAAATGTATGGGAATGACATGTCACGTGACTGGTTTATGCAAGTGAGAATGTTACTTTGTCTAAACCTACAGGTTAGGACGAAAATTACACCCTTAACCTCACGCTTACCGGGCAGGGTCCGAGCTGAGTGTCGACCTTACAACGGTCTACTAATCTATACTTAATATTACAGCTGAAGAATTCGTTTGCTAGCTACTCGAATAATTCGGTGTCAGAAAGCCTATTCATCAACAAATGTTATAGGCTATATCTCATTACGCTAAGACAAATCGCGGGTTAAAGTTAGCGTAAGCCCAAAATTACTATTCCACGTGGAAGAGTAACGGGCAGAAGTAGAAGTAAGAAGCTAGCTAATTACGTATATCTTTTGTACCGTTAGAGCGTTCAAGCAAACAAACTCTTCAGCTTTGTATATTAGTACAGATAACATTCAGGTTATGCCAAGCGATATTCGAATGGCTAAGCTACGGCTGAACTCAGCTCGGACTCGGCACGTTCTATCGTGAGTAATCCTATATTCGCATTGGCGAGGTGACGTCGAAATTAATACATGATATAGCAATCACAAATGTGTTTTTTGTCCATAAAAAGTCCCAAGTCACAGGACTATAAAAATGTGGCACCAACATTTGGCCAACTAGAATAGAATGTGAGGGCTCCAAAATAAACTCTTCAAATAAACTCTCCAAAATAAATTTTTTTTCGATTTAACTTGGTATTTAGAGTTCATTGATATGTACATGAATTAGGACATTTTTATTATCAAAACAAGTAACTCGATATACATTATTGGAACTTGTATTTTTTCGCTGCAAACTACACAGTCTCAATGCAATTGAATTGAACTATCGGAAATGAAAAAATGTCATGAACCTTTTTGCTGCGGCTGTAGCAACGCAGTCAACGATTCACTATATTACCAGATAAATGACAAAATCCTTTGAAATATAAATAATAAAGTGTGTGTACGAGTGATGTGTTACCGTGACGGGCGCGTTAGAAGTTCTGCTGTCGCTTGCGCTTGAGATGTATGGCGTCGAGGATGGGCTGCCTCTTGCGGGAGTAGCGCGCGCGCAGCAGGTCGATCTCCGCCTCCATCTCTGCGTCCAGCCGAGCCATGCGCGCCTCCAGCTCGCGCTCCTCCAGCAGGCACAGCTGCACACACCGCTCATATACCACCGCGCACACACCGCTCATATACCATCTCCGCGTCCAGCCGAGCCATGCGCGCCTCTAGCTCGCGCTCCTCCAGCAGGCACAGCTGCACACACCGCTCATATACCACCGCGCACACACCGCTCATATACCACCGCGCACACACCGCTCATATACCACACACACACACCGCTCATATACCATCTCTGCGTCCAGCCGAGCCATGCGCGCCTCCAGCTCGCGCTCCTCCAGCAGGCACAGCTGCACACACCGCTCATATACCACCGCGCACACACCGCTCATATACCATCTCCGCGTCCAGCCGAGCCATGCGCGCCTCCAGCTCGCGCTCCTCCAGCAGGCACAGCTGCACACACCGCTCATATACCACCGCGCACACACCGCTCATATACCATCTCCGCGTCCAGCCGAGCCATGCGCGCCTCCAGCTCGCGCTCCTCCAGCAGGCACAGCTGCACACACCGCTCATATACCACCGCGCACACACCGCTCATATACCACCGCGCACACACCGCTCATATACCACCGCGCACACACCGCTCATATACCACACACACACACCGCTCATATACCATCTCTGCGTCCAGCCGAGCCATGCGCGCCTCCAGCTCGCGCTCCTCCAGCAGGCACAGCTGCACACACCGCTCATATACCACCGCGCACACACCGCTCATATACCATCTCCGCGTCCAGCCGAGCCATGCGCGCCTCCAGCTCGCGCTCCTCCAGCAGGCACAGCTGCACACACCGCTCATATACCACCGCGCACACACCGCTCATATACCACCGCGCACACACCGCTCATATACCACACACACACACCGCTCATATACCATCTCTGCGTCCAGCCGAGCCATGCGCGCCTCCAGCTCGCGCTCCTCCAGCAGGCACAGCTGCACACACCGCTCATATACCACCGCGCACACACCGCTCATATACCATCTCCGCGTCCAGCCGAGCCATGCGCGCCTCCAGCTCGCGCTCCTCCAGCAGGCACAGCTGCACACACCGCTCATATACCACCGCGCACACACCGCTCATATACCACCGCGCACACACCGCTCATATACCACACACACACACCGCTCATATACCATCTCTGCGTCCAGCCGAGCCATGCGCGCCTCCAGCTCGCGCTCCTCCAGCAGGCACAGCTGCACACACCGCTCATATACCACCGCGCACACACCGCTCATATACCATCTCCGCGTCCAGCCGAGCCATGCGCGCCTCCAGCTCGCGCTCCTCCAGCAGGCACAGCTGCACACACCGCTCATATACCACCGCGCACACACCGCTCATATACCACCGCGCACACACCGCTCATATACCACACACACACACCGCTCATATACCATCTCTGCGTCCAGCCGAGCCATGCGCGCCTCCAGCTCGCGCTCCTCCAGCAGGCACAGCTGCACACACCGCTCATATACCACCGCGCACACACCGCTCATATACCACCGCGCACACACCGCTCATATACCACACACACACACCGCTCATATACCACACACACACACCGCTCATATACCATCTCTGCGTCCAGCCGAGCCATGCGCGCCTCCAGCTCGCGCTCCTCCAGCAGGCACAGCTGCACACACCGCTCATATACCACCGCGCACACACCGCTCATATACCACACACACACCGCTCATATACCATCTCCGCGTCCAGCCGAGCCATGCGCGCCTCCAGCTCGCGCTCCTCCAGCAGGCACAGCTGCACACACCGCTCATATACCACCGCGCACACACCGCTCATATACCACACACACACCGCTCATATACCATCTCCGCGTCCAGCCGAGCCATGCGCGCCTCCAGCTCGCGCTCCTCCAGCAGGCACAGCTGCACACACCGCTCATATACCACCGCGCACACACCGCTCATATACCACACACACACCGCTCATATACCATCTCCGCGTCCAGCCGAGCCATGCGCGCCTCCAGCTCGCGCTCCTCCAGCAGGCACAGCTGCACACACCGCTCATATACCACCGCGCACACACCGCTCATATACCATCTCCGCGTCCAGCCGAGCCATGCGCGCCTCCAGCTCGCGCTCCTCCAGCAGGCACAGCTGCACACACCGCTCATATACCACCGCGCACACACCGCTCATATACCACCGCGCACACACCGCTCATATACCACACACACACACCGCTCATATACCATCTCTGCGTCCAGCCGAGCCATGCGCGCCTCCAGCTCGCGCTCCTCCAGCAGGCACAGCTGCACACACCGCTCATATACCACCGCGCACACACCGCTCATATACCACACACACACCGCTCATATACCATCTCCGCGTCCAGCCGAGCCATGCGCGCCTCCAGCTCGCGCTCCTCCAGCAGGCACAGCTGCACACACCGCTCATATACCACCGCGCACTCCGCTCATATACCACACACACACCGCTCATATACCACACACACACCGCTCATATACCATCTCCGCGTCCAGCTGAGCCATGCGCGCCTCCAGCTCGCGCTCCTCCAGCAGGCACAGCTGCACACACCGCTCATATACCACCGCGCACACACCGCTCATATACCACACACACACCGCTCATATACCATCTCCGCGTCCAGCCGAGCCATGCGCGCCTCCAGCTCGCGCTCCTCCAGCAGGCACAGCTGCACACACCGCTCATATACCACCGCGCACACACCGCTCATATACCACACACACACCGCTCATATACCATCTCCGCGTCCAGCCGAGCCATGCGCGCCTCCAGCTCGCGCTCCTCCAGCAGGCACAGCTGCACACACCGCTCATATACCACACACACACGCTGATATATCACCGCACACACACCGCTCATATACCACCGAACACACACCGCTCATATACCACCGCACACTCACCGCCCATATACCACCGCACACACATCGCTCAATTACCACCGAACACACACCGCTCATATACCACCGAACACACACCGCTCATATACCACCGCACACACACCGCCCATATACCACCGCACACACATCGCTCATATACCACCGCGCGCACACCGCGCATACGCCGCTGATATACCACAACACACACATCTCACCTTAACGAAATGTGGAGTGGGCACTTTCGTTAAGGTCGTTTCAACCCACCAAACTAAGCACTAAGCGGCATGCCATTCGGAAATAATACACTACTTTCTCACTTATCACCGCGTTTTACATCAACGATTCATAATTCAATATTACAAGCACTTAAAAATAAATAGTATTAGTAAGTTGCCCCAGCGGAACACACCCCGCCTTTTGATTTAAATGACTGCATATAGAGTATATCTACCTATATTATCTACAATAATTACACCGGAAGTAAGAAGGTGTATTTATAAGGTTGTCACAAAGATTTGAAAATGGATTGTGTGAAACAGTGTTTTGCTTCCTACCCTCAAATGTACGTTTTTTTTCTTTACTTTTAAGCTTTTGATAGTTTATAAAAGTCAGAATCTACCACCAGTTTAGAAATAGCCTTCTCCAAGAAGCGTTGGGCCCTAAAAGCAATGATTATAATAACTCATTAGAGTACGAAAATAACTAAAACCTGAATGTTATGAGTTAGCACAACACTGGTTAGGATAACACCAATCAATATAGGAAGAATTAATTGGAAGCGATCGACACACGAGGTTGTATGACCAGATATAAATCACGTGCACTGTTTCTCAAATAGTCTTGACAATCCTTACTTATTATTATAAACTAGCTGTGCGCCGCGGTTTCACACGCGTAGATTTAGTTACATCCTTATTGTCGCGGACCCCTAATATTTTCAATAAATAAAAGTAGCCTAAGTTACTCCTTGAAACATCAGCTACCTACCAGTTAAAGTCCCGTTAAAATCCGCCCAGCTGTTTCAGAGATTACCCGGAACAAACAAACAGACAGAGAAAAAATTTTAAACTTGGTTTTTTAGTCTCAGTAGCGTGTATATTTTCATATGGATTTAGTGAAAAACTGTACTTTTGGAATTACAAACAGACACTTCAATTTTATTTATTTGTATAGATGTAAAAGTAACTCTCGTCTGTCTGTCTGTCACGCTTTCACGCCTAAACTTCTAAACCAGTTTAAATGCAATTCGGTACACAGAAAAATTTAATTAAATAAAAATTATTTACGCAGCGTACGTCTGTCTTTAAAAAAGATGTAGATATAATGTAATAAGTGGGAGGGGGTTACTATGATGTATTCGAATCCCATCATCATCCTACTGCCCTATCCCATGTTATTTGTGGTCGGAGTAATGTGTTCTTTTCATCCATTTCTCTCAATCAGCCGTCATATCTTTATTCACTTGTATGTAATCTGTTGGTCTATCTAATCTACACTAAGATTATAAAGAGCAAAGATTTTATTGTTTGTTTGTTTACAAAAGGCTCCAATACTACTTGACCGAACTTGAAAATTCTTTCAGCAATGGATAGCTACATCATCTGCGAGTTACATAGGCTATATTTTATCTCCGTACTCCCACGGGAACGGGAACTACGCGGGGGAAACTGCGTGAGTGACGTCCGCTAGTCTATATTATTTTTCTGGTTGAAACAGTGCATGTGAATTAAGGCTTTGGGGGGTATTTGGATGTGAGGCGGTGTGTGGGGCAACTTACTGCGAGGCTCGTCGCTCCCGCCGAGTGGCAGCAGGGCGACCACGTGCAGTTGACTTACGAATTCAAAGTTGCCCTCTTCCACGAACGCCCGCTGGAACGCCAGTGCTGGGTTCACTGTGCTCTCACTTTCACCGTCCAAACTGTACAAACATGTAATTCTTCTCAATACTAGCTTAGCAAGACAAAACACATGGACACACAAGCTCACGTCTGTATTCCCCGAACGGATAGGCAGAGGTGTTGTAATAACAACACCCACTTGTCACCGAAGATGATTAAGTGCCAATGTGACAGGGGGTGAGTCTATCGCAGTCTCAGCCACTATACATGTTTTTGAATTACTTTTCAGACATGCAGGTTTCCTCACGATATTTTTCAGCACCGTAAAGCACGTTCGGTGAAATTACTACACGTTAGTTTTTAGAAAAACGCATTTGGTGCATGCAGGCCGCTGAGATTTAAACTCAACGGTCACCATGGCTTTTTTTATTAAAAACAATAAGATACTGAAATAAAATTATGTGCAACAATTAAAAAAAAAAAATGATACTGTTAAGTGTAAATAGTTATAAGCCTATACAAAACGGTCGCATTAAAGCATTGGTCAAGTGTACACGCGTGTTTCACTGTCTCCAAGTCTGCCACACCAAAAACGACCTTACTACATACAACATATGGTCGTAATCGAGCCGAATACAGCGAATATCGAAGGCATCGAGTCGAGCACCGAGAACAATAGACAGCCGCATTCCTTAGATAAGAAATGAGCCGGCCGGCTGATTGACTCGTCAACTAAAGGTTTAATACAATTATAACGTTATAACATTCATTACGAGTACGCAGTGTTATAAAAGTTGTTTCTACAGTCGAAACTAAGTGAAAATAAGTGCAGTAAAGATGTCCGCCGTGGAACAATTACTCGGACTTTTGGAAGAAAATGCAATGTTACTACAGAAATCACAAATAAACTTAAAGAAGTGCCCAAAACCAAGATTAACTCGTGGTTATATTGAAGCAAGACTAAAGTGTATAGAGGACTATTGGAAATGTTTTACTACCGCACATAAAGATTTAATAAAGTGCACAACACGAGATAATCGAACTACTATGAGCTATTTTGTGAACGAGGACTATTTTAAATGTGAAGAACTTTATTTAACAATGCAAGCTGATCTCAAAGACTTGTGTACACCATCCAGTAGTACAGAGGTCAAGGATTCGGGTGCATACGACACACAAGAAGTAGTTACGTCACAACTAAGATTACCTAAGATTGAACTACCGAAATTCTCAGGAAGATATGAAGAATGGTCCACTTTTCACGATTTGTTTATGTCGTTAGTTCACAACAACACTTCCATAAGTAACGTACAAAAACTTCACTATTTAAAATCCAGTATTTGCGGAGAGGCGGAGACTTTACTGAGACACGTACAAATCACAGAAGCTAATTACACTCAAGCATGGTCAGCACTCAAACAAAGGTATGGGAACAACCGTCTCATAGTTAATTCTGTACTTAGAAGATTGTTTGGCCAAAGAAAAATTAATATACAGAGCGCTAGTCAGATCAAGTTATTATTGGATACGACTAATGAGTGCCTTAATAACTTGAACAACATGAAGGTTACTACCGTCACTTGGGATCCTGTGATTATATTCCTAGTGGTGCAAAAATTGGATCAAGACACACACAAAGATTGGGAGGAACAATCTTATAAAGAAGATTCGGACGAGTTGCCCACCTGGGAATGCCTGCAGAAGTTTCTGGAGTCAAAGTTTCGCACACTTGAGCTTGTGTCACCCGCTGCTGCACCAAAGGACAGAATGAAAGAGAAATGCTTCACATCAAACACTGCTACTACAACTCTGAAAAAATGCATTAAATGTGGAGACACCCACACACTGTGCCATTGCCCACAGTTCACAACTCTCAGTGCTAAAGAGAGAAGTGATTACGTGAAACAGAATAGACTTTGCTACAATTGTTTGCTTCCCGGTCACTCAGTGTTCAAATGCAGAGTACCAATTAATTGTCGTATTTGCCACAGGCGCCACCATTCGTTATTACACGAACAGAGAGAAGATACCTCTAAGACACAACCAACTGAACCTACCACAACTTCAGATGTGTCTGTCAATCACACTATAGAAGAATCAAAGGAATCGACAATAGCGGCGCATGGCAGTAACAAACAAGTGACGGCACTATTAGCAACTGCAGTAGTGACAGCGAGGAGCGAAGACGGATATGTAGTTACACTGAGGGCACTAATTGACCAAGGATCACAGGCATGCTTTATAAGTGAGAAGGCGGCTCAACTTCTGAAATTGAAAAGACAACCAGCGAGAGGAAGCGTGATTGGAGTGGGATCTAATAGAACTGATATCAAACAAGTGGTACAGCTACAGGTTTTAGGAAGAACAGAAGACGAAAAGTGTCTTAATATACAAGCCTATGTGATGTGCAAGCAGCTGACCGCTAAGATACCACAAAACACTATCGCTGTCTACAACAATTTGCAACATCTGGAAGGTCTAGACTTAGCGGACCCGAGTTACTGTACGCCTGGGTCTATTGATCTTCTGCTGGGTGTGAAAGAATATGCCGAAATTATACATCAGGAGTTAATCAAAGGTCCACCAGGTACACCTTGTGCACAACGAACCAGCCTGGGTTGGATTTTATTTGGAGAGATTCAAAACAATGAAAACAACTCTTTTCTTGTAATGCATCATCAAGTCGATATAGAAGATATGCTAAAGACTCTATGGGAAATAGATACTGAAAACGAAAGAAAATATACACAAGAAGAGCAATTATGTGAGGATATATACAAAAGAACATACAAAAGAAATGAAGATGGAAGATATGTTGTTGCCCTTCCTTTTAAGACTCAAAGTCCTAAGTCACCGGAAGGTAACACTAGAGAAATTGCAATGCGTAGACTATTACAGCTAGAAAGAAGATTTATCAGGCAACCAAACTTAAAGAAAGAATATGAGAGTGTCATAGAAGAATATAAATCATATAATCACATGGAAGAAGTACCTGTTGAAGAAATATATACAAAAAAAGCAGTGTACTTACCACATCACGCCGTCGTAAAGGATGACAAGGAAACCACAAAGACTCGCGTCGTTTACGATGCCTCCTGTAAGGGTACTAATGGAATATCACTCAACGAAGAATTACTCATCGGGCCTTTGATTCAAGACGATCTCAGAAGCATCATCATGAGATGGCGAATGCACAAGATATGCTTTGTAGCGGACATAGAAAAAATGTACAGAATGGTGCAGCTAAACAGAGAAGACGTAGATTATCAACGTATCTTGTGGCGAAGCAATCCGTCAGAAGATGTTAAAGACTATCGATTACTCACCGTGACGTTTGGAACCGCTCCTGCTCCTTACTTGGCTTGCAGAACTCTACTTCAACTCGCTACTGATGAAGGTAAAGATTACCTGATTGCTGCACAAATGATTTCAGACTTTTACGTAGATGACGTTTTGTCAGGACAGGACACTGTAGAGAAAGCTACAGAAGCCAGCAACCAATTAAGAGAAATGATGAAAAGAGGTGGGTTCAAACTAAAGAAATGGTCATCAAACAACGTTGAATTCTTAAAATCCATACCCGAGGAAGAGAGGTCTGTAAAAGCACATCTTGATTTGAACATCGATGGAAAAGTGAAGGCATTAGGTATTCTGTGGAACCTAAAAACAGATCAATTAGAATATAAACTTACCTTGAATCCAATTAAAGAGGACATAACGAAACGAAGTATTTTGTCAGATGTACAGAAGCTTTACGATCCTTTAGGATGGCTCTCGCCAAGTATAGTATTGTCAAAAATACTAATGCAGAAGCTTTGGTTGGAGAAGATTGGTTGGGACGACAGAATAAGCGACACGCTTGCAGACGAATGGCTACAAATTCGAGCCGACTTCGAATACATTAATGATATTTGTGTTGACAGATGGATAGACACAATGGACGCAGAACATGCAAATATCCAATTACACGGATTTAGTGATGCCTCGTCACGTGCTTATGCATCTGCAGTTTACGTGAGAGTGGAACTTCCAAACGGTAAAATATCCACGCATCTGATAGCAGCTAGAACAAGAGTAGCCCCTTTGAAAGTTATTTCCGTGCCACGACTTGAATTGTGTGGTGCACTATTGCTGTCTCAGTTACTACGACATGTGGGTCGCGCAATGAGAATACCTAAACCACAAGTGTTTGCTTGGTCAGACTCATCAATAGTTTTAGCATGGTTGGCAGGTGAGCCCAACAGATGGAAAACGTTTGTCTCCAACAGAGTGGTAGAAATATTGCAAAATGTAAACAGCAATCAATGGTATCACGTGCAATCAGAAGACAACCCCTCAGATATTGCGTCACGAGGATTATCTGTGGAAGACCTCAAGAACTGTAACTTGTGGTGGAAAGGGCCGAGTTGGTTGAGTATGGGAGAAGTTAAATTTAATAGACAAGATAATATACAAACCAAAGAAGAAATGAAAACAGACAAAGACGTCCTATCACACTTGAATATTAAGCACACGACCGACGAGAACACAACAATGATAGAACAATTCAAGAACTTTCACAATCTCAAGGAACTACTTACAGCTGTTTGCATAAATTGCAATGGGGGCCCCATATAGCTGGATTGTCGAAAAGACTCAGTTCTGCAGCATTCGCAGTAAGGAAAATTAGACACCTAACTGATATAAACACAGCTCGGTTGGTCTATTTTAGTTATTTCCATAGTGTTATGTCTTATGGCATCCTTTTATGGGGAAATGCTACGGACATCAGTTCTATCTTTGTGCTGCAGAAACGGGCTGTTCGTGCAATCTATAAACTCAAATCTAGAGATTCTCTCAGAGAGAAGTTTAAAGAAATAGGGATAATGACTGTGGCATGTCAATACATATTTGAAAATTTGATATATGTAAGAAAGAATATAGATAGTTTTAAGAAAAATAGTGATATGCACAATATAAATACACGCAAGAGGGATAAACTCCGTGTCCCTGTGACTAGACTGCACAAAACTAGTAACTCTTTTGTGGGGCAAAGTATACGCCTTTTCAATAAACTACCATTAAAAATGTGTGAACTACCATTTTTAAGTTTTAAGGCAAGCATCAAACAGAAACTTTGTGAAAAAGCATATTATAGTGTAACTGAGTATATTGATGATAGCCAAACATGGCAATGAGTTGCTCACTCTTCCATTGAAATGTACTTAAACAACCCTATGTGTATAGAAGGGACACATGTAAAAAAAAACCGGGGAGTTTGTTTCGCCGTTTCTTCTCCTGACAGGCTTACTTTTGGAAACGGTAGTAAAATTAACCTAAGTTAGCGTAAGAAAAATGACGTTCAATAAGTGTTCCAAGTGTCCCTTATGTTGAATAAAACTTTTTGATTTTGATTTTTGATTTTTGATTTTGCTGCTGCCGAAGATTTCTGAAACATAAAAAAGACATTACTGTTACTGAAGAGGAAAAACATATAACAACTAAAGAAATTGAAGAGTCACTACTGAAATGTATAGCCATTGCACAAAACAGAGAATTCGAAGAAGATATTCTAGTTTTGAAAAAAGGAAAGCATGTGAAGAAGACAAGCACTTTAAAATTATTGAATCCATATTTAGATGAACACAACATAATTCGGGTAGGAGGAAGATTGAGAAATGCAGATATGACACATGAGAGTAAACATCCCATAATATTGAAGAATAAAAATGAGTTGACCAGATTAATTGTGAAAAACGCACATACAGAAACACTTCATGGAGGGTTCCAATTGATGTTGACTTACCTTAGATCTAAGTACTGGATAATACGAGCGAAGAGTGCGGTGAAGGATTGCATACGCAAGTGCATTGTATGTGCAAGACTTAGCGCCGCATCGAAAACGCAAATAATGGGTGACTTGCCAAAGGTACGAGTCACCCCAGCGAGACCATTTCTACACAGCGGTGTCGACTTTGCAGGTCCATTTCAAATATTGATAACAAAGGGACGAGGAGCCCAGACAAATAAAGCATACATCGCTATCTTTGTGTGTATGGCCGTAAAGGCTGTTCATCTCGAACTGGTTGGTAATTTAACGGCAGAAGCATTTGTCAACGCATTCAGAAGATTCACGTCCAGGAGAGGCAAATGTGCTCACTTATGGAGCGACCAGGGACGAAATTTTGTGGGTGCTAATAAGGATTTGTACGACACCTGGCGAGATGCACAGTTGGAGCTCCCTAAGAATGTAGCAGACACACTAGCGAAAGACGGCACTCAATGGCACTTTATACCTGCATACAGTCCAAACTTCGGGGGTCTCTGGGAGGCCGGAGTAAAATCTATCAAACATCACTTAAAGAGAATACTTACCACAAACTTAACGTTTGAAGAAATGACGACATTACTGTGCCAAATCGAGGCTTGTTTAAATTCTCGCCCTCTTTCCCCTGTAGAGGACTCAGACATTGAAGCTGCGGAGGTACTCACCCCAGGTCATTTCCTGATCGGAGAATCTCTACTAGTCGTACCATGTCCCAGTCTCGAAAACAAAAAGGTTACTCACCTCTCACGCTGGCAGCACACACAGAAACTGTTGCAAGATTTCTGGAGAAGATGGCAGCTGGAATATGTGTCTCGATTGCAGCAACGACCTAAATGGCTAAAACGAGAAACGGAATTTGAAAGAGGACAGATAGTATTAATAAAAACAGACAACTTACCTCCAGGAAAATGGCACTTAGGAAGAATAATGGAGAAGCATCCAGGCCCAGATGGGCTGACTAGAGTGTATAGTGTAAAAAGCGGTGACAGTGTTGTAAAAAGATGTGTCACTAAATTGTGTTATTTACCTCTAGACTGTGATGAATGAAATAGCTTTGTAATCATGTTCTTACCTAGATGTTAACTAAAATTTTAATATGTATCTATGTGTAATACTTACTCTTTGTTTATTAAAACTTATAACTTTGTTTTAAAAGGACTTAGTAGTCCTTTGGGGGCCGGTATGTTAAGTGTAAATAGTTATAAGCCTATACAAAACAGTCGCATTAAAGCATTGGTCAAGTGTACACGCGTGTTTCACTGTCTCCAAGTCTGCCACACCAAAAACGACCTTACTACATACAACAGATACAAAAATACCAAGTCAGCCCCTGAACACCTATATCACGTATGACGTAAGCTTGTTCAAATCTTAACGTGGAAAAGGTTTCACCTGACGCCGTCGTCCCCGGGCAGCCGCAGTGGTCCAGTGAGCGTGCCGTTCGTCCCAGTGCCGACGTTGAGGTGGTTCACTTCCTTCTTGTCGAAGTGCTCGAGGAACAACGGCCGGTACTTCGGCTTGTTTGTGTCCATCGGATCAGTGTCGTGCCCTGGAACCAATAAACGCTTATTACTTACAACCCAACTTTTTACAATTAATAATGATATGAGCACTCTTGACGGCTAGGTGAAAATTGTTAGAAATCATTCTATTCCATGGTATTTCAATCACCTTCATTCAACAAACTATATAAGATTTTTTTTCACTGATATGTTCTTGAGGCTTCAAGAGACTTAAATAGGTATTAAACTTAATGTGTTTCCTTGGGAATGTGGTACAATGAAGGCATTTTAGTTTAACGACTAGCTGTGCCCTGCGGTTTCACTCGCGTAGATTTAGTTTCATGTTTCATGTCGCGGATCCCTAATATTTGTAATAAATAGCCTAAGTTACTCCTTGAAACATCAGCTACCTGTCAGTGAAAGTCCCGTTAAAATCGTTCCAGCCGTTTCAGAGATTACCCGGAACAAACAGACAGACAGACAGACAGAGAAAAATTTTAAAACTTGGTTTTTGGTGTCAGTATCGTGTACACTTTCATATGCATTTAGTGAAAAGCTGTTATTTTGGAGTTACAAACAGACACTTCAATTTTATTTATCTGTATAGATGTATAGATTGTAGGTTTGAACTTTTTATATCTCATTATTATTAAATCGAAACGTGGACGGTTCGCCTGAAAGAACGGCGCAAAATCGATGCACTCGAGATGTGGTGCTGGCGGCGATTGCTGAGGATTCTTAGGATAGCATTTAGGACTAATATGTCGATCCTGGCAGACTTAAAAATCAAAGAGTTCGTCGATTGTGCAAGTACGAATTCTCAAATATTTTGGACACGTTATCCGAAAGGAACACTCCATGGAGCGACCAGTTGCCCGAGGACAGATGGAGGGCAAGCGGTCACGCGGTCGATCGCCTATGTGTTGGACAGACTTCATTAAAGCTACCACTCAAACTTCCATAGTCCAGAGTTCCTGAGACGCTATCGACCGCTACAGGTGGAGGCGCATCGCAATGAAGTTGCAACGTCGTCAACTATGATCACTCTGCCAAGAGTGACCGACTAAGGAAAATCATTAAACCGAATAAGAGGATCCGAGAGCTTCGTTACGCGCTCGCCAAAATCTGTGATATTTAGCCACACCAAATGGGTATGGACGGTTTGGGGTGTATTGGGTCCACGCTAGTATTGGGGGGGGGGTCGTGTCTCACGCTTCATGGTGGCGAGGTCGGTGTCGGGGTCGTTGATGACCATGGTGCCCAGGTCGTGCAGCAGCTCGTGGTCGCGGTGCGGCACCAGCGTGGCCTGGCCCGCCGCACTCGACCGGTTCTTCATGGTCTCCTCCGAGTAGCCCTCGCCGCCACCGCCGCCGCCACCGCCCTGGGAAACAAACCACACATTGATCCTCATAAAACACTATAAAAATAAAAAGTGCGATAATCACAGACAAAGAAGCATCAGTGAAGAAGAAAGAAAATTCTTTATTACACACAAAGGCAGCACCAAAAAATAGTTCTGAAAGTTAAATCAAAAAATTTATTAAAAATATTAATCGGTAAGGCTCTTATGAGTGTTGGTAAAATTACCATCAGTTCTAAAACTAG
The DNA here is from genome assembly GCA_964035505.1 of Watsonalla cultraria. NCBI lineage: Eukaryota > Metazoa > Arthropoda > Insecta > Lepidoptera > Drepanidae > Watsonalla > Watsonalla cultraria. Next base: position 452,047 of record OZ037712.1, on the reverse strand, counting down.
TTTTCTCAGAAGAGCCCATACAAATTGGGCTCACGATAGTGTCATGTTTAGGTCGACAGAGGCGCTGTTCCGATCCTATACAAATCTGCGTTTACATCGACGCGATGACTTTAGACGGTGGCAGTTAAAATCTCGCACTACGCCCTCAGATGTTTGGGTCAATTGGTGTATTACCTGTGCGAATGCCCTATTGTTGGCTCTGTGCGCGTTGCGGAAGGCTTGTGACTCGCGTATCTCGCGCGCCTCCGCTATCATCGTACTTAAGATGCTGGGCTGCTTCGCGTTGCCTGCAATACACCATGTACCATACAATATTATCAAGATGATAATAAATGATGATAAATATTGCAATTATCTCCAATCAAACTATGGTCCGAATTGTCTCAATATAAATAAAACTAAAGATCTGTTTGTTTGATCAATCAATAAGTGTTCCAAGTTTCCCTTAGGTTGAATTTTTTTAGAAATATTAAATAATCATTTAATAATTTATTAATCCAAAAATTTTTTTCTGCATATTCCAGCAGATTAAGAAGAAGTTGCTCCGATAAAAATATTCTCACCAATGAATACGTGCGTCAATAGATACTCGGCGGTAGCCCTCTCGTCCGGTATCTTCACCAGGCACTGGCTCACGAAGTCTATGAACTCCGGCGACCACTGGTCTGGTTCCCTGCGAACTTCTTAATTTGTACCAAATCGGGGTTTGCATTCCATATAAGCAGATAAGCAGTGCTTACCATTTGTGATGACTGAATACACTCGTGTCTATACCAAAATTGGTATGTACCTAACCTACCTCCTAGCTACCTACTTATTGACTACATATTACTCCTGCATGAAATTAAATAAATGTTATGACAACTATTTAGCAGCCTCATTTCCGTTCTCCAAGATATGGGCTTGATTTACATATGAAATTGTAGGTTATAGTGAAAGGGGGTATAAATACTCTGAACTTTGTATCGGCAATGAAAACTATTGTTTTATCGAGATAGCATCATTGTTATAAAGATACCAGATTGCAGCGTGTCGTGGTCTCCACTTAAGAACTCGTTTATTCCAGCGGTAGTCGGTTCTTCGCGAGATATGGCCGGCCCACTGCTACTTTAGCTTGCTAATTCTTTGGGCTATGTCGGATGTATTCGATACGAATCCTATCCTTCAGAGAAACTTCGAGCATAGCTCTTTCCATTATTCCTCTTTATATTGAATGTAACTGCGAACATTATACATATTAAAGTGAGGTGTAAAGTGTTACCGGAAGGAGGGCGGCGGCTTGGTGGGGATCATGAAGATGGCGCGCATGGGGTGGATGTCGCCGTAGGGCGGCTTGCCCTCGGCCATCTCCAGCGCCGTGATGCCCAGCGACCAGATGTCGGCCACGCAGTCGTAGCCGATCTCCTGGATGACCTCGGGCGCCATCCAGAACGGCGTGCCTATCACCGTGTTGCGCTTCGCCATCGTGTCCTGCCCACGCACAATACACACACATTAACAGATTTCCCGAGCGCATACAGCATTGCATACATACTTATGCTCACGTCTGTATTCCCCGAAGGAGTAGGCGGAAGTGTTTTAATAACAACACCCGCTTTCCACTGGGGATGATTAAGTCTCAACGTGACATGTCTCAGGATCTATACGTCTTTTGAATTATTTCTCAGACATGTGCAGGTTTCCGCACGATGTTTTCCTTCACCGTAAAGCACGTGGCGTGAAATCACTGCACATACGTTTTAAATAAACTCATTGGCATAGGCCCCGTTAGGATTCGAGCTGGTGTGGCGCAAACCCCAAGGCCACCACGGCTTCTTCAGAGATTTTTATAGTACAGGGTCAGTAACTCGGCAGTGACAGAAGTCCAAAGGAATGGTATCTTAACTTAGTTGTGGCAATATTGGGACCGATTGCCCGGAAGCAAAGGTGGACACTCTCGAAATACCTGAATCCTCAAATACTCCCTGAACAAGCCAGATCTTGCCCATGGATACAGTAAACACTTATTACCAATTTACCATAAGGTGGACCATAACTCAACGTGATTCTCTCCAAACTACAAACTTTAAATACTTACAGTCAACTGCCCCGCAACTCCAAAGTCGGCCAGCTTGGCATGACCCTCAGTGTTGAGCAGTATGTTCCCCGCCTTGATGTCTCTATGGATCTTTCTCCGCCGGTGGAGGTATTCCAAGCCTTTGAGTGTGTCACACAGGATGGTCGCGATCTCATCCTCTGATAACGTTTTCTTCCGTAACCTCATTATATCTGACACTGACCCGGCGCCGCAGTACTCCATTACTATCTGCAACGAAGGTTATATACTGAACTACCCTTCATCCAATCCTTCTGTATACAAGTACGATAGACAGGCTAATACATACATGTTTACAAGTCGTGTATTTCATAAACTAGATTTCGTTTCATGCTTAATTTCGCGGTACCTTAATATTTTTTTATAAATAAAAGTAGCCTAAGTTACTTCTTGAAACATCAGCTACCCGGCAGTGAAAGTCCCGTTAAAATCACCCCAGCTGTTTCAGTTATTAGCCGTAACAAACAGAGAGACAGGCAGAGGATTCTAAAAAGAATGTCGTTTTAAATAATGCAAATGTGAATCTAACCCATAAGTCGGTGTTCTTGAAGTAACTGCCGTAGTATTTGACGACGTAGGGGCTGTCGCACTGCTGCATGATGGAGATCTCCTTGATGATCTCCTGCAGGTCCGTGTCCACCGGCACCTGCTTGATGGCCAGCACCTGCCCGCTCTCCTTGTGGAGCGCCTGAAACGGGGCATTAAGTTTTACGATAAGACATGGGTGGGCTAACAGACATAGGTAAATATGCGCTTACTGCGGGGGCATAAAGGGTGTTTTCACATCACTAAATTGTGCTCGTGACGCATCAAGCATCACGAAATGCATTGAGCTTCATTTTAGAGCTTCCACTTCTCCTCGATCCCATTTGAACTGACACGTTCAAAAGTTCTCTTAGTAAACGTAACGTACCTTATAAACGCTGCCATATGAACCCTCTCCTAGTTTACATATGATATCGAAAACCTCCTCTGGTTGTCTGGTGAGACTCTCTTCGGAGAGCTTCTTGAGTTCACTGTAACAATAATAAAAAGTTTTTTAAGGCCTGGGTGGTCTCTTTCCTGCCCGACATGTTCTGTCCGATTGCAGTCTATTAAGACTAACTAAAAATTAAGTTTAAAACATAGAAATAGCTTTTTAGAGACAGCTGAATATTTTTGCAGAGACAATCTATACAGATAAATAAAATTGAAGTGTCTGTTTGTAATTACAAAATAACAGCTTTTCACTAAATGCATATGAAAGTATACACGCTACTGACACTAAAAAACTAAATTTTAGAATTTTTCTCTGTCAGTCTGTTTGTTCCGGGTAATCTCTGAAACGGCTGAACCGATTTTAACGGAACTTTCACTGGCAGGTAGCTGATGTTCCAAGGAGTAACTTGGGCAACTTTTATTTAAAAAAAACACTTAGGGTTTCGCGGGAATAAAACTAAATCCACGCGGGTGAAACCGCAGGGCACAGCTAGTTATATAATAAAAGTATTTAAAAAATATTTCATTACTAGCAGCTCCGATAGACGTTGTCCTGAATGCCGACTGCAGCCCCATCTGCCTGGCTGATTTGTGATTAAGGTGAGTTCAATGACATACACACGTACAGTAGAACTATACATAAAGTATACTTATAAAGATGAAGTATCGTATCGAGGACCAAGGTACATAAGTACCAGAAATTATAATTTTAATTGAATAAAAACAGCATTTACTACAAATAATTAAAATATGCACGAGCTTACTGCATACCCGTGAATTCAGTAAATAGAGCTCGGTAATAGAATTGGGTAAATAAACCAAACCAATCTAGTCTAGCAATACATAATGCAAGAATGTTTGGTATTGTTCGATATTGGTAACACGCGATAAAACACTGATGTAATACAACGGCCGGTGGTAACGACCTGTTATCACGATTGCGGCACTACTTATGGAGCCGGCGACCGTAATCTCCCTCCACCACTACCCTACAATATTCCACTTTTAATTAATGTACAGGAAACATTCATAAAACTAAGGATGGCCACTACCCCCTCCGCTAGTAATGAAAACGGTGGTCATTTCCTAGCGCCTGCTAAGACCCTTAGTATTTTAAAACATGGTCATTGTATGATAGTAAACCATGTCTGAAATGTTTTGATGACAAGATGTCTGGCTGAGTTTCTTGCCGGTTCTTCATCGAAGGTTTTCTCAACGTTCATAAGTGCCTTACCATAAAGCCTAAACTGTATAAATAATTCTTCGATGTGTGAACCAACCTAGTATCTTTCACTCTGACTACCTATGCTATAAAATATACGATCGTATCAAAATCTGTTAAAATCCGAATTAACAACGTTAAAAGCCGAAAGGTCACTACACTAATTCGACTTCCGCCGTCATACATTCTGGAAATGCAATAACATCTAATGTTAGCGTCGACCTCACGCATCCTGATCTGGCGAGCGACCAGGTAATGCCACTAAAACTGGACGCATATAAACTAACCACAGCGGCTGACGGTACGGAAATAGACTTCAACACAATATAAATCAAAACAAAGCATTTTAATTAGAGGCACGCGATACGCTCAATCCATATCCATCGTAGCTTACTATTAATTTTATTGTGTCTGAGTTATACACAGCGCACAGGCTTCGTCGTAGGTAGAGATCCCTCGTTTGTATAAACAAAAGTACTACTTCGTTTGGAATAATAAAAAACTTAGGACAAAGACCAGACACAAAAAGTAAGGTATCGTAGTCTGCAGTCTAATGACGTCATTGTTCCCATTAGAAGTAACTTTACGGAAGTACAGGCTCTTAAGTTAATTGCAGCTTTAAATAAGTTTCACGACTGTACGTGCGCAAGAAGGAAGTGGTTTTTAAGGATTGAGGCCCGTATATTGCTACTTCCAATATAAAGGTTCCGTCATTTAATATTTTAATCTAATTTTATTCCGAGAGGTCTTCTTACATATTTTTCGATTTACGTCTAATGGTATTAGAAAACCAGGAAAACCAGAAATTTTAAAACTAAAAAAGCAATAATATAAGTTCTGTTGGTACTGTATGGTTGATATCATTTGTAAACCGATCGAATCTACGTTTATTAGATGCTCAAACAATTATCAACAATCAGGTAGAAGCTGCCTAAAAGAGCATTGTAACAGTGACCCTTTTAGTTTAAGTAAATGCACCCCCCGTTACTATGGAGAGTGAAGAAGCTTCATGTGTAACCGAAGAAAGGTTATTCCACACAATATTTAGGTAACACGGTAACTATACTTATCTTCTAATATCCAGCTGATCAAATAACGCGAGGAAATCCGCTTATCGTGATTGATGACCCTCACATCGATAAGCATTTTAATTCCGGAGTAAGTACTTGTGAACGGAACGATTTGCGTTAATCTCGCCGAGATTATAATTACGATTTGTTTTACTCTTTTGTTCCATTGTCATAACATTATTGAATAATATCTTATTCATCTCTCATACACGTGATGTTCAATACTCATATGTTAATGGATATTATTACGAGGAAAATGTAACGCGACTATTATGTTTATTTATATACTTATAAATAAATAATATAATATATTAATAAATGGTATCATTAGGTAGAGCAATTGTGTGAATCGGTCCAATATTATTTTGCCTTGTTTGTACCCATTTTATGCAGTAATATAATAAACGTGCAATAATAACAACCATCCAATTAACGCAACATATTTATCTCAAAAGCATGTCTACACCGAAATACTTATTTCTTCAATGCTTTCTGGTGAAACTACAATAATGACACCTTCAGGATTTGCTATGTATCCAGTCAGTTCTTAAACGGAACATTGTTTGAAACATTTGTTTAAAATACCACTCTATTTATGTGCAAACACTGTGCAGGCATCTGAAGTGGTCCGGACTAAAGACGATTTAATTGCATGCTTAAGTTGAGCCTTTCCTTTTGTCATTCCATTTATTTTTCAATGTTCCTCCGAAGCATTTACATGTAAACATTGAGATTCGAGATCAAATAGTAATACTCGTACATTCAGTACCCAGATGTTCGCGCAAACGAATTTTGCAAGTCATTGCAGACAGTGAACGCTCTATCGGAAGGAAGATAGATTGAACCGAATTCAAACGACGTTTCCAATATCGATAGCGCACGATCTCATTCATAAAGTACATCATTCATTTCAATCATTACTACACTTAAGTCTATAGTTCTACAATTAATTGATAGTTATTTACGATGCATAGTCAATGCAGATGGTCCTAGAACTCACCCTTGCGGCCGCTCATTAGCACTCATTCTCTCCGCACGCCTTTTCTTGCAGGTATTGCAGCTGAGAGTAGGCGCTCCTCCCTCCCACACTCCACTCTTCCAGAACACGAGCCTTCCCTCACTATCCATGAGGGGCCCGTATTCCTACCATATCAAATGTATCCTCGATTTGAACGAAAAGAATCCTTGGCTTATGATGGAGAAGCACTATAATTAAAACGTAAATTTTTGTCCGATCCAAAAATACATCCACTGGTTCACAATATTCACAGAACGGTGCTCCGTCTAAAACATCGATACACAAACACAGACGAAAGTTTGTTTATAGTGTAAACAGTCCCCACGTTTCTATCTCGAAAACGGGGTTACATGTGGCATGTACATACAGTGCTAACTTGTTGTTCAAGCTGTGTTTGGTTTCACGGTTCCAGAAAATCAAATTCTAGATTGTAAACACAAATGCAAACTAAAATCACAACGACACCACAGCACAATTTACGTAACTAATATAATCTATGAGAAACAAAATGACTAACAAAACCGAAATCCCAAAATAAACACTCGTGTCCCTTTGAGAGTAGTGGGACAACATCGGCGACGAAACGACTATCCCATACGACGACTTTTACAAGACTGACTTAGTCGTCTTTGATGCCCTGGATCCAAAAGCAAGTGTTCCAAGTTCAAATAATCTCGCATCGACTGGTCAAGCAAGACTCAATAGTCAGAATGATGCATGAGTACACAAACTAAAAAAAAATCGTTTTAAGGGTGTCATTAGACACGGCATAAGAGACGAAAGTAAAGTATCCTCATTTCAAAAATATGGTAACCACGTACAAACATTAAAGCAAAGCCTGTATTATACAGTAATTGTACCAGGAAAAACGCTATAACAGTCATAGTTTATTTATTCATTCTGAGGTTCTTCTCATCTGATTCAACACTTACAGTGAAAATTTCCAAATAGAGACTTCCTTGCAATCAATCATATTGTTGAGGATATAGATCGTAATCAATCAGAGAACGGTAGGTACATAAGTATTTATCGTCAAGTATGTCAGGCACGCACCGCAACACATTCGGGGTGGGCGGCTCGGCTCCATATAAATAAAACTGCGTGTTGGTCTGTCTATAAATAATACACGGATCTAACTCGTTACATCGACACCCTGACCTTTTTATTAGTTCACAGTTAATGTTCATTAGTCAATACAACACCGCCATCATGTGCGTTGGTATGGTAGCTCTAATTTATATTTACCTCGTTAGGGTTTGGTTTTGGTTTCGTATTTCAAATGAATTTATGTTTACCAAACTTGATGTTTGATAGCGTACATACTTCACAATTTTATATTTGGCATTCAGTATGCTCTGCACTCTGCGGTAAACAGTCATCGTATTATTTTGTATGATATAATAATAATTGAATTCCGCAAATGATGAAGCACGCGAGATCTTTTGGTAGCGAGCTGTCTTGAGTGGAATATGCGTAATAAGCTCTCCTAACACTTGAAAGGCTCTGTGTAGCTATGTATAATAAAAATAAAATAAATATGTTGCCCTACGTGAATCCCGATGGTATTTTCCCAATGGATTTTGTCGTCGATATATCGCAGCTCATATGAATTTGACATACATGTTTAATTTTCCGCCAGCGATATTTTTACATTAGCAATTCCAAGCAAGTACAATGAACTGAAGACACACAGTCTAGGGAAACCGAGCCAATTATATCGGCTCAGAGCGGACAATACACCCAGCATTGTTATTATACAACGTAACTGTATGTTAAACGCTTTATTATCAGGATGTGGGAACGCGGAGGTGAATCACTTATTCATGTTCATTATTTGTCATTAATTTGCTTTAAAACTGGAGGTTGAATATACAAGAATGTGTTGTTAAGAGAGCACTCGCTCGCTTTCTTAAGTAAGACAGGTCAACCCAGACCGACGACCCAGAAACTGAACAAATAAAGCCGCTCTCCGATACAACCCCCACGCAGTTTGCAAAACTGTTCGCTCGGACCACTTCCGATGCTAATAAGACGAGAGCAATTTTATTGATTCAGGACCCCACAAATGAATTTATTGGCTGGACAGATATACAGTTACGTTAGATATTAATATCGGATTGTTGATTGATAATCACTTGAAGCCATCTGTGCGATGAGTGACGCCATGAGTCAACGGATGTCTATCATAGGTGAAGTAAATAAATACATATCGAAATACAAGTCGAGTCAGTGGAAAGATGTAGACACATATAAGAAGACATTATGCAGATCTCTCGCATCAAAATTAGGGCACATGACATGTATCGTCCGCGATATAGAAAGGTGTTAGACGGTATTACTATCGGAAAGGCTGAACGAAGCTTTGCAGTAGGAAGCTCATCGTTGGTATTTGAGAATATGAAATACTTAATAAGCGTTCGTCTTTAAATCTTCAGTTAAAATTAAGCATCGAACTAAGTAGCGCGGTAGACGCCGTCAGCGGATAACTAAAACTGCGTTAACGCAGTCCATTCCTCTGACTCACGAACGGGTATTCAATGAGCCCTTGTTTGCTAACTATTGTCTTCCATAAATAATGTATCGTAGTTCCCCATGTTCAATTTTAAAATCAATACGTGTGACGTTCATGCAGTGATATTAAAAGTGGGGACGACGGTATGCTAAGGGACGGAAGTATTCTACTTTCTATGCCTCGTATAATTGGCACCTTGGTACAACTTGAGGGTGATTTCGTTTGTCCAAGGAGGATGGAGTATCCCCATCGAAGACATTTAAGGGTTCATTCCCATCTGACTTACTGGCACGAGATGAACATGTCTGTTCATCAACTTATTTACGAATTACTTGGTCTTAGTGATTTGTATTAATGATGTGCCTCTTTGTTCAGTCATTCTCACGTTTAGTGGATGGTTATCGTGAAGGATTCTAACGCCAAGCCGAGGACGGGAACATCGTCAGACGTTTCATTTACGAATGCGAATAGATGTTATGATAAGAAACCGAATATTTATTTGAATACATATTTAAACTAACGAAGTTAACAACCATTTCATGTAAATTAGCGTTAAAAAGCGATAACAATGGTTTTGAAATGGTGGTTTCCGTGGGAGAATTCCGTGGAGCTGTAGGTAAGTACGTAGGTAACTAGAGCTGTCACACCACAAGTACTCACGAGAAGATATTGAATCTATGTACCTAGGCGGGTAGATATCGTGCCAGTGCCTGTTACAGCGTTTTAGATTCACGGAATAGAATAGGTGACGTTGGCTGGCATCATCTTCGGTGGTAGGTAGGTTGTAACCTCTGCCTACCCCTTAGAGAAGCCTTTCGGGAAGCCGTGAGCATAGTTACAAACGGCGAACTGACAAGCTTGGTGAATATTATGTGCATTATATAGTTGGTCATAGGTAGCTATTTCACAGAATATACGTAAACAATGATCGAAAGAATCCTGCGAATGGGTTGAACGACCTCGACATGTGAAATCGAATCGAACGCAAAGCCTTTTTTTAGTTACTCGTGGAAAGAAATAAGTTAAAACAACTTACAATTTATAATACCTGCTAGGCTGATACAGGATTTTTTTTGGTTAGGATGTAGGTACCCCTTCTTTTCTTTATGTGTGTATCAACCAGATAAACTCAGAAGTGCCCACCTACTAAAATAAATATCACCTGCATCTATACAGATAAATAAAATTGAAGTGTCTGTTTTTAATTTCAAAATAACAGGTTTTCACTAAATGCATATGAAAGTATACACGCTACTGACACCAAAATACCAAGTTTAAAAAAAATTCTGTGTCTGTCTGTCTGTTTGTTCCGGGTAATCTCTGAAACGGCTGGATGGATTTTAACGGGACTTTCACTGGTAGGTAGCTAACGTTTCAAGGAGTAACTTAGGCTACTTTTATTTATCAAAAATATTAGAGTTCCGCGACAATAAGGATGAAACTAAATCTACGCGGGTGAAACCGCGAGGCACAGCTAGTTGGAAATATAAAATTAACTCCTTGGTAAAATTGATGTCCCAAATTAGCACTACATAAGTAGGTACATTTTCTTAGCTACATAGTTGAACATCATGTAGTTAGTTACCTACCTAAAGTACATATAATAATAATTAATAGTTATCCTAAGAGTGGGTGTGGTGTGAGTGTGTGATGGTTATTGAGAATGAAGCATATACCTAATCAATTGTTGAGGAAAAAGTCATGCAGAAGTAAAGTTGCATAAATTATCACCTATTCTTGGAAACCATAAATGACTGTAGACAATAATATTTATTTTTAATTCTTCACCAAGTTCTGTTCTATTTTCAAATTGTGGGCTAGCATTCTCTAGATCCCAGAGAACTAGCAAAGTAATATAAATTCAAATTTGTATTTTGGGGCTTGGAAATATGTTCATAAAAGTAAATTTTTTTATAATAAAATATTGTACAATTCAAAAAAATACTATTATATTTGTTGAATAATTCAGTATATTCTCAGTACCATACAAATATCAGTTTCCAAAAGTATAGTATAACTGCAAGTTAATTAAATTTATTTTTTATGCCAACCATTTTTTAAAGGACAGCATTGATTGCATATCATTTTGTTTGTTTTATTCTTTAACTATAATCCTCTATACATAAAAGTATAAATAGATAAATGTATTGCTGTTATTTACCCTGGCTGGAGACTTTAATTAGTCTTACCATAATCCAGTTAAGCAGAAATGGCATGTGGAGCTTAATCTGCATCAGACAGTTTGAAAAAATATAGCTGTTTTTAACATGTAACAGACAAACTCATCTAAGGGTAAATATAATTTTTTAATTTCATCACTCACATTTAAAGTTATAACATTTAAAATGTGCATATCAGGAAAATGTAGAATATACAGGGTGTCGGAGAATTCGAAACAGTAGTCTTATAGAAGTTGTAGGGTTATATGAATATAGCACTATGTTGAAGTCTTAAATATCTAGCTCCAACGATAACGTAGTTATAAGCTATAGTCGAAGAGCTCGCGGCCTTAAGCCGGGTTGCATTTACGCGCGGCCGCGTTCACCTACATTACGTACGCGGTGATAATCTACGTAAGTATAGGTAGGTACCTACTTCAAATCAATTAGTTAACTGACCTTATTTATGACAGGATACACCTTAGTCTGGACCATATCACTTCACTCACATACAAAACATTGTTATCACTAAATGGGCAAGTGTTCGAAATTGCGCCCTTGCACATCCAAACAAGCCTGAGCTTGGACTTCCGTTATCCCTCAGCCGTTGCACAACTCTCATAAGCACTCTACCTGAAGAGGGCACGCACTCATCACTTCGATGACCGTAAAAGTCCAAATAAAAACGCAACGCTTCACCAGTATTACCCCTTGCAGCTTGCTATTGCATAGGCCAAAACCATGTCGGTATACTGAACATCTGAGTACTGAAAGTTCGCCATGATAATACTAATTAAGTAGGTACTAAGTACCTAACAAACTAACGAGAAAATGAAAGTAACAAGGTCACGACGGAAACAAAAAACTTTGCTTAGAAGCACACGCCCGCGACCATTATCCGAATTAGACTGATTTTGAAACAAATAAATAGGTACTAAATCATAAAAGTGCGAATGAATTAGGGGTGTCACACACTTTTTTCAAGATACAACTTTTAACATACGAATTATTTTGATTTAGTTTTGACTCCGACTGGTAACACAATATGTGGATTAGACATCGCTTATCAAGCGTAGACGTGCCGGTTCTAATCCCGGTATCAAAACATTACCCATTTCCCCTTGGTTTAATTAAAAGTAGTGCTATCTCTTTTTGTGATACAGATATCAAAAGGGATGGACATAATTTTAGTCAGAGTTTGGTCTAGTGAAAATGAAAATGGAAATGATTTATTCTGTTTAGGCCCTGGTAAGGCACTTATGAATGTCGAATAATTTACCACCAGTTCGGAAACTAGCTTTCTGAGAAGATCCGTAGAATGGTTTAGACGATGTTTTGTAAAAATAAACATTTTTCAAATTCATTCTTTCTTTTTATTTATTCACGTTAAGAATAAAATTAAAATAAATTAAGAGCGTGAATTAATTTAATACATCCGAAGAGGGTTGGTGGAACAAGTAGAGTCAATAGACCATGTTCGACAGCCCTAATACAGTTCTATCATAGCGGCGCGGCGCGAGGGCACGTACGAAATAGGGATGGGATGGGACGCTATTATCGATAGACTTATCGAAACATAAATTAAATTACTGAATACGGATAATAAAAACAAATTACAGAACCGATTTAATAAAGTTACGTTATTATGTAGGTACAATTTACATAGTACGTGATATTAAAAGATATCTCGGGTACTCTTGTTTAAAATTGTGTTGTCTTTAAGTGAGTGCTCTACTACAAGAGTAAATTATTGAATCTGTAGTCAGATGATAATTAAGGTAAGTAGTTTATTTAATATCAGAATCCTATAAAATCACAAATTGTATTGAGAATTAGAAATACTCTACCTAACTACATTACATTTACCTACAAAAGTTCTACTATCCAATTACTACAATAACGTAAGTACCTAGGTTTTTCACTTAGTCTATGCGAACAATGAATTGGTATTTACTACTAATGGAAGCATTAGGTACTTTTTCTTTTAATCGAGTGATCGATAAAAATAATCCCACCACTAATAAACACACACACGAATAAACACACACACACTAATAAACACAAAGCGTGCCGCGCGCTGCCGAAAGTCGCCGCGATATCTGTTTATTTGCACGTGCCGCCTGAACTCAAAGACACCGCGCTCTTTTAATGATGCCGCGCGGTGTCTTTGATATCGTACCGAAAAGCCGGCAGTAACTTTGATTCTTGTGGCGGCATTTCTTTGTAAATCATCGGTCTGTCTTTTACCTAATTCAATTGAACCCGTTAGAGGTTATCAGAGTTCACAGGAGTATGAACTGTAACGATGACCTCAAAAATCATAAAAATTTTAAGAAGTAGATAAATAGTTTCGAAAACAGGTTTCATGGGGTTATTTCAGGAACTATTCGTGGGAGAAAAAAAATTAAAACGTAGTTAGATTTCAGGTGAATAACTTTACGTTACAGCTGACTTTTATGCGAAAATAAGGTATTGAAATGGTGAAGTTTGAACGTCAATTACTCGAAAACGGAAGAAGATATTTTTGTCGTAATTATTTTAAATGCTTCCTAAAATTATACCCTATCACACATTTTAAGAGCTGACCGGAATTAACCGACACCCTGTATTGTAACACCAGCTATGTTATGTTCATAGTATTCAACATATAAAATCTATTCCTGGAAATTAACCACACAAAACATAGTATAGGAATGTGAGTAAATGACTGATAGCTTCATCTGAAATATGTCCCAATTGGGTGGTGGAAAAGTGACTTGCTTGACTTTACATGTGCTAATGCAGTATCTGCTTCTTTAAATGGACAATATACCTGGGAAAACCTTGGGCAAACACTTTATTATAAACATTTAATTATTTTTTTCTACCTAACTGATTTAAATAAGTAAAAGCGCTTGTTTATTTAAAATACAAATAATTTGATCTTTTTCAGCATTCTTGATTTCATAGTGTATGTATGGCAACATCCTTTTTCAAATAGTCTTTGGACATTAATAAAAAGGTTATATATTCCAATTTTAAAAACTATAAACTATGACACTTTATTGTCAGTGAATTTTTACAATGCTGCTCAATAGCCTCAGTATTTAGACAATAAGCTTTGATACTATTTTTATTTACACGAGAAAATTTATATATATAAATAGAATGGTTTCCTACCGGTAATATAATAGTGTGAAATTCTATTCAAGGGAGTATTTAGAACACTTAACTTACTATTTAAGATAATATTTGGTCGGGAAATTATTATAAACTATATGTTGTAGGGTTAGGTAACGATGCGGGAGAACATAGCTCACTTTAAACCTACATTCAAAACTTTGTAATAATAAATTTGTTTTATAAACGAAACTATTCTTACCTCTTCGATGACATTTCCGTCATTTTCGATTATTTATCACTTTAAACGTAATCACACAATAAACAGACTAAAACTTAAGTTCATTATCCCATAAAGAGCGTGTTAAGCAGATTTGTTAGTTCATTTTACACAAATTAGGCTTCAATACTGCCCAATATAAAAATATTACAACGAAAATACAATGCACATGCACCAGCGGCTCGATGTACAGCTTATTATTTTATTTTCAACAACTTCATTCAACACCACAGAAAACTATTCAACTCAGTCAACTCAAATCAAGTCAAAAGGAAGGGGCAGCTGGAGCAGCATAGACTAAAAAACAGTGCATATGCATGCAGCTGTCATTGCTGTCAAAAGATAATTGCGTTCCATTTCTCCAATATCTCTGCAATCATCGGTTTGCAAATTTGCAAATCCAAATTAATATTATTATCACATTTGATACGAAACAAAGGTTAAAGGTTATTACATTTAAGAAATTTCAACTACAAAGTTTTGAACGTTAATTAACAAAGCAAAGCGATACGGAACTGGAAAAACGGGGATCAATACGTCTACATGTATAGGAACTGAAAATCACAACGATTGGTTGATTGGTTACTTGTTGGACTGGGGATGTCACCTAACGTCACTATGCCGGTCTGTTTCGTTACTATGGTAACCCTGTAGTGATAACAAACGCATGGCCAATCAATGGCCGGCTACAATCTAAATTCTCGTGTTTACTGTCATTCTGTCAAGTTGTAATGCAACCGCGAAAGAATATTCTTTATTGATTAAACTTTTCTAGTTAATTACCTAATAAATGTAAGGGTACACTGTAGTTACGGTTCAACTAAAGAGAAATGTTCAAGAACACATTTCAGTCGGGTTTCCTGTCAATTCTTTACAGCATAGGCAGTAAACCTTTGCAAATTTGGGACAAGAAAGTTCGTAATGGGCACATAAAGAGGATTACAGACAACGACATACAAAGTCTCGTGCTGGAAATAGTGGGTACCAATGTTAGTACAACGTATATTACGTGCCCGGCTGATCCGAAGAAGACGCTCGGCATCAAACTTCCTTTCTTGGTTATGATCATCAAAAACCTAAAAAAGTATTTCACTTTTGAAGTACAGGTGAGTTTAACAATAGTTTCTATATAGTGAGATGTATTGAACTACGCTCGAAGAACCACTAAGTTTAACCTCAACATATTTATCTAAATTGCAGGTTCTAGATGACAAAAATGTGCGAAGAAGGTTTAGAGCCAGCAACTACCAGTCAACCACACGTGTGAAGCCATTCATCTGCACCATGCCCATGCGTTTAGATGAAGGGTGGAATCAGATACAATTCAACCTAGCTGATTTTACACGTAGAGCTTATGGAACAAACTATGTTGAGACTCTTAGGGTCCAAATCCACGCTAATTGTAGGATTCGAAGAGTTTACTTTTCTGATAGACTGTATTCAGAAGATGAGCTACCGGCAGAGTTCAAACTGTTCCTTCCAATACAAAACAAAACTAAAGCAGCAGTGGCTACATAAAATTTATAAGTGAAATTTGAGCAATTTTGTGTTTTGTTCTTTAGTAAATGTATTTTTAAGTCTATTTTTATTTTGATTTATATCATTAAATGTACAATCCCTGTTTTGATATGGATATTTTAACATAATATTGTGAACTTTTGCAAAAGAAACTTGCACAAAATGATTGTTATTTAGTCTACATTATGCAAGGATTTTAATGTAGTAGAATAATTTTATTAAATGGTTGCACTTGGAATTTATTTTATTGGATTACGTTAGTGAGTTACAGACAGTGAATTCAATACAACCATGAAATATTTACATTATGACATTATTAATACTTAGTGCATTCACAAAAACTAAAAATTTTGTGAGCAGCATGCATGATGTACAAGTAAGCATACATAAAATAAACCAATGAGAATGGATAAACGCCGCTGTTTGTTCTACCAATAAAGTTATATTCTATTCATTCTATTAAAGGTAAACCCAACCTAGCAGTTTCAGTCAGAAAATTTTGTTTATATTATACTCATTGGTTTACAGTCAGTTTAGGAATTAAATATTCATTTACAATTTTATTGGGTAGGAAAAGTTTCGTCTAGGGGCAACAAAAATTGTGTACATTTATATTTGGCAATTTATTTAGCTTTAAATTGTTTGTAAAATTACCTTAGCATGGCAACAGGCGCACTAAAAAAAATTCTGTGAATGCAACACTTTAAGTCGACCGTCAGTCCAGTCGTCAGTCATCGAAAATGGCGACGTTTACTCCTGAGTTGTTTTTATATCTACTGTTAATTCTGTTAAAATTAACTTTAGTTTGTGATGCAAATGATATCCTAGGATGTGGTGGCTTTGTAAAAAGTCACGTTACTTTGGATTTCTCTAAAATTGAAATCGGATTGTAAGTAAACCTATAACCTAAAAAATTGCGATAATCCATATAAAAATTGTATTTGTTTGTGAGATATACAATTGTTTCGTTAAATCATATAAGTGTATTAGATTGGTATTGATTTAATTCACATTTATTGATAGGTATACAAAGCAGGGCAGTTTGAAGGAGAAAACAGAATGCGCTCCAACAAATGGGTACTACTTTTTGCCTCTATACGATAAGGGGGACTATATTTTGAAAGTGCACCCCCCGGCGGGTTGGAGCTTCGAGCCTTCGGAAGTCGATATATCGGTTGATGGGGAATCCGACCAATGTTCAACGGGGCAGGACATCAACTTCTCATTCAACGGGTTTGGTATAACTGGCAAAGTGATTACGGCCGGGCAGAAGCACGGGCCGAGCGGTATTAACGTTCAATTGGTGAATGATAAGGGCGACGTGAGGAACACTGCCACTGGTAGTGGAGGCAACTTCCACTTCACACCCGTCATCCCCGGGAAGTACACTGTGAAGGCTTCACATCCCAGGTAAGTGTGTATGAAATCCACTCATATTAATGTATGCACCTATATGTAAGTGTAAAAGAGTGTACTGTTTTAATTATGGATTTATGAGGTACAACTTTAGTCATCTGATTGGAATCATTTCTACTCTCATATAATATTTAATTAATGGTTCTATTTGTTCTTGAATGAAACATCCAATTCTATCATGTAATGTAACTAGATGTAGTAAAAAACAAGTAGCCTTGGACAATTATTTGATTTTGTTCTCTGTTGAAATAAAGTGTACTTTAATGGCATTCAATTAGAATGCAATTTAGCTTTACACAATTAAATCAATGTAGTAAATTTCTTCAGATGGAAATTGGAGCCGTCACAAGCAGTTGTGCAAGTGAAGGAAGGCAACACGGCACTGCCTTTTGGAGTGCTTGCTGTCAAAGGATATGATGTAACTGGCTCTATCACATCATTTGGTAGCCCCATTGGAGGGCTTTATGTGCTCTTGTACTCAAAGACAGTGAGTATTTATTTATACTATTCATTATTAAATGTGGAGGTGCAGTCTTCAGGTAGGCCCAGAATTTCATACAAAAGATCCCCTCATGCCTGTCTTGATGGTAAAAATTCATTTCTAAATTATTTATCTGAAGTTTCATATTATGGAATAATTGTTTTTCACCAAACCTTCAACAAAGACACTTATAATTACAGCATAGAATATTGTGCAAAGCCATTCCCGTTTAGACTTGCAGTAGATAATTACAGAGTGTAACCCATAAAAAATTCAGTATTGAATTCATTACAAATATTTTTTTTCTATTATTCAAAAAAAATTTACATAAAGTATTACTGATTCACAGGAGCCGAAATTCCGTGTAGAAGGATGCAATACAGCTCTCCTCCAAGGAGTACCTGATGCTCCCATCTGCCACTCTGTTACGGACAATGCGGGAGAGTTCAAGTTTGGTGTGGTCCCTGCTGGGGAGTATAAGCTGTTGGTGCTGGCCACACCACCCGGACAGGTGGCTGTCACATACAATGTGAAGCCTGATAATGTCGTGTTCACTGTGCAGCATGATAGCTTGTATATTAAGAATGCTTTTGAGGTAAGTCCCTTACTTTTTTTAAAATATTGACTGATATTTATCAATATATTGATTTATGATGACTGTATGATTGCTAAAAATTTTTATTGTTATAGTTCTAACAGCAAAACTAATTATAATAAGCGAAATTGGTCTATTATCGCGTGATGCCGTCCCCAAGGGAAACTGGGATTAATTTTATAAATATAGATTATTGGCAACTTTTTTATGATTATTGCAAATGGCAATATATAATACAGTATTGTCTTAACCTGCCCTGGGCTTGCTCATTTCCCCCCTGATGTGGATTTCTAGGCATTTTTCAGTTTTCCAAATTTTCTATATATTGAATAAATCGTAATATTAAATTGTTTGTTATTACATAGGTAACAGGGTTCACAATAGTAGGCACAGTGCTGAAGGCGATAGGCGGCGCGGGAGTGTCGGGCGCGCGTGTATTGTTGGACGGCAAGCCGATCGGAAATTCTGATGGCGCGGGCAAATTCACACTGACTAATATGCAGCCTGGAGTGTATGTTCTTGGCTTCCAACATGGTAAGCGTATGGATTGAATATCTAAATATTCTGTAATTATCATTATCGTTGGCAATAGCATTTAATTCAATAAATATGTTAATGTTTATAGTTTCTGTAGGTAAATTCCTTCATGTAAAGTCCTTGTCATGTATATTGAAATTCAGTCAGTGTCTTAATTAGATAAGCAAAATATGACACTGACTTGGACTATTTGATTGTACCAGTAAAATCATTAATTCAGTTGATACATATTTTCATGAAGTAATAAATATTATTAAACCATGTATGTATGGCATGAAATCTTGTGCTCTTTTTGAAATAAGGTCATTCAGTTTAAATAACCTGTTAACTAAAGTAAATTAAAATAAAGCCGATAAATAATAGATCGATTGTTTGCAGAGCAAAGTGAATTCGAGGAGGTGCAAGTGAACATTCCAGCGACGGGTCCCCAGCGGGCCGTGACGGCGCGGGCGTCGCGGTGGCGCGTGTGTGGCTCCGTGGGCGGCGGGGGGCCCGGGGGACCCGGGGGGCCCGCGCGGAGGGTTCTCGTGGCCCCCGAGGCCCCGCACTCTACTACCGTACACACCGTCTACGTCACTCCTGCTGACGATGGTCAGGATACTCTCTTGCTGCCGTACTTATAAATAGCCTAGCTAGAAAATTCTATTCCGGACGGAATTTCTCCGAAGGATAGGATTCGTAACGAATACATCCGACAGAGAACCAAAGTAATCCACATAGCTTAAAGAATTAGCAAGCTGAAGTGGCAGTGGGCCGTTCTTGAGTGGAGACCGCGACTGGGTAAACGTAGTGTAGGACGCCCTCCGGCCAGGTGGGATGACGACCTGCGAAAGACTGCAGGCAGATGTTGGATGCGGCAAGTTGAACACAGGCCGCTATGGCGCTCATTAGGGGAAGCCTATGTCCCGCAGTGGACTAACATAGCATGATGATGAGAACATTCTATTAAAACCTAGCTTTAATCGCATCAGCTCTAACAACGTACTTGTTAGGTAGACAATGCGCGAGTGATGTACTTGTTGTTGGTCACGCTCATGTGTCGCTAATGACCAGTTACATGAGTAATGATTTAATATCAAAGAAATACAGTTAGTAAATTAAATAATATTTTTGAATAGTTAATTAACCCTTTTTCCAAAGGCTTTTAATAATTAATAAACATGAATTTGGTCCCAACAGGCAAGTGGTGTACATATCTTCCACCCGGGGTGTATTCTGCGAGAGTTGAAGTTTCAGAACAAGAACAGAGAGAGGGCTTACAGTAAGTACTAGTCTACACTAATATTATAAAGACGCTCCAAAACTACTTGACCGATCTTGAAAATTCTATATTAATGCAATAGATAGCTACTTCATCAGCGAGTAACATAGGTTATATTTTATCCCCGTATTCCTACGAGAATGGGAACTACGCGGGTGAAACCGCGTGACGTCCGCTAGTCACACATATACTATATGCACTTTACGAATCCTTTTCAGATTTTAAGCGCAACACAGAAATTGATATCATCATCTCCCTGGCCTTATCCCATGTATTTGGGGTCAGCACTTGATTCAACCCGATGTGGCTGATCACCTGATTTTTATACGAAGCGAATGCCATCTGACCTTCGTACCCCTTTTTCGAGGAAAATCGGCAATCTGGGTTAAACCAGTTGTCAGACTTTCTTAGGCCTCTGACTGACCTGTAACGATTGCCAAAGATGTTAAATTGGCAACCGGGACCGACGGCTTAACGTGCTCTCCGAGGCATGGAGGGAACTCGGGCGGTCACCCATCCAACTACTGGCTAGGCGATGGTTGCTTAACTTTGCTGGTCGCATCAACTATGATAAATATGCGCAATAACACATTGATATATATAATTGAATTGTGTTGTGTAGGTTTTACCCAGTGAGCCAGAAAGTGTCAGTGGGTCACGGAGCTGTTGAAGGCGTGGCGTTCTCCCAGCTGAAGGGCACGCTGGAGGGCCGAGTGGAATGTCTCCCGGGGGCCAAGGCCTGCCGAGACGTGCCCGTCACACTGCGACCGCTCTCGCCCGACGGGGGATATGTCGGACAGCCACTCTATACGCAAGCTAAAGGTATGCATACCATAAAAATAGCTTTGTTGAAAGAAAGAAGAAAGATAATAAATCTATACTCTATACAGATAAATGAAATTGAAGTGTCTGTTTGTAATTCCAAACAGTTTTTCACTGATTGCATCTGAAAGTATATACGGTACACATATTTTTTAATTTTTCACTGTCTCTCGGTCTGGCTGTCTGTCTGTTTGTTTCGGGTAATCTCTGAAATGGCTGGAACGATTTTAACGGTACTTTCACTGGCAGGTAGCAGATGTTTCAAGGAGTAACTTAGGCTACTTTTATATATTCAAAATATTAGGCTTCCGCGATATGAAGCATGAAACTAAATCAACGCGGGTGAAACCGCGGGGCAGGTAGTTTATTCATAACAACATACATAAAAGAGCGAAAAGTTTTGTCGTAACAGTAGATTACAGTTGTTACGAATTGGAGCCAACTCAGCATAATCTGACTGCGACGTTGACGCCAACCCCGGCACGGTCGCACTGGGCTGGGATGGTAGTGAGGTGTGTGTCGGTCAGACGGCGAGTACAGGTTCGAGGAGGTGTTGCCGGGCAGCGTGGAGGTGTCGGTGAGCGGCGAGCGGCTGTGCTGGGCCGAGGGCAGCCACAACGTGGCCGTGGGCCAGCAGCTCACCGTGCTGCCCGCCTTCCGCCACGCCGGCTACCCGCTGCGGCTGCACGTCGACCACCCGCTCGAGGTACCCAGCGAGAACACCAGGGGGGCTAGTGCGACTTTTTCACTGCCGCCGTAAAGAGGCGGCTGGGATAGAATCCGCGCCATTTGTCGCCCCCGAATGGCACTATTGTGATCCCATACAAATCCGGCGGCAGTGAAAAACTTGCACTATGCTCCCTGAGGGTCTGGTGCAAGTTTTCCTAAAATCCCCGTCACGAGTCATCGCGTTGACGTAAATGCAGATTTACACGGGATCGAAACAGCGACATCTGACTGCCCACGAATGGCACTATTGTGATCCCATACAATACTGCGTATACGTCGACGCAATAACTTGTGACGGCGATTTTATGAAAACTCTAACTAGGTGCTTAGTTCACAATCATGCCCAGTACCTTTATCACGAGTTTGCCACCGTTTTCGTAATCTACACTCGCTAGCGTCTCCGCCAAGCGGTGACGTGAAGAACTAAAATATGTCATACAAATATTGACGGAGACGCTAGCGAGTCTAGATTAGGAAAACGGTGGCAAACTCATGATAGGGGTACTGCTATCATCCCCCTCAACCATAGTCGAGTGTCGTAACTTAAGACCAGCTGCTTGATATTCAGAACAGGGTATAATAACAGTTTGGTGGTGTGTAGGTGGAGTACGAGAGCGGGTCGGTCCGCGGCGTGTGGAATGTCCGTCGCGGCGCCAGCCGGCAGTGTGTGGCCACTGAGGGAGTGTATACACTCACTCCTCGCGGCTGCCATCGCTTCCAGCCGCCGGTCACCACCGTCGACACTGCTGCTCCTAAACCCACGGTAACTTTATAATAATAAGGTTTCTTTTACATCAACATGGTGGAGAGATAAATATCCTTATCTTGAAGTAACTACTACTATTTGCAACATCTGCTATCTGCCAATTTAAGCCCCATTAATATCAGTCCAGTCGTTTCAGAGATTAGCCGGGACAAACAGACAGGCAGAAATATTCAATTGATATTTTTAAGTAAGTGCCGTATGCACTTTCATATGGATTTCCTGAGACGCAGTTAATTTGGGATTACAAACAGACACTTCAATTTTATCTGTATAGATTTATCACCTGACATTTTTCCTCCCGGACCTCCGCATAGTAAATCAGCAATGTTTGTATTCCAGACGGTTCACTTCGTAGCAGTTGCTCACGCAGTGGTGATTAAAGTAATGTCCCCGGAATCAGTGACCGACCTCATGCTGTCGGTGGATATCGGAGGTCGCGTCGAGGAGGTCGGGCCCCTGAAACCAGAGAGGCTCTCTACAGGCGGCTACGGGTTCGAACACACGTTATATATGGCTGATGTGAGTATGAAAATGAAAAATATTTATTTAATTTTGATCCTGAAAAAGAGAATTTCGTTCAATATAACGCATACTCGGCCTTACTTATTTAACTTAATTTTTATGACTAACTTTAGTTAATTTAACTAACTAATCAAAGTTATTGGTACGGAATTTTACCACGTTGGAATAACCGGCGTATAATATGCAAGGGCTGGTCATCTCAAGCTACACTTTTAGATATAAGAACTATTAGACTTAATTTAATTTTGACTTAATTTGTTTTAGACTAAATTTAACTTAATTTCTTAATTTTTATCGACCATTGTGCATTGGAACTGTGTCCATGGGCTTACATTTCTCAAGTGATTTACTTTGTTTTTTTTTTTAATTGTATAATATTTTTTAAAAGAGTAATTACTGTGTTTCTAGCCAGGTTGTTCTCAGTAAAAGCAACCTTCCGAACCCTTTAATGCCCAGGGTGCCTTTCTAATGCCTTTCCCCTATAATGTGCAGGGTGAAGTATGCGTGGTATCGGCGCGGTCGTCGCAGCTACTGTTCCAGCCGTCGGGCCCGCAGCAGGTGGTGGGGCGCGGGGACTGCCAGCCCGACGGCCTGCTGCTCCGGGCTGTGAAGGGACTCACGCTGGCCGGACGGATACTGCCGCCTGTTGAAGGTGTCACCGTCACTTTGACTTCAGGTACGTATGTGCTTTTAGTTGTTTGGAGGTCGTGTTTTCTCGTAAGTCGGGTCTTTTCGATTAAGTTTCATTGAGGCTTATGAAAGCTAATTTAATAGATTTTTTAATAAAAGAAAACCTGTTTTGTTGAAAGAGGTTACTTATTACTTATTCACCCATTTGATAAATTTAAAATAATGTAATTTTTTTAATTAGTATACTTTATGCGAATTATGAAGTATGTCTTTTTTATTTCGAATGGTTAGTGTGTGATCAATGAAGTTATTGTAAAATAATAAATGTTAAAATTAAACACAAAGAAAAAATAATCAGGTTAGGAAATTAAATAAGCCATAACTGCTTTTTTTGGAAACAATATAATTTTTTTACCTTTTCTAACCAATGTTACCAGTTAAAACAAAAACCAAATTGCCAGCCCTACTCGCCATATTACTAAGTAAATAACCGTAGCCATTATCATTTACTAGAATCGGTGTCCCTATCCGTGGTGACGGATGCGTCGGGCACATACCGCTTCGGTCCGCTGGACGCCAGTCAAAAGTACACAGTGTCCGCCCACAAGGACTCGTATGTGTTCGCCGAACCCAATGACAGTGGTGACATCGTAGCCAATAAACTGGCTGAGATCACCGTCGAACTGCTCGACGACGCCGACTCCACACCGCTGCAGGTGACCTAATTTTTTATTCAGGGACTTTCAAAAAGAACCTTCTGTCTTTAGTCATAAAGTTGAGTTCTGAGAGAGTTGTATAGCTGCAGTAGACATGAAAATAGTGGGGATATTGAGCATGTTTTTATTAGCCTCGCGTCATGCATATAGATAGACAGAGACAGACTCATAAAATGGCTACTGCGCATTCAAGGTACGCGCTCGTAGCTCAGTGAATATTTTTTAGACAGTTGGCATGGATTGCGAAAAAAAAAGGAAACTGATTTTTTTTAAGTATAAACATGTGTACAGTATAACTAGTATGTTGCTGGTTTAACAATCATTCTAAACCTGAGAGACATTTCAGTTCGAATCAAATACTACCCGCACAATGTGTTTTACAGTTGAGTGCTGAGATCATACGTGTTACAGGTCTCTTGCTTACATCGAGCCAATTTGTGTTTTCACGCTTTGTGTGAGTCCAACTTGCTACAGAGGGCCTAGTCCGAGTTTTCTTAAAATTGCCGTCACAAGTCATCGCGTCGACGCAAACGCAGATTTGTATGGGCTCATAATAGTCTCATCTGTAGGCCGACAGAGGCGCTGCTTCGATCCCGTACAAATTTGCGTTAACTTTGACGCGGTGACTTGTGACGGCGGCAGTGAAAAACTCGCGCTATGCACTCAGATCACTCACACAGATATGCGCTGTAATGCGCTCTCTACCGTCACAATACAATGTGGGCGTGTGTGAAACCATCCGTATTAGCTCCGCTTGTGCCTAACTTGGTTTTTAGTGGAATAATGATGGGGTATGTGTGTGTCAGGGTGCGCTAGTGTCAGTGAGCGGCGGGCCTTACCGCCGTAACGCGGCGAGCGGCGCGGACGGTCGGCTGCGGTTCGGGTCGCTGTCGCCGGCGCAGTACTACGTCAAGCCTCACATGAAGGAGTACCGCTTCGCACCGCCGCATCACATCGTGCCCCTGCAGGAAGGCACCACTCATCATATCACACTGCGGTATGTGGCTTCTACACATAGGAAAATGTCGACGTTTAAGAAAACGAAAGGAGCTCGTGGCACAGTTGCTTAGCCAGTAGTTGGATGGACCGCCCGAGTTCTCTCCGTGCCCCGGAGAGCACGTTAAGCCGTCGGTCCCGGTTGCCAATTTAACATCCTTGGCAATCGTTACAGGCCAGTCAGAGGCCCAAGAAAGTCTGACAACTGGTTTAACCCAGATTGCCGATTTTCCTCAAAAAAGGGGTTACGAAGGTCAGATGGCAGTAGCTTCGTATAAAAATCAGGTGACCAGCCACATCGGGTCGAATCAAGTGCCGACCTTAGATACAGGGGATAAGGCCAAGGAGATGATGATGATGAAGAATCGGAAATCGTGAACCGAATGAATAATCGGTTTAGTAATCAGTATCGTAATTAAATACGCTATATATTTGAGTCCGCTTTATTTTTGTATTTACGTAATTACTATTTTATTTACAATTCAATCGAAAACACCAAATCTTTTCTCCCGGACATATCGCGTCAAGTCGACGTTCGAAAAATTAAATCAATAAAAAACATTTGAACATAAAGAGGTTCCACCGCTACAATCGGTATGTGTTTTCAGAGGTGTCCGCGTGGCGTGGTCGTGTGTGGGTCGCATAGAGTCCCACGCGGGGGCGGCGTGGGGCGGCGCGGCGCTGCTGGCGCGGCCGCGCGCGCAGCCCGACCGCTGCGCGCCCTCCGACGCCTCCGCCGCGCCCGACGGTGCCTTCAGGTGCCTACTGACACACTCTATAATAACGACCTGATC
Source organism: Watsonalla cultraria (assembly GCA_964035505.1). NCBI lineage: Eukaryota > Metazoa > Arthropoda > Insecta > Lepidoptera > Drepanidae > Watsonalla > Watsonalla cultraria. The sequence goes on along the minus strand of OZ037712.1, from coordinate 425,831 downwards.
ATGCCAACCAAATAAGCCTCCCTATATGACAGAACTAGCCGTGCCCCGCGGTTTCACCCGCGTAGATTTTAATTTCATGGTTGCCCGCGGGTCCCAATGTTTAAAAAAAATCTAAGTATCCTAAGTTACTCCTTGTAACATTAGCTATCCGTCAGTGAAAGTCCCGTAAAAATCCGTCCAGCCGTTTCGGAGATTACCCGGAACAAAGACGGACAGAGAAAAAATTTAAAATTTGGTTTTTCTATGTCAGTACCGTGTATACTTTCATATGTATTTTGGGTAAAACTGTTATTTTGCAGTTACAAACAGACACTTCAATTTTATTTATCTGTATAATATCGGGTCAAAACAAACGGGAAGTATCTTGAGACCTTCCTAAGTTACCGACAATGTACGAAAACCAGCTTTTTCTACGACTTAATTCTATGTCCACATCAAATCGATATTTTACTTAGAATTTAACTTAAATTTGTAGGATCCGTGGCCTGCTCCCGAACTGTCAGTACACAATCGAGCTGAAAGAATCGACCGTCCCCGAGCTAGCTGGCTTGAAGCTGGCTAAAGCACCACCTATTATTGAGGTAAGCATTCAATTAGTCGCTGTTATGTTTAGGTCACTACTGATATACCACTCAGGTTCGCCCTGTATCTCTTTCTCTTTGAACTTTTACGCTCATTCAATGGAAAAGGCAAATTTAATATTTCGTTCAATTTCAAACCAAGTGTAAGCGACGCGAAAATGTTCTTTAGGCATATTTCAGATTTTAATTTTTCCATTTTTATCCGTCTTGTAGACCCAGACAAAGTAACATTATCTTAATCTTGTATGGCTTCTACATAAAGCACGTGTTTGATTTGTCATTTACATAAAATTCATAATTCAAAGTACTTTCAAATCGTCCGAACGACATGATTATACAGGATTATACTTCTCGATATTGATTCTTTGTCTAAGTCTATTGTACTGTTAAATATTTCATCAGGTATATACTCTAATCAACTGAACTGTCTTACAGTGAAACCTTTTTTTGAAATCGGTTAAATATGATTGTTTCCTCCCAGATAATAGGCAACAAAGACATAGAGAACGTCCGTCTCATAGCGGTCCAGCCGCAGCAGATCACGGACGCGCACGTGCTGGTGCGCACGGCCAACGTCGACCACTACAGGCTCCTCAGGCTCTCCCTGGCGCTGGAGGCCGCGCCGCACTCCCCCCTGTACGCCACCAAGCTGGACCCCGCGGGCTTCGCCCCCCACCGCAACCCGGGGCTCCTGTACGTCCTCCCGCGGCTGCCCGCCGACAACAAGACCTACATCCTGCAGTTGGACTCCACTTTGTCCAAGGCCACGCATGTCTACGACGACGAGATACACTATTTCAATTCTGATGGAAATTTCAAGCATTTCACCATTGAATTTGTGCCCAAGGTGAGTTATTTAATGTGGTTTTTTAGATGTTTTCAGGAGATGACGTTGTCCGCCGTCTCGAGCACTATACATGGTGTTTGGATTTCTTCTCAGACATGTAGGTTTTCTCTAAAATGTTTTCCTTCACCATGATGCGTTGCAATTAAATTCCTACAGACATTGGAACTTGCGCCGTTTGCGTAGCCGGCGGCTGTTAGTTTTATGTGGAGTCGTTGGAAAGTTGACTGACTTTGATGAGATTTAATGCAATTTGTATCACATTGACTCATATAAATGAAATACACTAGCGACCCTTTCTCGGTGGTAAAAACCGTATCAAGATTTGTAACGTAGTGAAGAAGAACGATGTGTTCAAGCAGATTAAATAATGTATGGAATTAGTTACACCTAATATATTAAATTCTCGTGTTGCGGTGTTTGTTGCTAAACTTCTCCAAACGGCGGGGCCGATTTGTATGAAATTTTATGTGCATTTCGGATAGGTCTGAGAATCGGATATAATCTATTTTCTATACCCCTAAATGATACCAAAAAATATAATGGCAATACAACGTTTGTCAGGCACAGCTAGTAAATTTATACAATTGAAAGAAAAATAAATGTTTGTGTAGGTGCGATCAAGTGAGCAAGAAGTCCGTCAGACATCACTGCTAGTGGCTCCCCTGGTGGCAGCCCTAGCCCTGGGCTGGTTGCAGCGCGCCCGGCTGCAGCCGGCCCTCGCAGCCTTCACGGCGCGCCTCCTGGGGCATCTATCACGAGCTCCAGCGCGGGGTACTCGAGCACAGAAGCCCCAGAAACCCACCCTGGACCAGGCCAGCATAGACCATATCGTCAACGCCGTCAACGCTACCGGCAAGAAACCACCTAAGAAGAAGGTCGCTTAAGGTACATTAACCTAACTAATACATAAGACGTAATAAGTCGTCCGATAATTGTTGAGAAGCGATATATGTACACAGTGAAGCCGACATTGTCCATGTATGATAAAAGTTCCAACAAAAATTAAGATATAGGAAAGGCAACAATGCACAGGTTTCCATTAGGTTTTGTGATTTTTAACGAGAGAAAACCAAAAAACACCAAAAAAACAAAAAACACTGAGAGTTAAAATCGATACTCACTGTTTTACGTCGTATACAATAACTTTACTATTGATTGGATAAGTTAGTTATGAATGTGTAGAGACTTATGAGTTAAAAAAGTAAAGTAGTTGCTAAAGTTGCCTTACAGGGCTGCGTTTCTAGTACGCTCTTATGATATGTATCATTCAACTGCCTTATATGTAATGTAAATTTGTCGTACATACATCATAGTCGCCCGAGAAGTTATTACTGAAAGCTAAAATAAGGATTACAACAAAAACATATCTATGAATAAAAAATCGAAACACTATGGGGATTTTTTTATCGATCTCGAAAATATTACTAACTCTGAATTCCGAAAGACAAACCACAATAGTTACGACATATTTTAAGTTATAAAATTGTATACATTCATAGGCGGTATTTGTTAAAAAACAATTTTCATAAACTTCAATATAAAATACTTTTATATCATTCCAGTGTTGTACCACTGTGTATTTTTTTTCCCTTTTGTGAATTTCGTTATTTATTGCTGCATTTTATAGTTTTGGTACAACACTTGTGATGTAGTTAAGAGTATCCCAACGTTGAAAATTATTTATTTTAAGATCAATCACATAGGCTTAATATTCAAACGCCACTCAAATTTTGAAGGTCCTCTTAACTATTTAAGGCGTCGTCGAACGAAAATGTCGCATACCAAAATGCCACTTTTGATGAATCCTGAAATTTAAAGGCTGACCAATTTAAATAGGACGTTATTTTAAAGAAATGGAAAGTTACAGAACACTCCTCAGCAGAAGACAGCTGAGGGCCATCTATGATCGTATGACGATACCAAAATTAAACGTCAAAGCTCAGAAGTTCTTAATATTGTTCTGCTCAAGCCTATGGTAGGCCCCCAGATAAATTAACTACTTGATTGAGCTGAATAGCTCAAATTAAGTAGTTAATTGGACTAAGATAAGTGACTGCACTGCTTTCAGTGACGTTTGAATATTAGGCTGTAGATCTGCTGCGTTATTCAATAAGGTTTCTCATCTCGCACTCGTCTTCGAGTGTCAGTTTTAAAGTAATGAAATTGAACCTTATTTCCTTTGTATTATGTATCAAATTCCCATGATTGAAACCAACGCTCTTCGTCTATCTCGACGAAACCTTAGTGAATAACACAGCTTTTACAATAAATATTGAAGCGCCGCGAATCTTTCATCTAAGGCCAGGGGCCCAACCATGAGCTCTTATTGCAATGTTAATTCAGTTGTGCGACAGTGACAGATGTATGCACGTCACATACATCTGTCTCATAAATGAGTGAAACTATCATGGCAATAAGAGCTCATGGTAAGGCCCCTGCATATTTATTGAATATTATAGGACACGAATTGAATAGTTTTAAGATAGTACTGACATTGCAATATGAGTGTAGTTGTAAATGTACGTTTATTCAGTTGGTTCAGTGAGAGTTATTATTATTTATAATGTATTTGATTGTTAGTTGTTTTAATTTAATATATTATAATGCATTTATGGTGAACAATGTATTGCAATGGTTATGGTGAAATAAAATGGACTGTTGATTCATTTATTGAGTATTTATTTATGTTTATTATAATATTTATAAAAGCTGTAGAAAGCAGGCTACATATATTCATACTCATAATACTTTTATGGTGATGTCTCGTCAGTTAAAATGTATATAATCCTGGCATGGGTATTAATAATTACTTTCTATAGTAACATCCACTGAATCTCCTCTCGCAATCCGCCATAGAGTGAGCTCGGTGATCCCACAGCCTTGCGTTTTCTTTGCTGCAATAAAGTTGCTATCATTATAAATTTAAACACATTAAATTTGCCTATTATTTGGTTATAGCCTAGTATATTCTTTATTCAATAAATTACATTAAATTAATTACAATTATATTTAATTATTTCCACTATATGTACTATAGTATACTTGATTATACTGGAGTGTGTGCTATATTTGGATTTCTTTTAGCGCTTAATTAGCCGAAAATGATTGCCTTCTATCTCTAGATCTAAGTTCGTGGTACAGTTGCTTTTGCGCATATCATTCGATCAGCGAAGTTAAGCAACCCTAAACCTAGCCAGTAATTGGATGGGTGACGGCCAGAGTGCCCTCCGTGCCTCGGAGAGCACGTAAAGCCGTCGAACCCGATTGCCAATTTGGCAATCGATACAGGTCAGTCGGAGGCATCACAGATTTTCCTCGTCAAAGTTCCTAGCTTCGTATAAAAATCAGGTGATCAGCCACATCGGGTTGAATCAAGTGCGGACCCCAATAATGTATGGGATGAGGCCAGGGAGATGATGATTGCCTTGTATTTTTTTTGGGATTCATTCATGTGTTTGAACAGAATTATGGTGTCGATACTTACTTGACAAAGTACAATTCGAACGCTGCTATGAAGCTACGTGAGGAACTGGCGTGTAATTTGCACAGTTGAAGTTTTTCACAGTCTTCCTCGGCACTGAAAATACACGATATTATTAAATTATTCATTAAACAATATGGCAAGGGGTCATGTTAGTACGGGGAGAGTTATGATTCTCTGTGGAGAACCGCGGTGGCTACGCAAGCGATGGTAGTTCCAATCTTTCACCAACGTGTTTTTCTAATTGTGTGTCACACGGCGGGCTTTACAGTGAAGGAAAATATAGTGAAGAAACCTGCATAATATTTGGGCAGACATATAAGTATGTACAGTGCCTGAGACGGCGATGGAGTCAACATCTGTCACGTTGGCACCTAATCAACTTCGGTGAAAAGTGGGTGTTGGTAGTATAGCGGCCTATGTTTTGCATAAAAATATTTAATCTCTGTATTAAATTAAAATAACGTATTTATTGGATAATTACTCTCTTTTCGTTCTAATTTTGCTGAAACCATTGTCAGAGTTGCTCCCCAGCGCGAAGGTAGGGTTGATGAAGCGTCTCTTCACGCTGTGAATCGGGGCACTGGACTCCACATCTGGCGAACAATATTAATCTTAAACACATAGAAGTCGCCGTCAGTGCAGTCAGAAGTGCGAAGGTCAGATGGCAGTCGCTTCGTATAAAAATCAGGTGATCAGCCACATCGGGTTGAATCAAGTGCCGACCCCAACAATGTATGGGATAAGGCCAGGGAGATGATGATGAAACACATAGAAGTCGCCAATTCTATATAATATTATTTCATCTATTTAAACGAATAATACTTATAAATCCATATTACCTAAATTATAGTTTGTAATAGTTTTAAAAATCATAACTCGAACTGAAAAATAAAAAGTCCATAATAAGATATATTACCTACATTACGTTATTATGAATATTTTTTTTCATTATAACGGTTCCTGTATAACTGGTACTACTATCAGATGTATCTTATTGTAATGAATCATTATTTACTATGTAATTAAATATACATGATGCCAGCTGAGTTTCTTGCCGGTTCTTCTCAGAAGGCTAGTTTCCGAACCGGTGGTAAATTCTTCGACTTTCGTAAGTGCCTTACCAGGGCCTAAACTTAATATAGCATTTAAATTTTGATCTTTCTACAGTATATTTAAAAAGCCCTCACCCTTTGTATAGTCTGCGTCGTCCACTGGTTTGCACAGAACACCGGATAGTGACACCAAAAGCACGAGCACAAGGATTTTTTCCATGTTTACTGTATTACAATTTACACGTATATAAGTGGGTAATGGTTACTTAAGTATAGAGGTGGATTCACTCATCTTCCCCCTTTATATAAATATCACGACAATCCCCCCTGTGCCTAACATAGCTAGAACTTGCGTACTTCGCGCCGATCTAATAATTGAACCAATATAATATTCTCATTAGGGAGCCGCAGTGAATTGTTTGTTACAACAATGGTGTAACTCGCCGAAGGGTTCTGCCGGAAATATATTTCTATTTATAGAATATAACCACTGAAAACAGTAGGTACATACATACTATGTACACAACGGACACTCAATCCGTACCTCGAGTGTGGCTGGCATGTTCCAACGTTGACGAATTTCGTTGCGTATTAGCGTGGCTATCGGATGAGTAGTTTCTTAGATTACCTCATAGTTAAAATTATACCAATTAAACATTAGATAGATCTCTATGATGAATTACATACATACATATGCTCACGCCTGTATTCCCCGAAGGGGTAGGCAGAAGTGTTGTAATCAGATCATCCACTTTTCACACGAGATCATTAAGTGCCAACGTGACAGGTGGTGACTCTATCGCCGCCTCAGGTACTATACATACGACTTTTAACTTCTCAGACATGAAGTTTTCCACCCGATGTTTGCTTTCATCGTAAAGCACGTGGTGTGAAATCACTTGATATAAGTTTTATAAAAACTCAATGGTACCTACAAGCCACGTTGGGATTCGAACTTGCGTCCCTTGCGTATCTGGCGACTGCCCAAACCTCACGGCCACCACGGTGCCATTGAAATTTTATTAGTACTAGCTATGCCCCGCGGTTTCACCCGCGCAGATTTAGTTCCATCCTTATTGTCGCGGAACCCTTATATTTTTAATAAATAAAAGTAGCCTAAGTTACTCCTTGAAACATCAGCTACCTACCAGTGAAAGTCCCGTTAAAATCCTTCCAGCCGTTTCAGAGATTAACCGGAACAAACAGACAGACAGACAGAGAAACAAATTTAAACTTGGTTTTTTAGTGTCAGTAGCGTGTATACTTTCATATACATTTAGTGAAAAGCTGTAATTTTGCAATTACAAACAGACACTTCAATTTTATTTATGTGTAGATGTATAGATTTATAATTATTATGAGCCTGTTATGTCCCACTGCTGGGCAAAGGCCCCCTTCAACTATTTATATTAGTTTACATTGTTTCATTATACAAATATCAAACGATTCCACGGAAAACTATTACTCGTAAAGTAGGCACGATTCACTCATGTGCAGAGTAAACATAGTATCTAGGTAAGCATATATATAGTACATTAGTCATGCAGTTTACATATCCAGTCCAGTATCGGCCGGTTGACTACACTCCTGACGCATTAGTGACGCCAATCAGTAGCTATTGAAAGGGTCTAATCACCTCCTAATCGATGTGGATCAAACAATCAAACAATGTGTTTGTTTGACTCCTGTTACTATGTTGTAGGGATGAGGTGACGTCTCTTGCCATACTTCGACTGCGTACATCTAAACTCAAAGGTGACTGACTGACTGACATGGTGATCTATCAAAGCACAGCCCAAACCACTGGACGGATCGGGCTGAAATTTGGCATGCAGGTAGATGTTATGACGTAGCATTCGCTAAGAAAGAATTTTGATCAATTCTACCGCCAAGGGGATAAAATAGGGGATGAAAGTTTGTATGAAACTAAATTTACGCAGGTGAAACCGCGGGGCACAGCTAGTACATACATATGTTCACGCCTGTATTCCCTGAAGGGGTACCTACTTTCCACGGAAGAAGATTCGTGACAGATGATGAGTCTGTCGCCGTCTGAGGTACTATACATACGACTATGAACTACTTCTCAGTCATATGCAGGTTTCTTAACGATGTTTTCCTTCACCATCAAGCATGTGGTGTGAAATCACTGCGAGAAGTTTTAAGAAAAACTCATTGGTAAATGCCCCGCTGGTATTCGAACTTGCGTCTTTTGCGTAGCACGGGACTGCTCAAACCCTAAGACCACTACGACTCTTGTAACTTCGACTACGTAAAAATGGTGAGTGTGTATGTCGTTGTATCGCAGGCACTACATACAGATCGCGTCACGATTTATGAGCGCTTACCTTGAATACGCAGTTGTCTCTGTCTATATGTATAGCATCAAGCATGACGCGATTAAAGACATGCACAGTTAACCTCGCTATTTACTACTGAACGCTCAAACCTCGTGACGGCTTGTATCGAGTACAATTTTATCAACAGGATTATCTCAGCACGTGTGTTGTGTATACATAATTATTATTTAAGTATGATAGATAACTATTCTTAAAACTTTTTCGTAATACGAAGCTTAGTAAACAATCATTGCATTCTTAGTAGTTTGTATGTAAGTTATCATCAACACTACTCCGATATAAAAAACACCTATAATAAGTACACCTAGGTTTACGGTTTATACCACGTATGGCAAAGGATAGTACATTTATTTTAACTATAGGTTACATTTAGAAATTGTTGTTATTTTTATCTTATCGGCTCTGAGAGAACTCTCCAGTTCTTTCTTATAATCAGCTTTTCTACTGCTCACTAGATGGCGTTAATTTAACTTTTAATGCACCACGGTATCGCGCCATCTTTTGTCAAGTAGAGAACTAAGTAGTACTCTATTACACGAAAGATGTCGTTAGTTACATTTGTAATTATAATGTACTAAAGATGCTGAGACTTATGATGATTCTTTGCTTGCGTTTGTTCAGATTTAATTTGATTTTACTTCTATCAGAAAAATATTAATTGAGCATAGAGATGCTCCTTTACTTATTTTATATATTTCCTTTGTTTATTAGTAAACTCACATTCATCTTAATTCCCCCGCTGGACGGTAGATGTCACTAAAATATTTTTTCATACAAAAACTGCTCGAACATTCGCGACAGTTCGTGCCGCTTCTTGAAAACAGATGCCGCTACCGGTGGGGGTATATAAAGCGCCGCTTGAAGGGAAACGTCAAGCAGTTGAAATTCAAGAATCGTATTGTCAACAAGAGGAAAAACAATAAACGCCAAGATGTCCCTGATGCCGTATTGGCTGCGACATATGAGGAACGCGGCGGTGTACCGGGATCCCATCACCAGGATGTTTGAGGATGTCTTCGCTCGAGACCCTTTCTTCCGCGACCCGATCAAGTATTTGAAACAAGTGTCATTGACGCCCGAAGACCACCATGGCATTGAAGGCATCTACTCCGATTCCGAGGTCAAAGTGGACGGGAAGAAAGTGGAAGTGCACTTGGACGTCCAGAACTTCACACCGGACCAGATTCAGGTGAAGACTGTAGGGAATGAGATCTTGGTGGAGGGAAAGAAGGAAGTGAAGCGAGAAGATGGGTGGACCAGAAGTCACTTCGAGAGGAGGTTCCTGCTTCCTGACGGGTTCCCGCCGGAGCGAGTGGAGTGCCACCTGGACAAGGGCAAGCTAATGCTGGTGGCTTTCAGGTCGGAGCCGCTGCAGGAGAGAGCCATCCCCATACAAGACAAATCGAGCCAAGGAGACAAGCAATGAAGTTCATGTGATTTAGTTTATTAAGGTTTGCTTTCAGACTGACTAGTTTAGACTACTTAATTATTTCGTTGGAATAAATATAAATTTAATTTTAAAGCTTTCTTGTGGTTTTTTTTTTCATTACTACTGTAACAGGCCCTTAGCAATTTTAACACGTATGGAGGACAATGAACCATTCTAAATTACGTAGGTACCTAAACAGATACCTATATTTTTTTTGACTTAGTCTAAAGGTATTGCACCATCTAATATGTACCTATTAAACTTGATTGATCTTGTTAATCTTATTGTTGCTATTGTTTCGTGTAAATATAATATTATTATTGAAGAGAACATGAAGTCCAGTCAGTGGTACGAAATTAAAAGTCCTCCTAGTACCCACTGATGGCACGAGCAAGTCGAATACATTTAGGGAGTAGGTACTTACTTGGTTCAAATCTATACGTCTACACATTTATATTTATACGTTTCTACATTTATACAGATAAATAAAATTAAAGTGTCTGTTTGTAATTCCAAAATAACAGCTTTTCACTAAATGCATATGAAAGTATACACGCTACTGACGCTAAAAAACAAGTTTTAAATTTTTTCTCTGTATGTTTGTTCCGGGTAATCTATGAAACGGCTGGACCGATTTTAACAGGACTTTCACTGGCAGGTAGCAGATGTTTCAAGGAGTAACTTACGCTTATATTATTATAGTTAACTTACTTTTATTTATTAAAAATATTAGGGTTCCGCGACATGAAGCATGAAACTAAATCTACGCGGGTGAAACCGCGGGGCACAGCTAGTAAATAAATAAACAGAATTTATAATTCACTTACTGAGGAACCATTAAACTAAAGAAACTGTAATTCTTTTTTTTGAAGAACCTATGTGCTGCATTCTCAAATTAAGTTCTATCAAAATCGGTGCTACTAGAGTGGAGACTAATTGTAAAAAGCTGACCACAGACATAGTACTCGTATACCTATTTATGTCTGTGGCGCAAATGCAAATGTTCAAACGTCGTCGCTTGACTGCGTTTTAGTGTGGTCCAAAATGTGATACTTTGTTCATTTTATAGTCGTTTTTAATCCCGTGGTATTACTCAAAGAATACACCAACTTACTCAAAGAAGCGCCGCTCACACGCACACTGCGCACCATTAACCAAATGGCCGACATTACAGACTTGTTTGTCTGTTCTCTGAGTGAATTTACAAAGATTGCGTTATATGTTATATGTTACCAGTAGACAATTATTATTAGCTACCCTATCGCATTGGGTTAAGCCTGTAATGGTAGGGGTAAGTTTAGTATGTGTGTAAATAAATAAATAAAAAGTGCGCCTCGCAAATATTTCTACATTCCTATCGCAGCGACGTGTTAACACAGAAGACATAATCTAAATATATATAATTCAAAGGTTATGGTACGCACAGCCCAAACCACTGGACGGATCGGGCTGAAATTTAGCATGCAGGTACATGTTATGACGTAGGCATCCGTCAAGGAAGGATTTTGATTAATTCTACCTCCAAGGGGATAAAATAGGGGATAAAAGTTTGTATGAAACTAAATTTACGCAGGTGAAACCACGGCTAGTTAGACTATATAACACACATTATTGTTTTTTTTTTTGGTATCAATCTATAGAAAATAGGCTGTAAATGTACAGCCTATTTTCCCTACTTTGGTTGTCGATGACGTCACAGACATTATAGGTTAGGTTACACCGCCAACATTTATTTAGTGTGTTTAACCCCGGGTCACGGCTTTGGGTGTAACCGACACATTACACGCATGGGGTGTTTGCGTTGGCTAATTAAAGTTGAGACAGATACCTACATACAACATTGTATGACTCATAGCCCAGTGGACTGTAGTCTTGCCTGTGGGAGGGATACGGAGTTCGATGCCAATCGAAAAGATACACGTTCGCAATAAATAAAATCCTTTTATAGAGAAACTAGCTGTGCCCCGCGGTTTCACCCGCGTAGATTTAGTTTCTTCCTTATTGTCGCGGAACCCTAATATTTTTAGTAAATAAAAGTAGCCTAAGTTACTCCTTGAAACATCAGCTACCTACCAGTGAAAGTCCCGTTAAAATCCGTCCAGCCGTTTCAGAGATTACCCGGAACAAACAGACAGACAGAGAAAAATTTTAAAACTTGGTTTTTAGTGTCAGTATCGTGTATACTTTCATGTGCATGTCGGCGCCTCACCGGAGTTCGCCCCAGGATCCATTATAATCGTCAAGAAAAATAAGGAACACAGCAGGATAAATAATTATATTTCTTTAACAACCTTACTCTTCAACGATCAGCGAAAGAATGCCACATACTGCAACCTCGACTAACCAAGTTATTTAATTATTAATTACAAGACCACGTGTTTCACATTATTACAAAACTATTTAATATTAAGGTTTTATAATTCTAAAAACAATAAAACATTATTTTTATGTTAACTAAAGTCGAAATACATCTTAATTAGCTTAATTAGGTATTTTAAATAACAATATAAAATGAACCGGAAACACCCTATAAAGTTTACAGTTTTGTTACAAAAGTAAATCATAATTGTATTTTAAAATAAATTATTCAATAATTACAACAATATTAGATAATAATGAAACATTAATTAAACTTCTAATTTTACATAATTAACTTAACTCGTTTCTTAAAATAATACATACGGAAATCATACAGTAGTGTAAACACAACAAAAACATTAGTGACCCACTTAATTCATATTACAATACAAAATTATATAAATAGGAAATTCTACTTCGTTAGTACTTTTAATTAATTCTAGAATCTGAATTACAATTTATTATCCTAAATTTAAGAATTACATTATTACGAAAAGTAGCTAGTGTTGTTTCCTGTCTCAATTTTAAATTGAGACTTGTTTCCTACAATTGAAACTAGATGGCAGCTCGGTTGAGCGCGCCCATACGGCCATACTGACTCAAGCGCGTTCTCTGCGCTTACAAATTTAGAAAATCATTGACAGAATTGAAAATCATATAAGATTGCACGTACACACAATTACATAATCAAATCAAACCAATCTCATATTTCCTTATAACAAGGTTCTCTTTTGTTTTAAGGATAAACACTTAACTTGTAAATTATAACTTAACAAATAATATGGTAACTTTACAGCCTTGATTAATTAGTAAACATTTCGTCAAAAACAATACTTTGACACTCATAAACATAAATCATTCTTGAGACTAGCAATCTCATTCTAGGATCTACCCACACCAAAACAGGCAATCACCCATCCTGGGATCTAGCCATCAACAAAACAGGCAATCACCCTTCCCGGGATCTAGCCATCATCAAAACAGGCAATCACCCATCCTGGGGTCTAGCCATCATCAAAATAGGCAATCACCCTACCCGGGATCTAGCCATCATCAAAACAGGCAATCACCCATCCTGGGGTCTAGCCATCATCAAAATAGGCAATCACCCTTCTTGGGCTATAGCCTCTAAGACCGGTATAAAGGATGCGCATGGTGGCCAGCCAGCGCGAAAGGAAGGATTTTGGATAGGAACCAACAATAAAATAAAGCAGGGGCTAATTATTGGAAGTGGATGCCCCCAAATTAACTGGTATGTTCCCACAGTTATTAGCGGATGCAGTGGCGGAAGATAGTGATTCAACAGGTACTCCAGAATTATCGTTATTCGCCCATACGGCCGACTGCTCAGAGTCAGAGTCACTTTCAAAAGGGTCATATTGTGCAAGGGGAGCAGCTCGCAAGGAATCATGACTAGCAATTTTTTCTGAACAACCGCGGAGATTGACATGTTTTAGTCTGTATCTGTCATTGGGCAAGATTTCTAAAACTTCCATAGGCCCTTCAAATTTGGGACCGAGTTTAGTGGTGTGGCGTTCATGGCGCCGAAGTAGAACAAAGTCGCCAACTTTATAAGGTTTGACTTTAGCTTTACCTTTATCGAAACGAGACTTATCCTGAAGGGATCGCTCGTCCATCCTATCCTTGCAAGCCGCTCGCATTGATTCTAGATCATCAGTTAGTACATCGTCATCAACTTGTAATAACTTAATACTCGGTGGTGAACATTTCTTTCCCAGTAAAATTTCCAGTGGACTTTTGCCGGTACTTTTGGATACACTACAATTTATAGCTAATTGTAAATCCTGAATAGCCGAGTGCCAAGGCATATCAAGTTCTACAACCGACATATTGTCTTTAATTACTTTCATAAGGCGCTCTACCTGTCCATTCGCCCTACTAGCGCCTTTTGCCACCACATGATGCTGAATACCATAACGTTCGCAAAAACTTTTGAACTCTGTGGATGTCATGCTTTTATCTTGATCAGTAATAAATAACGTAGGGGTGCCAAAAATAGATATAAAATTTTGAAAGCATTTAATTGCGGTTTCCGTAGTGCGGTCATTTGTATAGATCATGTGAACGTATTTGCTGTAACCATCTATATAAACAAAAGCATATTCCGCTACGTTTCGCTGGCCATTCATTCGTCCAGTAATATCGCCGTGGACAGTGTGGAAAGGAATTGGGACTTTGTCGATTGGATGTAGCGTAACCTGTCGAGCACCCGAAACACCTTTCCGAACTCTACAACTAACACAGTTCTCTACAAATTTTCTGACCAGCCGCGACATATTTGGGAACCAGTATTGTTCACGTAATTTAGCAAGAACTTTCTCCCAACTAAAATGTTGAAGAGAATTATGATAGTGACTGATAAGATTCCATCTGTATCTAGCAGGGACAATAATGAGCTTATGAGTTTTATTATCAATTTGGACTTTACGCCTCAATAATTTATCTTGGGTAATGATGTAAGTATCGGCAATAGATTTGGGAATAGAGTCTCCTTTTAATTGATCAACAATTTTACTTAAGATAGGATCGCGTTTCTGCTCAATGAGCAGCCAATTGTGGTCAAGCGAGTTGACTAGGAATTTTAAGGCCTGAGTAGGCGATTTTGGTGGTAGAGCGACACTGACAGTTCGAACGGATTTTTCAGTATCTACGTGGTTGCGACTGAAATAGTCTGCATGAGCAAGGCGGTCTCCCTTACGGTATTCAATTTGAAAATCAAAATTCTGTAAATAAGCCCACCATCGATGTACCCTGGGAGTCAACTCTTTCTTATGACTGGAAGCTTTTAAAGAGTTGCAGTCCGTCACGACTTTAAAAGCCCTCCCGTGTAGAAAATGGCGAAAATGTTTAATTGCTTTTACAACTGCGAGGGTTTCCAATTCATACGAATGATATTTACTCTCGCAATCAGTCGTCCGCATACTAAAATAAGCAATTACCAATGGATTTTTATCCTGTCTTTGAATTAACACGGCGCCATACCCCAGAGAGCTGGCATCGGTGTGAAGCTCTGTGGGTAAACAGGGATCGAAAATAGTCAGAAGGGGAGAAGATATAAGCCGATTAATGACCTCGCGTCTTGCAAGTTCATGACGATCTGTCCAACGCCAAGGAACGTTCGCCTTTGTTAACTCGTACAGGGGAGCCATTATCGAGGAGAAGTTAGGCACAAATTTCCGAAAATATCCAGCTAATCCATTAAACTGACGGACTTCTTTGGGACTCTTAGGAATGGGTGAATTGACCAAGGCTTGGATCTTCCGTGGGCTAGGTTTAACGGTTCCGTTTTCTATAAGGTTTCCTAAATATTCTACTTGCGTTTTAAGAAAAGAGCATTTGGCAACGTTCAAGGAAAAACCAGCTTGCGTTAGTCGATCTAGTACTAATACGGCGCGTTACAGAGACCAAAAGGCATACGCAAGTATTCAAATTGACCATCGGGGGTCACAAAAGCGGTCTTTTCGATCGAATCGGGTGAAATTGGAATACCATGAAAACCTGCAGCCATATCTAAACAGGTAAAATAGCGTGCTTTTCCTAACTTATCGATCTGATCTGCTATAAGCGGTAAAGGAAAGTGATCTCTGAGAGTATTGGCATTAAGCTCGCGAAAATCAACACAGAGCCTGTCAGTACCATCCTTTTTTTTGACTAGTAAAATAGGGCTACTGTAAGGAGATGAACTATCTCGTATGATGCCATTACTCTTCAAATCCTGAACTATTTCTTTAACTTTTTCACGTTCCACAGGTGACAGTCTATATGGTCGTCGCTGTACTATTTTGTCCGGATTCTTTAATCTAATTTGTAAAGATCCAGTTTTCACTTGTGAAACGCGATTCCCACTTGTAAAATTATCTTTATATTTAGTAAGTATTTCCCGTAATATTTTAAGTTGTTGGGGATCGCTTATATCAGTATCAAGACTCAAAGTCGGGTCAACATCAAGCAAAACGTTGTTAATAAAAAGCTCACGCTTTAGAGAAATACTGTCTTTCTTCAGTGTCACGCTAAGACCTGGCACATTCAAAAGGTCGAATCCGATAAGGATATCAAATTTCATGCGAGTATCACCAACTACATAAAATTCTAGCTCTACATAAATACCGTCTACTTTCACTACAGAGGTGATGCTTCTATTTGACTTTATTGGTGAACCACCAATGCCCGAAAAGGTAACGTCTACACATTTACGTTTGCCGGGTACAGAAAGAGAAACGCTTTCTTTAATTAATGAACAGTCGGCACCAGTATCAAAAAGACACGAATAACCCTTATCACCTATTTCTACAGTAATCAGACTGCGTTCTAAGGATTGACAATAGTTTACAGACTTGTTTATTGATTTGAGGCGCTCATCATTCTGCCGACGAAAACAATTCCTTTCAACGTGACCTGGACGATGACAATACCTGCACTCAATATTTTTAGCCATATTCGAGTTACTAGAAGGACCTGGTTTATTGGGTTGATTATTATTATTTTGCATCGGCACTGGGTTGGCCTTAGGGACCACCCTTATTTCCTTACAATCACGAGACACATGACCCACCTTATTACAGTTATAGCATTTAACAACATGATCCCTTTTAGAAACACTGTATTCAGCGAAACGTGGTTTTTTGCAGTCATGATGATCGATACTTGGTTTTATGGACGGTTCTAGCTTGCGTTTGCGATAAGTTTTCAAAACAGAAATTAATTTGGGCAATGATTCTGGCGTAATACGTAATAAATCTGAGCGAATAAATTCTGGAAAAATACCTGTCACCACAGCATCAACCACCTCCGCATCCGAAGCCTCAGGTCGGACTCGCTTGAACAGCGTCCAGGCCTTTGTAGCGTATTCAGCGTAACTCGACGCGTGATCAGAAGTGAAGGCTCTCCACTTCTGAACGTCGTCCGCGTACCGGAATTCCCTGCCAAACGTTTGGATTAGTTCACATTTAACTTGGTCCCACGTGGTAGAACTCAGCGACCATGTGTCAGCCCATGTTTTTGCTCTTCCTCTTAGTTGTAAAATAGCTTTCATGCGGGCCTCGTATGAAGGTATGTTGAATTTTGATATCGTTTCGTCCACGTGAGCACACCAATCCCTAATATCATGAGATCTTTCATCGGGGTCGAAAGGCGGCAAGTAAAAATCGTGATGGTGACGCGATGGCAATGAACCAGATGAGAGGGCAGCGGTCACAGCACTAGCTGCCGATTGTTTCGTAATAGAATTAACAAGACTCATGACCTGTTCCATGGTGAAAGTTGGCTCCAGTTGACGTGGTGGTCCGGGATCACCGGGCTGCGATCCCACCGCTGCTGTCGGCGCCTCACCGGAGTTCGCCCCAGGATCCATTATAATCGTCAAGAAAAATAAGGAACACAGCAGGATAAATAATTATATTTCTTTAACAACCTTACTCTTCAACGATCAGCGAAAGAATGCCACATACTGCAACCTCGACTAACCAAGTTATTTAATTATTAATTACAAGACCACGTGTTTCACATTATTACAAAACTATTTAATATTAAGGTTTTATAATTCTAAAAACAATAAAACATTATTTTTATGTTAACTAAAGTCGAAATACATCTTAATTAGCTTAATTAGGTATTTTAAATAACAATATAAAATGAACCGGAAACACCCTATAAAGTCTACAGTTTTGTTACAAAAGTAAATCATAATTGTATTTTAAAATAAATTATTCAATAATTACAACAATATTAGATAATAATGAAACATTAATTAAACTTCTAATTTTACATAATTAACTTAACTCGTTTCTTAAAATAATACATACGGAAATCATACAGTAGTGTAAACACAACAAAAACATTAGTGACCCACTTAATTCATATTACAATACAAAATTATATAAATAGGAAATTCTACTTCGTTAGTACTTTTAATTAATTCTAGAATCTGAATTACAATTTATTATCCTAAATTTAAGAATTACATTATTACGAAAAGTAGCTAGTGTTGTTTCCTGTCTCAATTTTAAATTGAGACTTGTTTCCTACAATTGAAACTAGATGGCAGCTCGGTTGAGCGCGCCCATATGCATTTAGTGAAAAGCTGTTATTTTGGAATTACAAACAGGCACTTCAATTTTATTTATCTGTATGGATTGTAAATGTGTAATCATGAATTCTCAGATTTTTTACGAAGCGAGTGCCATCTGTCCTTCGTACTTCGGCTTACTGTGCTTCTCGAGGCACGTAGGGGATGCGGACGGTCACCCATCAAACTACAAAGGGCCTAGTGCGAGTTTGTCACTGCCGCCGTCACAAGTCACCGCGTCGACGTAAACGCAGATTTTTATGGGATCGGAACAGCGCCTAAAGATGACACTATTGTGAGCCCATAAAAATCTGCGTTTACGTCGACGCGATGACTTGTGACGGGATTTTAAGAAAACTCGCACTAGGCATAAAATGAAAAAATGAAAATGATTTATTCAGTTTAGGCCCTGGTAAGGCACTTATGAATGTCGAGGAATTTACCACCGGTTCGGAAACTAGCCTTCTGAGAAGAACCGGCAAGAAACTCAGCTGGCATCATGTACATTTCATTACACAGTAAAATAATAATAATTACAAAAAAACATCATAAATTATTCACAATAGTGAAAATTGTATCAGCATGCATGTGTAAAAAATAATAATTAAAAACGTAAAAACAATACCAAATGATTTACATATCATGTTTGCATACCATGTCATTGCCAGGAGCTACTTGTGCAGGGTTTTAATTCCATATGTCTTTATCATTTATGTAATCCGAAATTGTATAATAAGCTTTCTTTATCAGTACAGTTTTAATGTGTGTCTTAAATTTATCATAATTTAACGCGTTTATTGACTGTGGGATTTTATTGTAGAAACGAACACAATTCCCCATGAATGATTTATTTACCTTTGCTAACCTGAATCTAGGACCTACAATTTTGTGTTTAATTCGTGTTGAAATTGAATGAATGTCCCAGTTTAAATTAAATAGATGAATATTTTTTTTCATGTATAGCAAATTCTCATAAATGTACAGTGACGGTAGGGTGAGAGTATTTATTTCTTTAAATTTATCTTTAAGAGAATCTCGGGGGTCCAGCGAGTATATTGCCTTGATGGCTCTCTTTTGAAGTATAAAAATTGAATCTAAGTCTGTTGCGGAACCCCATAACAATAAGCCATATGACATGACACTATGAAAGTAAGCGTAATAGACTAATCTAGCAGTATCAATATCCGTCATTTGTTTAATTTTTCTAACCGCAAACGCAGCTGAACTAAGTTTTTTTGACAATGTTTCAATATGGGCGCCCCATTGTAATTTTGAATCTAAGGTAAGACCTAAGAATAATGTGCTTTCGACCAACTCCAATTGACTCCCAACTAATGATATATTTGTATCTATTTGCGATGTATTAGGTGGTGAAAATCGGATACATTTTGTTTTTTTTTAATTTAAAACGAGATTATTGGCATCAAACCATTTTGAAACAGATGTTAGAGTTTCATTTCATTTAGTGCCTTAAGATCTTTGTCTTTTCTACTCACTTTGAAAACTAAAGATGTATCATCTGCAAATAGAACAATATCACAGATATTTTCTACAACTAGTGGTAGGTCATTGATATACGCTAGAAACAGGAATGGGCCTAGTATGGAGCCTTGGGGCACGCCTGTTTTGATTATTGACCCCTTGGACGTTACACCACCGACGCCAACTTTCTGATGACGATTTGATAGGTACGAGGATAAAAGGTCGATATCATTTCCGCGAATTCCATAATAGTTTAGCTTAAGAAGTAGCGTACGATGATCCACACAGTCAAAAGCTTTAGAAAGGTCACAGAAGACTCCTACTGCGTCATAGGCGCCCTCCCAAGCCTCAAAAATGTGTTTTATTAATTTTGCTGCCGCGTCCGTTGTTGATCTACCTTTAGTGAAGCCAAATTGGTGATCGTTCAAGATGTTATGTACGTTAAAGTGAGCTAACATCTGATTAAGCAGAATTTTTTCAAATATTTTGCTAAGCGCGAGAAGAATCGATATAGGTCTATAATCTGAAGGCTCTTCTTTAGAGCCTGCTTTAAATATCGGTATTACTTTGCTATATTTCATAATATCAGGAAATATACCTTGATCTATACATAAATTGAAAATAGAAGCTAATGCAGGAGCAATCGTTGTTATAATAGATTGGATACTTTTAATTGAGAGTCCCCATAAGTCCTCCGTATTTTTAATGTTAAGCGATTTAAATACCTTCATGATATCAATAGGACGTACATGTTTAAAACTAAAATCTGGGAAGCTTTTTCGTAACGATTGTTTCAATAAGTCTTCAGCTGTATTCGGACTAGAGTTAAGATGTTTGGTAGTCTCTGTGGGAATGTTAGCGAAAAAATTCTCAAAAGCAGTTGCGACCTCTAACTTATCCGATATAATACTATCATTGATTTTAAGCTTACTTACTTGCTCTTTAGTTTTATTTCTACCAGTCTCCCTGTTTATAACTTTCCAAACAGTTTTTATTTTATCATCAGAGCGGCTAATTTCACTACTTATATGTTTTGATTTAGCAATCTGGTAAACTCTTTTAAATAATTTTGAGAACATTCTAACGTGACTATGAAAAGCGGCATGGGTAAGGTTTGCAAAACTTCGTTCACCGAATGATACGCGCAATAGTAACTGTGCCACGAACCCCTCGTCTGTACCTACCCACCGACGTGCATTTCTTAGTGATATAAGACACTTTCATGGGGAAACCCCAAGTAAATACGTTTAAAACTGGAAGTGATACCACTGAAGTGGTCCTCCGCCGCCGCCGCGCTCGCGTGTTGTACGTGAATACTGAACAATAAGTAGGTACGTAGACTAGTCGAGCTTCGAGCGG
Organism: Watsonalla cultraria; assembly: GCA_964035505.1. Taxonomy (NCBI): domain Eukaryota; kingdom Metazoa; phylum Arthropoda; class Insecta; order Lepidoptera; family Drepanidae; genus Watsonalla; species Watsonalla cultraria. The sequence continues at coordinate 404,794 of OZ037712.1, read as the reverse complement.
GTGCGGAGCAACTCGTCGATAAAGGCGCGACTACAGAGTAGCATCGTAACGTTACACTGAAATTCGGCGCAAAATTATACCCATTAGTGTGTATTAGACAACAGTGGCCTATTGTGAGTCAAGATCAAGTTCGCATCCACAATGAGTCAATCGCTCGGTAAGTGATAATTTTGTTGTTTTTTTTCACACGCCATCATTTATTGTAGCATTTAAGTAAGGGGACCTCGTAAAACAATTAAAGTTAAGTATAGCGTAGTACTTACTATTGTGTGTTTATTTATCTACGAGTGAGTAACACCCATATTTATTAGTTTACTCAGATATAAAGGTACGTCGCATCAGGCAGAAACTGACAAGTACAATTCCAAATATTCTCATTTGATTACAATCTAATTCTAAATTATGTTTTTAAATATCTTTATTTTATTAAACTTTTAAAATACTTTCAAATCTTCAGAATGAAATGATCATATGGGATTACAAATGGTAGGTACCACCGGGTTTGGATGGTTGCTTATACTGAGAAAAACCCGGCAAGAAACTAGCTACAAACTTTAAAAAAATATATATTATTTTTAGTAATACAAAATGAATCCCTAAATATATAAGCCCATGGACACAGTTTATTATTCCTTACCGGGGGCCATCGTAAGATTTTTTGCTCTATTAATTTTAATCCTTACCTATTTCATCACTACACCCTGTGGCCTGTGGGTATGGTTTTCATATAAAGTGCCCCATGACCTTTCTATACCAAACATCAAAGCAGCTCACCAATTGGGCCGTGAGAGGGTAACTGACACACAGTAAATACATTTGACAAATACAAACACGCTTCAATAAGAGAAATAGGCACAATGATATGAAAGTGTATTTTACTTAACAGACAGATACAGATAGAAACATACTTCTATCAACGCATGTACATAAATAGGGGTCTGCCATCATCGATTTAAGCAAAGCATATTAAGAACTTCTGAGCTTTGACGTTTCATTTTAAAAATCAATGAAATAAATATGCTCACGCCATCCCAGAAGGGGTAAGCAGAGGTGTTGTAACAACACCCACATTTCACCGAATATGATTAAGTGCCAACGTGACAGATAGTGAGTCCATCGCCGTCTCAGGCACTATACTTACCTCTTTGAATTAATTCACAGACATAAGTTTTTAGAAAAAGTCGCTGGTACAGACCCCGCTGGGATTCGAACTTGCGTCACTTGCATAGCAGGCGAGTGCTCAAATCCCGCGGCTACCACGGCGCTCTTTTAAATTTTTGTACCATACAATTTAACGTCACAGCTAGTTTCATCGCTGCTACTAGAACACAAATTATAATTTGCACGATTGTTATTTATTTTACGAGCGGTTCTTAATGACATTCAATATTAAATTACGTGCGATCACTTGAATTAGCATTAGCATTTTATGGTTAGTGTGTTACAATGGTTGTGCCTTTCTGGGTAGTGGGTACCAATCCAAAACCATGGTCATTGGTCTTTCATGTCTTGTGGTATTATAATATTAGCTGTGCCTTGCTGTTACACCTTAGACAATCTTTTTTCTAAAACATAAATCCTGCCGTTTCAGATAGATCGACAGAGTTTTTTGTATGTTAGGACCGAATATAGTTTCATACGCATTTAGTATAAAGCTATTAATTTGGAATCCTGCTTTATTCTTTACGAGACAATTTAAAAGTAGGTATAGATATATCTGCTTTGTTAAAAGTTTAATGAAATGAAGAAGAAGATATACAATCTAAATGTTTATTGAATTTTAATTAAATGGCCTGTTCTCTCTGCCTGGCTAAACATTCAGCCCCTGAATGGTGTTTGAAATAAGCATTTTGATACATACATAAGCTCACGCCTGTATCCCATGGGGGTAGGCAGAGACTGTTCACCACATTCATGCATCTCTTCATACACTTCCTGCGGTTACGAGTGCTCCGAATTTGACCTTTCTGAAAAATATTATTAATTTGGTCATAGTAGTTCTTCCTTGGACGCCCTCTACTGACACTTCCGCTCACATTCGCTCCATAAATTTGTTTCGTTAATCGCCTTTAACTCATCCTGTTCATCATCATTCATCATTTCAGCCGACAGACGCCCACTGCTGGGCATAGGCCTCCCCTAAATCTCTCCTCATCCTATTATACTATTCCTATTACTGCATTATGATATTGCAATATTCCAGGCATCCAGCAGTTGTCGTCAGCGAGCGAGGTGTCTGTCAAGCAGAAGCTGTCGATGGGCAACAAGTACGTGTTTGAGATCAACGGCGCCACCGTGCTCACGGCCAAGGAGCGGGGCAGCGGCATGCTGGCCATGCTGAACGATGGCTCCAGGGGGTTCAAGATTGATATATTCGACTGCTCTGGACAAGTGGTAAGCATTGACTATAATTTTTTTTTTTAATCGACTAATGTGGCAAACTGGCATATGACCCAACTGATGGTAGGTGGTTACAGTAGCCTATGGTAGTCTTGCAATTCCAGGAGCATCACGATCCGAAAGGCCACAGGCTACGAAAAAAAGGAAAACAAGTATAAGTAACCGCCACTAATTACCACTTATCGTAAAATAATCAACTCCATTTTTATGCTCACAGAAAACTATTAGGTACTACGAGTACAGTGGTAAATGCGCATGTATTTTATTCGCGAAGAGCCATACCATACAGTCGGGCAGAGTCAGACTCATGAACTTACTAATGCGTATTCAACCGGGACAGAGGGTCGACTATGTAAGCAGCGCGTATTAAGAACTTCTTAGCTTTGAAGTTTAATTTTACGGTACTAAAAATAATTGTCAAAGCTCAGAAGTTTAAATACGGTCTGCTTAAACCGATGAAAACGAAAATGAAAATGATTTATTCTGTTTAGGCCCTGGTAAGGCACTTATGAATGTCGAGGAATTTACCACCGGTTCGGAAACAAGCCTTCTGAGAAGAACCGGCAAGAAACTCCAATGCTGGTAGGCTCCCTGTACTAAGGTACTATTGCAGCTGGCTATGGTCGTGGGTATGATTGTGTTGTTCAGGTGATCTCGCTGCGTCGACCATACACGTTCGGTCAGGACAAGATGGAGGTGACAGTGGGCGGCAGCGTGGCGAGCATCGTGCGGCGCGAGGCGACCGTGTTCAAGCCGGTGCTGTCCGTCAACGACCCCTCGGACGCGCCCGTGCTGCGCGTCAAGGGACCCTTCGGCACGACGGGACAGTGCGACTTTGAGGTATGCACTAGTGATGCGCAATGGTGTGAAGTTAGTCCCAGTTGTTCAAATGTTTCGTTACGTCGCGATTATTTTCAATCGCAGTCCGACTCGCGTACACGCGTTCCTTGCATCAACAATTGAAAAACCTCGATCGACCTTGACTCGCAAGGCTGTAGGCTTTTTATACCTGGAAAATTTGGGCCGTGAGCTGAAAAAATTAAGCTTAAATTTTTGTGATGCCTGGTGTGTCATTTATTAGGTTATAAGATACTTAACATACCATGATACCGATCCCCAAACTCTATTTAGATAAATTAATTAATTGAACTATATTTTGCGAGAAGTTCATATACCTACAATTTCCATAGGGATAAAAATTGTTAAAAATACTGCATTACCCACTTATTTAAATAGGATTATTCCCACATCCAATAAGATGATGTCATTGACGATCAGCCTTCGTCGGTTGATGATGGTGATGGTGTGTCAGGTATTAGACAGCACCAAGCGTCAGGTGGGCCTGATCCGGCGGCGGCTGACGATGGGCGCGGCGCTGGGCGGGCGGGACGCCTTCCTCGTGCGCTTCCCGCTCGACCTCCACGTGCGCTACAAGGCTGCGCTACTGGGCACATGTCTACTCATTGTAAGTTATGGCCTTATCATAAGCTACACTCACCGCCCATCTAATCTGACCTTCATCACCCTAGAAAGGAGAGCCGTTGGGTTTGAGCAGTCGCCTGCTACACAAGTGACGCAAGTTCCCTCCGGCTTGCACCAATGAGTTTTTCTAAAAACTTAAGTACAGTAATTTCAACCCGCGTACTTTACGGTGAAGGAAAACATCGTGAGGAAATGTGCATATGTCTGAGAGTAATTCAAACACGTATGTATAGTGTCTGAGACGGCGATCGACTCACCCTCAGTCACGCTGGTACTTAATCATATTCGGTGAAAAGTGGGTTTTGTTGTTACAAAACATCTGTTTCATTCCCCAGTCTGGCAGCTCCAAATTTAAATTTCTCGTTATGCTTATATACCTTTCTCATAGAACGGCGGAGATTTAATTATTATCACCTGACGGCGACACCATACGTTTCGAACATCAACTGACTTTGTTCTGTATCCCAATTATTAAAAGCATCCCTAGCGACGCGTGTATGAAATTTTACGTTAACATGTAGTGGCAGTAGCATGTATAATCCATGTCGTTCTGACGATTTGAAAGTACTTTGTAAAAAGTCTAATCGAATAAAGATATTTTTGACTTTGACTTTGACTTTGACTAACGATATCTTGAACGTTATAACATGTTAAAAGGTTTTTGGATACAGAACTTAGATACAGGTCGAGCAAGCTTATCAGTTTTCTACTGATTATTCCAGTGTTGTTTCTGTAGCACAGTTTAACGACAAATATTTTTTCTGTTTCAGGATTTTCTATTTTACGAGTAAAGCTGCGGACGAAGAAACATTTGCTATCGTGTGGTCAATACTAATAATTGCTGTGATTATGACCGTATCTGAAGTACTCGTACTTGAGATACGGTGACGAACATACCTTCACAAAATGAACGTTCAAAGAGCTACTTCGCACTCGACGTCGAGTCAGTTTTAAAGATACGAAATTGAACCTTATCCCCTATGTTTAATCATCAATTGTCTATGATGACGCTCGTCGTCGAGTTCGACGCTGAGAAACCTGACAGAATAATGCTGCTGATACTGCTATCCATATCTATTGTACAAACGTTACTTATACTTAAGTACCTCTAGCTTTGTATCTTTATGTACTTAGGATAAGATTATTTATTAAATATTTATATTGCTACTTTATTTACCTATTAAAATGTATTATAAAAGGTAGGTACTTACAACCTGGAACCCCGTTTAAAATATCAGTGAAAGGCTTTGCAATCGTAAGTTTCGCACATACCAACTCAATAATTAAACGAACTTACTTGTACCGAGGGGACGTTCAATTAACGTATGAAGCGCCTCTTCAAATGTAATTGGTACCGAAGTATATATAGATTATCTGACTCTCTTGATTTATATTTTTAAGTACTGTGCCCAGTCGCGGAACCATTACATAAAAAAACTAAAGTATCCTGAGAGAAAGTCCCGTTTACTCGTAAATCGCTCCCTCAATATCAGAGATTACCCGTATAACAATTTCAGTTTTTTTTAAAAATAATCTTTTGTATGTCGATGGTGTATATACTTCCTTATGCATTTAGTGAAAAGCTGTCCATTTGATAATACAAACAGACACTTCAATTTTATTTATCTGTATAGACATATATTTTATCTATCGTCATATCAGATTTTGCTTGGTGGGAAATTACTGATTCCAAATTAACATTGAACAACTCCATCTAGCGTCAATATATCTAACTACGTTGTGTTTCACGTACCTCACACGTCAAGAGTAAAACTGTTTCTGATGTTTCAATAGGATATTCTACTATGAGTTTCGTTACTTGGATATAAGATGGCGTTAAACGTTCACAGAAGGGTCCTCGAAGGGGTAGTAAAATATAGCACTTAATTTTCTTTATGCTGATTAAGTGCTCACGTGACAGATGGCGTCCATCGCCGTCTCAGGCACTTTACATGTGTATTTTAATTCTTCCTTAACCTTTAAAACCTGCACAGATTTCCTCGCGATATTACCCTTTATCGTAATAATCGTGGTGTGATATGACTGTACTTAATAGGGCGGTAAATATTTTCTAATCCAACTTGTTTAGCAGTACTCTGTCTGAAAACCAGGCTTACAACCAAATTCTTATCTAAATCCAAACAGATAAATAAAATTGAAGTGTCTGTTTGAAATTTAAAATTAACAGCTTTTCACTAAATGCATATATTCGGTACTCAAATAAAAAACCAAAATATTTTTTTTTTCTCTGTCTGTCTGTCAGTTTGTTCCGGACAATCTCTGAAACGGCTAGACCGATTTTAACGGGATTTTCACTGGCAGATAGCTACTATTACAAGGAGTAACTTAGGCTATTTAATAAAAAAATTGCCATTGCTGAGTCCGCTGACAAGCAGGTTCCGCGGGTCTCCCATGAAACTTAGTCTTTGCGGGTGAAACCGCAAGGCTCCAAGTTTGCAAATAAACTTAACTTTCTTACCAGATACCTCATGCATGATGGTATCATACCGAATCATACGACAGTTGTTATTTTGTTGTAGAGGAGTTTTAACAATTTGTAGGATACATCCGCTATCCACTTGCTTTAATAATGTATTTGAAGGTGACCAAGTGCACTTTGGTACACGTGAAGTAGGCACGCGGTAATTATTAATGCCGTCGCTTCGTTCACTTAGTGGTCCATCGCCCATGGCCTATGTTACATTTAGTCCGATGTCCAAGTAATTTGGTTAGTACACCGCTTTTAGTAATTGGACAACTGATTTACAACTAAATTCTGCTTCCTACTTCGTTGGTCTGTTTTGTTTGTAAAATAATTTAAGTATTTGAATATGATAAATATTTATAAAGATTTAACTGTGGTAAGTCACTTATGAACGTCAAGAATTTACCACCGATTCGTACACTAACCTTCTGAGAAGAACCGGCAAGAAACAGCTGGCATCTCGTCCATTTCATAGGTACACATTTTTTGCTAATTTGACAAAAACTCTCTGTAGTCTGAGTAATCTAGTACCTACTTAATACTTCCTTAGAGGGAGCGTTCACCTTCTTATAAGCAAAGCCAACTACTACTACTGCCACTAATGTCGTTTGTGAAAGTGACAAACAAATTAGCAGAAACAATTAGTGTAAATCGCAAACTATACAAGAAGAGATATGCTAACGCGGGGGTTTATGAGCCAAGTTGGGCTCGTAAAGAGAATATTACTCGGGATCGCCACCAGAGACTAACTTTTACATTTAATCACCCGTGCCTTGGTGCCCTTACTTTATCACTTACACTTTATTATTACACAGTTAAGGGGTTAAGGGTTTGATTAAAATGATTGAGGTGACGCTAAGTTTCAGGATGCGGGCTTCAAATAAAAACTGTATTTTTTTTATTTAAGGTTTGCCATTATTCACGACGCTCGTGTTAAACATACAAAAATACATACATTTGCTCACGCTTTTATCCCACGGGGGTAGGCAGAGACCGTTCGCCACATGCTACGATCCTTACATACTTCTTTTGCTTCATCCACATTCAGGCATCTCCTCATACACTCCCAGCGGTTATGAGTGCTTCGAATTTGACCTTTCTGAAATTTTGGTCATTGTAGTTCTTTCTTGGACGCCCTCTACCGACATTTCCGCTCACATTCGCTATAAAAAATTAAAAAATAAACTTATTTCGTTAAATTTAGTGTTTAATGATATTATACATACATACAAACGAGTGTAGCCTTTAAATAGCAAATACAACTGTATTTTCCCCCATAGCCTCTAGTTTCTTAAAACCGCATCGATCTGACTGCTGATCTGAAAAGAGCTTTACTGTGTGGAAAAATGTCGTGAGGAAACCCGTATATGTCTGAGGAGAATCTAAGACACAAATTATGTTTGGTATCTGATACGGCGATAGATTCACCATCTGTCATGTTGACTCTTAAGATTATCGGGTAACATCTCTGCTATACCTTCTTGGAGGGCGTTTTTTGGTTTTTCCTGCCTCTTCAACTGCCTAAAAACTTAATAAATGCACGAGTGCTGAAAATCAATAGCGACTAATCATAAAATATATAATGAAGTTTTTTATTTATATTAAAATAAACTAAATAATTTCTCAAAATATATGATTTTTTGACTATTGTATAGTCAAAAAATCATACCTACAAATACCAAATTAATCTGTGGTAAAAAGCAACGACTTTGTAAATATTTTTACAGCGAAATGAGATGAAATTTTAGTTTCAGTCCATCTACCTACCTACCTAATCAGGGCCCCGTCGCAAGCTCTCGGCAGATTGGTTCCTCCTACCGCGCAGCGATCTAATCACGATGCACCAAGTTACCTATTCAAATCCAGCACTTGAGTGGGCTTCGTAATTTCCTTCGGAATTCACTAGTTACTATGCTATATTCAACTTTGTCTTAAAGGTCGTGATTGAGTAGGTACGTACCTAAATCTATCCAAACAAAACTTCTGCACGAGTCACTTTTGTAAATGGAAACGATTTATTAAATTTAGGCCTTAGTAATCTATACTAATAATATTATGAAACTGAAGTTTTTGTTTGTTTGGTTGAACTGAATCTAGATCCTGAGAGAAGCGGTTTGTCAAGAACGTACAGAATTGAATTTAAAAAATATTTTGGTGCTAAATAGTTCCTTCATCGAAATCAGTTTTATGACAACACGCTGTGACCTATAGGAGCGAAGTATTAATGGAAAATGTTACGAAAATGGGATAAATGATTACAAAGCAATATAGTTTTACGAAATACCGCGAAGCACTAGCTAGTAAACAAATAAATAACTGTAGCCTATGCTTATTTCACACCTTAACAAAGTCTAACTCAGGTATCTTCTATAATTTAAATTACATACGAACTGTGGACTGAAATCCAATGGAATTGTAATTAAATCCGCGCCCACAATAATACCCGCATACCTACAATTCATTCGGAATCAGGAAATAGATCTCCCAGAGATTGTTTCAGTCGGAAAAATATAGGTAGTACCTACCAATTATACCACTCAGCAGAAATATTTGTGGTTACACCGTGATATCTTATGTAAGGATAAAAGTTTCCATAATTTCAGCCAAAATGCTTGCGAGTTCGGATACAGTTGGATGTTATGAAACATTTTCACTGAAACGAATACGAAAAATACATTATGGTTGATTGCTAAAAGTATTGTTATAATGCATTTCACCAATATTTCCGAACGCATTTGTTTTGCAACCTTTTTAAACTTATTAAACAAATGAGGGTAGATTTTTTGAAGTTTCGTAAGAATGACATTAGTGACGTGTGTCTAGTCAATCGATGTGGTGTTACCGGCCTTTTAAATATTGCTATTATTTGGAATGCCGCCATGTTCCGTTATATGAGATACTTTATTTATATCAGCCTTGAGCTCGGTCAGCTCGGCGTGATAATACAATGGTGACTGGTGATATTAAAGATACCCTGAGAAGGAGACACCGAACGTATTTGACGAAATGTGGTAAGTAGGATATACTTAATAATGTTTGTGTATCACATGTAATAAGCAATTCATTAAGTTACTATTTTTCGATTCTATCAATTGGGTAAGCTGGGAAGAAAGTATTTTTAAATCCGGCAATAACCAAATTTACTACAAAAGGTGAATACTTTTTAACGTGCATGAAATGCATGAACTTCAGAAGACCTAACACATTTCAAGCTACCTACCTACCTAATTAATATTGATACAAGGGACATTATCGCCTTATTTCATTCAAATTCAAAACATTAGTAAAATAGATTTTAGGTTATGTTTATGTCAAATTCACGTCAACATCACTTTCGCATTAAATTTAATTTGACTATGATATCTGCAAATGCACAAATGGGCTAAATATAAATGATATCAATCAGGCAGTATACCGATCCCAAGGGAGCGCGTTGTGCGTCAATTTCACAAATGGACAGGCTTCCATCAAGTGCCGATAGATGACACTCTGCTATTAAATCTTAACATTAAATTAATTCGCGCGAACATTATACTGTAACAGATACCTACATAAAATATTGTAGAAATAAAGTTGGAACGCTATAAAAGTGAACGAAATCGAGATGGGCTCTCTGGTATCTGATAGAACAGGGCTCAATTTTATTAATTTCGATAACAATATTTCACGGTGATTTGTTCGCGGGGCGCGCGCCGTGACAATTCCGTTTATTGGATTCGTGATATTATAATGCGATTCGAATCTGGTGGAGATGTGATGTTTCCCGTTTAACCCACTTACATACATTATGTGTCAATTGTAGCAGGTTGTAGCAACTATATAGGTGCTTGACTTGTTATGTATATTTAGTTCTGATCGATATAATAGTTTATGTATTTTGTTGCAATGTTTGTTACGGTTTGTAACATGTTTTGTGATAATTCATGTACTACATCGGGTAGGCAGGGAGATCAGGTGCCTGACTATTTCTTTTTGTGATAGTTCAGCTGGGTGACAGTGACAGATGTATACACGTCATATTACATCTGTCTCATTACTTATATGAGTCAATCTATCATGGCAATAAGAGCTCGTGGTAAGGCCTCAGAAAGCCCCTTAACACTCTTATTTACTTTTGCTTAATCTATATCCATACATCTATACAGATAAATAAAATTGAAGTGTCTGTTTGTAATTCCAAAATAACAGCTATTCATTAAATGCCACTGAAAAACCAAGTTGTAATATTTTCTCTTATTGTCTGTCTGTCCGTCTGTCTGTCTGTTTGAGTAATCTCTGAAAGGGCTGGACCAATTTTAACGGAGCTTTCACTGGGAGGTAACAGATATTTCAAGGAGTAACTTAGGCCACTTTTATTTATAAAAAATATTAGTGTTCCGCGACAATAGGGATGAAACTAAATCTACGCGGGTAAACCGCGGGGCACAGCTAGTATTCAATGTATTTTGCTTACCTACCCTTCAGGCTCATATGCAGAATTCTAAACTTTTGTCAAATATATATTGCAGCTTAAGCATTTTACGTGGCTACTTAATTTTTTCTCAGAATTGATTGATTGTTTGTAACATGGAACGAACTCTGATACATTTGTATATAATACGTGCACTACCATTGCGTTATATACCAGTGAGGAGCTCGTGGCACAGTTGCTATTGCGCATATCATTCGATCAGCGAAGTTAAGCAACCATACGCCTAGCCAGTAGTTGGATGGGTGACCGGCCGAGTTCCCTCCGTGCCTCGGAGAGCACGTTAAGCTGTCGGTCCCGGTTGCCAATTTAACATCTTTGGCAATCGTTACAGGTCAGTCGGAGGCCTAAAAATAATCTGACAACTGGTTTAACCCAAATCACAGATTTTCCTCCTAAACGGGGTCAGATGGCAGTCGCTTCGTATAAAAATCAGGTGATCAGCCACATCGGGTTGAATCAAGTGCCGACCCCAACAATGTATGGGATAAGGCCAGGGAGATGATGACTACCATTGCGTTATATGTTTAGCTCACATGGTCGTACTTTCCCATTTTCTAAACTGTTTCCTTTCAAAATGGTGGTGTGACAGTCACTATAGTGTGTCCTATGTAACATTAATCTAGGTTCAAAATTCATAACTAGCGCGTCCTCCTGAGAGACGCTAGAGTTGGATTAAACTGATGTTAGACAAGTAAATAATTAACAACACTCCACGTGTGACATCGACAGTGCCTGTCAGATTGCATCTCGTTGGCTATTGTATTACTGTGCACGTGTTAGTAAGCTGAATGCTTAATGCGCTAATTAATCACATAGCCCTCTTAGTTGTAATTGTTTGACGTGTTTAACATAATGCGACTACTCATTATATATGTAGGGAAGTATCTATTCTATCTGAACACCTTACATTTATTTTGTATAAGATATACGTACATACACTGAATTAGCGCAAAGAAAAACTGTGAAAAAGGCCGTGGGGTTAGAGCAGTCGCCTACTACGCACGCGACGCAAGTTCGAATCCCAACAGGGCCTGTACCAATAACTTTTTCTAAAAACTTATGTGCAATCATTTCACACCACGTTCTTTACGGTGAAGGAAAACATCGTGAGGAAACCTGCATATGTCTGAGAAGTAATTCAAAGACGTATGTATAGTGCCTGGGGCGGCGATAGATTCACCATCTCATCAGCACTTAATCATATTCAGTGAACAGCGGGTGCTGTTTTTATAACACCTCTACCCCTACCCCTTGGGAGAATACATGCGTGAGCGTATGTATGTAAAAACTGGTGAAGTGCGAGCCCAAATCGCGCACTGAGGTTCCCTCAAAATGTACCTAAAAGGTACCTAAAAATCGCTATGAATATGTATGTTCAAATGAGAATATTTTCTGGTTTCATGCTGTTTAGCGTGAAATTGTTTCAATTATTTAGAAAAAATATATGTAATTCTTAGGCACAAATTCAGTGACCTGGGTGAAGTCGCGGTCGGGAGCAAGTTATGAATAATAATCGAACATGAAACCTTTTGTAATCATTTTGCTTAAAAACACAGTCGAGAGAGATATCTGGAAGAATGAATATTACATTTTTAATTTCCTGTTCCAAAAATCCGTCCATTATACCTTATTTAGTAAGTTCTATTCCAAGCGTGAGATGAGTAACAGATTTTTATGCTTATAAACGGGCGTTATTAAAATGTGGATCCATTTATTGTTAGTAAGCCTTACTTATATAATACTAGCTGTGATTGTGTTTTTCACCCGCGTAGATTTAGTTTCATCCTTATTGTCACAGAACCCTAATATTTTTAATAAATAAATGTATCTCTAGCCTATGTTACTCCTAGAAACATCAGCTATCTGCCGTGAAAGTCCCGTTAAAATCCGTCCAGCCGTTTCAGAGATTACCCGGAACAAACAGACAGACAGACAGACAGACGGAGAAAAAAAATTTAAATTTGGTTTTTTTGTGTCAGTGGCGTGTATACTTTCATATGCATTTAGTGAAAAACTGTTATTTTGGAATTACAAACAGACACTTCAATTGTATTTATCTGTATAGAGTATAGATGTATAGATATCTAGTACATCAAATGACAATTTTGACTGTAATAGGAGTTATTACTTAGGTTAAAGTAATTTCAAATGTGTAAATGTACATAGAGTCGAAGGTATTGCTTAGTGCCATGACTTGAACGAAGACATCAAAAGAATCAACACAAGTTTGTAATTCAATTATGAGATGGTAACTCCCGTGTAATGTGGGGGAGAAGAATTGCATCCGAGGGTATCGTTTAATCTAATTAGGCTCAAATAAATTGTGTCGAGGAATTGTTTCCGTTTATCTGGACCTTTCACGAGGCGCGAGGGCTTGATTTACCACCCAACGTCGAGGGCTGAGGGCTGAGGGCGTGAGCCTTGCAAACCATGAAGATTTTACGGTACCATTTCTCGATAAGGAAAAGCGCTGGATTAATTCCGTGATGCCCTTTTTGCTTTAAATTTGATGAATATGCAATGATTCTACGGAGAATGAATAAAGATAATAAATATTTGTTTTTCATTTTCGCATAATTATGTTTAGAGTTTATCTCATTGGTTGGTATCTCATCTTTCTACAGGTTTTTTATGTACGATATTTTTTGAGTCGTGGTTCGAGTAGTTGCCTGCTGCGTAAACAAAGCAAGCTTGAATCTAAGCAACTTATACCAATTAGATTTTCTAAAAACTTAAGTGTAGTGATTTTACATCACGAGCTTTACATGAAGGACAACATCGTGTGGAAACCTCTGCTTGCCTTGTCGAGGACCCTTCTGGGATGGCGTTAAATATTTATATTTTTTTTTGTATCCCTGGATATCAACTAAGATAATAATATTTTAGTATATTCGTGGTGTTTTATTATTTATTTATTGCTATATTGTTTATATCACTCAGTGTGTGTATGTATTTTTTTTCAATATGTGACCAATGCTTGAGGCATAAATTCAGGGCAATTCATTATATTATATCGTCAATAACTAAAATAATGCCTAATCATGTTGCACTCTGTGTACGGCGTTGGCAAGTAATATTAAAGTCTAACGGTTTTATATTTCTGTAAGTATAGATTTGCTGCAACAAAATATCGGATAGTCAACAATAGGATTGTGCTCCGTACAATAGAGCGAATGAATAGTGGATCCGAGTTCCGAGTGGATTTAACTGTTTATACCACGGATCGCGAGATACTTCTATTTTCCCTCTACCTACATGGCATTGTTAGTTTGCTTATTAGTTGGAGGTAATGTCGAATACAGTACCCCTATCACGGGTTTGTTACCGTTTTCAGAATCTATACTCGCTAGCGTCTCCTCCAAGCGGTGACGTGAAGAAATAAAATATGTCATACAAATATTGTCGGAGACGCAAGCGAGTGTAGATTAGAAAACGGTGGCTAACCCGTAATAGGGGTACAGATTGAATGACGGGTTGAATGGACGTCTGTCATTGCGTGTAAGGAGGACAAAGATACACTGACTAGGGACATAGTTTTATATTGAACCGATAAATGAAATTCAAGTGTCTGTTTGTAATTCCAAATTAACGGCAAATCATTAAATGCATAGAAAGTACTAGCTGTGCACCGCGATTTCAGCCACGCAGACTTAATTGTATAGCTAGTGACATGAGCTATCTGCCAGTGAAAGCCTCGTTAATATCGGTCAAGACGTTTCAGAAAATTGTCGGAAAAAACAGACACAGACAAAGATTTTTTTTTTAATTGTGGCTTTTATGTAAATACTCTGTATACTTTCATATACATTTATAGAAAAGCAGTTAATTTGGAATTACAAACAGACACATAAATTTTATTTTTTGTGATGTATAGATGTATACGAAACGTTCATACAAAACCTATTTTTAGAATGTTTCTCTGTCTGTCTGTAACTTGTATCTGCTACTTGTATTTAAAATAAAAATAGCTTTCTCGAAATAGTCACCCATGGAATTAAGCCAACGCAGGTGAAGCCGCGGGGCACAGCTAATTCAATATAATGAATGCAACCTGTTTTTAAAAGATAAGGATTCCAGGAATGGTTAACCAGATTTAAAGATATTTATTTCAATTGGAGCTCGTAAGAGGGTGGACCTATTTTTTCAAACAGATTATGGGATTTACATTTTTATTCGGACCATCCCTCGGTGTTGCCATGTTTTCCGCCATGAGGCGGAGCTTTTATACATTGCAATTAAATGGATTTACTGAATTTAAATTTCGTCACTAAAGGTTTATTTAGCAAATCGTTTTAACGAACACTTGGGAGCGGTGAACCACCAGATTGGTAAGATTGTTTATACTTAAATATTCTTTTTTTTTACTGATAACACGAGGTTAAAGAACGAGCCATCAGATAATTTGAGCTTGTAGATCATAACCATGAGCTCTCATGGCAATGATAGTTCAGCGGTGTGCCAGTGACAGATTTATCCACGCCACGTCATATACGCATATCTCATAAAATGAGCCAAACTATCATTGCAATAAGAGCTCATGGTAGGACCCCACGTCCCCACTCGTAGTGAGCCCTTACAAGTACACACCACAAGAACAAGTATTTTATTTTCATATCTCTAAATTGATATGTATCACCTACCGATGCCCTGTGCCAAATATTTACGCCTAAAAAGTCGACAGCCTGCATCCAAACGACAAAGACTGAAAGTTCAAGACGGAAGATTAACAAGCCTACATTTATTGGGCCCCTACCGTGACCTCTTGTTGCCATGATAGTTTTACTTTTATTATGAGACAGATGTATATGACGTGTATACGATTTGTCGGTCTTAGTGTGTATTGGCAAGCTTGATATTAAGCAAGTCCAAGGATCTGGTGCTAAGTATTAGGCCTCGTATAAAGTAGTGAGTCTATCCTAAAAAAAAGCGCCAAGTATCGAGATAAATTACTTGTTACGAATTTAGTATTTCACTTACTCTATGAAACCTATTGAAATTGACACGTTGCGAAAATTGAGGAGATATTGTCACTTGGCGGAAATATAAATATTGCGCAAATTGACATTTGAAGGAAAAGTAATCTTGGCCGAATTGTCATTTGATTTTTTTGTATATTGTCATGGCATGATAGACCTTCAACAGTAATGTAATTAACCGTAAGTAGAAAATAGAAGGTACCGACAGCACCAACTGCCCGGCTAAGAACATTTTGTTTTAATTTTACTTCAGTGTTAATTAGCTGCTCGAGAGAGTTAAGGCGGAGCTCTATGAGCAGATTGTGAGGTCCTCTTTCGTTGTAGCACTATCATTTTGACGGGAATAGAAGTTACTTCCTTGGAGTTTGGGAACTCAGCCTTTAACAGCCTTTATATATATACATCATCATCATCAGCCTTTCTTAGTCCACTATGGGCATAGGCCTTCCCTAATGAGTGCCATAGCGGCCTGTGTTTAGCTTGCCGCATATAGCATCTGCCTGCAGTCTTTCACAGTTCGTCATCCCACCTGGCCGGAGGGCGTCCTACACTACGTTTGCCGAGTCGTGGTCCCCACTCAAGAACTCGTTTACCCCAGCGGTTGTCGGTTCTTCGCGAGAGATATATCTATACATACGTATAAGTAAATGCTAATAAAAAAAATACTAACTACTACTCGTCCCCTTATTAAGTAAGTACATGGGACTTAAACACAACTAGTGAAATGTGGGGGTACTATAAGTGCACCTCTGCACTCTTTGAAGAATACAGGTGTGAGTTTGTTCTTCTGTATATGTACTGAATATGAAGAATTGACCGCTGATTCCAAAACTAGCCTTCAAAGAAGAACCGGCAAGAATCTTAACTGGCATTAACATACCAAATAATTATTAATTACAATAAAGTTGATATAAAATGATTAGTAGATTAGAAGATGATTATAATTATAAATTTTGGAGCAACCTTTGTCAATGCGACGTTTTTGTGATTGAACCTGTTTTCGAGGATTTCTGACACTCACGATACTTACAGGATTCGCCTTAATAAGACAATCTCATTTACTTATTTCATTCGTAATAGAAAACTTTTCGTTTCCCTCTGAAGATGTTGTTTAGTGTATTTAATTATTCGCCATCTCGACCAGCCAGTCTGTTGCCTCTCCACTTAGCAGTACTTCTCGACGAAATAAAGCTTAAATTTGCTTTTAATTTTCCTTTCATTATTAATTAATTACTAGCTTCTGCCCGCGACTTCCTCCGCTTGCAATAGTTACTTTGGGCTCACGCTCACTTTAACCCGCGTTCGCTCTCAGCTTGATAATAATATAACGCGCTAATCTCAGGAACTACTGATCCCATTTGATATAATCTTTCAATGTTAGATATCGAGAAAATGTAAAGGCTATATATCAGTGATATACAGTTAAGCAAGTCGCATAAATATATTTGAAATGAACAGAAAATGAGTTAAACAATACCAACTGCAAATAATTTAGACAACATAATATAATTTGAATTATATCATAAGAAAAGGTGTCTGTCATCACGTATAAGGAGGTCAAAGAGCTGGCGCTGGACAAAGACAAGTGGAAAGAGTTGCATCGGTTACACCGACAAGAGTCCCATTACTCGTAAATTCATGATGATGAATATTATAATTTGCACATTTGACTATGTATGATATATTTGTTGCCCGCGTCTTCGTCCACGCGAATATATTTTTTTTCGCTTTTGCATTTCCATTGATGCTTTGCTTCTTTTGGTCTCGTGATGTTATAAAACCTAAATGAACTATCAAACCCAAATTTCTTTTTTATTTAATCTTGTGTTTCCTGCGATTAATGCGTTTATCCAAACAATCAAACATACTCTTCAGCTTTAAAATATTGGAGTAGGCAGTAATTAACTGATTTTTTTCTTTTCAATAACTACGAACTACAGACAAACATTCCACGTGTTTTTTGTCTATGTGGATTCCGTTGTGTTTACCAAATGTTAAAATGTGTCAGGTTTCATCATCAGTGAGTGACGTGACCGCGTATGTGTGGGTGTTCACATGACTTAAATAACTCCGGAACGAATTGTAGCTGACTCATTATTACACTATTTGATTATTTTTGTTGAGAACTAGTCACATCGGAAGTCAGTTTTTATTTCAAAAATGTTGGAATGCGATGACCTATTTTGAGAACGGTATCATCTTATAGAGACGGTTGGCGATTGCTTCACCGACAAGAGTCTAGCTCTTAAATAAATGATGATGGTGATGATGAATGTGGATGGTTACAAGGGGAAAGGAAGACCTAAGAAACGATGGATGGATTGTGTGAAAGATGATATGACTAGAATGGGAGTGAATACAGATATGACGGCTGATAGAGAGAAATGGAAGAGAAGAACACATTGCGCAGACCATGAATAACATGGGATAAGGGCAGGAGGACGATGATGATGATCATCTTATAAAGGAACAGTAATCAACTAATGTACAAAATGTAAGCATATATTTAGTACTTTATATAATTGTAATTAATGCTGCGTCGCACTTTTGTGTTACGATAAATACATTTTCTTTCTATCTTTTTTCTTTCTTTCTCATTTCAAATTTTCCATAAAATAATAAGAAATTACTTTCGTAATCTGTTTTATTTTATTTTTATATTTTTACGTACAAGTTCTTAGAAAAAAGCTTAGGAAAATTAGGAACACAGACGGGATTTGAACCCAGCCTACTGAAAGTCGTGTAGTTGCTCCACCAATTAAGCTTCTGGTGCCAGCCTTATGTGTTGATTTTTTCCTTACAATGTTAAAGAAATAACAATGAGTCAAGATAGGGCCTTCCAAAAGTGTAAACAATCATTAAGTAAAATGGTTGTAGCTTCGGTAAAGAATAATTGGATCAGGGGGTATACCATCATCGGTTTAAGCAGAGCGTATTAAGAACTTCTGAGCTTTGACTTTTCATTTTAATACCAAAACATCAAATGTCATAACTATGAAGTTCTTAATACGCGCTACTTAAACGATCATAGTTGGATCCAAATCTATGATATACTACTAAGTAGTATTTTATATGGAGACTTTATTTGTTAATTCAATTGAGACTTACTTACTTATTAGACTTATATAGGTATAGCTAGGTACCTACGATAACATTCAGACGTTCTATAAACCCACGTTATCATATTATAAGAATACATCAACTGTAAGATAAATAGCGTATACCTTGGCCATTGTATATCCAATCATATCCAGAGGTAGTCCGCATCATTGGCTACGATCAAACCAAATAAATCAATAGTTGTGTGTTTGTGCGAGGAAATTAAACTTCCGACCACTGTTCCGCGCACCTGTGCCTTTGTTGCCGTACCTCTGGTGCCTGCATCCTTTTATACTCACAGCAGTTACATATATTTTTAATTTTAGCCCTGGGCATAAAACGACACATTTTTGTCAAAAAAATCTTAATTTTTATCAGAGTAAAATATAGCTAGGTGTCAAAAATACGCTCTTGTTGCAACCTATTTTTCAGGTAGGCCTAATTAATCCTGCCATATTTTTTTCGATCTTTCACGTCAGCGCGTTACATTTTGGAGGTAATTTTTATTGGGTTTGGGATTGTTGGGCATAAAAAAAAACCTTATATAGGGTCGACTTCTAAGCATTCACGGAAGCAGGCGCACACACCCATGCTTAGTCTACTAGGGAAATAACCCCGACGTAGTCTGATATGCCCGTGCTGGTCTATACGTGCGTGCGATTCTCGATATAGGAGTCCGTACTTATGCTACCTTTATATAAAGTGCCCTGGGCTATGGGCATGGCGTAGGGCAGTAAATTCAGCAACAATAAACACTCTGGTATCGGGTGATCGGGGCGTGCTCCCGCTTATCAGCTGCGTTCGCAGTTTGCACGGTTAATATACTTTACTACTTACTATGTCATTCAGTACTGGCCCTTTTACGCTTCTCGTATACTTACCCCTTATTACTAAACCTGGTTTACACGAAAGAGATGGAGCTACTTTTAAAACAAGGACTATCTTAGTCAATGTTTTGTTTTTCTATTTTGAAATTTGGTTCAATTTTTTTGTTAATAATGGATGGCAAGTAAAAGTTACTATGTATTTTGAAAGTGCTCTATAAATGATGCTGTTTTATCTCCAAACTGCTTTCACTTTAGTACCCACAGTGTAGTGGCGTCAATTGGAAATAGGGACAAAGATCGTCTACACATTCGGGCATTGGGGAGGATACTCTTATGTGCGTATTTTATTACAAACATCCCAGAAATGTTGGGTAAAATAATTCCACAGTAAATTTGTAGTAATTTTAACCCACGTGCTTGAAAGGATATCATTTTGAGGAACCCTGCATGTATCTGAGAAGTAATTCAAAGACGTATGTATGTAGGTATAGTGCCTGAGACGACTATGGGCACACCCTCTGTCACGTTGGCACTTAATCATATTCGGTGAAATGTGGGTATTGTTGTTACTCCTTCGGGGACCCTTCTGGGATGGCGTGAGCATTTTGTTTTATTTATAGTTAACTAGCTGTGCCCCGCGGTTTCACCCGGGTAGATTTAGTTTCATCCTTATGGTCGCGGAAACCTAATATTTTTAATAAATATAAGGTCTATGACCTTTCTCAGGGTCTAAAGATTGTCTGTGCCAAATTTTATGAAAATCGGTTGAGAGGTTTAAACGGGAAAGCGTAACAGACAGACAGAGTTACTTTCGCATTTATAATATTAGTAGGGATTTCAATAGTCAGTACGTCAACACTTAGTTACAGCACTATGTAATTTATTAAAGACGATGGCAGATAGGCGAGGTGGTGCGCGGAAGTGGGCGTCGTCGCGTGATCGCACCGCTTTGTTATCGTACTGTTCACAAATTTTACTTTACACCCCTTCATTTAAGGATACCAATTTAAAGGGTGGTTTTACACGGTGATATATTAATTTGCGTTTTGCTTGTTTATCTATACAACTATATCTTTTCATTTTTTGATAAGAAATGTGCTTTAAAGGAAGAGAAATGTATAACGTAATTACAGGTCTTTGGTTGTGGTCAGCTGATTGTAAACTTTAGGATCTCGTGGAACCACTATATGTTAGTGTTTTCAATTGTTAGCCCACAAGATGGCGCCACGTGTCAATTAGATCGCGCTAAGTTGTGTTTTATTGATTCTGTATACTTGTCTCTTGTAGAGGTAGTAACGTCATATACTACTGCTCTGTATAAGTATATTTTTATAAGCTTTTATTTAACTTGCTATGTATGTATGTTTGTCCGAGAAGAATCTTGCAATTGAATTTTAAATTAGTTATTTTTAATCAATTATGCTGAAATTTGGTATATGTATAGGTTATTTTGGATGAGAATGCGTGTTTTGGTATGTGACGTCATTCTAATTCCAAGATGGCGGACTAGATATTTATCCTGAACTACCACGGTATGGGTATCACATGAAAAGACTTGCTGAGGAGAATACGAAATCTTTTTGTTGAAAAGTTGATTTGCCATTAATTTATTTTCTTTATATATATATCCTTTATTAGAAAATTATTTATTCACTTTAGGCCCTGGGAAGGCACTTATGAACGTCGAAGAATTAACCACCGGCTCGGAAACTAGCCTTCTGAGAAGAACCGGCAAGGAACTCAGCAGGCATTGTGTACCTACATTTCATTACATAGAAAATAATCAAAATAGTACGTTATAATCATTAAATACGGGTTCCATAACCTTCCCATATACTACCTTGGAGTTCTCCACTCGATTACACGAATATACATGGTCTAGTCCAGTCGGATGGAGGCATGAGGAGAGAATAACCAATTGGTGCGCTTCCCACGTCAGAGGGCCTAGAGCGAGATTTCTTAAAATCGCCGTCACAAGTCACCGCGTCTACGTAAACGCAGATTTGTATGGGCTCTCAATAGTGTCATCTTTAGGCCGACAGAGGCGCTGCTCCGATCCCATTCAAATCTGCGTTAACTTTGACGCGGTAACTTGTGACGGCGGCAGTGAAAAACTCGTACTAGGCACTCTGATCATGTATGTGTAACAAAGACGAAAATGACATTAAGGCAAAGGAGAGGTACATTAGAGGCTGTATCAAAGGCGGCCCTTATGACGTCGGTTTTACAGCCAACTTTGCGAGTGTAAGCAGTTTAACAATTTATGTAAGTCGCTAACGAGTTATGAGCGGGGATTACACTTGTACATTCCGCACGCGCTCCTACGTGGAACGTAACACAATGTACGGTTTAATTACTGCGCTAATAAAATCCCAGGGAACGGCCATCGTTACCGTTTTATTTAGATTATTTCGGGAACGGAGGAGTTTCTTATAGCTCCATACATGCGGGCTCCGGTGATAATTAAAACTTTTACGGTTTTAAGATGAACATCTACGGCATTGCGCGTCGTTATCTGCGGGAATAAAGTGGCCGAGTGCGATCACGAGGGCCCTGAGCACTTTTGCTATTGTCATTATTATATCTACAACTTCCGCTGTGAATATATTATTTTTGATTAAGTAGTACTTATGTTTCTAAAGGGACGGGATTATTTCAGACTTTATCCATGAAGTATCTTACTGTTACTAATATATTTACTGTTACTAATTAGCTGTGTGTGCCCTGCGGTTTCACCCGCGTACAGTTAATTGCATTGTCCCGCGGAACCCTAATGTTTTTTTTTAAAGAAGAGTAGCTTAAGTTACTCCTTGAAGCAGTAGCTATCTGCCGGTGAAAGTCCCGTTAAAATCGGCCAAACAAACAGACAGACAGACAGACGGACAGACAGACAGACAGAGAAACATTTTAAAACTTGGTTTTTCATTGTCAGTGTAGCGTGTATACTTTCATATGCATTCAGTGAAAAGCTGTAATTGTGAAATTACAAACAGACACTTCAATTTTATTTATGAATATGAATCACTAAAACAGCAATAAACAAGGGAAGGAATTTTTTACGGTGTGTGATTCGGAGTAGCTCAGTTGGCAGAGCAACTGCATGGCTTGCAGAGGTCGTGGGTTCAAGTTCCGCCTCGTGTTCGTATTTGTGTCATGTATCGAATATTTAATTATGTATTGTTTTTACCTAACCTATACTTACCTATTCATACGTGGAGTTTTCGTCTAATCTCGATATGAAACCCGAATTATGAAGAAACATTGCACATAGAAATAATCGTGATCTAGAAACCTTTGGGCACGACTCTAAGAAAACTTTTAACGTTTTATAGAGGCGGTTCCGGCGAAAGGCAACGTAACCGGATTTGTGAATCGTAGCGTGAATGCGACGTATCTCTGCCATTCTACAGGAGACTACGCGCCCACTTCCCAGAAGTTAGTTTAACGTGTAATTTAGAAAATGTTTTACTGGATACTTTCACAGGATATAATAATTCCTAGAAACGCTAAGTGAGAACTTCAAAATGCCTGCTTTGCTCTCTTATCCACCAAGTGATTTAAGTTGATAGCATTATTTTTTTGTTGAGATCCCTATTAGATTCTTTGGAATCAATCATGTTTGAGACGCATTTGGAAGATATGTCCAAGCAGGGTAATGACCAAGTGACTATCTAACTGATGGTACCACACATTATATCAAAAATGTGCGTCTGAGATGAAAATAATCCCTAATGATTCCTAATTGTGGGTCTGAGAAGACATTCAATGTAGAATCGTACGTCCTCAAGGTGCCTGCAACGTATCGGGATATGTTCCTCCAGTCGGATTTCTGGCCAACAGGAATAGTCTACCGGCGTTATAGGGATGCGCACACAATTGTAAAACCCTAATGATATATAGTTATTGTATTTAAGTATGTAATATCTATGTTTGTATGTGTGTTAGTCTCTAAGGTATTTGTTGTAATATTGTTATACCCATAGCACAAGCTCTGCTTAGTTTGGGACTAGATAGCGGTATAACATGTCTTGTATTTATTATAATTATTATTAAGAAATTGAAATCATGGAGTTGAATGTACCTATATTACACCGAATCTTAGGTGAAAATTGGCTGTCGTAGTCAAAGTCAAAGTCAAAAATATCTTTATTCGATTAGACTTTATACAAAGCACTTTCAAATCGTCAGAATGACACAATTTACAGGATTATACATGCTACCGCCAGGTTCGGAAGGTTGCTTTTACTGAGAAGAACCTGGCAAGAAACTCAGTAATTACTCTTTTCAATAATATTATACAATTTAAAAAAAAAACAAAATAAATCATTTGAGAAATGTAAGCCTATGGACACAGTTCCAATGTACAAATGTCGATAAAAATTAACATAAAGAAAAGTCTAGTAGTTCTATTTATATCTAAATGCGTAGCTTGAGATGACCAGCCCCCACAAGCAGCACCTGTTCACAAGTATGACGAGAATGCCAACCACCGTAACACTTCTAACTCTACTCCTGATATAAGTAAGTGTATTATATTCGGCTGATACATGGTGTTGAATATGTTATTTACAAACGCTTAGGAACACAAACAAGGCACTTTACTTTAACACAATGCGTTCTATCGAGGTGTCAATGCGTGATGGATGCTGTGGTGTTTGTTGCTGGAGGTTACATCGGCTGAGTGTGAGTGCTCTCTTTACTACTTGTCAACTAAAGTACTGTAAGATTCACTACACTATTGGTGAAATGATAAAATCAATGGACGCAGGAGGCTAGAAGAGAGGTAAAGCAACGGGAATACTCCACCATACAGCAGGTCGGAAAATCAATCTAAGTAAGTCATAAGCAGAAATAGAGACGCCAAGCTAAGTAGTAAGCGAGTACGGAGGACACTATCATATTTTAGTTTAGAGGCATAGCAGTCCCATTCTTTATATGGTAGGCAACGCGTTAGGAACGCCCTTGTTTTGCGAAAATTACATACATTACCCACATTTCCCTTGTTATGTTTAGGTCCCATGTAATAGAGGGCGAGTCTAATTCAATTAACCAGGCACAAATTCTAACCTCTGGGCTACTAATAGGGAATTACAGATGCAAAAACCCAATAACACTTTACCCCACCCGGAGATCGAACCACGAATTGCAAGGCAATTGCGAATATTTGGATTTTATGATACAGTTCAAGGTGAAGTCGAACTTCAATAAATCTATAAAAACACAAGAGCAGCCGAAAGAGGCTAATGAACGTCCGTAGTACCGACGAGGTCTCCATAACGACTTGATGCCAGTTTATGGCGAGAAAGTTCAGGGAACACCGTAAAACTCGATCGAGTGTCGACCACTTCGAGAAATAAGTAT
Source organism: Watsonalla cultraria (assembly GCA_964035505.1). Classification (NCBI taxonomy): domain Eukaryota; kingdom Metazoa; phylum Arthropoda; class Insecta; order Lepidoptera; family Drepanidae; genus Watsonalla; species Watsonalla cultraria. The sequence goes on along the minus strand of OZ037712.1, from coordinate 379,693 downwards.
TATTGTTAACTGCTTCACCTGGGCACTTTCTGTACCTCTATCACGAGTTGGCACCATTTTCGTTATCTATAGTCGCTAGCGTCTCCGTCAAATATTTGCATGAGGAATTGCATAGCGCCTCCTACAAGTGACGTAAAGAACTAAAATTAACGCATATCTATCTATATATAAATAAATGAATCCCCATTTCCCTTGGTTACGACATCACGGGTGAACGGCTGGACCGATTTCGATGGTGATGGTTCTTATGAAAGAAAAAACAAAGAAAATTGCGTGGAAAATTTGAAAATACTTAACCACCATATAAAATTATTTCTTTCTTATTAAATCTAACCTTAACGCTTTGGACAATAAAAACTTTTTGATGTAACCTTATGACGTTTGACTTAGAATTGACAGAATACGTACTGCATTCTCATAATTAAGACAGGGCAGCGTCTGGCGGGTCAGCTAGTGTCATATAAATATTGCTGGTGACGCTAGCGAGTATAGATTAGGGAAACGGTGGCAAACTCGTGATAGGGGTACCGAGGAGAAATGTACAATATACTAGTTCTGTAGGTCTAAAACGGCCACTTTGGGAGAATCATAATGTGATCCGAATATGATTCAGGAATGATTCATATTTCGCAATCCACCTGTTTGACACTTTCCTATGAAAATCCCTAAATTGTCCACAAAATATGAATTGCTTTTGTGACAAATAGCAGAACCATAAAAAGTTACATAGGGACGAATCATAAATATGAATTGCACTTAAGTGACCATTTTGTCATGTCGGTGATGAATCATATTCGGATCACATTATGATTCTCCCAAAGTGGCCTTTTTAGACCTACAGATCTCAGCTCAATCTCATCATTCTTCAATCGGCTGGAATTTCGTCGCCTGCAGTAATTATTCAAAGAATTTTGCATAATTACTTTATTTTAATTTGTAGGTACTGTAGAAGGTAAATAACATAAAGGTGGTATTATTGAATCTGCGACAGCAACAATATAGGAAAAATAAAACGTGCCACAAAAATTTTGTTACTCATTTTCGAGCGAAGATTCCTAGTTACATGTGTCCCAAAAAATAAAATTTGTAAGTAAGTTCCTTTGCAATCAAACTTATGGCAACAGGTTTTGTCTTAATTAGAATGAACTTAAAAACGAGTCATTATTTTAATTTTATTAAATTTCGAAGCAATTGATTCTTTTGAAGTCAGTCTATTCATCTGTTGTCTGTAACACGTCATCTGCCAACACGAACACGTAATAGAACATTAATTTGACGCATATTCTTGCGAAATGAAATTGCAAGTTAGATTAGTTCTCTGTTTACTTAGCTCGTTGGGTGCAGAGCTTCTAAAATATTTGTGAATCTTTGACGTTAAATTAAAGTATTATTAAAGGTTTATCGAAGATTAAAGATATTTTACGTTATAATAAGTAAATGTTTTCTTTACCCAAAGGCTCTAAGAGATTAGAATGAACTTTGAAAACAACAGAAAAAAATTACAGCAGCTTATTGTTTTAACAGCTGTAGAGACGTGTGGTTTAATTAGTCGTCTGCAATACGTGGTTGCTCAGACTCCTTTCTGTCTGTACGAGATTTTCTACAAAATAATACAGTGATTTCTGATACAACAAGATTCAACGTAATCAATACTGATAAATAAAATTGAAGTGCCTGTTTATAATATTTTTATTAAATGCATGCATATGAACGTATATATTCCACATCAAAACACAAATTTCAAACAATTTTATCTGTCTGTCGTCTGAGTATCGGAAAACATCGTGAGGAAACCTGCATACGTCTGAGAAGTAACTCAAATACATCGTGTGAATGACACTTCTTCTTGTGTGAAAAGTGGGTGTTGTTATAGCAAAACCTCTGCCTACCTCTTCGGGTAATACAAGCGTGAGCATATCTAAATATATATAACAAACAAAGGTGACTGACTGACTGACATAGTGATCTATCAACGCACAGCCTAAACCACAGGACGGATCGGGCTGAAATTTAGCATGCAAGTAGATGTTATGACGTAGGCATCCGCTAAGAAAGGATTTTGATGAATTCTACCCCCAAAGGTAAAGGGGGTAGTTTGTATGGAACTAAATTTACGCGGGTGAAACCGCGGGGCACAGCGAGTGTATATGTACGTATATATGTTTTCATATGTAGTTGATGTATCACGTTAAGTGCAAGCCAGTACCCACTCTTAAGACGGTACCCCTATAGCGGGCAGAGACAATACTTTGGTATTCATGGAGGCGGTAATGAGCCTGCATCATTCACACGATGACGTTCACTCGGGTGTGCCTTCGGGCTCGCTGCTAGGTGACTAACTAATGTCTGCAGAGTTTTGGAATTAACCACTGCTTACTAACTTACCTTAATGTTCTTAATTAACCTTTAATGTTCTTTGATATCGTGGGATCTTGAGTCTCTTGCCTCAGAGGTAACCCAGCTAAACTGGCCAAATGTGAGTCGGACTCTCGCACTAAGGGTTCAGTACCATCTTCTTATATATAAAAATTAATCCCCATTTCCCTTGGTCACGACATCACGCGTGAACGGCTGGATGGATTTTAACGGGACTTACACTGGCTGATTGCTGATGTTTCAAGGAGTGTTTTAGGCTATTTTATTAAGAAAGCATATTCGGGTTCCGCGAAATAAAGCATGAAACTAAATCTACGCGGGTGACACCGCGGGGCACAGCTAGTTATCTATGAAAACTGAAAATCAATTTTGTTTGTTGTATGGGAGCCCCCATAAGCATTTGTTTTTATAGTGGCAACAAGATTATCAGTGACCGTCTAACTATCACGATTCATGAGATATAGCTGTGGCAGGCGGACGGACGGATGGACAGCAGAATCTTAGTAATAGGATCCCGTTTTGCTAAGAAGGAGGATATTGCAGAAGAAAGACTAAATTTATGAAAAAAATCGTTCGGATGTGTCAATATTCAAGATTGTACGAATTATGTATCTTTCAAATTCCATCATCAGAAAGCAATCCCATTGAATATCTATTAATTATTAGATCGACAATCTCTTCCCCGCCCCTAACACGATACAAATACAATTTGATCGTAATTAAATTGATCCGGCGCTGCGTACTCTTATGTACATAGGCGTTATTTACGTACTATGTATATTTATGTTTAGTGTAAAACATTGCAAATAAATTAAGGCCCAACAGGGGATGTTTAATTAAAACCATTCTGCGTGATCGGCGCTTGTTGATTCGGTCGTTAAATGTGGCTATTGTCACATCGGCTGTTTGAGTTTAAGTATAAATACACGTAACGGTTTTATTTCGCCCACAAAGACATTGATTCGAGTTACATTGGCGCTGATGGAAGTTCCGATACTCGTTTGATATACTCCGTTTTTTTGTTGTTTACTGATATACTTTGTAAGTAATATTATAAAACAAACTTGTTGTGAATGACCTAAGGAAAACGTTACTTAAGTATGTTAACTCATGAATCTGGCTATCATTACTATACAGTAATATTTTAAGAACTAGCTGTGCCCTGCGGTTTCACCCGCGTAGATTTAGTTTCATCCTTATTGTCGCAATGTATAAAAAAAATAAAAGTAGCCTAAGTTACTCCTTGATATATCAGCTACCTGCCAGTGAAAGTCCCGCTAAAATTCGTCCAGCCGTTTCGGAGATTACCCAGAACAAACAGACAGACAGACAGAGAAAATTTTTAATATTTGGTTTTTTAGTGTAAGCAGCGTGTATACTTTCATAAAAGTCATGTCTGAAAAGCTGTTATTTTGGTATTACAAACAGACACTTCAATTTTATTTATCTGTATAGATTAGAAAGTTTAAAAAAACATTCAATCAAGCAAAATAACTCTCCGGCGTTGTTACACTCATTGCTTCCGCCCGCGACTTCGTCCGCGTGGAATAGTCACTTTGGGCTAACGCTTACTTTAACTCGCGACTTAGTTTACGTAGCGTGATGATATATAGCTTATAACCTGCCTCGATAAAAGGACACTGAAATAATTTTAAAATCAAAATAGTTGCTTCCGAGACTAGCGCGTTCAAGCAAACAAACAAACTTCAGATTTATATATAGTAATATATAAATATATAATAGCTGTGCCCTGTGGTTTCACCCGCGTAAATTTAGTTTCATACAAACTTTCATCCCCTATTTTATCCCCTTGGGGGTATAATAAATCAAATCCTTTCTTAGCGGATGCCTACGTCAATACATCTACCTGCCAGATTTCAGCCCGATCCGTCCAGTGGTGTGGGCTGTGCGTTGATAGATCACTATGTCAGTCAGTCAGTCAGTCAGTCAGTCAGTCACGTTTGAGTTATATATATTTAGATTATAGATTATGGATATAATTTTACTGTACAACTATCTACTTTCCATTCGCGGCTTAGCCCACGGTGATACCCGCGTTTTATTACGGATCCCTAATTAGCATTGATTCATAATCTATAGACTATATTACTCGCTGAAGATGCAGATTTATAACGGCGAAAGAATTTTTAAATATTGGTGCCGTGGTTTTTGATTCAAAAAGTAACAAACAAATAAACAGATCTTTCCCATAAATATTGTAGTAAGATAGAGTGTTGCATAAATGAGTCTGTGGTCAGACAGATTGATTTAAATATAAATGATCCATTGTATCATCCAACTCGGGAATCGAATCTAGTAGCAGAGCTCGTACAAACCATTCGGAACTCACCGTATGTATCTTCAGGCTGTATGTATTCTAAACTCGCCTTGATTTGCCAAGTTGGGAATGAGTTCTGAAATAGACGCAGGTCTTGAAGTTAGAAGGAAACTATTTAGGTACTCTAGTGTCAGCTAATTGGCTGTGTGGCTCGGTGTTTAGCCTGTTAGGCGGGGATTGTATTACCTTGCCCGCTTACAAAGAGTTTGATTCGCTCAGATTCACACTCAACTATTGGTATACAATTTAATCTATACTTACTCGTATCTATACAAATAAGCACACATTCTATGTGCTTGTCATGTCTGAGAAGTAATTCAAAGTTGTATGTATAGTGCCTGAGACGGCGATAGACTCACCATTTGTCACGTTGGCACTTAACACAGTTGTTATTGTAACACCTCTGCCTACACCTTCGGGGAATACAGGCGTGTGCATATGTGTGTTTGTTCTCTGAACACACGTAAGTACATCCTTGCCGCTTGACATTATCTCGCTAAACGGGATTGTATTCTAGTAAGTTACATTATTGTGGACAGTCTAGGTATTGTAAGTTTGGTGAGAAGGGTTTCTAGGTCAGATAGGAATTAAAAGTAGCATTGTGGCTTATGTGGGTGCCGTCGGGAATAATCGCTTATCGTCTAACTTTCAATACGTGCTTATATTACGACAGCAAAAAAGGAATGTGTTGTTTTTAGGGTTTATTTTTTGTACCTCCTAAGAACATGTAATAAAGAAGTATTTTCGAATTTTCTCTATTGACACTATGAAAATGACAGTCTCAAACACAAGTCTGAGAAGAAAATTTAGACCCAATAGTATTTGGTACCCGATTTATGCTAAACTATTGTTTAGGAGCAAATATTTTTTATAGGATTTAGAATTATAATTTATTTCTCCTTTTTTTAAACAAAAACAGGACATACATGGAGTGATTCGGGTACCCTATAGCATAAGGCATCAGCATTTTCATTTTTAGTTATGTACTAGCTGTGCCCCGCGGTTTCACCCGCGTAGATTTAGTTTCATGCTTCATGTCGCGGAACCCTAATATTTTTAATAAATAAATGTAGCCTAAGTTACTCCTTGAAACATCAGCTACCTGCCAGTGAAAGTCCCGTTAAAATCGGTCCAGCCGTTTCAGAGATTACCCGGAACAAACAGACAGACAGACAGACAGAGAAAAAAATTAAAACTTGGTTTTTTAGTGTCAGTAGCGTGTATACTTTCATATGCATTTAGTGAAAAGGTGTTATTTTGGAATTACAAAAAGACACTTAAATTTTATTTATCTGTATTTTAATTATCTGTGTAGAGTATAGATGAATGGGCCACCCACCTGACCCACTCTGTATATAAATACAGCACGTCGGAGAAGAGTTTGTCCTATATTCTATCGATTGCATCAATGTCCCAACCTACCAAAAGAAGATCGCAACAATTTTAAAGGCTAAATTAAGATCTATCGAAGTTTTGTATATAAGTAAGAGAAACATTGACGTGTTAAAAATCACTATTGATTGGCTCGGACTAACAATTGGTTAAAGAGTTAGCGTGAGTTAGCTAACTACAGCGTGGCTTTATTGTTGTTAGGAGTTCAACTCTCACTGTTACCTACTTATGTTTGCTAGTGGAGATTATTTTACCGGTATCTATATATATTGCTGTTCGTTAGTCTCGCTAAAACTCGAGATCGGCTGGTCTGTTTTGGCTAATTTTGGTTTACAATTATTTGAAATCTAGGGAAAATTTAAAACGTGAGTAAATATGAAACAAAACGTAGAATATAGTGAAAACAATAATTAGTTATTGGCTGCAGGCACAAATTTAATCATATAGCACATGAGAAGGCGATGGACTCACCATATTTATTTATTTATTTATTTATTTATTTATTTTAGACAACATATAAACTTACAGCTAACGCCAACACATTTATACATTTAGATAACAATTCAACAGTGATAATAAGTAGGATGAAGTACAATAGTTACGACATGTATAGTCTAATTCTTTGAATTAGACTCGGCATGGTGTCTGCAAATACGTCAGCATCTTGACAATTTGAAAGAAAGTTGTTTAGTAAACACATGGCCCATATGTGTATGAATAGTATTTGCTGACTGGGACCGCGGTTCCACTTCTAGCTAGCGGTCACAGTCGCATGAATCCTCGTAATTAAAGATTGGAAACTCAATCAAATAAAATAACCGATCAAAACCAACATCATGTCTATGCACGAATAACTTAGTACCTGCAAACGCGATGAGATGTCGCGAAAGTTTATATAGACAAAAGCTCAATAAATGTAATACCCGGGGAGCAAGTTCCCCTAGTGATTACTCGGCAACTTTGCGGGCTCAGTTCATCCGGAAAACGATTATATTTTATTAGTTCCCTTCGATGCTAATGTACGGGGACCGGGGAGTTCCGTTGTTCTTGGCGTTCTTACCGAGTGCCAAGTTGTGGAGGGATTTTTGTAACTTTGTTCGTCACATCGCCAAATAGAAACGTAACAGAAGGATAACCTCCAACATTACTTAATCACGTTGGTACGTAATATAGAAGCGATACTTTGTGGTTACTTCGATCTACAATGCTCGGATCTCGGAATTGTGAATTTGTAGAGTGAAACCAAAATATAAATATAGCAGAATAAAGGCTTCTTATATTTGAGAACATTTCCTATATCGTAATATACGCGCATAAACAGCGATCTTGGGGCCTTTTAGGCAATTTCAGTAGTAACATTATGTGAGGTGCTAGTAGAGTGACTAACTCCTACTAACTAGCATCTGGCTATAATGTTACCGTCATTGTGTGGGAGCTGAACTTTTGTAAGAGTTACAGATAGATGATTCGCTCATTCGCTTATGTGTCTATGGGTGTGTGCGCGCCTGTTACCGATAAGGTAAGGAGAGTTGACCTACTGTATTGTTTTAATTTAGTACAACACGACCGCTGTTGATTTAGGGAGCGGTACAACTCAAGAATTGTGATTCAAACGTCGTCAAAAGTTCTTTGGTGTTTGGATTATGAATTATGAGATGAGATTTTGTGCCATTTTATTAGGAATCAAATGAAATGTAAATATGACCGCTCCGAGTCCTCTAGCGCTGGGGAAACATCGTTAAATACATTTTGAGACTTATATTATGTACGCGCATATATAATAAGACATTCACGGCATTAAGTCAATGGGTAATTGAAAATGCCCTGTTAAGACCGAGGTAAATATATTAGACCTCCAGCCAGGTAAACCATGACCTAAGGAAGGTGTCTGAATTCGGAATACTGATGTCCAACTAGCTGTTATCCGCGGTTTCATCCGCTTTGATATGATTTCATTGGGTGACTTTATTTCGCGGTAACCCAATGTTTCTTTAAAATAAATGTACCCTAAGTTATTCCTAACCTTAGCTATCTGCTAGTGCAATTCCTGAATATTTAAAATCGGTGCAGCTGTTTCAGGGATTAGCTGGAACAAACACACAGAGATTTTTTTATGTTTGTACCGTATAAACTTTCTAATGCATTCAGTGAAAAGCTGTGGTTGTGGAATTACAAACAGACAGTTCAATTATTCAACTGCATAGATATCTGATTATAAAATAACGAAGGTCTTGCCGTCGCTCTTAGGCTATTAGGTAACTGACATGCCACACACACAGTTTTTATTCCTATTAGCTTTAACCTCGATGGATTTGAAAGTCGGAACGTGATCGTCTTCAGTATTCCGTACACACAATCCATACAAATAATATAAATGAGAAAAGTACCTGTCAATGTCAATCGAGATCTATTTATAGATTTGAGTAAACGAAATTCATAATGCGATCCAAGAGACGTGTGGTATGATCCTGGGTAGTGTGGTATACACATACTGGTGGGTTGCATACATACAGTTATAAGTACTAACCTTTAATATACTCTTACAGTAGCCATTTTTGGGTCTCGTATGGGAAACAGGTTTTCCACCTGCATTTATCTGAGAAGTAATTCAAAGACATATGTATAGTGCCTGAAACGGCGATGACTTAATCATATTCTGTGAAATGCAGGTTTTTATTACAACACCTCTGCCTACTCCTTCGGGGAATATGTATATTTTAATAATATGTCATCACTGTGTTCATGACACAGTTGTGGAGATCCAACAACGGAGCGCGAAAAACGTTTGTTAGAAAGTGAACGCGTCAAATGTAATACAGGAATTTTGTATAATTAGTAGCGTATCAAAACCGACGAGCGTATTCTGCTTAAGTATTAATATATTATGTAAATGCGCTATTATGGCGACAGCGGTGGGTGAACTCGACATCAATCAGCGGGGCCCTTATTCAAATCCAAACAATTCCACGTTAATTAGATCAGTGAAACCTGCACCTGATTGAATCTATAATGTGGAATTCATTTGCGCATTTTATTCTAATTCCTCGTGAATGGATTATAATTTTGTACTTGAGTCACGCCGACTTGGGCCGTTCCTTGAATTGAAAGGACTTTAATTACTTTTCAATTTGAACTCGATGATTGATAACATTGAGGGCCCGTTTGACGATCGGTGCCTCGTCAACCCTTTGAGAGGGCCATGCTTGAGGAAATCATTTTAATTGAATATCAATAATATGGCCGCTCTTATTTCAACATGCCTCCGATCAAAACACCAACTGGACTGGAAATATTATTCTATATTTAGTAAATATTGCTATATTTAACGTGGTTGTATTGTATTCAACAGAATTAAAGAAATATCATTTAAACATACATACATACACTACCCTGAAGGGGTAGGCAGAGGTGTTGTAATAACAACACCCACTTTTCACCGAAGATGATTAAGTGCCAACGTGACGGATGGTGTGTCTATCGCCGTCTCAGGCGCTTTATCTTTGTATTACTTCTCAGATATATAAAGCACATGGTGTGAAAAATGCACATAAGTTTTTTTTAGAAAAATCATTCGTACAGGCCACGCTGGGATTCGAACTTGGCTTGCGTAGCAGGCGAATGCTCTAACCCCAAGGCCACTACGGCTCTTTCTAATATTTATCTGTTCCAATAACGATATTAAAATCAATATAATCGTGGGGATCCTCACCGAGAACCTTCTGGCGGTATCACGACACGCCGAGAAAATATCCAATTAGAAGATAAAAACTCGCATGGAAAAGTATTTCACTTTGATCTATGCGCAAAACATGGAAGTAATACTTTTTAATAGGCATCAGAAAATGTCGTGCCGTTTTTAATTGGTATCCCTTGGTAAATGGTTACACGGTTTGATCCTAAAAGGTCTAATTTGTTTTTGGCTTGAGACGCTTACGACCGGGCCGCGAGTCCCAGCTTTCGAAGAACTGATTTTTGTACTTCTTCAAAACTTTGAAGAAGACATTTATATTACCTGTTGGTGTAGTGGTTTGTAATGGCACTTGACTACTACATGAGATGTCACGGGGTCCTTAGTACTCTCGTTTGTGTAGTGGTTTATAAACGTACAAACACTCCATATTATGCCGTGCCTTTACCTGTTTTTTCAGTATAGAGCAGAAAGTATTACAGACAGGTCCTGCAAACAAAATTGTAAAGTTCAGGTCTCCGAAAATCATACGTTTAGATGTCGTTACGAGTTACGTGCGCTTATCTTGAATAACAACAGAAAGTAGTCGTATTATGAGTTCGTCACTTCAAAATTTCTGGTTACTGTACAGTGAAGCTACTTAGGTATGTGGTTCCAGTTGACCGATTCAAAAAAACTATCAGGCGACTGGGACCACGGTTCTAGTTCTTAGTGGTCCCAGTCGCCTGTATCCTCACAGGACTAAGAGTTGGGAAACTACAATATTATTTATTTATTTAAAAACTTCCTGCATTACATTAAATGCACAGGCGGACTTAATGACATACATATATAATACTAGCGGACGTCACGCGGTCTCACCCGCGTAGTTCCCGTTCCCGTGGGAGTACGGGGAGCCTATGCTACTTGCTGATAATGTAGCTATCCATTGCTGAAAGAATTTTTACGATCGGTCAAGTAGTTTCGGAGCCTATTCAATGCAAACAAACAAACAAAAAAACAATCAAATCTTTCCTCTTTACAATATTAGTGTAGATTAGAATTGTTATAGACCTGAGATGTTTTGATAGAGGGGAATAGGGGAGTCCTTGTATGCTGTCTAAGTAGAAGCAATTCCGTGAGAAATCCATTTACAGAGGGGAAAATAATTTACGATTACTTTATCAATGTATTTTTTTCCTTATGGAAAGGTTTCAAAGTAAAATCTGTATACGTTTCCTTTCATCTGTCAGATGGGCACCTCATAATATTATAATAAAAAAATATATGCTCACGCCATCCTAGAAGTGTCCCAAAGGGTTCTCGAAGGGGTAATCAGAGGTGTTGTAACAACAACACCCACATTTCACCGAATTTGATTAAGTGCCAACGTGGCAGAGGGTGAGTCCAGCGCCCTCTCAGTTACAATATAGTCTTTGAATTACTTCTAGAAAAACTCATTGGTCCAGGCCTCGCTGGGATTCGAATTTGCGTAACTTGCGTAGCAGGTGACTGCTCCAATCCCTAGGCCACAACGGCTAATACCATTATATACGGCAAAAGTTTTAGTATTAAAGCCTACGAACCTTGGGTGCGTGATGAAAGAAAGAGAGGAAATTATTTGATACTTTTGCTGTCATTCTCGTAACATTAAACGCATCATATTCAGTGTAAAGTAGGGATGGCGATTGTTTCCAAAAAAGATAGATTTTTAAATCGATTCGAATCGTAACTTGATGAATCGATTCATAAATAAATCGAGATCAAAAAGATCGATTTCTAAAAAATCTATTTTTTCTCGAGTCTTCATTTACAATGTAAATATAAATCCATTTTATGAAAAACAAGATACCATAATAAGCGATCACTTAGTTTTAAAATCAGGGATTTTTTTAGTTCAAGAAATTCGATGATCACAATCATTTTTATAACAATATGAACGTATCAGGTAAAAAAGAAAACATAATTCTACTTTCTAAATGTATTTGTTATATTAAGTAATAATTTTAACAAAAAAAAAATACTGATTTCAAATTTTAATTCTAAAACTACTGAATAGATCAAAATCGTGTTGTGAATATAAAAAATCGAGTGTCGATTCTCTAGGGTGAAATATCGATTCACTGAATCGATTCAGTGTTACATATCGATTTATAAAATCGATTTATTTGGCACGAAAAATCGATTCTTCGATTAATCGATTTCAGATCGCCATCCCTAGTGTAAAGTAGCGACTGCGAAGTTAAGTTTTAATGAACGCCTGTGAGAATGAAGAGTTTAATCTTAACAGTCGCGAGGAGGTTCTTGTGGTTTGAATTAACTTCACACATGTTACACGATTTTACTAGAAGATTATTCTCAACCTAAAGGGCTCTATTATTACATATCCGATTAATGCTTTTAAATACTCAGCTGTAATTTTTATTTCTTGATACACATCTCGAGCCGCGATGGTCAAGTGGTTTGAGCAGTTGCTTCTTAATAATAATAATAATAACCACCTGCACCACAACACCTACCACTTACTACAAAAAGCAGCTATTCAAAATTTTTACAAACTGATTACGTACAACACACACATCCAAACACAGAATTAACGTCACTACCGCACACACAACCAATACATACACAATATACCTCCTGATAAACACTTGGCCTAGGCCCGTGCCATCAGAATCCCGGATAAAATCCGAGAACAAAAAATAAAGAGATGATAATAATAATACATATCTTCCGCAAACTGTGCTTGAGAATTCAACACACAAGTTATATTTTGACAGAGCCATACTTACAGACAGAACTGTGCACTACAATAGACCAGACATAACACTAATCGATAAAGAAAACAAAACCGCCCAACTCATTGATATAGCAGTCCCTAACACCCACAACCACGCATGTGGCATTTACAAAAAGTAACAATAGTCCCAATAGTCCTATCTACAACTGGCGTAATACCGAAACAGCTACACCAATCCATATCCACAATAGATCTGCCTAAACTCACCTACCTCACCTTACAAAAAGCCGTAATTCTGAATACTTGCCGAATCGCTAGAAAGTTCCTTCAGGTTGACCGCTCATTAACTCCCCACAACCCCATTAGTGATTCTCACTTGGCCTAGGCCCGTGATTATCAAAAAAAACCGGTTTCTAAAACTGAGAAAAGTTAATAACTTTAAAAAAAAATTATTCCGAATTTTTACAATGTTTCATTCTACTACATAATCACTAATGCCTTAATCACAATAAGTCCCTAATTTCGGCGTGCCTTACGGCATAGGCCTCCTCCAATGACTTCCACTGTTTCCTATCGATTGCAATTCTTAGCCAAAGGGGACCCAGAGTCAACTTCTAATCATCTTCCCATCTTCTCACTTTGCGGCCTCTGCTTCTTGACCCATCTCTTGGGTACCAGACTGTTACCCGCTTGGTCCATTTTTAATTTTTCACAGTTGCTTCTTATGCAAGTTCAAATCCGAGTCGTTTGTCCGTTACGTGGAGTGAAATCACTACACCTAGGTTTTTATAGTGTGTACAAAATGTGGTTTGTATAAAAACGTGTACGTCTAGTGATTTCACACTACACCTCGTGAAAATTCCTTATTAACATCGTGAGGACATGCAGGTTATCTGTCTGAGAATAACTTTAAAGATGTATGTATAGTGCCTGAGACGGCGATAGAGTCACCATTTGTCATGTAGGCACTGAAAAATCTTCGGTGAAAAGTGGGTGCTGTAGCAACTTTGGTCGTTGTAGCACCCACCGGAAGAGGTGTGAGCTTATTTTTTTAGTCATTTATTAAAATACTAGCTGTGCCCTGCGGTTTCACCCTCGTAGATTTAGTTTCATCCTTATTGTCGCGGAACCGTAATATTTTTAAGAAATAAAAGTAGCCTAAGTTACTCCTTGAAACATTAGCTACCTGCCAGTGGAAGTCCCGTTAAAATAGGTCCAGCCGTTTCGGAGATTACCCGGAACAAACAGACAGACAGACAGACAGAGAGACAGACGGACAGACAGACAGACAGAGAAAAATTTTATAACTTGGTTTTTTTGTGTCGGTATCGTGTATACTTTCAGATGCATTTAGTGAAAAACTGTTATTTTGGATTTACAAACAGACACTTCGATTTTATTTATCTGTAAAGATGTATAGATATAGATTCAGCTATCATTGTCATCATGAGATTATTCTGAAGACCCTATCAAAGTAGACGGAAGAGAAGAGAGCCACTTCAATCTCCATTCTATACTATCTACCTTCATCTTGTCTTCACTTTCCCATCCTTAATTGTTATTATTCTGGTGAAATATTTCGTAACAGAAAAGTCTGTTGAACACAGTTTTATATTTGTCGAGTAAATTTGAAACAAAGTGTGTATTATTTGAAGTGTGCCTGATTGACTTGTGACGACGCCCGGCCGATTCGAGAATTTAATATCCGCCCGGCGGCGTCACGGCTCCGGCTCTACAATATTGATGTTGTGTATTTGCCTCAACCAACTTCGTAACTAACGCTAATTGGATTCGTAATTCAAGGCTCGAGAATTGTTGGAAATTACTTCGAGCTGTTACTATACCGTGTTCCTAAGATGAATAGTAATTTTACACGATGCAAATGTTACCTAGTTTGATTCAGTTTGACGGAGATCGGACAGTCTGCGTATTTACATGTAGATAAGTATGCGAGGTACATTTAATATTCAGACTGTTAAATAAAGATATAAGCTCACGTCGTACAAGAAGAGGAGTTAGAATACGCTAGTATCACTGTTTATTATCTTATTCGTTGAATATGTTGGTTAATATGATTCAGTTTAAATTAAATATGTAATTATAATTAATGACACTGCTACGCAAGCGGTGCAAGCTATAATCCCATTTCAGCCCGTCTTTAATATTTATTTAGATTTTTTTCATATTATATTTATTTATTCCGTTATGTCAATTATATAAATTTTAATTATTTTTAGTTTGGAAACCGTCAGGAATAAATAAAAGATACGTATAATGGCTTAGGCGGTGAGCAACTCACCACTTGTCCCCTAAATATCTTCTGAATAGTGAGCGTTCAGGGTTCACTTCTTCTAAGTTTATGTGTATTAAATTAGAATTGACAAATTCTTGACTTTACTTTGTATATCCTGTGGGAAGACATCTACACTAAGGTGTCAAACTAATATATGTATTATATCTCTCTTCCAAGAGTTGGCAGGTATCACTGACTATTTTTATTCATAGAATTTACATTCATATTTAAAAATATAGGGTAACAATTTCCGGAAAGAAAACTTGTAAGCAATATTTCAACAGAGCCAAAAACCTGCAGATTGTGTAGGTGCTCTGTGCTTGTGATATGAGTTACCTGCTTGGCTGGCTGCCGAGTATCACTGAAATGGGATCACTGAATCCAGTGTTCCCGACTTATGACTGCTTTCTGGGATTTTGGTGCGAAAATATTCACAGATATAGGAATTTCGTGTTAGATCGAAGTCTAGAGGTATGTACATGTGGGCTACAGATTTTTTAGCCTAGATATTAAATTCGATGTTGGAGTATCTAGATGATCTAAGATTTATCAGATCTCATAGTACATACATATTTAAAGTACTGATTAACAATTGACTATATTTGGTACTAGCTGTGCCCCGCAGTTTCACCTGCTTAGATTTAGTTTCATCCTTATTGTCGCGGAAACCTAATATTTATAAAAAAACCTAATATTAAATATTTTTGATAAATAAACGTAGCCTAAGTTACTCCTTGATATATTAGCTACCTGCCAGTGAAAGTCCCGTTAAAATCGGTCCAGCCGTTTCAGAGATTACCCGAAACAAACAGACAGACAGACAGAGAAAATTTTTAAAACTTCGTTTTTAGTGTCATTAGCGTGTATATTTTCATTTGCATTTAGCGAAAAACTGTTATTTTGGAATTAAAAACAGCATTTCAATTTTATTTATCTGTATAGATGTATAGATTTTTAAATATATACAAGGAAGTAGAAAACTTGACCCAAATCGGTGTCTCTCGGACAGTACTTTGCAGTTCTCTTGAAAGTACTTTGTATAAAGTCTAATCGAATAAAGATATTTTTGAGTTTGAGTTTGAGTTCACTTGACTAATTCTTATATTTTTTTGGTGTTATGTCAGATTATTGATGATTATTCCAGTTTGGACCCATTTATCAAGGTGTTATTTTTAAAATGTTCACTATGAAGAAACTCTCGTTTGATTTTCAGCCTCCGGGAGTGAAGGGGTGCGATGTGCGGGGGCTGGCGGGCGGGGGAGGTGGCGGCCTCAGGGCGCCGGCTCCGGCAGTGCGCGCCCGACATCCGCCGTGGAAGGTACTCTCGGCCGCTCGCCCTCGTCACCCGGCCCGGTACGCATCATCATTATGTCGCGTTGTGAATGTGCACTTATCCCACAGTGTATGTGCCTTATGTGTGTGAGAATTGCCCTGTGTTTACAATATTACACTGATGAGTATTACCTCCTTCGTGACTTGCATTCATGAAGCAATAAATATAAATAACAATCGCAGATTTATAACGTTACGGTCGCGTGATTTAGCTACCAATTAACGTCTGGCGAAATGTGTTTGGGGTTTGGCTCGGGGTTGATGACTTTATAACTTCTTGAAATAATCAAAATTTTATTCAATCTGCCACTTCAATGCCATAATCAAATGTGACGCTCGTTGTCTACAAAGCGATGGGTCACGTGGAAACTTTTGCCTCCTTGAGTATAAAAAAACATGGAACCAAGACAAGACTAAACTTGGACTAATACTATGGCCTCTTTTGAAATCCTTATCACAAAAAGAGATGGAAATACTTTCTTGACCAAGACTTATCATAGGCGATGGCTAAAACCGAAATTAAACTAAATTCGGACTTAAACTATGTCTAAAAGGAATACGAATTTTAAGCACCTAAACTATTGAAGCTAATTACGGTTTAATTAGGGAACGCTATTCCAGTTCTTAGAGGTTCCAGTCGCCTGTATCCTCACCTATACGTTATATACAATTCAATTCTAAAATATGTTTAAGTAATTGATTAGATTTATAACAAAGTAGTTTCAAATCGCCAGAATGACAGTTCATCTTTAGCAACAGGGGATTGGAGCAAATGTTCTTTGAATAATTTAATTGGTGTTGCCACTGCATGTAGAGGGAATTATTTATAGAATCGAAGTCTACTAGGTCACCGGTATCGCAGGCTTTCTAGAAACTGCAGGCTGATATATTCACACGCCTAGACTATTCAGTTTTATTTCTTTCAAACAAACATTGTTTACCGATGTAAAAGGTGTATTTCAGAGTGCATCATTTCCTACGTAAAGTTCCGTACTTTATTTCTAAGTTCCTTCTGAAGTGTAGGTATCCACTTCAATATTTTTCATTGAAAGGACATTGATGCATGAGCTTGCGAAGTGTGAATAGGGGGTTCAAATCCGGTTCAGTAAAACTGAAGCCTCTTTAAGTTCAGAAAAGTTTGTCACACCATGAGCTTAACGAATAACTAGAGTACGCCGAAGGTTCCTTGTCTTATCTTAATTGAAGGAGATTCTATTACAGACATGTTTTTCTTACAGCTCATTTTCTCTGAGTATTAAGTTTCTTTATATGGGTAGCCAATTTAACGACGGCTGTCTACAATTTTGTTAAGATCTTCAATCAAAGAATCTTTAGTGACTACCAAATGTACCATTGAAAGCCTTACTATCAACTCTTGTATGGACTAAGTAACAGCACAGTTACAATTAAGCTTTTAAAGGAGTTAGGATAATAGGAACAAATCGTTCGAATTATCACACAGAAGCGCACATCTACGAGAAAATAAGTGGAACGGCGTAATGACAGTAAGGTGTCACGTCGTGGCCGATCGCGTACACGTCATTCACGTGTGTTACCGACATGTTTCAAAATTTCAAAAAGAGAAATCACATTATTTTGGCGGTATATAAAAGAGCAAATTCTCACTTTATTTTCTTAACTCTCAAGTTATTATTTCAAAAAATACATCTAACTCTTACAATGAGTCGAACTAATGATGAGGCGTAGTTGGTAATTCCTGTGATTATCCTTTATATTCAAATCCACAACATTAAAATTTCTCTCTATAGGCCTTAACATACAATACTAACGAAAATGAAAAAGGTTTTGCTTAGTCCCCATGAGATTGGTTGGCAGAGAATCTACAATCGGGAATAGCTTCTCAGAAAAGTCGACTGAAAACAAGCAAGGGGATTGTATTTCTTTTGTTCATAATGTTCTAGACATCGCTAAACTGAAGGAAGTTTATGAAGAGATACATTAATGTAGACGAACCGAAAAATTATGTAAGCATCGTAGCACGTGGCAAATGATGGTCTCTGCCTACCCCAAGCCTACACTCATGGGATACAGGCGTGAACATAATATGTGAGTATGTACATCGCTACCTATTATAAGAGTGTGCATAGTTAAAGTGTCCAGTAATATAATGGCCAAGTCAGTCGCCTGCTACACAAGTGACGTGAAGTTCGAATCCCAGCGACCTGCACCAATGAGCTATTCTAAAAATTTCACCCCACATTCTTCACGCTGAAGGAAAACATCGCGAAAAACCTGCACATGTCTGAAAAGTAATCAAAGACGTATGTGTTGTGCCTGAGACGACGGTGGAGTAGCCCTCTGTCACAATGTGGGTGTTGTTGTTACAACACCTCTGCTTACCCCTTAGGCGAGCCTTCTGAGGTCGCATAACCATATATATATATAATGACCAATGGTCTTGTATATTTAAATAATGAAAATACATGGCTGAGTCTCATCGGTTCTACTGAGAAGGCTGTAAGTCAACTGAATATAATGTGTACCGCTGATAGCTCTTTGACATGCACTGGGACATTGCTTTAATTTAACTGAAATGTATAAGATGCCAGGTATTTTTTTGCCGTAGTATCTTACCAGCACCGATACGGTTCTTTATTTAATTTAATTTTCAAATCGTTTGCTCCATTTAAATTGTATAATATTTTTGAAAAGAGTAATTACTGAGTTTCTTGCCAGGTTCTTCTCAGTAAAAGCAACCTTCCGAACCTGGCGGTAGCATGTATAATCCTGTAAATTGTGTCATTCTGACGATTTGAAAGTGCTTTGTATAAAGTCTAATCGAATAAAGATATTTTTGACTTTGACTTTGACTTTGACTAACCATCTTAGTGGTGGAACTTCGGAAAACCTTTTCTGAGTGTACTTACATCTGACCAAGAACACACCTTCCAAATTTCGGCGGAAGTCCAAAAAAGCGATCGTGCGTTGATATTAGATAGGTCAACCATCAGTAAGTCAGTCCGGACTTTGAATTTCTATGTATAAACTAAATATTTTAATTTTTAATTAAACTCAAACTAGCTGTGCCCCGCGGTTTCACCCGCGTAGATTTAGTTTCATCCTTATGGTCGCGGAAACCTAATATTTTTAATAAATAAAAGGTAGCCTATGTCCTTTCTCAGGGTCTAAAGATGGTCTGTGCCAAATTTCATAAAAATCGGTTGAGAGATTTAAGCGGGAAAGCGTAACAGACAGACAGAGTTACTTTCGCATTTATAATATTATAGTAAGTAGGGATGAAAAACACCGAATTTGTAAAATGCAAAATAGGTTTTTAGTGGTTCAGACGTAGGCTCTTACGTGGAATGTACCTACGTAAGTAGACATATTCACATCACATAATCCATCCAGCTTACATGAATATAAGGAGCGTGTATTATAACTACGTGATGAGCTAATCCATCGAATCTCTATAACCTAATTGTATGTCTAGACGTCACATGATTTACCTTCTAAGTAAAAATTATCTAGCTAAGAATATTTCTTACGGAATTTTATTGTTTCATAATGAAGACTAGAATTTCTACCTTTTAAGACTTATTACCTTTTAAAGAGTCTTAAACGCTTAATTTATTACTTCAGTACCCATCTAAGTATTAAGATATTTTACTCAAAGTACATAACGATGAAGATTATGTCATTCTTGGAATTAGACTCTCTTTAAATTAACGAGAGGTAGCATACAATGGTACCTATCTCCCATTATAAGTGCGGAGCTGCCCGACTACGGCCTATATCTCCACCTAACAGCAATCGCAGCCAAATAATGCTCCCTTAAGGTAGTGTTGGTGCGGTGCGTCATTTTAAAACAGGCGTCACTGTATGGCATTATCGGCTTGGTATTTTATGAAGTTCTAGGTGGTTCTCAGCTTTTCATACCCGAAGAGCCCCCGAAAGGCATGTTCAACAACACCCACATTTCACCGAATATGATTAAGTGCCAACGTGACAGAAGGTAAGCTCATCGCGTTCTCAGGTACTATACATTCGTCTTGGAATTACTTATATAATTATAATTACTACGATTGTTTTCACGATGTTTTCCTTCACCGTAAAGCGTGTGGGATGAAATTACTGCACCGAAGAAAAACTCATTGGACAGGCTGCTGAGATTTGATCTTACTTGTATATAGTTAACTCGATAAAGGATGTTTTTATTAGGAATTGCTTTATATCATTAGTAGATATTGAAGTAAGTATGATTGACAGGGTTGTGTCAGGCAATTAAGGGGAGTAGGTTTGGGATAGTGTCAGGCGCGGCCCGGCACAGGACTCGACCCCGCTCCCCTGCGGTTCGTGCCGCACTCTGATTGACGGTTTAATGGGGACACTTCACCTATTTAGTTTTCTTTTCATTTCTTGGAATTCATTTACAAGTGGAATTGAATGATAAAAAGGTACTCCGGCGCATTGTACCTTTGTACTATTGTTACATTTGTGGAATTATTTCGTTGAATTCGTGTTCAAATAACGTTCACTGGAATGATTAAATTGTAAATTCGTAATTTTATTCTCTAATCCATTGAAACATCAACCATTACTATATAGTTAATGTAATTAATCTTTGAAGCCTACATTGTTATTGTACGAATTTTTCTTGTTATCACTAGGTACATAGGATACCAAGCAGTGTTGCTCTACACAAAATAGTGTTTCAAACACGTACTTGTATATCAGGAATTCGACTTAATACTAAAGTCGTACACAAATCGGCAAATATATCTATACGCATATTATGAAGAGGAAAGATTTGTTTGTTTGTATTGAAGGCTCCGACATTACTAGACGGATCTCGAATATTCTTTCAGCAATGGATAGCTACCTCATCAGCGAGTAACATAGGCTATAAGTATTATTAGGTAGGTATGTGAAGTGAGTAAATACTTTTATAAATATTAGCTATTGATACAGATAGAAGATAAAGTTACAATAATAATTTAATAAGCCTAGTAGTGCCTCTCATGTTTTGCTGTGCTCTAACAGGGCTTATGTTAGATTGCTAAGGTTATCTTTATAATTACGATTATTTTGTATATGTATGTAACTAACATAAACGCAATAAATAAATAAATACATTTTATTGCCGTACCCCCACGGGAACGGATAATACGCGGGTGAAACCGCGTGACGTCCGCTAGTAAATAATGTACGAAGATAATTGCCTGAAAATCTACTACTGTCTGAAATATAACCTAGAGTTGTTGATGGGCAAGTAAGAAGAGAGCGAGTTAGATAATGTAGAAAAGAGATTCCAACATCCCTACTTAATATTATAAATGCGAAAGTAACTCTGTCTGTCTGTTACGCTTTCCCGCTTTAACCTTACAACCGATTTTGATGAAATTTGGCACACACAATCTTTAGACCCTGAGAAAGGACATAGGCTGCCTTTTATGTATTAAAAATATTAGGTTTCCGCGACCATAAGGATGAAACTAAATCTACACGGGTGAAACCGCGGGGCACAGCTAGTATTTCATAATATTTAGGATTTCTTTATGAACGTCTTGAATTCGTTCGCTTATTGTGTCTATGGAAAACGTAATATAATAGAAGAATTTCATTAAAACTATTCCCAGTTGATTATTTTTGGGGTATTCACTTGCTTAGGTTTATTCATACTTTGCCATTGTTTGAATATAAATAATCTTAACATATTTTTCTAATAATAGTCTTCAATAGAAATAACAGATGAGTTTGAATATTCTTGAAGGTGAGTAGCTACACTCAATTTATGACGGGTGATTGATGAGTAGGCCAATAATTGGAGATCGGTGAATATGAAGGTAAATCAAACGATATTTTTTTAAAAATGTAAGGTGCAAGCCAAGTAGTAAATATAAGTTTAAGTAGTATGGAATCCAGACCAAAATTTAAATACCTATGTCGGCTCGAGTAATCGTTTGAAAAGTTTTTAAAATTTACTCCTTAAAAGGTTGATTTGTCGAAATGAAGTTTAGAAAAAGTGCTTTAAAACACATTACGTACATGCGATCGGCCACGACGTGACACCCTTACTGACATTACGCCGGAGTATAATCTATACAGATATAGTATAGATAAATAAAATTTAAGTGTCTGTTTGTAATTCCAAAATAACAGCTTTTCACTAAATGCATATGAAAGTATACACGCTACTGACACTAAAAACCAAGTTTTAAAATTTTTCTCTGTCTGTCTGATTGTTCCGGGTAATCTCTGAAACGGCCAATTTTAGCTGATGTTTCAAGGGCTAATTTAGGCCACTTTTATTTATTAAAAATATTAGGGTTCCGAGACAATAAGGATGAAACTAAATCTACGCGGGTGAAACCGCGGGGCACAGCTAGTATAATAGATAAACCTAGATGCGTCTTATTGAGTATGTAATTTCGAACGAATTGTTCCTAGATTCCGTACTGCTTATGGTAAAAGCTTATATTTGTGCTGTGGTTGATGATAATATGTCGAATGGAATTCGGTGACTCACTTTCAGTTGTGCCCCATACAAACCGTCAGTAGCGCCGCTTCATGTCCCAAGGTACGATAATCGCCATGGATATTTTTCTCAAAACTAATTATCATATTAATTGCAAAGTGTAGTGTAAGTTACAGGAGCATTAAAATCACCATAATAACGAATACATTAACATACTCAGTCTAGCTTACATTAAGATTATAACTTGGTTAATCTACATTTCTGAGCAGATGCTAATCTACGTGAGTTATGTAAGAGGGTATCATTGGAGTTGGCTGCAAGTTATTTAATAACCAAGACTAATGGCTAGTGTAATGTATCGCCTGGTTTCACAAGTGTCTTTGAAGGGGTAGGCAGAGGTGTTACGATACCCAATTTTCACCATAGATGCTTAAGTGACCGATTTTCCATCGCCGTACACTGGACAAACGTCATTGATTCTCAGACAATCCTATGCAGGTGTGTTCACGATGTTCAGCTAACACGGCATATAAGTGACAATATGTCAAGATGAGTGTCGCTGTCATTCAGAAACGAACTTCTAACTCATACGTATGCCAATTCCTTATGATGTTTTCCCTGTACAAGTAGCGGTTGTTAGATAAACACACAAATGAACAATTCGATGTCTTGACCCAGTCTTCACTTTGCAGGCAATATCTAAACATACTTACTAGCCAGGACTCTAATTGATAATCAATCAAGTAGGGTATAACCGGTCCTACAGTTTTAAATTCAGCTCTTACTGTTACTATCTTTGAGTAGAGGTGTGTTCCTTCAGTGAGTTCGATTGTGCCCCAAAAATCCGTGGAGCGGGTGTGATGTCTCTGCGACAGTAATCTTTGTTGAAAATGAAAATGATTTATTCAGTTAAGGCCCTGGTAAGGCACTTATGAATGTCGAAGAATTAACCATGTTCCCGGGCAAGCGATCCTACATTGCAGCCGTCTTATTCTGTAAGTTTTCTTAGCGTCGCACTCGACGTCGAATATCGTTTTCAAAGCTACGGATTTGAACTTTATCGTCGCGAAACTGACGCTCGATTGAGAAACCTTACAGAATAAGGTGGCTGTAGCTGCTTATGATCAGGCGGGCTGTACGCTTGTATGCCACTTTTAACAACATAAGCTATTAATTACACGCTTGTGTGTTTAAAGTGAATGTACGTATAAGGACATGCGTGAACATCCTAACGAGTCTCACAGAGAAGGCAATGTTTTCATAAGTGCCAATCACAAAATATTACATACTAGCTGTGCCCCGCGGTTTCACCCGCGTAGATTTAGTTTATTCCTTATTGTCGCGGAACCCTAATATTTTTAATAAATAAAAGTAGCCTAAGTTACTCCTTGAAACATCAGCTACCTACCAGTGAAAGTCCCGTTAAAATCAGTCCAGCCGTTTTAGAGATTACCCGGAACAAACAGACAGACAGACAGACAGACAGAGAAAAAATTTTAAACTTGGTATTTTTGTGTCAGTAGCGTGTATACTTTCATATGCATTTAGTGAAAAGCTGTTATTTTGGAATTACTTATTTGAATTTTTATGCACAGGAATTTTTTTATCAATATCACTAAAATTATTATATGTAGTCTGCCCTAGTGTACCCTAGGCAGGTAAAGTGGAATAGAAGATAGAAGTTACAAGAAAATTAAACTCTTTCTTTTTCTCCGCCGAAAGGGCGTTGGTGCGATAATCGTCCTGTGTCATCAAATAAATTAATTTGTTTCATGTTTGGTTTCCACCCTTAGACTCCACCCTTGTGCACTGCGCGGGTATTAAGGAGGATTGTTTGGGCAAGCAGGTCTCGGTTGTCATTTGTTAATTATAAGTATTATATTCGATGTTAAATTATATCCGTATGCAGAGCTTAGGGCCTGTACAGTGAATCAAGATACGGCACCATAAACAACGTGATTTGAAAGCACTGCATATAAGTTTTTAAAAACTCATTGGTACACGCTCCCTGGGATTCGAACTTACGTCGCTTGAGTAGCAGGCGACCGCTCAAACTCCAGGCCACCGGGGCTCTCTTTCCTGTAGGCTTAGAAAAAGTAACATTCTCTCGTGCTTGCGCTATTAGAAACGATACAAAATGTTTGTAAATGACATAAATCAGTCACGTGACATATGTCATTCCGTACATTTTGCATCGTTTCTACTAGCGAAGCGTGGGGATAATGTTACTTTGTCTACAGACCCTGATCCTGAGGCTGTGATGATAAAACCGGGGTATCTGGGTAAGCCAATTAAACCCCGTACTTTAAGATTAGCGGCTGCAAAGATCAATAAAAGTGGCATCATGGCACGCGCCGGTGATAGATGGCCTAAGTTCCTGATCACAGACGTCATAAAGTAAAATAATAAATCTCGCAGTAAGCCGAGCTCCAATTTCAGTGCGTGTGCCACAAAGTTTGCTAATTTTGTTTGTTTCCAATTTTATTAAATTTCACATGGTAACGAGTTCAGCGGTAAGCGGGGGTTTAGACAAATTATGTTGTCACTAGTTTTATTTTGTACCAAATTATTCTTAACAAAGTGGTATAATAAAATATGATGATTTTAAACTTGGTTAAAAGTAGAATTATTAAACGCATAGGTAAGAATTATGACAAATTATCATACTTATGTGTCATACAGGTAAAGAACTTAGATTCAACTTGAAAAATAATTTGCCAATAAAGACTAGATTAATACATCGTTGAAGGCCTTAGATATAAATAATATCTGCCTTTTGTTTATCTTATATTTATTAAAATCAATGTCCTACTTAATTGACTGACCGACTTATATTTCAACGCACAGCCTAAACCGCTAGTTTTAGATTCACAAAAATTTTGTGTTCTTTGTAAGGTGTTAGGTAGCCACTAAGTAAGGGTTCCAAATTGAATAAACAGGGTTTAAAGTACGTATGTAAAAAGCCGAAGTGGCCTTGGGGTTAGAGCAGTTACCTGCAACGCAAGCGACGCAAGTTCGAATCCCAGTGGGGCCTGTACCAATGAGTTTTTCTCAAAAAAAAACCTTATGTACAGTAATTTCACACCACGTGCTTTCCGGTGAAGGAAAACATCGTGAGGAAACCTACATATGACTGAGAAGTAATTCAAAGACGTATGTATAGTGCCTGAGACGGCGATAGATTCACCATCTGTCACGTTAGCACTTTCATCTTTGGTGTAATGTGGGTGTTGTTATTACAACCCCTTCGGGGAATACAGGCGTGAGTTTATGTAAGTACGTTATGAAATCTTTCAGTCACGCGAAGTTGCGAGCGCAAGCTAGTATTAATATAATACAAAATAAATGATTAGATATTTACCTTATGGTAGGCAAAATATAGTTCTAAGAGTTCTAAGGGACACACAGTAAGTGGCTTCGTGGATATAACTGGGAACGCCGAAGTGCGCCGACCAGTCACTCGCCAAATTACAAGTGTCCTACCATCCAATTACGCGGCAATCTTCCCAGAACACCCAAAAAGGAACTCTTTCCCCCATTAATAATGCACATTGTCTTTTAACGATATTGAACCGTGCCTGCGTAACAAGGTTACACGATGCATAATTGAGCGGAGTGGATTGGGTACACGCGACGGCGTCAATATCTTATAACTCTGCTTTTGCTCTATGGATAACACTTTTGTACTTGCTTGCGGCTATTTATATTACTTACTAGCTGTGCCCCGCGGTTTCAGCCGCGTAGATTTAGTTTCATCCTTTTTGTCGCGGAACCCTAATATTTTTAATAAATAAAAGTAGCCTAAATTACTCCATGAATCATCAGCTACCTGCCAGTGAAAGTCCCGTTAAAATCGGTCTAGTTGTTTCAGAAATTACCCGGCATAAACAGACAGATAGACAGACAGATTTTTTTAAAACTTGTTACTTACTAGCTGTGCCCTGCGGTTTTACCCGCGTATAGTTAATTTCATGGATGACACGCGGAACCCAATTTTTTTATAGGCTAAGTTACTCCTCTAACATTAGCAATTTTCCCGTGTAAGTCCTGTTAAAATCGGTCTAGCCTTTGCAGAGATTACTCGGAACAAACAGACAGGCTGACAATTTTTTTTGTAATTATTTTATATACTGTCATATTCATTCAGTGAAAAGCTGTTAATTTGGAATAACAAACAGACACTTCTATTTATTTATCTGTTACATATCACATTTCTGGTTTTCATAGAACATACTCCAATATGGATAATTCTAGACTGGTAAATCTATTAGTTTGTGAAACGTATAATTCTTCAAATTTCGAATCACACACACATACCACTCTTTATGTGGTGAATATAAGCAATACAATAATCGAATTTCAAATTTATAAACGCAATACACTACGCTACTATATACGCTATTGAGGATTGAAAATAAATAACTATTTAAGATACAATTCAATGTGCGGTCAGTAAATTATAGCGTAGCCAAAAGCGTAGACCCTCTCGTAGCACGCAAGCTTCGTAGCGCAGCCGTAGTGAACCTCTACGACTTTCGTAGCAGGCAAGATCACTATGACATAAATCTTAACTGTCATGTTATACGTTTTGTTAATACTAAATCATTGATTTCTAGACGTATATCTATACATCTATACAGATAAATAAAATTGAAGTGTCTGTTTGTAATTCCAAAATAACAGCTTTTCAATAAATGCATATGAAAGTATACACGCTAATGACACTAAAAAAACCAAGTTTTAATTTTTTTTTCTGTCTGTCTGTCCGTTAATTCCGGGTAATATCTGAAACGGCTGGATGGATTTGAACGGGACTTTGACTGGTAGGTAGCTGATGTTTCAAGGAGTAACTTAGACTACTTCTATTAGTTAAACATATTAGGGTTCCGCGACAATAACGATGAAACTAAATCTACGCGGGTGAAACCGCGTGGCACAGCTAGTACTAAGTATAATTAAAGCAAGAAAGATATATATTTGAAATAAAGCAATTTGTTAAGCAAATATACGTTGTAAGTGGAGTAGTTGGAACGCGGAGATATTATTGTCACATTAAATATATTATTCACGACTTTGTTCAAGTGCAGGTAAATAACATTTAAAATGCAAGAGCTATTAATATTAACGAGGCAAGTATGACTTCTTACAGTGCATATTACTAACTTGCAACCGAGTGGAATTACTGAATATATTTCTGCCTGTAGTTAGTATTGTTTACAGGGAACTTTAGTTAGTAAACTTTTGTAAAATACACATCTTTACAGATAAATACAATTGAAGTGTCTGTTTGGAATTCCAAATTAAAAGCTTTTCACTAAATGTGAAAGTAGGTATATACTGTACTTACTTAAAAAAAACAATTTTTTCTTCTCCTTTGTCTGCCTGTCCGTCTGGCTGTTCCGGCAAATCTCTGAAACGATTGGATCGATTTTAGCGGTACTTTCACTGGCAGATAGCTGATGTCACAAGGAGTAGCATAGGCAACTTGTATTTTAGGTAGATGAAGACGCGGGGCACAGCTAGTTATTTATTAGTTGAAGAAAGTACTAGCTAAACTCTCATCTCATAACTTTCTAGTTAGTTTAGAGATCAATAGGATTCCTTCCAGGCAAATTGAGA
This sequence comes from Watsonalla cultraria, assembly GCA_964035505.1. NCBI lineage: Eukaryota > Metazoa > Arthropoda > Insecta > Lepidoptera > Drepanidae > Watsonalla > Watsonalla cultraria. The sequence goes on along the minus strand of OZ037712.1, from coordinate 351,497 downwards.
AAGAAATTACTTCCCCTCCACAGCTAATAATATTGATCTTGTATTCGCCGTAAGTTTGGGACTGTGTTCTAATGTTAGCAAAAAGTCTACGTAGTGATCTGAGTGGTTGTTACAAGCGTCCCATGAGCTTTGATTACCGCTTAACTTAATGTTAGCTAGGTTATATGCTTCGGCTTGTGTCGTGAAAAAGTGACCCCGTCGTGTTTGTTGGCAGGCTCCGCGCGGCGGCCGATGTAACGGCTATAAATCCTCTCGCGGACACTTTTTCTTCCTCGTGCACCCTCACCCCCCGCGCCCCCTCCCCTCCCCGCCCCCGCCACGTGCTTGTCGCCGCCTCACGTTTTTGATTTAACTTTTTGTAAAGGATCCGCGGCTCGTGAGGGCAACTTATTGCGCCGATAATCTCGCGATATAACTCCGCGAGATACGCGTCCCGAGTTATATTCCCGTATTTGTTTCCGAACCTTATAAATGACGGGAGCAAGTTTCTGTTTACAAAGTCGAGTGGCAGTTACAAATGTATGTAAATCAATGCTCCGTGTCTCGATACGTATTTATTGCTTATAAAAATGCAAATCCCGCTGGAGGCGCATTTACGGATGAAATAAGGAAATTGCTCGAGTGACTTGGCCCGCTGTCCGGGCGGGCCGCGGGTTGATTAAAAAATATCCGGCAACACGGTCCGGTTCGGATCCGTGTTATTTTGCATAAAAACTCTCAAATAAAATATGGCGGAGCCGCATTCATTGAATATTCAACCGGAGCTATGCCGGATTAAAATAATATTTTACGAGTGAGGCAGGAAATGAAATCTCTCTATTGTTTGTGTCACCTAAACGTTGGACAATGGCGCAGATACGGCGGGATCGATTGTGTTTAATGAGACGCCACTTGGCTGTCAAATGTTTATTTGCGCTCGCGACATTTCCTTGCTTCTTTTCTTTCTGCCGTTCCATCAATATTTATTTCAAATGTAAATTTTCATTTGATAAATGAATAACAAGTGACTCAATAATGGTTAATTTTTTTGTTAAATCAATCTTGAAAATTGCTGACGCTTCGATGGACAACTCAAGGTATTTTTATCATTTGAAGCTATATCAGCTTATAATTAGAAGAAAAGCTGCAGTAAATAATGTGTTCAATACTTATCGTATCTGTGTAATACGAGTATATGATACTGAACATATACTATTTCTATACAAGTAAATAATTGAAGTGTCTGTTTGTTATTCTTAATAGGTAATTTAAAAGAAAATATTTTCTTTTAAATTATTTGCCTATCTGCCTGTCTGTCTGACTGTTTGTTCTGGAAATCTGTGTAACGGCTGGATTTAATTTATCGGGACTTTCACTGGCAGATAGCTGATGTTACAAGGAGTAACTTACGCTACTACTGTATGGAAAAGTAATGTATATGAATGATGGTCAGTAGGGCATATGTCTGATAATGGTTAATCCTAGATGAATATTAGTGGTTAATCCGACTGTACGCGGACGGCGCTCACTTGCCGACATAGAGCACGACCATATACAGAGGCCTATATTAAAGAGGACCTCTAACCGATGGGGCCATGGCATCGGCGTTTCTTTAGCAATAATAATAATGTTTATTTTGCATAATTCTTAGTACAGTATATAGAGGAACTGCTATAATCAGCAGTAGTCCAATTCCACCGTAAACTTTATAAATGTTGCAAGTTTTTCAATATCCGCTGACTTTATTTTAATATTTTTTGTTGGTTTTATTCATCAAAATTCATGAGGTCCAGTTATGGTTATGTCATTTGTATTGCCAGTTCAAATATAGTTCTATAATATTTTCACCGAAGCTACTCGTGACTGCAATAGATTTGCACAAAGAGCATCTCTCGCTTCGAAGAGTATTACAATAAACGTAGTAAAGTGAAGTAACGCTGCCAACGTTTTTGGCACCTCACCAAAAGGAAATAGCCTTTTTGATATATACCTACTGGCTTAAGAAGTTTTATTGTCTGTAAATGGGTTTTCGAAATTTATTAGTTTCATGAATCGATAGCGCATACGTTTCGGTTTAATTATACTTAGTTGATATTAACTGCGACGGTATTGTACTTAAGCGCCTTATTTGTCATATTTATATGATAACTGCTGGCAGGGGTAACTCTTTAATCTAATGAGGTCGTAAATTTAATGAAAAATAAAAACACTACTTCACAACAAATTTGTAAAACAAGCCTAAGGATATAAATAAAATGGAAATAAAAGACAGAGAAATTCATAATGAAAAGAAAGGTAGGAGTGTGCTTTAAATATCAGCAGCTGATAATACTACACTAGTCAAAGTTATTAAATGGGGATCTTAAATGAGAAATGTTGTTAGCAAAAATAAGATCACGAGGCGATACCCACGACAACAATTTGATATGTAGTTCATTGCCATATCAGTTGAGTTTGATTCAACAGCCAACAGATGGCGCAAAGCGGCCTCGAAACCCCAAAAACAAGGGAAGGAGAAATTCGTAATCACGCGTAGCTCTGTTGGAAGAGCAGCTGCTCTGTTTGCAGAGGTCGTGGGTTCGAGTACATTAATATAAAATCTCGTGTTAAGAGTCTACATGATCGTTTTAGTCGCGTGTGTCATGGCCCCAGGCTACTGGCACAACACTAATACTGGCAAACAGGTCACGGGCCGTCCCCGATACACACATTAGCGAACCTTTGCCCGCTCCCGCACGCTGCACATAATTAGCCGCGTGTTCGACACATTGCCTCCACACATACATAGCACTAAGCACATAATGTGTTGACATACGGGATCTTTAAGCTGACATACTCTACGTGTACACTTATCTATATGTACATACGTACGTAGGTAGGTTTGGTAGTGTCGTCTCATTTCGATGAACTTTCGTCAAACTCTTTACAAAAGTTCTAATTGCTATATTGTAGTTAGTTAAGTAAAGAAAATTCTTCAGCGGTTTTTCTTCAACGTCAACTTCTCCTGAAAAAATTTGCTTATGACAAAAATATAACTGTATTAGTGGTAAATTTTCCGACATTCTTCGAATGCCTTACCAGGGCCGAAACGGAATAAAATATTTTTCGTTATATATACATTTTCACTGCCTTACAAGTTATGGGGACAATATTATAGAGTAAGCTTCCCCAGCCAATGAGGTGCAAGCAAATTTTCGATCTTAAATCTTAAGGAACAAACACTTGATTTTAATTTCCAACACAAATACAAATTACAATCTTGAAATTTTAATCATATTTGTATTGGTAAAACAATCTATCAATATAACAAAGAAAAGTACTTCCCATGTTTAGTTGTTAGTTTGAAGATATTAGCTGCGAGTACCGCTTGCAGCCACGCTATGTCAACCTATAGACAGAACAATGCAAGCATGCAGACGACATACAAGCTCCGAACATACTATAAGGACCAAGGCCAGGGATAGCGCACCTTTATGAACAGACGTGGCATTTTATTTTAATAAATCTTCATGAGGCTAGATTCAAATAATTGGAACTTAGTTATTATTGAGAAAATAATAAAACTAAACTCCTTCAACTCCTTCCAACTTCAAAAACTTGAAAGTTGCTTTAGAATAAATTCAAATCAGGAAAACACGAGTGTGGCTTATTAGATAACAACTTACTTGGGTTGTAAGACGATACTTTCAGCACAATGCTTCCATGGGGTCCTACCATGACCTCTATATGCCATGATAGTTCAGCTGTGTAACAGTGACAGATTTCTACGCGTCATAAATATATCAGTCAAACTATCATTTCTTTAAGAGCACATGGTAGGGCTACATTTTTTTTTGTCTCTTGCCAATGGTTCGTCATCCCTGTTCTAGGCAAAGCTGTTATTGTCATTTACATACACCTATTGTATCGCATAAACTACAATTATTGCTAAGCTCGTACACCATAGATATATATATTTTATGCGATGGTGGAAACAAACACGCAGTCCGCCTGATGGTAAGCGGTTACTCTAGTATACAATCATGACCGACACCGTTTCCCTCGCGCGTTGCCTACTTTATAAAGAATAAAGTGGGAGACGAAAGGGTTTAAACATAATCGGCACAGAACCTCCACTTTCTCCCCTTCTGTAAGGTGGAGGTATAGTCCAGTCTATATGAAATTGTAGTGGAATGTATTATATTATATATTTCTTTACGCCTTCCCAAAAGGCTCGTTCAAGGGCAGAAGTGATACAGCATTAACTTAGCAAAGACATTATTTTGTAATAGACTACCCTAACAACTAATTTTGAGGTCTGATTTTCAAAATATTATGTTTTAGAAAAATGCATTGTTATTTTGTGTAGCAGTAGTCTGCTACACAAAATAACAATGCATTTTTAACCCACAATATTTCTGAAAGTGAAATCTAAAATGATTTTAGCCAAACACAATTAATTTTGAATAATTAAAAAGCGAGCGACATGAACCAAATGAACACTGCATACATTAAAATCTATAGATGCGAGATTGAACAAGCCCTTGCATTAATTCCATACAATTTTAAAGTATTGCTCCGATAGAGTCGCAGCTGTGATGACAACAATTGCAATTTAAGTATTTTCAAAGGTTCGTATCATTAAGTGTTTCTTATTGCGATGCTTTCAAGCCTTATTGTATACTTAACCATGATTACAAATTATGCTATTGCAAAACTGGTTTTGTTTACATAAAATGTTCACGACTTATATTAAAAACTAGCTGTGTCCTGCGGTTTCACCCGCGTAGATTTAGTTTCATCCTTATTGTCGCGGAACCCTAATATTTTTAATAAATAAAAGTAGCCTAACTTACTCCTTGAAACATCAGCTACCTGCCAGTGAAAGTCCCGTTAAAATCGGTCCAGCCGTTTCAGAGATTACCCGAAACAAACAGGCAGACAGACATAGAAAAACTTTAAAATTAGATTTTTCTGTGTCAGTAACGTGTAACAAACAGACACTTCAATTGTATTTATCTGTATAGATACCTCTTATAGCTGCAGGGAGATATTGATTATATGATATACTTTTTTCATTTGCATAATTTTGTAGTCTATTCCGACTTTGGTTAATAAATAAACATACAGTATTAAGGATAAGTGCTAGTATAAACTAAAGCAATACAAATCTCGGTCGGTTAACTCTCCGATGGTTAAGTTTTTCATCCGTTAGTTTAGGTATAAGCAGTCAAATTACAAAACTCTCTCGATGGAACACTCAATAAAACTTGAACTGCTACAACTACAACTCACTCAATAGATCAACTTTTAAATTATCGGTGAAACTTTAAAGAGGATTTTATAAAGTCCATGTAAATTTATTGTGAAATGTTCCCTACTCAACATGCCCGATATTTTGTGTTCTTATTTTACGGCAAAAACGGGTTTTGACGCGATATTAACCGTGGTCCCACTGCTATTGACCCACAGTAGGTCCAAAGGTAATATTTTTCCACTACTCTAGTTTTCATTTATCTTCTTTGAAAACATTGATACATAAGGTATCAAAACATTGATACATAAGGTATCAAAACATGGATACATAAGGTATCAATGTTTAGCTAGGGGATACCTGAATCACTGTTAAATGTTTAGCAAAATTTTTGGTCAATGGGCTCACAGAAAACTGACAAAGGGATAAATTAAACTAGAGCAGTGGGTCTACGGGTAAAACATATTACCCGTGGACCCACTGTGGGTCAATAGTCAGTGGGAACACGGTTAATATCCCGTTTTGACTACGTAATCCTATAATTTAACAATTTTGTAGATAATTGTGTAATAAGCCCTCGTTTACAACGCAAGCCATTTGCATTTAAAGTTCAAACTCTTTATCTCACCAAAAGTTTTTAACGTCAACGAGTTTAGGGTCTTGAATGGCAATTCGAGTTTGGAAAATAATATGCCAGTTAAAATAGTTCATTGACGTTTAAAGTCTGTCTCGGTAGCAGGGTAACAAACTTATTACCATTTTGATATGAATTTAATTACATTCTACACCAAAGACAGTTTGAAATTGACAAACCTTTGAAAATTTTAAAAGAAGTAGAGTATTTGGGTACTGTACCTCCATAATACAGAAGATCACAGTAAGGTAATGGTATAATACTAACTCTCTAACTCCCTTATAGGGGTATCCCTATAAGGGAGTTAGAGAGTTGACCAACAGTTTATAGGCTGTTGTAGCCGCTTTCATCATGCCGACTATGCGCTATAGATATATATCCATACATATAAATAAAATTGACGTGTCTTTTGTAATTTCAAATTAAGTAATAGCTTTTCGCTAAATGCATATATATACGGTACTTTCATAAAAATACATTTTTTTCTCTCATTGTCTGTTTGTCTGTACATCTGTTTGTTCCAGCTATTCTCCAAAACGACCAGACTTTCCCTTGCAGATAGCTGATTTTATAAGGAACTACTTTTACTAGGATTCACGGATTGCGGGGTGGAATTGCGTCTACGCGGGTAAAACCGCGGAGCACAGCTAGTCATCTTCATATAAGTCCTAAGACCCCGTTACACATTTAATTTGACCACCTTTATCATCCAAGCATGTTTTAATTCAGATCTCAAGACGCTCTTTAATTTGCATTTCCCTTTGAGTCGGATCTCGATATTCCAGCGCGGAGACGTGATGAGTGTCGCTGAAGTGTTGTTAATATTAATGTTATCTGGAATGTCCCGCTAGTCACTGTTCGGATTTATGTCTTCCGGCCGAGGTCGAGGGTTGCATTTTATTTACAGCTCTCTGTATTCGAAGGGTGATTTGAACGCTAAAGGAGCTCATACATTTTTAAAGTTGGCTTAGTGTGGTGAAAATTGGATGTCTATAAACTTTCCTTAAATGAGAGATGACGTTATTTAACCGTAGTATTGAGTGTGCTCGTTATTTGCCGTGTCACATGTCAGTACGTTGTGTTTCAAAGGGATCGCATTCACCAGGACAGTGATATTGAAAGTGGAGCAAAGACGCAGGAATTCCAATATCGGAGTGACGAGGATCATATAAATACTTGAGCAACTTTCCCTTTGACACTCGCCCGTGGCTCACAAATCGCGTGCACCACATTTTATCTGTCGTGTAATATGTTTTACCTACTAGGAACTTTGTACCTGACGTGGAACATGCGATATTTATGCTGAGGAGTGTGCAGAGAAACAGGTGAATGGATTTAGTTAAAAGAGATCTTATAGACGACACGCGAATTCCCCGGCGTGGTTCCCGTTCCCGTGGGAGTACGGGGATAAAACATAGCTATGTTACTCGCTGATTATGTAGCTATTAATTGCTGGAAGAATTTTCAAGATCGGTCAAGTAGTTCCGAAGCCTATTCAATGCAAACAAACAAAAAAAGAATCAAATTTTCCTCTTTATAATATCAGTGTTGATGTAGTTCCCTTTCACACATAAATGCTTTCCTCCAAGTGGAGAGTAATATTATAATACTAGCGGATGCCAAGCAGTTTCACTCCCATAGTTCCCGTTCCCGTGGGAGTACGAAGATACAATATAGCCTATATTAATTACTAGCCGTGCCCCGCGGTTTTACTCGCGTAGATTTAGTTTCTTCCTTATTATCGCGGAACCCTAATATTTTTAATAAATAAAAGTAGCCTAAGTTACTCCTTGAAACATCAGCTACCTACCAGTGAAAGTCCCGTTAAAATCTGTCCAGCCGTTTCAGAGATTACCCGGAACAAACAGACAGACAGACAGAGAAAAAATTTAAAACTTGGTTTTTTAGCGTCAGTATCGTGTATACTTTCATATGCATTTAGTGAAAAGCTGTTATTTTGGAATTACAAACAGGCACTTAAATTTTATTTATCTGTATAGATGTATAGATTTAAGAATTTAAATCGGTTCTGTACTTTTTGAGCCAATTCGTTACAAACAAACATACAAACCTTTCCTCTTAATAATATTAGTATAAGGTATAAAGTGGCCTAAAATCTGACCAGCAGAAAGTCAATAGTAGGCGGACCGTACGCTTAATCGCCTTTGTTGTATAAAACAAATACATTTTTGATAAATGTAATTAAAGTACACATTTACAGTTTACACAGCATTTAAAAATCGCTTAGTCAAATGCTGATCGAAACATAAGAACAATTTGATCGTGAGTACAATTAAACAAAAATATAATGACGTTATAATTACTATAAAAGCGGCGTAAAGTTCAGTCACACATAAAACAAGGTATATCTGAGAAATGGGTAAAGTAAACAGTTGTCCGGAACATGTAAACAAACAATAGTCGGGTAATTGTAGTTCCACCCACTATCGGTGGTCACGTACTGAACAAACTTCCGGCTGCTATTGACCAAATGGGTTGTTATGTAACTTACGAGCTCTGACGATAACTAGCATTGGGTGCTCCATGACTTGCAACGTGGATTGTACGTACGTCATCAGATGCATAGGGTATACGGAGAGACTTCACTCGTCCCATAGAATTTGTTACTCTCTTGAGCATTATTTGGACAAAGTCGCATAACAGTCACTAAGGTTGCTCAGCGTTTCGGTTTCAATCATAAGAAATTGATAAATAATACATAGAAGATAATTCACACTCGACTACGAGTGCGACGCTGCGAAGCCTTAATGAATAACGTTGCAAGTCGTATAGTGGTATAGGAAATAACGTGTAGCTTTTATAAATTGGTGATACAGTATAATGTAATATTCGAATCAAATAGCAGTGAGATTATTTAAAGGAAAAAATAGTAGGTACATTAATCTAGGCAATCGAATGGGTCTATCAAATACCGCAAAACTTGAAAATGAAAATGAAAATGAAAAATATTTATTCAGTTTAGGCCCTGGTAAGGCACTTATGAAAGTCGAGAATTTACCACCGGTTCGGAAACTAGCCTTCTGAGAAGAACCGGCAAGAAACTCAGCCAGGCATCATGTACATATCATCGAAACAATATAAATCATAATGAAATCATCATCCAAAATCAAATTTGATAATAGGTATAAATATTCACTTCAGGGACAACTAAGAGATTTTCAACAGGACAGACAAAGATTTTTCTTAGTAAGTACTGTATATACTTCTATATGAATTTTGAATTACAAACAAAACACAATTGATCAGTATAGAGATTAAATATATATGTTAAAAAGTTGTCTCTAAGAACTCATGACGTCGTAAGTCAACTAGTAATGCTGATTGAAGCCTTAACACGCCAGTATTAGTCGACAATGATACTAAACTTCCATCGTCGCTGGTGTAAGAGGATCCTGCAATATAATTGGTACTTCCGCTTCGTTCGCGCGCTCCCATGAATACTATATCAGTTTGATACACCGTGTGTCGGGAGTTGATGAGTTTACACGTGACATTGGAGCGGGTGCAGATGGAATTTATACGCGAATTGATCTGTGAGGGCTAACCACGTTTTTTTTATAAGTTTAATGATCTAAGAACATCAACAACAAGGGGGCCTAACATCATCGGTTCAGTGCGTATTAAGAAATTTTGAACTTTGGCTTTCATTTTTGTACCGTTAAATTAAGAAGTTCTTAATAGGCGCTGCTTAAACGATCATAGTTGGCTACAAAGACTGTGGTACCTAGGGCTCAACCATGAGCTCTTAGTGCAATGTTAATTCAGTTGTGCGATAGTGACAGATGTATGCACGTCACATATATCTGTCTCATAAATGAGTGAAACTATCATGGCAATAAGAGCTCATGGTTAGGCCCCTGATTACGAAAGCGGCGTAAGCTCTTATCGCCCTGATTTGTGCGAAGTTTCTAATACCTTAAGCGAAATGTGATGTAGGAGCACAAGAAGTACCTACACCTCAGCTCAGCCTATCCCTTCAGAGATTACAGGCGTCAATATAATACGTACCTAATAACTTAGTTACTCACAGAAAACAACATGTTGTTCGCCTTTAAATACCTCTCAGCCTTATTTAAGTTATCATACGGTCTTTAACATCACCGTAAGGCCCATGTTAAATATTGTAGTATGTAAAAACTTATGTGCGGTGATTTCACACCTCGTGCTTTACGATGAATAAAAATATCGTGAGAAAACCTGCATATGCCTGAGAAGTAATACTAAGTCGTATGTATAGTGCCTGAGACGGCGATGGACTCCCCATCTGTCACACTGGCATCATCATCAGTAATCATCTTCGGTGAAAAGTGAGTGTTGTTAATACGATACCTTGTCTACCACTTCGAGGAATTCAGGCGTGAGCATCTATATGTAAATTTCATATCCTCGACCTTAAGCCGCTAGCTTTAAAGCTGTCATTACCGTGGTCTACAACTCTTGATGTATTTTACCTTTGAAAATGGTTAACATGACAGAAGGTGAGTCCATCGCCCTCTCATACCTCTTATACAACAAGTCTTGAATTTCTTAAGCATGCAGTTTTCCAATCAATATTTTCCTTCTTGGTTAAGCTTTTGCATCTCGGCACTGAAGTTTTTTTTATAAGGCAAAGACAAAGATAGTAGTAGAAGTTAGACAAAGATATTATTAATTCCGTTAAACTACCATTAAAAATGTGTGAACTACCATTTTTAAGTTTTAAGGCAATCATCAAACAGAAACTTTGTGAAAAGCATAATATTATAGTATAACTGAGTATATTGATGATAGCCAAGCATGGCAATGAGTTGCTCACTCTTCCATTAAATTGTACTAAAACAACCCTATGTAAAAAAAACCAGGGAGTTTGTTTCGCCGTTTCTTCTCCTGACAGGCTTACTTTTGGAAACTGTAGTAAATTAACCTATGTTAGCGTTAGAGAAATGACGTTCAATAAGTGTTCCAAGTGTCCCTTAATATGTTGAATAAAACTTTGTGATTTTGATTTAAGTGACGTGGTAGTCGACTACTCAAACCACTTGGTCACAAGGGCCTTTTTTTTATTTTATTCGTGGTTTCGCATGAAAAAGCAGAGATAGTCAAAACACGCGATTACCCCGCGGCCCGCGGCGCTCATGTGAAATATTAACGCTTCAATTATGTGCCAACCGCCACGATACACTCTCCGCTCCATTTTACTTATCTTACACCTACTCAACTGTAGCAAGTGCTTTACATTTTATTCGCGTCACTCTTCTCTATTGAGCTACAATTAGACTTGTACTATGTAAGTTTACTACTCTTTTACGATCAAGTTATTATGCATTCGGCATATTGAAATAGTAATGCTGATTAAAGTTTTAAGGATCGTGAATGTCGGCGAAAACCAAATGTTTTAAGTACTTGGTTTAAAGAGACAATGAATATTTTTTGAGAATTTTTTAAATCCGTGGTGGCCGTAGGATTTGAGTGCCTGCTACGCAAGCGACGCAAGTTCAAACCCTGGCAGCCTGTAGAAATGAGTTGCTTCTAAAAACATAGGTACAGTGATATTACATCAAGTGTTTTACGGTGAAGAAAAACATCGTGAGGAAACCTGCATGCATATGTCTGAAAAGTAATTCAAAGACGTATGTATAGTGCCTGAGACGGCGATGGACTCACCCTCTGTAACGTTGACACTTAATTATCTTCGGTGAAAATGGGTGTTATAATATACACGTCTGCCTATCCTTTCGGGGAGTACAGGCGTGAGCATATATATTTATATACGTTTTAGAACGAAGGCTTGTTTTCAGTACATCAATAATTAACTGTGCCTCGCGATTTTAAGCACGTAGGATTAACAATAAAAACTATGTAGTATGTAGTGATTATTTTTCCCGTTTTTCTAACATTGTCTATTGATGCTTCGCCCCTATTGGTCACAGCGTGATGTTATAAAGCCTTAAACCTTCTTCGATTAATGAACTATCCAACACAGAATTTTCATTTCAAACCAGCACTTAGTTCCAAACAAACTCTTCAGCTTTATAATGTTAGTATAGTTGTAAAATGGTTTTGTTTTATCTCACTCATATAACAGCAATTAATACAAGGACAAAAATGTTGAACGCAATCTCCGTATGAGCGGGCTTCCATTATAATGTATGTAGGTGGCATTATGCTCCAGGCGCGCCCAGGGACAACCCTGGGAAACTTTTGATTGTACTCATTAAGCCAGCCGTGCTATTACGATAACAGCAAGGGTGGAAATCGCGCGGCAGCTCGTGATAATTAACGGAATGTGGATGAGTCCTTTGTTATTGAGATAAAACGCATATTTATGCACTAATCCTCCAAGAAACATTAGGAAGGATAACGTTCGCCGCTCGGATTAAGATGCTAATCCCCATGTTAACTGGAATGTTAATTGTTTGTCTAACGTTGGCGAACAACGTATTGGTTTATTTATTTAAAACAAGCATGGGAATACACGAAAATGACACCGTCCAAAACTATGCAAAGTATTCGCCATTTAGTTACCAAGAACTAGCCTTTACTGATTTACAATATACTTTGGCAAAGTCTATTGAATGTCATGCTGAATCTAGTAACCAAATACCTACGTGTTGAAGCCTACACAAAACTATGGATTTCCATAACATTTCCGTACAATACATAGTTACAATTAGAAAAATATACTCTAAATGTGTTCGTCAAATATCAGCTGCACAGATATCGCCGGGCTATCAGCCCAGTGATCTGTGGAGCTCATTTATCTGAGAGCTATCAATTAATAAATTGTTATTATATAAAGTGAGCCTCATATTGGTATTAATTGTTGACTGCCCATCACAATATACGTAGTGTTTCGTACGGTGTGTGTAAGGCTTATTTTGGCTTATAGGATGGAAAAACAGTAGCTACGTTGTTTTTATTATTAACTAGCTGTGCCCCGCGGTTTCACCCGCGTAGATTTAGTTTCATCCTTATTGTCGCGGAACCCTAATATATAAAAGTAGCCTAAGTTACTCCTTGATATATCAGTTACCTGCCAGTGAAGGTCCCGTTGAAATCCATACAGCCGTTTACGCGTGATGCCGTGACCAAGGGAAATGGGGATTCATTTTTATATTATATAGATTTATTGATCCGTGCACAGAGGGTACGGGAACGACTCTTGTTTTTTTTTTATCTGATTTTTAGTTAGATTTTTTAATGACATATCCACAGACACAACATGTAGCTTAGACTAACTTAGACTATATATTTTTAAATTTACATATAATATGATTGCTTCTGGTACCATGTACAACTTTCGAAGTCATAGTATTGATCACGAGCATATAAGGCTTACCACAAAGCCCATACGTGATACACCTACATTTCTTAGCATTACTGCAGCGATATATTTAGCTAAAATATCATCAACGAAATTCTGACACAGTCTGAAATAGTGTAAATATTTCTGTCGTGTTCCTTGTTCGTCCTCTCTCAGAAACTAGATATGTATTCGTACGTTGGGACAATATAATTAGTCGGTGTATATTTATAAAGCAATTAAGGATGTGCTCCAAATGAACTGTCTCAGCAGCATGCGACATTAAGTGAGCTTATTTTAGTGTTAAGGCCGATTACGCACTGGTATTTGTATATGCCTCGTATTATAGTATTAAGCATTCGTTCAGTTGAACTGTAGCTTAGAATGAGAATATGAATCATTTATCTATATCTATTTCTATACATAAGTGTCTGTTTGTAACTGCAAAATAACAGTTTTCACTAAATGCATATGAAAGCATACACGCTACTGACACTGAAAAACCAAGTTTAACAATTTTTCTCTGTCTGCCTGTCTGTCCATCTGTCTGTCTGTCTGTCTGTCTGTTTGTTCCGGGTTATCTCTGAAACGGCTGGACCGATTTTAACGGGACTTTCACTAGCTGATGTTTCAAGGAGTAACTTAGGCTACTTTTATTTATTAAAAATAATAGGGTTCCGAGACAATAAGGATGAAACTAAATCTACGCGGGTGAAACCGCGGGGCACAGCTAGTAGTACATTAAATATGGTTTCAAGAGATGTTGTTTAAAAAAAGAGGTACATAGCATATTTCACTCATTTTGGGTAATTGGGCAATATTAAACATGTTTGAACATTTTATATAAATGTTTGTCACATACTTATGTTACATTCAATTAGCTTCCAATAATATATGAGTACATTAGTGAGAGTATCTTTTTTAATTTTTACGTTCTTCTTATATCAATACTTTTCAGATTTTTCAGTGGAATTACTTTTAACTTAGATTTAAGATTGGATATACTCGTGTCTTAAGACGCTGCTTACATGTAGGAGACTTATAAGATACGTGTTTGCATATAATCAGCGTTACGACAAAGGCATTCCTTTGTCTCATGTATGTTTTTGGATTTTGTCTGTTAGTTAGTATCTATCTATACTAATATATAAAGCTGAAGAGTTTGTTTGTTTGCTTGATCGCTCTAATCTCAGGAGTTAATGATGATATTTGAAAAAATATTTCAGTGTTAGATAGCCCATTTATCGAGGAAGGCTATAGACGCATATTATATATAATCGATAGTCGCAATTAACTATTCCACGTGGACGAAGTCGCGGGCAGAAGCTAGTTAATAAATAACATTGTTTACTCAAACTAGACAAACAAACTGCATCTCCATTTACCACACAAGCTGATTGTTAACTCACAAGTGAGTGTAAACTCTGGTTAAAAATAACCGTATCGTCCCTCCACCGAGTACGTAGTTAGTGTTATATTAATCACGGTATTTCTGTCCGTCCTGTGATTTATGTCACTCGTTACCGACGGTCGAGTTATGGATATATTTGCTTGGGATGAGTTGGGATAATATATTGGAGCACTTACGTCATATATTACTTTTCTACACTTATTGTAGGTGGTGACAGAACTGAATAACTATGCATAATTTTTATTGATTTATTTTCTACGATTTGTATTGTTCCTTAACTTAAAATATCGGTATGTTTTAGTTTCATTATTCATCACTAGATGGCGTGAGTTGTGAAATAGATCGCGGTGTTGAAAGTTTTTTCGCATTATATAAGTGTCATCATTATACGAGTATATACCATTATTTTAAGATACCATGGTGGATTTTACTTCTGCAATCTTTGAAAGGCTAATAGTTTGTCAATACCGTAATTTTTTAAATGGTAATGATTTGATATGTGTAGGCCTAGATAAAGTAACATTCTCTCACGCTTACGCTAATAGAAGCGAATGAAAATGTATAGAAATTACATATTATGTCACGTGCCTGATTTATGTAATTTCCATACATTTTGTATCTCTATAAACGAAGCGCGAAGATAATGTTACTTTGTCTACATGTCCTAATGGAACAAAGTAGAGGGAATCCCTGTCTGTCTGTTTATATTATTTCTGTCTGTTTATATATTTATGTTTGATTCGTATCTGCCACATCAATTATACCACTGTACGCAACTCCGTCGGCTTGCATTGTTTTATTGAAACAACATGCTACGTTTACTTTTATATATTTATTTACACACACAGACACTTTACTTTACACAACGGTGTGTTATTATGAACAATTAGGCAGTTCAAAGAAGTAATAAATTAGCAAGATTTGATTCCGCGAGTCTCCTCTCGACAGGAGATTGGTATTCTCTTTAGAAGCGTAGAGCTTAAAGAATTGACGCGCTTCAAAATGTACCGCCACTTATACAATAGGCCTTAATTCCTTCCCGGACTGGAGCATATTCAAAATTCTCTTTTACACGTTCCCTACTCACTTAATTACGTAAGTAATGTTCCGCTGAACAAAGCCAACGAGAGGGTAGCCAGCTTTACTACGAAAGACTCTGTGATATTATAAAATGTTTTAAAATTTGATGCAACCCTTTAGCCGAGCACAAAGACCCTTTTCACGTCTAAAAATTAATTCGCGACTACGCAGCCCTAACTATAGGGCACAATCCAAACTAAAACTGCGAGTGGTTCACGCAGCCCTTTGTGTTCGTTACGAATACTATTACAACTAATTAAACAAAGTTATGTGTGCGCCCGCGCCCTCTAATATTAACAATATGTACTTCTTTCATTAGGGGCGGTGAGTCATGGTGGGGATTTACTGAAATTTTTACCAACTTCATAATAGGAGGATTCTTACACATAATTATTTTTTTTTTTTTTGACGGAAAGTGTTTTTTTTTTTTCGTTTTCTATTCGAAACTACAAGACGCACAATATATTGTTGTATAATTGATATTTGGCGCTTATTTAGAGCAGATGACGCACTAATTATTGATATCACTCCCATCTCTCTAGGAGACATTTTCTTGCCGGGTAACGCACTCAATTTTTTCCTTCTGGAAGGTCTATGTTCAAGACGACCACTGTTAAATGGATACGGATGTTTACTGGCAAACGGATTTGTTTTGGGTTTACCCGTATCAGCCTTGTAGGTACTGGAATAATTTCAGTAAAATTACTACATACTACGCAAAGTAAACTTACAGTTAGGATAAGATATATCTATATCAAATCCTAGTGTTTTAGGGAGAGGCCGAAGTCTGTTAGTACAAATAGTGTCATGGTGACAATATTTTGCACCGACATAGCTTTTCTATATCTCTAATATATAAATTTTGCATGATTGTGTGAGATTTATTAGTCAGACTACCTTCAAACGCATTTTTGGGTAACTTTAATTTACTGTTTATGTGATTTTAGTATAATTTCATTAAAAAAATAGATCACGATTATTAAATAAATGGTAATGGCAGTGTGTGAAAATAACAGCCGAAAGGCTCGGGTCCACTGCACAATTCGCCTAAGTAGATTTTACATTCATATGAATAAAATAGAGAGAGGAGAGAGATGTTTGGAGATTTAAGGAATAAATTATTGATTGTAGAACTACTTACATTTTATAGGTATTTAAATGCTTTCAAACGCTTGGCCTTGAAGGCAGATGGGGTAAAAATTTCACTCTTTGCCGTAGATAACTCGTTCACAAAAATAGTCACGTAGTTAGAATTAAGCATTAATATTCATACAAAAACATTAATGTAGGTACGGAATTCCTTTGCTCAACTACAAAACTTTGGCACAACTAATTGTAAATGTTCCCCACGTTATGCAAATTAGTGAATTCATTGCTAGGCGTTAAATTACACTATTTGAGGGTTGCTACAGGAATTAATTTATTGCGTTACATTTTGTGTTGCTAGAGAAAGTTCTGAATAAAGATTAGAGCCGAGCTGTTGGAATTTATGCTCTCGCTTACTTCCAGCGAGGCCGCCATTAATGTCGCTTTAGTGCTGTTCAAAGTGTACAAGACCTAACGCTGCCTCCATACAAGTAAGCTTCAATCCAGGCTACATTTCATAGATCTTTATCTACAAATAAGAGATATGGGGGTAATCCTTGACAGCAAGCTGCGTTTTAATGTCCATATCGAACGAATTGTGAAGACCGGGTTTAAAATGCTTGGATTTGTTCATCGCAATCTCACAGAATTTAAGAACCCAAAGGTGAAGATTTCCATATTCACGTCACTAGTTCGCAGTAACCTGGAGTATTGTTGTGTTGTCTGGAACCCCCATTACGATACTTACAGAAAGAGGCTTGAACACATACAAAAACGCTTCCTATGCCATTTAACCTATAACTGCAATCTCATAAAAAGTTAACAACCTACAAAGAGCGTTTACAGTACTTTCGTCTTACATCTCTCTGTTCTCGACGGAAGGAGTTGGACAGCATGTTCCTTTATAAAATTGTTAATGGTATTATTGATTCTCAACATCTACTAAGTCTAATTAATCTTTCAGCCCCAAGGAGAAGACCCAGATCATTTAATCACAAACCTTTTGACGAAAAATGTACACGATCACGTCATTGTCGATACTCTCCAATTAACAGATCTATAATACAGTATAATGCGCTCCATAGATCTACTGCATCTAAACCAGTTAATCACAACATTACCAACATTGACATTTTCTTTGATAGCCTCATTAAATTCAAACGTAATGTTCATAAATTAATAAATTAATTAAGTTTCTTTCATATATTATATTATTTCACTTTTTTGATTGAACAAATGTATATATTTTTCTAACGCATGCAGTCTTTCACCTGTAATTAAGATAACATTTGCTACGTTTAAGTTTACTTTGTCACTACATTCCTTGTCTGGATGTATATCTTGTTGGTGAATAAATAAATAAATAAAAAAGTATACATGAGCCATGGTGACCGTGGGGTTTCAGCAGTCGCCTGCTACGCAAGCGATGCAAGTTAGAAACCCAGCGGGGTTTTTAGTAGTTTATCTAAAAAACACTTAATTGCATTGATTACACACCACGTGCTTTACGATTGAGGAAAAAATCGTGAGGAAACCTGCATATGTCTGAAGTTAATGAAAGACGTAAGTATAGTGCTTAAGACGGCGATAGACCGTCTGGCATGTTGGCACTTAATAATATTTGGTGACAAGTGGGTGCTCTTACACCTCTGCTTACCCCTTCGGGGAATACAGGCGATGTATGTACTTAAGGATGAATAAAATGTCAAGTATCTATTTGTTATTATTAAAATTAAATTTATAATTAAAACTACTTTTGTAAAAGAAAAAAAACATCCAATATAAACTAACAAGTACATTACTTACATTACAAAACGTAAGTGCGCTCGGTCCCAATACGGAGTGGCTCAGCAGTTTATTAGTGATGCGGTAATGTATCCGGGATGCGCCGAGAGGCTATTTCAATGCGGGGTATAACTTTGATTGCTCCCAAAATGTTTGGGATTAGTGGTCGGTTAATACTATGCCATAACCCGTTTCCTGACTTACGACACATAAACTTTATGTTCGTAAGTAAATTGATTCAGCTTTATAAGTAGTAAGGAAGTAGTTGACAGCATTACGTTAAAAAGAATGACCGGACATATAAAGAATGTACGTTTTTCAGATTTTTTCTTTACTTTGTGTTGTACACAATATTGCTTTTTAACTTTTCTCGATTTAAGGCCATCAGCAATACCCTAAGGTTTAAGTGACGTGTGTGTATCTTTTGATATTTCCCGAGCTCCAAAAGACTTGAGTATTTGATATTTCTTTATTAAAACTTGGAAATTCTACACTTTTCTATGATTAAGTTTTTTGATAGGCAGACAGATGGAAAGCGAAGTGAATATATTTTTCCTTTTCAGTTAAATATAAGTCTAAAATCAATTAAATGAATCCGTTAGCGAAAACAAATTGGCAATGGGTGAAGCTTAACATTTGAAGGCAAAATCTAATAACTTTAAATTATTCTGCTTAAAATAATTTCCATAATCTGCTTAAATATCATTAAGCAGTTTTCGTAATATTTTTGAAGAAGGGATAAAAAATAATTGGCAGTCTGTGAACTCGCTAGACACGTCTTCACGAATTGAAGATCGCAAATGCAATCTAATTGGAATTATCGTGAATATACTATACTCAAATTAAAATGAGGGTAGGATTGTTTATATATTTATTTTGATTATATTTGTAGCAGCGTTTCTCCACTCGCTCATAGATGGCGCTACTCGCTAACAAATGCGAAGTTTGAGTACAAATACACGAGAACCTAAATCGCGCCAGAAGAGTTTTCAAGCGCATTGCAGTATATATACATGTTTCCAACTAGAACAGTTGGAGCCGCGGTTCCCCAGGCATGACACCCGCCTGGCTGGAAGATCTTCCCTTTGCTGGGGAAGAGCATGATCACTCGCTCTCCCCACATATTTATTATTAATATATATATAGGTAATTTTTGAAACTACATACAATTTACAATACTTCAACAAAATTTATTATGAACTAGCTGTAGCCTGCGGTTTCACCCGCGTAAATTTAATTTTATTTCCGCGGATCCCTTATTAAAAAAAAAAAATTAAAAGTAGCCTAAGTTACTCCTTGCAGTGAAAGTCCCGTTAAAATCTGTCCAGCCGTTTCGGAGATTACCAGGAACAAACAGACATAGAAAAATGTTAAAAATTGTTTTTTTTGTGTCAGTAGCGTGTATACTTTCATATGCATTTAGTGAAAAGCTGTTATTTTGGAATTGCAAACAGACACTTCAATTTTATTTATCTGTATATGTATAGATATTTATGATGGACGTAGGCGTTAGGGCGAATACAAACGTTACGGATTTTGGTGATTTCTGTGATTGTCATCGCGATTTACTAGGAAAAATAAGAGACGCAAAGGCTGGCCCGTTGCAACAGAATGACGTTGTTATTAAGTGATCATTTAGATTATTGCAGTATGTACCTGAAGTATGTTTCGATAAGTACCGACAAAATAGTACTGCTACAATGTTAGATAGAGGCTAAAATGAAGGTATTGTTCGTTTACGTTACCTTTGCATTATAAAAAAGCATGTAGATATACTATTATCACAATATATTATTTATCAAAGCCAATCTTTCTTTGCCGTTGAAAGGTTCGGGACAAACTGTTCAAACATGTTACATATGTATGGCTGTGTGTGTCTGTGTGTGAGCAAGGGATCATGTAAAATAACGTAATAGGCAGTCGGTGGAAGGAGAAACCGCGTTTGGTCTTAAAAGCAAAGTTGGTAGCCACATTCATCCGGGTCGGTCGGCGGTTTTACAGCTCGAATAGTTCCGCAACTTCAAATGAAATTCGTCGGTTCAAATGATTGTTACGGTTACATACATGATTTTTCTTCAAGATACATATTAGATTTAAACTATTTCTAAGCTCCATGTTTTAATGGCCATTCTATTACCTAATATTTTAGTTTTGTTTATATACTTACTTACTTTGTCTTTGTCTACGGTTGCCAATTTAACATCTTTGGCAATCGTAACAGGTCAATCGGAGGCCTAAAAATAATCTGAAAACTGGTTTAACACAGATTTTCCTCCTAAATGGTCTTGCGAAGGTCAGATGGAAGTCGCTACGTATAAAAATCAGGTGATCAGCCACATCGGGTTGAATCCAGTGCCGACCCCAACAATGTATGGGATAAGGCCAGGGAGATGTGTTACTTACTTTGTCTGCTTTCTACCAATAATTTAAGATTGGCATTACCTACCGGAGCTATCAGAACATCGTAGACAAATAATGCTAATTTGAAGTAGTGTTGGGTTCCCTAAGGGAGTAAGGTCGGGGTGAGGATTCACTACTAAGGGGTGGCAGCTGTATTCATTGACAATGACAATTTTCATTATGTGTATAGTAACGCGAATGACGCACTAATTTTTGGAAGCGTTCATAGGCTACAGTAGACACTTATTATCGCACAAACTGCATATGTATGATTTTTACCGACTTAGAACTTTAACAAAATTATAGTTCATAGCCTGAAACTGCTTCGTTGGTATAGTGGTTCCGAACGCGGTATCGTGGGTTCTATCCCCGGGTTAGGCAAAGTGGAATAGGGTTTTTCCTCTTCAATTCCCAGTAGCAAACCGGAGTCTGGATTAGTGCCCGGTTAATTGCAATAAGCTCTCCAACTATTACATGGGATCTAAACATAACTAGAGGAATTTCCTCTTTGGGGAATACAGGTGTGAGCATATCTACAGATATTTGATAATTGTATGCTATAGGTCAGCTTAATATATGTACTAGAACAACTTTTCAAAGAGGTTACACGTCGTCTGGCAGAAGCCTCTCGTGACAAGCGGGCTGGAGCTTTTCTCGAACACTCCTTGAAACATCAGCTATCTGCTAATGAAAGTCCCGTTAACATCCATCCAGCCGTTCACGCGTGATGTCGTGAACAAGGGAAACAGGGATTAATTTTTATATATAAAGAAGATTAAGTTTTTATTCAATAAATATTACTTGTATTGCACGAATCACGTTTCACTATCCTCTTTACTAGACACCAATAATTGATTGGTTTATTAGATAGGAGTGAACAACAAGCAGATTGTTCAAATGTTCGCGATCGATTATAATGATGGCACCTAAGCGACTGAAACTTCAGGAACGACTAATATAAATCGCGTTTGAAATTGAATGTCACGTCGCGTCGTCCCACTTCATAGTAAAGCTTTGGGCACACTTAAGATATAAGAGTATATTTGAGTGTGATGCGGGATTTCAATATCTTCATCATTATGAACCTATGTTAGTCCACTGCTGGACATAGGCCTGTTATATCGACAGTTATCACAAGGGTCCCCGAAGGGGCAGACAGAGATGTGATCGCAATTCATATTTGATGATTGGTGTGCACATACTTTTGCTTTCATTTCAAATGCAGGTTGCCTTACAACATTTGCCTTCACCTCAGAACTAGTGGTGTACCAAGTCTCATTGTTTACTGTATTAAGAGCCGTGATGGCTCAGTGGTTTGAGTACTCGCCAGTTACAAAAGTGATGCACGCTCAAATCACAGGGTTTTTCGGAAAACTTCAGCGTATTTATGACAAACCACGAGATGTGATTGGCTAGTTTCTGACCCCATTTACTTGACAGTCATTAGAGTCAAACAATGTTGTTCAATTTACCAAAAAATCTTTTATTACATTCTTTTTCGAATGAATACGACAACGTTGAGAGAAATTTCTATTTTTATCTTTTCTTTGAAATATTGGAATTTATGAACCCTCGCTTGTTATATTTGAAAGTACTTTTATTTTCAAGTTATTATTTTTTTTTGAGGAATGTTTCGTTTAAGAGTTTCTTTTGACAAATAGCACAAAAAGAATTTGTCTCGTCGATGTTACAATGTATATATTGAACTAAGAACCTTATAAATATGCTCTTTTATTTGAATATAGAGCCGTGGAGGCCGTGGGGTTTGAGCGCCTGCTACGCAAGCGTCGCAAGTTCGAATCCCAGCGGGGCCTGCACCGATGAGTTTTTCTAAAAACGTATGTGTGGTGCTTTTTCACCACGTGTTTTACGATGAAGGATATAATCGTGAGGAAACCTGCTTATGTCTGAGAAGTAATTCTATGGCGATGGAATGGACTCACCATCTGTCATGTTCGTCGGTAAAAAGTGTTATTGCAATACCTGTGCCTGCCTCTTCGGGGAATACAGGCGTGAGCATATGTATGTATGTTTATTTGAATATTCCAGTAAAAGTTCCAGTACAAGAAACTTAGGCTTATGTAATGCCCAATGTTCTATCAGTGTTTATGTGCAGAGCAACAGTAAAGAACAAACTTTCGTGGGCAGTAACAGCTAAGCACTAACAAAATAAAACTGCCGTCCGAGTGTGTCTAAATGGAATTCATAGTTGTCCAACTCCAGTCGGACCGCGCCATTACAATTTCCATAACGTGCCGAGAAAACAACTAAGAAAAATCCGGCATATTCATTGTTTGACCTCAATATCCACCGCGTCCGGTGAAAGATTAAAAACTTTATTTTGGTGCCACAATATTGTTTAATGAAACTGGTCGTACAAAGGGATTGGCGTTTGGTACACGCCATCCCAGCACTACTCGCTGTAGTGTATTGTACTAGCATGGAGTCTAGTGCGAGTTTTTCACTGTCACAATATCTGAATCTGATCATAATAGTGCCATGCCATAATGTGGGCCGCCAGATGACGCTGTTTCGATCCCATATAAATCTGCGTTTACGGCACGCCGTCACGACTTGTGACGGTGGTTTTAACCCATTACTTCCCAAGCATTGAAAACATTGGAATTTTTTGATCAATTCTTTAAATTAAGTTCATAACACATTAAGAAAAAAGAATATGACAAAAAAAAAATTATAATTATACCTTCATCCCTGTTTCAGCCCGTCCTATAAATATGACACTGACGACATGTGATCAGAATTAATACAAGTTAAAATTACAAGAAAATCAGCTTTATTTGAAAATGATGTCCACAAACAGTCTTATAAAAAAATATTATGAGCTTAATTTGTATGATAAGGTATGAAACAATCACTGCAAAGTGTATTTTTCACATTTAGCACAAAGGATTAGAGGTTTTTTCGTGCAACCTTGTCCTTGACAACGCCTCTGTTTATCCCTCTTTGTCATATAGTGACCACAGCTTTATCAATTAGTGAGCGAATTTTGAAAGCTTTGTCAGTTTTATCAATTTGTGAGTTGTCATTGAAATGTAAATAGGATTAAATTTTATCAAAACGGGACATTGCCTGAACAGGCAAATGTAATACATCCTCACCTCTACACTAATAAAGTTTACTTTGCGGCAAGTGATGATACGAAGAGAAAAACAAAATTCTTATAAATACTTTTAACTCATTTATAGGTAGATTGAAGGTTAAATCATTTTTATAATATGTATTTGATGTAGGTTACAGTTTCGTGCACATTATATTCTAGAATCTTATCACACAACAAGTTTTCGATTACTTCTACCGCTGATTTTCCTTCCAACTCCGTAATCATATTTTCTATACATTGTTTAGCAGTATAAGATTCTGTCTGTATTTCAGAATATACTGGTTCACACTTACGAGTACGCCAAGTCACTGTCTTGCTTGTCCGATATATGGTTTGATTAGGATGATTTTCTGCGACGTTATCGATCGTGCACGAAAATTCCACTTGACCAGCTCCATCAGATACTGGCAAAACTACCATATCGTCGTCAGGACCTTCTTCTATGTCAGTCATTTCATCTACTTCATCCGGCGGCAATATAGCAACTTCAATGTCATTCAACTCCTTATCACTAGAATCTTCAATAACTTCATGATTTCGGACACCTTCAAAGCTTTATTATACATATTTTGCACAGGATCCATGATCTATAAATAATAATAAATAGAAAATATTAATATATAGCCATGCGTATATTTATAGTCATACAGACAATTAATTGTTTACAATGAGATAAAGAATAAAAATAAAATATTTTACTTACCTATAATTTCTAAACCTTGTGAGCAATTTTTTCACTTTTTTATTTCTAGGTCGATAAATAATCGTTTCGTGTGACGAGATGTAATGTGTTCGACGTAGAGTAATCCTCTAATGTAAACACAAGCAAGACCCTCAAAAAACAAACAATTGACCTGTACTTAGCGTCACAGGATCGATCACGCTTTCGCGGCAAATTGTACAGACAGGTTCCCGGTGTCATATTTATAGGACGGCTTATTTTGAATGTATATCACAAGTTCACAAATTATACTTTGTGTTTGTTTTTATTTGTTTTATATTTGATAGAGATCTAAGAATAGCTCTTATGTACTTTGAAGTAGGTAACGTTCTTCTTTTACGGTATATACAATCGTAACTCAATGCTCTCCTTCAGTCATCAAAAATGATCTATTTTGAAAAATTACATTAAAATTACGTAAATATTTTTTACAGCGAAAAAAATTTATTTTATAAGAAAAATAGTGTAAAAATATGAATTTCATCAGAAATAATAAAAATAACAGTCCTAATACGTAAAAAAAAATTTTGAATATAGTGTCCTAAAAATATGACAGTGGGGAGGAATGGGTTAAGAAAACTCGCCTTGGCACTCAGGGGGCCAACTATGATAGTTTAAGCAGCGCGTATTAATAACTATTTAGCTTTGACGTTTCTTTTTACGGTACCAAAATGAAACGTCAAAGTTCTTAATATGCTCTGCTTAAGCCGATGATAGTAGGCCCCCTGGTCAAAGGAAAATGCTCCTGATCCAGGCTTTTAATGAATAGTCGAGTATAAAAGTCCTATCCTATTTAACATTCTTCGACAACTCATAAAGGGGGCAGTTAAATGAAACTGCCCTATTGTTGTTCCTGTGATGTGTATGGTTTCCAGAGCCCTTTAAAGAGACATTGTGTTCACATGGGATATGGTTGCCTTTCGTACTGCTTTAAGGCAAATCTGTAGGTAAGCTAGAATTTGAAGCTTCATTGCAAACGCAAGCATTATGTAGATATTATGAAGTAATCTTTTAAGAGCTGTTCAGTTCAAAGATTTACTAAGTTTATAGTAAACATAGTATTGGATTAGTTGGTTCATAAATATGTATGTAAAGTTGCTCTGATCTTTGCATAATAAATTCAACACAGAAATAACATTAGGCACTTATGATAACTTTGTCCCACATAAGTGGCAAGAAAAATATACTCGTGTGAAGTTAGTTGGGTTTTCTTTTAGTTTGACACTTAAGTTTGGCTAAGTTTAAAGCAGAAACTTCTCCTAAGAAGTTTGAAAAACATTTGTGTATCGAATCATCGAAACAAATATCATGTATTTGTGCCTCAAATATTTTAACTGTAGTTGCCATATTTTTTATTATTAACTTAACGACAAATCAGCAAATTTACATTGCGAACTCGTATCATATTATCTGAACCGTTTTTAATTGCATCAGTTGAGAACGGGGCTCGTTATCAATCCGTGCAATATGCGGCGATATACAGTAATACACACACAAGGCAATTCTCACAAGCTCAATGTTTTATCAACGTTTTTCCTTTAATATTGTACAATAACATTTGTTCTTATTTTCAGGTGTAGATCAATCCCAGTAGAGCGGAACGAGCGTTGAAAAGTATGTGTGTGTTAGTGTGACCGCGAGTGCAGTGTGTAGTGTTGCGAATTGACATAAGGCGCCGCGAGTTGTCACTGGTTGACACAAAGTGGCTGAAAGTTATCACCGATTGACACAAAGTGGTCGCAAGTTTTCACTGATTGGCACGTAGTGGCCGCGACTTGTAACTTATTGGCACGAAGTACCCACGAGTTAAAACCGATTGGCACAAAGAGGCCGGGAGTTGTCAAAGATTGACACAAAGTGGCCGTGAGTTGCCACAAACTGACCCCGAGTCACCGTAAGGTGCGAGTGGTATGCGGAGCGGGCGACGCAGTGCACGGGGCTGGCCCCGCTAGCTGGAAGCCATGCTTGCACGAAGGGCAGCCACGCACCTGGCACTGCTCGTCTTGGCGAACTTATCGCCTCCTGGTAAGTAACTCTTATTCTCCTTTTTAATCTTGCCTATCATCACGAAGTCTCTGAATAGCATAACTAGAGGGTTTTGCAATGATTAGGCATGAGGACCATGTGAGCCCTATCATGAACCTCATTTACAATTCAGATTAATTCTGATTTCGCAATCCAGTCGCAAAATCTGCGTTGATACATTTTATTAAAACTATTAATTTTCCAATGTAGGATGTAATGTAAGGATGTAACGTGAAATATTAAATGAAAGATAATACGATAGCTCAAAGGTATATATTTTGATGTGATATTTCATGCTAAACGATCCTTGTGCATTTCGTTTCCTCGCAATAAAAGCTGTCATGAATATCTCTCAAAGCTTTAATAAACAAACAGGTGAACACACGGCACATTTTCCATTCAAGAGCTGCTCCGTTTTTTCTCATAAAAAAATCATTCATTGTTTAGCACGTAGGACAGGGCCGACAGGGCGACGGTACGCAATTCAAAATGGGGAATAAAACGCGGGATCGACCGCGGCTAAAATAATTTTATATGAAAAGTTTTCCCGGAACCTTGGCGAAATTGAAAATGTCTCTCGACGCCGGGCCCGTGTGAATAAAAGACCTGATCGTAAAAAGTTCGAACACGGCCCCTTACCAAAGGTACCGGGTCACTGTAGGGTCGGTAACGTTTGTAGGCATTTAGTTAGCAACTCGATTCGACCTCACGCGTTTTAAATATTTACGAATTAAACTGAAATTCTGACTGGTAAACAAGGTAACTATTTTTAAATGGACCTGTTTACATATTGCAAGAGGCGATAGACTAGTTCTGCAAGTTGAGGCAGTGGTAAGCGGTGTTGTTAAGTCAACGTAAAGGTTTAAGCCAAAAGTATGTACACATGTCGAAGCCACAATAGGTCGGTCCTCGTGCACGACCCCTCGTGCCTCAGCGGTCCTCGACCTTCCACTATTGGATGGCGACCTTGATCGACGCGTCACGCACACGGACAAATGACTGATACGTGCTTCACTATAAAGACATGCACCGTTTAATATTTACTCTGCGATGCCCGCCCTCATCATGTTGGGGTTACATTGAGGTGTGATCTGTTTTCTTTTAATGTAACTTATAATAATAGGGCTGTAGAATAAACTACTCTAAGAATATAAGTTGTTCAACTCTTGTAATGTATTTTAATACAGCCTGCAGTGCTATCCGGACCATTGCAGGTAGAAAGCTTGTGTTTTTATTACATTTTGGTGGTAAACAACATACAAACACCCTCCTGAGGGTATATGAACACCGTAGCCTATGGATGCTTGAAAAACGGTGGGAATCGCTAACCATTATCGACCCTATAAACTTGGGAAGGCAATTCGGGCTGTTCATTCCATAATTACCGTATGTTTCCTTAGAAATAGCTCAATTTAATTTCTAACTAGTTACCTATGTGGTGTTAAATTTCACAATCTCGCGTTTGACAATATTCTATGAGGAAAGCAGATTTTCCAGAATGCTTAGTACAATGTTAACTTTTGACATTCAAAGTAAGGTTTCTAAAGGTAATTTATGAAACTAAGTGTCACCTAGAGAAGGAGGGCAAAGCCCTTTGAATTGAAGTTACGGTGATTAGGGCTCTGGTGGGATTATGATTTACGGTGCGAGCTGCGTAGTTTTTCCCGGCGGCAGTGATAAATAAGGAGCTTTGTGCGCCCGTCGGCTATTGTGCCACACAAATGGTTTTTATAATGACCATACACTGGACCTGCTCTACGATGTTGTTGCGCTAGTTTTCTTAACCTCCTGACTCTAAGGCCTGTTTATTTACAAACAATAGATTAACCGTTCCCTTAGGAGGATATATTATCATGAAATGCGTGATTTAGACCGTCGTCCAGAATGGTGCTATTTACTCGATGATGCTGTGATTTTATGGTCACTTACAAATATACTAGCGGATGTCACGCGGTTTTACCCGCGTAGTTCTCGATCTCGTGGGAGTATGGGAATAAAATATAGCTCATGTTACTCGCAAATAATGTAGCTATCCATTGCTGAAAGATTTTTCTAATCGGTCCAGAAGTTTCGGAGCCCATTCAATACAAGCATACTTACATACAAATATTTCCTCTTTATAATATTCGTATAGAAGTGTATATAACCTTGAAGGGTTTTTAATTACGAGAGCCTAAACATCACTTATATTTCTGATGAACGACGACCAATTTAAAACCTACCTACAAGCGTAGATATCTATATCTATACATACAGATAAATAAAATTGAAGTGTCTGTTTGTAACTCCAAAATATCAGCTTTTCACTAAATGCATATGAAAGTATACACGCTACTGAGACTAATAAACCAAGTTTTAATTTTTTTTTCTGTCTGTCTGTCTGTTTGTTCCGGGTAATCTCTGAAACGGCTGGACCGATTTTAACGGGACTTTCACTGGCAGGTAGCAAGGAGTAACTTAGGCTACTTTTATTCATTAAAAATATTAGGGTTCCGCGACAAAAAAGAAGAAATTAAATCTACGCGGGTGAAACCGCAGGGCACAGCTAGTTAATAATAAATAAATAAATAAATTAGTTTCCAAAACGTATCAAAAACTCTAATTAAAATTAATCTCTATGAAGTCTAAAATACAGACAGGGTGGAAATGAGCATTAAGTAATTGTAAGCCACATTGATGACTACCAATGAGATATTGCGTAGAAATATTTTACTGAAAATCTACTGAGATTCAAATGAATGGACGTAAAGTGTAATTGGAGCGTACAAATGTGCCACAAAGGAGGATCGGATGTAGGTGGGCGGGCGACATCAAAGCTGTTGAAGGGACATGTTTATAGGTAAAGCCTCTTAGCTTTACTTACTACTAATTACTGTCTAATACCATAATAGTCATAAATAATAACCACATTAAAGGGAAAGGAAGACCTAAGAAACGATGGTATGGAGAAAGATGATATGACTAGAATGGGAGTGAATACAGATATGACGGCTGATAGAGAGAAATGGAAGAGGAGAACACATTGCGCCGACCATGAATAACATGGGATAAGGGCAGGAGGATGATGAATATCTAGTATGGAACCTTTAGTATCAATGGTTTAACGACGTGTGGAAAGTGGACGAAATCGGAATATGGGCAAATCGGGAAAAGGGCTGTACAGGAAAATGGACGACCAAGGAATGTGAAGGGCATGGGGTATGGAAGTGTTATAAAATCGACTATGGAAAGTTTACTATGTTATACGAAAGGGTATTCATCTGTTATTGATAAGTTCGAATCCAGGATTTTCATAGAGTATTTATATTCGGACGTATTCGATATACTCTGTGGATGTATTGATAGAGCCTGTCAGTTTTCTAGCTTTATATGACGAGACGAAGGGGATTCGAATCAATCACTGATTACCGAAACCACTGCGCGATCAGCTGCTGTTATGTATCACCTATTCTTATCAAACCAAACAATAGTCATGAACAATAAAATTGGAACAGTCGGATGTGATTGGAATTTACGTCACTCTCGATATAATAAAATTTTAGCTTGATAAGTAAAAGCCTGAATTTTCTTTTCATAAGTCAGTATTATTTTAACTCCTGAAACCATCCTTCTAACATAAAGACATTCCAGGAATGTTTTAAAGATATGTTTAGAGTCTACTTTTAGGGTAACTAAAAATACTTTACTCACAAAGCCTTGGAGAATATTTTGATCAGAACTGTCGGGCAATGAAAATATATGTTAGTTCTGTTATCGTAACAGTTACAGTATGGGAAGTAATCACCAAGTGTTAAGGAAATGTGAGTGTTGTAATAACAACACCTTTTCACCGAAGATTAACGCCCGGTTTCCGAAAGGCTTGTCAAGTCAAAAATTTACTAATCATCGGTCAAACGGCATGTCAAGTGCGAATTGGGTTGCTAGAAGGATGATCATCTAGTTTGATTCAATCAAATTTGACAGCACATGTCAACTGACATTAATGATGGTTGATTTTGATTTTGACAAGCCTTTGAGAAACCGGGGGTAAGTACCAGCGGGACAGACTTTGAGTCCATCTCAGGCACTATACATACGTCTTTGAATTACTCATGCATATGCAGGTTTCGTCATGATGTTTTCCTTCATTGTAAAGCGCTCGATCAATCAATTGGTACAGGCTCCGCTGGCATTTGAATTTGCGTCGCTTCAAACTCCACGGCCACCACGGCTCTTGTAATAACTTATTCTATACTAGCTGTGCCCCGCGGTATTACCCGCGTAGATTTAGTTTCATCCTTATTGTCGCGGAACCCTAACATTTTTAATAAATAAAAGTAGCCTAAGTTACTCCTTGAATAATCAGCTACCTGCCAGTGAAAGTCCCGTTAAAATCCGTCCAGCCGTTTCAGAGATTACCCGGAACAAACAGACAGATAGACAGACGGACAGACAGACAGACAGAGAAAAATTTTAAAACTTGTTTTTTTAGTGTCAGTAGCGTGTATACTTTCATATGCATTTAGTGAAAAGCTGTTATTTTGTAATTACAAACAGACACTTCAATTTTATTTATCTGTATAGATATTAGTCTTTGTTTTGTAATATAGGGGCAAGTGTATTTCGGCAACATACTCTCTTGAAACAGTAAATTTCACCGCACTCAAGGTCTGCGGGTTAGAACAGTACATCGCTATGTACAATACCTAGTATAAAGGGTGCGAACACATCAAGTGTGGATATATTCAGAATCGCTTAGCTACATCATATTCAAAATAATATCAAGAAAATTCATTCACACAACAATGTATTAACTCTCATTATTTGGCTCCGATATGTTGTAAGAGTTCTATTTCATACACCCTTGAATAATATAATAACAATATCTTCTATCCGCTTCTTCGTCGGAGTGGAATAGTTACTTTGGCCTATCGCTAACTTTAACCCGCGATTGGTCTTAGCGTTATAAATGGGCTATCTAACGTAGAAATAATTTTTCAAATCGGTACCAGTATTTACTGAAATTAGCGCATTTAAGCAAACAAACAAACTTTTCAGCCTATTATAGATTATATTAGTATAGATTATTATGAAACAGCTGCGATAGTGTAATCCAGAGTACAATAGGGGGGGGGGGGACCAATATTTCCTGAAATTAGCACGTTTAAGCAAACAAACAAACTTTTCAGATTTATTATATTAGTCATCATCTCCCTGGCCTTAATCCCATGTATTTGGGTTCGGCACTTGATTCAACCCGATGTGGCTGATCACCCGATTTGTATACGAAGCGACTGCCCTACCTGACCTTCGCAACCCCTTTTCCGAGGAAAATCGGCAATCTGGGTTAAACCAGTTGTCAGACTCTCTTAGGCCTCTGTCTGGCCTGTAACGATTACCAAAGATGTTAAATTGGCAACCGGGACCGACAGCTTAACGTGCTCTCCGAGGCACGGAGGGAACTCGGGCGGTCATCCATCAAACTACTGGCTAGGCGTATGGTTGCTTAAATTCGCTGATCGAATGATATGCGCAATAGCAACTGCGCCACGAGCTCCTCTCAATCTCTTTATTATATTAGTATAGATTATTAAGAAGCAGCTGCGATAGTATAATCCAGAATATAAAAGGTTGTCCTTCTTGTGTTCCGGTTGTATAGAAATATGCTTTGTTCCCAATAAGTAATAGTTAAGCCTTCAAATAAGGTTTGTATTCGTGGTACACGTAGCCAAACGCGTTGTCATGGATGTCCCGTGGACCGCGCGGGATATCAAGGAGCGCCCGATTTTCCGCTAAAGCCCAACCGACGCGGACAAATAGATTTGTTGAATGGTCCGCGGGACAGCGGCGACATCAAAGACTTTCCTTTTTCATTATTACAGCCTAGTTAACTACATATGTCGATAAAAGGCAGAGTTAGATGCGGTGCGGCCGCTTTGTGCCACCGTGACATATATTGTTTTGTTTTTATATCGTGACTCAGATTTATTTGCAATTTTTTTTTTTAATAAGCCTTGTACATGTTAGCAATTACGTAAGCTTACACCTTCCCAAAAGAAAATCCGATAGGATTAATATTAGTGTAACAGCACGTCACATACTCCCGTTCTTTCTAAAGCGTATATCAACTTTCAAGCCACTTTAACATCTTCGTTTTCGTCTTCTTTCTGGCTTCCTTATCCAAATCAATCAATTACTTCTTCAATGAAAAACATGTCCAATAAATATTTATTCAGTGTAGGCCCTGGTTAAGGCACTTATGAATGTTAAGGCACTTATGAAACTACACTTCTGGGAGGAACCCAAATAACTACATACATACGATCACGCCTGTTACGAGACCACCGTTCTCCACATGCTACGATTCTTACGTACTTCTTTCGCTTCATCCACATTCATGCATCTCTTCGAGTTAAGAGTGCTCCGAATTAGACCTTTCTGAAAAATAAC
This sequence comes from Watsonalla cultraria, assembly GCA_964035505.1. Taxonomy (NCBI): domain Eukaryota; kingdom Metazoa; phylum Arthropoda; class Insecta; order Lepidoptera; family Drepanidae; genus Watsonalla; species Watsonalla cultraria. The sequence continues at coordinate 318,290 of OZ037712.1, read as the reverse complement.
TTTATGGAAGATTTCACTATAATATTACTTCTGCTAAAATAATTAAAGTTCTCTACATTCTCAGACTCTTCTCATATTGTTTACACAAACAGCACATTTGCTGAAAATACAAATGAATTTATCCAAATTTTTTATTGTATAATTATCTACATCTTAAATAGGTGCTTAACAATGAAACAATTGCGTTCCCTCTCGGTGGTGGATTTCATAATTACATCGGATAAGAGGCTTCATTTGTAAAAAGCTGGTTGGCAATATTTATAATGTACGGTTTCACCCGCGTAGATTTAGTTTCATGCTTCATTTCGCGGATCCCTAATATTTTTTATAAATAAAAGTAGCCTAAGTTACTCCTTGAAACATCAGCTACCTGCCAGTGAAAGTCCCGTTAAAATCGGTCCAGCCGTTTCGGAGATTGCCCGGAACGAACAGACAGACAGACAGACAGAGGGACAGACAGACAGAGAAAATTTTTAAAAATTGTTTTTTTTGTGTCAGTATCGTATATATATCCATATGCATTTAGTGAAAAGCTGTTATTTTGGAATTACAAACAGACACTTCAATTTTATTTATCTGTATAGATAATGTTGCTATTTCATCGTTATTATTATGAGCCCACTACTCAAGAGATGACGTAGAATGAAAGATGGTTGTGTACACCTTCAATGCTATTGACCGAGTGGTTTGAGTGGGCGATTGGTATGACAGCGATGTAAATTCCAATCATACCAGTTTGTCTAAAACACGTCACACCACGAGAAAACAAGGAAACTTTCATGCCGAGTTGTACCTACGCTTATTGCCTGAGACGGCGACTCACATTCGGTGAAAAGTGGGTAACATACACGGTCGAAACGAATAAAACAGTATATCTACCCCTTCGAAGACCCTTCTGTGATAGTGTGACACAACTTTTTTATTTCGTAACACATGTATAATCCGGTATCGAATGCTATCACAACGGCTAAACTGACAATTTAAAATACCTAGGATATGTTAGTGCGTGTTTGTGACACGTCAATTGTTCTGTCAAAACCAATATGCAGTGAACAATAGTTGTGTTAGCATAGAGCGAGTGACAAGTTGATAGTGACGTGGCCGCAGCGTGACTAGTGGAAAATGACGCCGTGCTGGAGTCAGCTCAGCTCATCGCGTTACTGTTAATGACTTGTTAATTGTTCTTACGTTTCATTATGATCGTGACGCTGTGATGTATTCATAGCATTACTTGGACAGCTTTTAAGGCCTGTAATGTAACAATACTTACACGAGTAACACGTTGGATTCCTTTGCTGTAACACATAAAAGTTACGACAGCCGGTAAACGTGTTCTTGAGTGGTGACCGCGACTCGGCAAACGTAGTGTAGGACGCCCTCCGGCCAAGTGGGATGACGATCTGCGAAGGACTGCAGGCAGATGCTGGATGCGGCAAGCTGAAGACAGGGCGCTATGGCGCTCATTAGGGGAGGCCTATGTCCAGCAGTGGACTAACATAGTGTGATGCTGATGATGATGATGATAGAAGTTATATCTAAATGTTGTAGTGTGAATGCGGGTTGCATAAACCTCTCAGGGTAGGTCTGCTTAACAACGTAGTATTTAATTTTATTCTAAACATCAGAAGTATTTAAGAAATGTAAATTTTCTTAGACTTTAAGAGAATTTAAAGTAAATTTCAGCAAAACTCTTCTGTTTTTAAGTACACAACAACACAAATTAACGCCCGTAAAGAAAATTAAATTAATTACTGAAGTAATTGCACTCGCTCCTGTTCAAATTGAAATAAGTTTGCGAGAAAAATGTCTAAAAAGTGCCTCCCGTTGGGGTGAGACGGTTCTCTGATGTTTGTTCGGGTTTCTTGAGACCTGGGGATGTTAATTAAGGGGATTTTTCACCCTGTTTATTTGCGCCCTAGCTCCAAGTATAAACAAGGGCGGGCGTGACCTACCCCCGCAAATATCATTTCAGAAATACCCCTGGCATTTGATGTTGCACTTCAACGCGTTTTTCTTGATGTAGGTACTGTCATTCTTCTAGTTGATTTGAGGATTAAGTATTTCTGTGAAAATGCAGGGTTTGTTCACACTCTGGACGTGTTCAAAGATTTCCCTGATTTAATGACTTTTTTGCATAATGCTTTTCTAAGTATGCAATTATTAGTTCTTGCAAAGTCATAATAAAATCTTTGTCTTTACTAAATTGTCTGTATTTAACCCCCGACGCACAAACGACGGGGTGTAGTAAGTTTGACGTGTCTGTCTGTGGGATCGTAGCACATGAGTAGATGAACGGATCGTAGCTCCCGAACTGAAGAACCTAATCTGATTTTGTATTTTATTTGTTTGAAAGGTGACTTAATCCAGAGTTTGTTTAACTATGTTAAGGGTCTTTTAGTTTCCGAGTTTAAGGGGTTGTGTTATAAGTTATTTTATTAATCGTTCGCTGAAATCTAATTTTAATTAACATTTCAATACTGTAAAGTAAACATCCTGGAATGAAGGTATGATCACAATGAGTCGTAGAAACTGGGTCGATTGCGTGCGCTCCGGCAGTCTGTGAATAGCACGCTTCAAGTTATTATTCGTTTATTTACGAACGAATCTACTCATACTTTATAGTATAGGGATTTATGAAATAGCAGTCAATAAATACAACAGACCATAAAAACAGCAGTCTATCAATTATTTCAATCACATGAGTGGCCAAAACCAATCGCAATCCATACAAAAGTTAACGAGAGCGGTGAAGTGCACGGTTTCCAATAATAACTGCAGCCACACAATAGCTTTGGTAAAAACTGATGACCGACCCGCGTACATTGACCATAACTGACGCACACACATTTAACAGTGTCGCTATCTAAAGTTTCTTCAGGAATTAGCCGGATTTGTCGTCTGTGGTCATACATAATGAGCTTACTGCAAGCAGTACGCGCGTATCTACGAGAATACGAAAATCTACGAAATATCTAGTAGGATTATAAGCGTAATGTCAGCGAAGGGTGTCACGTCGCGGCCGATCGCATATACCTACGTTATTTACGTGTTTCACAGACATTTTTATAATCTTCAAATCGACATATTATGTAATGTGACAGTATATAATAGAGTGAATTTTAAAAACAGCACTCACATTCGATAGAGCAAAACGTTCTTATTCAGCAAAACGTTCAAATTTGGTTTTAGATTCCATTCTGCTTAGTAAGCTAATCTTCTTATATATATCTTAAGCTACGCTTTTAGATATAAGTACAACTACTAGACTTTTCTTTTGCTTAATTTTTATCGACATTTGTGCATTGGAACTGTGTCCATGGGCTTACATTTCTCAAGTGATTTATTTTGTTTTTTTTTTAAATTTTATAATATTTTTGAAAAGAGTAATTACTGAGTTTCTTGCTCTTTAAAAGCTTGGTTCTTCTCAGTAAAAGCAACCTTCCGAACCTGGTGGTAGCATGTATAATCCTGTAAATTGTGTCATTCTGATGATTTGAAAGTGCTTTGTATAATGTCTAATCGAATAAAGATATTTTTGACTTTGACTTTGACTTTGACTATACTCGTGTGACGATTGTCACCCAATGAAGAAAGCTGTCGTTCTGTTTTTGGCATTTCTATTTTGTGGCTCTCTCTGCCTATCTCTTGTAATTTATTTTCTGTTTAAAAATACCTGCACTATGTTGAAGACAACGAGGGGAACAGAAAAAATATTGAAGACTAGCTGAGCCCCGCGGTTTCACCCGCGTAGATTTAGTTTCATCCTTATTGTCGCGGATCCCTAATATTTAAAAAAAATACCATTAGCCTAAGTTACTCCTTGAAACATCAGCTACCTACCAGTGAAAGTCCCGTTAAAATCCGTCTAGCCGTTTCGGAGATTACCCAGAACAAACAGACATACAGACAGACAGAGAAATATTTTAGAACTTGGTTTTTCAGTGTCAGTAGCGTGTATACTTTCATATGCATTTAGTGAAAAGCTGTAATTTTGGAATTACCAACAGACACTTCAATTCTATTTATCTGTATAGAGTATAGATGTATTAAGCAGAAAAGTAGGTGAGTTGATGGTTTCCGCGACGAGATTTCTTATTATAAGAAATCTTACAAAGACTTCTAGAAGCAAATTAATTTCCTGCGTCGTCCTACAGTGAAAAGTAAATTCGTTTTTTAATTCACATCTTCATACAAAAATATAATTAAATGCGTATTTTGACGGCTAAGGAGTTAAGCTGTCATATGCACTTTATAAATATTTTTTTAATAATTGAAAATAACCTTTAAAGTCCTTGACCCTTCTCCGTGAGCCGCCCTATGTAGGAGCGCGTGCCCACCGCGCCCCGGCGCCCAATTAGTGTGCGATCATAGGGCGGGTATTTACCTCCAAATACAATGGCTTCCCGGTAACCGGCTATGATACATGTCCAAATGTTATTTTAGGCTCTATCGCAGTTTGTTCCGGGAACTATTTGACCGGAAAAAGGGTAAACGTGTAGATGCATACCGGTTCTGCGAAATTGTTGTTAATCTTGTTAAAACGTATATGGTTGGAAGCGCGGGTTCCCAGGCAAAGTGCAAGCACAGTATGAATATTATAATATTTACAAGCAGGATGGAATATAAATAAATTGTTAGGGTTGCAAGGTTTATTCATATTAAATTTACTCTTTTATTTACTGTCAAAATAATGAAGCTTTGTCGTTTATTGAAGCTTTGAGAAATGTCGGTAAAATACGTGAATAACGTTTGTACGCGATCGGCCACCACGTGACCCTCTTACTGTTACTCTCGGAGTTGTGTGAGTGTGTAATTTCGAAGGATTTGTTCTTAGATTCTTAACTGTTTCTTGTTAAACTGTGGTTCAAGTGTGAATAATGATTGTATATAATGTTGAATAGTGATTTGATTTGTTTTGCATCAGATATTTGCTAGTAAGTCTGTCCCGTTAAAATTTGCACAGTCGTTTCACCAGTTAGCCGGAATAAACGGACAGATATTTTTTTATATACCTACATATATAACTTACAGAACGGGTATTAATTGCAAGTAATTAGATGTGCTTGATAAGTCTCTAGGTATATTAGTTTAAGAACTCACCTTTATACAAATCGATAGTTCTATTAAGAGCAGCTCAGCCTTCCGTTGACGACATCATATTAGTTGAGTGACTCCTAAATGATGATCTAGATAGTGTAAGTATCGCGTAGAGCTGATGTCGTCATCTGGGCGACTTGGCAGCTCTGCCAATATCGGGTAACGAGGGTGAGCCGCCCGCCGCGGACCCATCATTAATTGCTGCTCTCGTCAGACTGAGCCTTTCAAAAACAATTTTATTGAAAAATAATTACCAACAAAAAGAGCGCTTTTTGTTTTTCAATGAATAGGAAATGAACCATACCAAAGAGCCGCACTGTTGTATCGGATATGTCGCTCCGTACTCTGAAGTTGGTCACACATATATCTGCTCTTCTTCGCAGCAAAAGCAACTTTCCGAAACTGGTGATAACGTTTATAATCCTGTTTAATACATTTTTGGTGTCCTGACGATTTGGGAGTGATTTGTAAGAAGTATAATCAAATAAAGATATTTTGTATTTTATCTCTTTGGGAACTCTGCAAGAAGGTGCAATCTTGCAAAGTAAAAATAAAAATTGGAGTCATTCTTGTTTCAGATGGTTTTCTTGATTTTAATAATGACTGGGTCTTGTTTAAGTCCATGATGTTTAAGGACATGAAGTGAATATCTTGTTCTAGGTTCGGATCGAACACTAAAATGTAAAGAATAGCCGTGGTCACATGCCACGTACTCTAAAGAAAACAATACATTCTAACAGTATACTTAATGGCATATGACCGTCATCTCAGCAACGCTTTTAGATATATGTAGAACTACTAGACTTTTCTTTATGTAAATTTTTATCGACATTTGTGCATTGGAACTGTGTCCATGGGCTTATATTTCTCAAGTGATTTACTTTGTTTTTTAAAATTGTATAATATTTTTGAAAAGAGTAATTACTGAGTTTCTTGCCAGGTTCTTCTCAGTAAAAGCAACCTTCCGAACCTGGCGGTAGCATGTATAATCCTGTAAATTAATGTCATTCTGACGATTTGAAAGTACTTTGTAAAAGTCTAATCGAATAAAGATATTTTTGACTTTGACTTTGACTTTGACCACACTTGTTTCATACTTTTGAGTGTATTAATTATTAATTAAAATTGATCCCCCGGTGGATCATAAATGTGGATCAGAACGGCATAGTTCGTGATTTAATAGTAGTATTTTTTGGTTTTAATAAATGTATTCACATTTCATCTATAGCCAGTTTTATTGCCGTAACAAGTATGTAACCGATGCCACCCACACTACGACGTACACATCAACGACACACTGCGATCAAAGATATTCTTTGGAAGCGGATGTTTATATAAGGAACTTGGAGTAACGCATGCTATTGTTAGGTTCATACAATAATATTGATACCTATGAGATGTGAGTACGAGAAATCTTTCAAACTTTTCTTTTATACTGTGGGTGAGCAGAGCACCATTATGAAAGATTTTTGTAAATTCTACCTCTAACCAACCTATACTTAGTACCTTGGGTATATTAGAATGAAACATTTATTACTTAAAATACAACTCTTTATACAGATAGCGGTTTTTTAAAACATCATCACGTATACACACCTACATAAGCTGTCCAAATAGTTACGCGCCACGTGACCACGTAATAAATATTAACATACAAGCAGACACACACACAGTCGCGTGCATTTACGAGATAATAAGCGGCCCATGCGTAATGTCAGTAAGAGGTGTCACGTTATCCCTTATACTAATATTATAAAGAGGAAAGATTTGATTGTTTTTTTGTTTGTATTGAATAGGCTCCGAAACTACTTGACTGATCTTGAAAATTCTTTCAGCAATAGATAGCTACATCATCAGCGAGTAATGTAGGCTATATTTTATCCCCGTACTCCCACGGGAACGGGAACTACGCTAGTGTCAATTTAATATTAAAAACTTTAATAGTTACGTAGGTTTAGCAAATAGTCTTATACCAAAAAAATTGCTCTAGATTCCATACTGCTTAGTAAGCTAAGTTTAATTCATACTGTGACGTGACTGTGTCCAATATGTAATCTGTGTGAATACATTATGATAGGATCGTTTAATTTGTACCTTTAATTCCCGCCTAATGAACAGCTGTCTGCCATCCCGTCCGTTGTCAAAGAGACGGAATTAACTCCGGCATGTACATTACTCGCCCACTATTCCGATCCAATCTAAGTTTAAGCGTTAGGCCTTCCTGCTTTGATGTTACTTGGGCCTTACCATGGGTTCTTATTGCTGGGCTATGTTAGATGAGTGATATCGACTCGTATTATATTTGTGCGTGTAATTAAAATAATATATCCTCATATCTTCCTAGAAGGGTCCCCGTAAGGCAGAGCTCTTACAACTCTCACTTTGTTTTATCATGTCATTGTTATTAAAATTCTTTACAAATTTTGAGTTATAATAAAAGTTGCCTTGACAAGAAACATCGATACATGTTACTACAATTTAATATTTTGTAATCAATTAACTTTCAATGGTCGGACGAGACAGTGTCACATTGCCTTTAGTAATACGAAATACGAGTATATCAAAGCTATTATGATATCAAGAGAGTATTAATAACCTCTTAATATTGGTCGTCAATTTCTATAATAATGTGATAATTATATTTTTGGATGGCTGCGTTAATTCACATTTCTAAATTAGTTGAGTACTTATTAATGTTGCCAATCACATATATTAATAATGTATGAGTTAATTACGTAGGTCATTACACACTCCCTGTCTGGATATCGATACTGCAAACAAATAATTTGCAGTTAGAGTACTATTGCCTATTTCGATTCAGGTAAGTTAAAGCCATTTATCAATGGATAGTTAATATATGAGAGTATTCTACCTTTCCCATTAGGGTCTTCCATGGGGTAGGCCGAGCCACATAATAAATATAAGCTTACCACAATCAGTACGGAATCTAGCAACAAATCGTTCGAAATTGCAAACTCACACAGACGCGTGCATTTACGAGATAATAAGCCGCCCATGCGTAATGTCAGTAAGGTGTTTTACGTGTCTGTAAAACTCGTAAATCGACATTATTTTGACGGTAGGTATAATTTAAAAAACTTTAAGAGTCACCAGCCTGAAGTTTGATGGAGCAAACGAGAAATAGGAAATTTCTAGATTTTGTTTAGATGCCATACTGAAAACTTATATTTATGCTGTGACCGAAGTGGGTATGTGCTCGGAAGCTGCCCTTGTGTAAAATACTTTATGTAAAATTCAGATGCAAAAATATAAAGCGTGTATAAATGAGGGCGGAGCTGACGAAAGAAACTACTTATCATAATTTCTAATTGAATAAAGTAAATCACAAAAGTTTTTCGTGTTGCTCGATCCATAAATCACAACCCTAGTGATTAATAATGTTAATTTATAACTGCGCTAATTATTATAGCCACGATATAACTGCCACTGCTTCAACGAAACACCTAAATACCTAAATATAAGGTCTCTTTAAGCCATTATAGTAATTTATAGCTCGGCCCAGCTTTGTAATAACATGGTACTTAATTGGATATTCGATCGCTAAACTAAATTGTTTGTAAAAACCTCTGTTTACCCAAACAATGAAATTGCTGTGGCTAAGTGTACAATTCATAATAAGGTCTTGTTTTCCTTAGATTTATTAAAGTCTTATTGAATTCGAGTAGATGAATAATTTTCTAATGTTTGGTAAGTTTAATTATTTGTTTATTTATGTTGTATAAATTAATGTTTTGTTTGTGGTGTTGTGTTCGCTAATTTCCGATTAGTGATGTTTGCATGGTGTTTAATTGTTTACGTTTGAAGAAAACTTCTTTGAATGTTCAATTACAAAATAATCCCTATGTTTACGAAAATCGAAAACCGAATGGGCTCATTTATAGCCTCTCTCCCACTCTTCTACCTTGCAGCACTGGCTTACACAACACTACGAGTTGTCATGCTCACTAAAACGGATCGCTCACTTCCCTCTATAATGGTTGAGGAGAGCGATGGCTGGCATTCTCGTCATACTTGTGAACAGGTCCTGCTTGAGGGGATGGTTATCTACGCAATTGTACCTAGTACCTACTTTTAGTTTTTAGGATCAAAATTGTATTTTTTTTTTTTTAAAGAGTAATTTACTGAGTAACTTTCCGGGTTCTTCTCAGTAAAAGAAAGCTTCCCAAGCCGGCGGTAGCATGTATAGCTGTATAATCATGTCGTTCTGACGCTTTGAAAGTACGCGTTAAAAGCGTTAAAAGTCTAATCAAATTAAGATATTTTTGAATTTTCTCTGAAACTAAGGTAGCATTGCTTGTGATTTTCGGTAAGGTATCACAGCAGCACCATTCAGCTCCGCATTTCGAACGAAGAGATCCCGTTATGCGCTACTTCTCTTAAGTTACCAAATTAATGGTGAATATATGCTACAAATAACGGAGAGTAAGCTAACACTAATCCTAACAGTTTAGGCTAAATGGCATGCCGTTAGGCTGGCTGCACGCGGCCGACAGTTTAATTAACCGGGGAATTGGACACGCCTGCTCGACGCCAACCGCTTGAACGTGGCCTAACAAGATGCTTTTAGGACATACCTTCTATAAAGGTTATATAAAACTCAAGACAAATGTCACCGATTTGTAAAAAGGCTATTAAACTTGGCGTAATTTGAATCGAAATGAGCGGCTAAAGTTAGATTGGAAGAAAGAATTTGTCATTTGAAAATTGCGGTTTGAGTAAACGTTCATATTATTGGTTTTTTAGATTGACCTACCAGCTGTTCAGGAGATATGTACCGATAGAAGTATAAAATGCTTGTACGTGGACTTCAGATGTGAATTTTCCACCTGCATCTTTAAAATAAATGAGTTTTTATTTCAAAGAATGGTGAATATGTTTATTCTGATAGAAGCATGTAATAAACTTCTCGATATTGTTCTGATGTCCCGGATCCAGTCGTGAGACAGCAGAAGTTAGGTAGGCGCGTGGGCTCCCATATCGCCCCGACTGTTTTTCAATAAGTCGCAAAGACATTTCCACGTAGCACGTTATCTAATAACATAAAATGTCCTGCGGTCTGTGCGTGCGTCGTAAACAAACGAAACAGATAAAATTGCCCCACATTTTATTTCCTCGACCTAAAATCTATTTATACGTCTATCTGCGGTGAATTTACGATTTTATTATAAGGCATCCCAAAAAAAACCTTTGTTCTCGTAATTACTGAAGACAATCTCGCCTGAAAAAGCCTCATTTGGAGATGAAACACCGTTCAAATTGTGTAAATTTACTTTTTCACAAGGAATTAACGTCTCTTTACTTATATTATTGTGTAAAGAAATGGTGCGCTTGGAGCTTCACAAGTATTTTTATGGATCATTTAGTCGGATTAATTGGTTTCATACGAAAATGAATCAAATAACGCCAAAATATATATTATTAAGGCTAGTATTATGTCAGTATTAGGTTGGTTACCAACGAACATGATTGTGGATGACACTGAAATTAGCTTTATAATGCTAGGCTACCTAGAATAGATACAATTACCATGTTGATACTGTGCTTAAAAGACAAGAAGGTACTCTCCCACGAGGTGTTCTGTTATATTTGAGATCCACTTGATTAACGTGAATAGCCTTGGTGGCTGAATAGTTTGAGTAGTCGCCTGCAACGAAAGCAACGTAAGTTTTAATCACACTGGTGTGTAGGAAGGATTTTATCTATAAATTTATGTGCAGTGATGTTCTAGCGACACCCTTGGTGCTACAACCACATAGGCTGCAGTATTATCGGGCGTACTGTACTCTAATTTGCTGTTTTTTAAGTACTTAAAAAGAGCCGTAGTGGAATTACCGTGAAAGGACACATCTTGAGGAAACCTGCAAATGTCTGAGAAGTAATACAAAGTCTTATGTATAGTCCCTGAGACGGCGATACACCTGTCACGTTGGTCCTTGGTCATCTTTGAGGAAGAGTGGTTGTTCATATTACAGGTCTGCCTACCCACCCCTTCGGGGAATACAGGCGTCAGCATATGTAATTACAAAAATCTTATAGACTTAGACGTAATATTATGGGTTTACATCTTGTGCAATACAAATTTTATTCATTAAATGTATACTAAGTTATTCCCTTCAACATAAATTATATACCAAAAGGTCTTGGCAGAGAGGGCCTAGGGTTTTTTTACAAAAAGCTCTTATTTGGACATGACCAAAGAGCTACTTCAATTTTATTTATATGTTTATTTAAGAATATTCTGGGGACACGCGGATACCGATGTCGTGGTAATATAAGCAGCACTAGACTACACGTTGTGTTATTCATGAAACAATTTTTTAGAAGTAAATAAAAGATCTTTCTAAAACAGCACCAATTTATCAGTGCCAAGACATAACTAGGTCACAGTACTGGTGTTATAGTTTCATATAAATCCCGAAGTAAAGCCATCTGTGGAACTTTGTCGTCTCTGCGACCAGCGAAATTACTAACACATTACATGCTTCTATTATTGTACATATATAATGAGGAGCTCGTGGCACAGTTGCTATTTACCCTAACCCTAGCCAGTATTTGGATGGGTGACCACCCGAGTTCCTTCCGTGCTTTGGAGAACACGTTAAGCCGTCGGTCCCGGTTGCCAATTTATCATCTTTGGCAATCTTTACAGGGCAGTTAGAAGCCTAACATAGTCTGACAACTGATTAACCTAGATCACGGATTTTCCTAATTAAAGGGGTTGCGAAGATCAGATGACTGCCATCTGATCTTTGCCGTATAAAAATCAGGTGATCAGCCACTTCGGGGCCCCTTCTGGAATGGCAGATGCTGGATGCGGCAAGCTGAAGACAGGCCACTATGGCGCTCATTAGGAGAGGCCTATGTCCAGCAGTGGACTAATATAGGTTGATGATGATGATGTATCAATGTAGGTGCAGTGAAGGTATTGATCAATTCATAAAAGTACTCCCAGAGAGCTGGATCATATGTGAGACTGTACCTTCGTTTTACAAAGATCTTAGACAAATACCCTTTATATGCCTCAGTGAAATGTTGTGTTCAAGAGGTGGTATAGTTGTCAGTGAGGGGTATGTGAAGGCTGCACTTGCTATAGGACACATTCTATGTACTTTGGTACAGGGATTCTAAATTTTAAACGGAATATTCTCGCAGACTATATTGCAACCTGTAAGCGTTTATAGGCTACATAAGCCGCTTACCATCATCCGTAGACAATACGCTTGTTGCACCATTATGAACATAAAAAAAAATTAATTATTGAATTGTGAATTTTACACTACTAAGGTGGCAATCAAGCATGTGGCCCACCTGGTGGAATGTGTTTACCAAAAATTGCAGAAACTCTTGTGTGACTTTACTAATCTACCAGAAAATTAGTTCTAAGTAAGGAATCTGGGCTTAGAAGACGAGAGGGAGGCGCAGCAAATGTGATTACCCCCCCCGCCTTCCGTAACCGCAATGCATCGTTAATTTCTTGTAAGTGAACGTTCTCAGTTTTAAAAGACTACTCGTTCTCCTTATGCAATATACAGATGGATGTACACCGTACACACCTGACCAGTTCGTTACATCTCATTGTGGTAAATATACCATGAATGGCAAGTAATCAGTGAAGCATGCTTATATTACAATCTATAAAACTCGATGGAACGTAAAAATATGAACGAAACCCACCTCGTCTAAAAGAATACCGCCCTAAAACAAAAAATGCCTGGAAAATGATTTTTCGTCAGAAAGGGTACATTTTTACGCAACACAGTATTATTTATGCGAAAAGTAATGGTCGTGTGTGTACACCTGCGGAACCAGCAGTATGGAATAATTCTGCTCTATTGCCATGTTACGTACTGGAGGGCAACCCAGGCGTAAATAAATTGGTACCTAACTTGTAAGACTTCACCAAATAATAGAAGAGAATCATCATCTCCCTGGCCTTATCCCATGTACTTGGGGTCGGCACTTGATTCAACTCGATGTGGCTGATCACCTGATTTTTATACGAAGCGACTGCCATCTGACCTTCGTAACCCCTTTTTCGAGGAAAATCGGCAATTTGGGATAAACCAGTTGTCAGACTTTCTTAGGCCTCTGACTGACCTGTAACGATTGCCAAAGATGATAAATTGGCAATAATTGGCAATAAATAATAGAAGAGAATATGCACAAATAATACATTACAAGCTTTATGGTAAAGGGAAACAAATCGTCAACGAAAAATTAAGTCGTATCGGAAAGTCGTCAGTATGATATTGCGTGTATCATCTGTCACGTTGGTACTATGTACTAATATGTGAACTCTGCCTTTTATGAGTGTTAAGCACAAGTATAAACAGGCAATTAATGTTCCCAGTAATGGCACCTACATATAAGATTTTTTTGTATTTGAAAAATGATCAATACTTGAAAAATACGTGCACGTTGGAATGAGCAAGTAGGTAATATATAGTGCACCGTGAAAAATCTGTCACACACTATTCATTTGTCAGGGCAATATTTAGATGAGCACTGCTCGCCTGCAGTTGAGCTTGTTTGAAATTTATCACCCATGTGTACCGGGACATTGCAATTTAAATTATTGAGTATTTTGTAGGAGACCTGTACGTATTGTACCTGTTTCAAGGTACCTAAATAAAACGATACATTACTACCAATATTCGCAATGAAGAAACCAACTGTGATGTAACTTTTAACTACTAATAATTGTATGATTCATATCAATACGGATTCGCTAGCCAATATAGACTTACTCGTATTATGTAGTTAACCAATAATATGTAACGCCTTCCCTGTAGTAACCAGTAACTAACACGTGGTTTAGCACCAGCTCTACACCATCCCTACACAATAAGCCATGACGTATAACATAAACCATCTACGACCAATTCACCCAATACACCAGATGTGCGCGCAGCGGGTAACAACTTCAAACAATTTTCCAATCACTGAATTTAGGAGCTTATATTCAAAAAAAAATTTGCGTTCCCAAAATTGATTCTCGATCAGGAGCAATACGCGGCTCCTGACGATATCGAAGCAAACATCGAGGAAATCTCATTTCGTCGGGAACATTAATTGCTGTTTGAAGTTATGCCTTTTGTTCGCAAGTTTGTTTGCTCGCAGTAGCGCGGCGCTCGGAGCCAGGGCTGCTTGCTTTATTGGGCCAAGCTTTTGTACGCAAATGCCTAGTCAACGTTTTAAAATTACAGATTAAGATACAGGTATTTTAAAGATAACAACAGATGAAAATAAGAAAATAAAGTATAGTAGAACTAGAGACCATTGTATACACTATACGAAAAATATTATGTAAATGCTATTGCTCAATTCAGCATTCGAAATAATATTTAAATTACTTGTAGTTTTTTCTGGTAGTAGCATTTCATTTTGTAAGTTATTCCTTAACATTATTCCTTAACAAGAGAGTTACATAATGTTATTAATTTTATGCTTCAACAAGCGAATGGAGCTTATGATTTAAAATATCCGCAACTATAATAATTAAATTAGTTCATTGGAGTTAATATTATTTTATCACACACGACAATAATATGTCCCACGCGATAATCCAGTTAGCTCTTAATTCTGCTCTAAATTCATTCTATTGAGATTAAACTTTGGACATACTCGTACCACGAATGTATATAGTGAATTACGAGTTTATATTATTTTAGTAACAATGTTAAATATATTGACGATTGTATGTTTAGCTGGAATTGGAATAGCTGGAATTATTTAAACCTCACCGTTTCTGCAGAACATAATCAAATAATGAATAAGTCTGCAAAATTATACCTGTAACCTGACCCAGCCGCCAAGTAACCTTTTAAGAAACAATACTGATAAATGTTTCTACATTTCTGTTTCAAGCTAGTCTGGAGGCAAATGGTTCAGCTAAAGATAATTGTGGAGCATTCCTGAGGGCAATTAGTGTTGTGGTAGCCCTTAGGCATAAATAAATTAGCTTGCTAGTGTTTGCCAACAATTCTCTAGTAATGGAGTAGTGTGGGAGCGGTTCGATTGTGTCCTGACAATGGCGGCGGCAGAACGCTGTTCGGATTGTTTCTCGGATTGCAAATGTTCGGCAACTATTTGTTAGTACGCTGTCATACGCGGAAATACCACATAGTGTAGAACTATCTTCACGCCGATGTTATTGAATTGCTTTTCAACTATTTTCAAAGAGCCGTGCTAGCGAAGCGAGAGGTTTATGCAGTCGCCTTCAGTGCAAGAAATGCCAGTTCTCACCAATGAGTTTATGAAACTTTACTGCAGTGATGCCACACTGGGGCTTTTACGGTGAAGGAACACGTCGTGAGGTGACCCATTTTTAGTGCCTGAGACGGCGATGGGTTCAATATCCGTCACGTTGGCACCTCATCATTCCGTGGGGGTTCCACTTAGGTGTTCGATGATCCTTCTAGAGGGAGTGAAGATATTTATTTAGTCATAGAATATTTGGAGAATACTTTCCCCATTTGATTATTACTTATACATTATATCTGCTGAATCCTTGAAGATATATGCTCTATAATATTAACATAATGTGTATCTAGATATAAAGTCTTTATTATGCTACTTTGAGATGCAAAAGCGAGGGTTATAAATATAACCCATATTTATTTTATCTTGATATTCCATTACGCGCTACGTAGTTTCCTTTCACAGATCTAAATGCAGATTTGATTACATCATCAATATATATATTTTCGATACTATGGTGTCTAATAACTGTCCTGAATATTTAAAGTTCCTTGTCTTTGTTTCGCACAAGTTATTATTAACATCTCTGTTTCAGTAACGGGTTTAATTAGTAAAGCCGGATGCTCTTTATTAATTAGCAATGGGATTCAAAGCGTCCTCGTGCCATTCACCGAGCGCCGTCTGTGATATAATGCCGATTGATTAGTCATCGTGATCAATGCTAATGGCTCTCCTCCTCTTGACCACAATCAACATGTCAAACATTACTTTACTAAGTACTATTCTATTTATGCATCTGCTATAGTTAATAGACACTTGATTTGCGCAGTGTTTCCAAGGGTCCCCAAAGGGGTAGTCAGAGAACAAGGTAAGGTGCAAACACAACAAGATAGATCATGAGTAGGTACATCGTCGCACCGACCTATCTATAGAATAGTCTATTGAAGTGTCTGTTTGTAAGTTCAGATTAACAGCTTTTCCCTAAATGCGTGTGAAATGCAGAATAAGTATACGGTATTTAAAATCAAAATCAATTTAAAAACAAATCTTAGTCTGTCTGTTTGTCTTTTTATTCCAACTTATCTCTGAAACGTCTGGACCGATTTAAACGTGACTGCACTGGCAGATAGCTGATGCTAAAGAGCAACTTATCAGAAAAGAAAATCCCTAAATAAGGTTTTTATTGTTTATCATTCGCGGGTAAAACAGCGGGGCACAGCTTGTACATAATACAAGAATTTATACAGGCCGCTGATATTGGAACTTGCGCTTGTTTGAGAACTTCAGTAGAGGATATTATGTTTTTTCCTGTATTTTCCTTTCTTCCATATTGCACTGATATGAGTGGTCATAATGATCGTATCTCAAGTGGGTCTCGTTTTAATATGACCATCAATATAAGCCTGTCTGAGAGTGGAGGCAGAAGTAATCACGGCGGCCGCACAAGTTTGCGAGTAAATCGCAGGTACCGGCCCGCTATGTAAAGGAGCAACTTTGCTCATCAATAACTTGTTAAACAGGATGGTATCGATAAACTATGCCTTATTGTTACTGTTGCGTTGTTTTGTTATGACCCACGAGGGAGTATAGCTACGTCATAGACAAATACAATAACAACGTTGCCAGCCAACCAAACAACTCTGTACTAAAGGTATAATAATATTATAAAGATAAAGAGGAAAGATTTGTATATAAGTATATGTTTGTAACAAATTGACTGAAAAAGTACTGGACCGATTTTAAAAATTCTTTCACCACTTGAGTGCTACATCATTACTGATTAATATAGGCTATATTTTATCTCCGAGAACCCGCGGGAACGAAAGCTAAGCGGGTGAAACCGCATAACGTCCGTTGTAATCTAAACAGATAAATAAAATTTAAGTGTCTCTTTGTAGTTCCTAATTAACAGCATTTCACTAAATGCATATCATGAAAGTTGATAAGTAATATTTAAAAAAAATCTTTGCATGTCTTGTTTGTTCTGGCTAATCTTAGAAACGGCTGGATTTGATCACCTATGAAATAAAGTCAACACTGGTGAAGCTTCGGTACAGCTAGTTTAAATTTGCAAGTTTCTAGGTAATTTTCTAATTTCAATAATTCTTACCCCAATACTTAGAATGTACTTTGTACTTTAGGGTGGACATAATGTTAAGTAGATAGTATATACCTACCTAACACGCGGGCGAAGCCTTAGTTAATCTAGTAGTAAAACGTATTACAACTGTAATGCTTCTTTTTATACATGGAATATTACTTTTGGGATTAATAAATCTGGGTCACCAATGTCCTATAATAATGTTTGAGAGTAATGATGATAGATTATTCAATTTAAAGTAATTTAGGAACAGAATTTTCTGTGATAGCATCCTAATAATAAAGAGATTACTCGTCTTATTAACAGTTTTTTATAATGCGGTCTTATTTTAATCGAAACTATATCAATTTGAACCACCGAGATAGTCGTAATAACAAAATGTACCGGCCGCCTGATTCTAAGCGCAAAAGATGTCTTGCTCGTAGACAAATATGTAGATAGGTACAGGTACATTTATCTATACAACTATACTGATAAATAAAATTGAAGTGTCTGTTTGTAATTCCAAAATAACAGCTTTTCACTAAATGTATATGTATACACGCTACTGACAGTAAAACACCAATTTATATTTTTTTTCTGTCTGTCTGTTTGTTCCGGGTAATGTCTGAAACGGCTGGACGGATTTAACGAGACTTTCACTCGCAGGTAGCTGATGTTACAAGGAGTACTTTGGCTACTTTTATTTATAAAAATATTAGGTTTCAGCGACATGAAGCATGAAACTAAATCAACGCGGGTGAAATCGCGGAGCACAGTTAGTCATGCTATATTTAATTGAATTCCCTTTTTCTTCCTAATGGCTTTTTTACTAGTTTCCGAACCTGTGGCAAAAAATTGGTTGGTAAATAGTATTGTCATATTATCACTAAACATTTTTAGTAGAAGAGTACTCATGAATTTCAACATCCTCTTTTCCCTGCTATTCATATACGATAGGTGTTTCGCCCTCTATTGCATCATCGGGTAAAAGTAAAGACAATTCTGGGACAAAGCTTAAAGTACAGTTCATAAATGTCTTAAATTGGATAAGTAATATTATTTTTCTTTGTGCGATCATTAGGAGTGCTTAAACAATTGTATCAATTCATCCTAAAGTCAGTTACAGTAAATTAAATGCGTCGGGTGTTAAAAACAAACAGCGTGGAGCGTGTTACATATCATTAGGCCGATCGGCTGACAATGATCGATGTGCGTCTATTACTGAATAAAGATAACAGAAGCCAGGCTTCCATTACTTTGGTGGTAACTGGGGAACACACGCTGCATACTTACAATACTCTTGCTAAGAAGATCCCAGTGTTTGTGTGCATGGGAAGATAACAAATACAGGCATTGCGTAGCTAAAGCATTGATAGAAGATAAAAATAATATTTTTATTTACTGACAAAAAAGTATTGATATTAACACGTATTATTAAAGAAGTTAAAGACTGACCGAAAATGAATAAACTGATATATATTATTTTATCAAAATTTGCCAATCAATTTTGAAAACCGTCCTTCGGCTTCCTTTTTGCTTTGTGCCCTGTTGTCTGGCATCTCCGGTTCGATGTGTGTGATGCGGTGGTGTGTCTTTGACGACTTTTTATTTAGATTATTTATACTGAACATGCGGTAACGCTTAGCTTTAAACGTATGAGGTCGTGATTTCGATTTCCTTACCTATAGAAAATACTGCATTAAAAAACTTGTATGCACTAAAAATATAGTTAATATTAAATGCAAATATAGCGGGGAATGTCGTTTCCCAGAAATTGTAAATCCTACTTATTTAATACTAGCTGCGCCCTGCGGTTTCACCCGCGTAGATTTAGTTTCATGCTTATTGTCGCGGAACCCTAATATTTTTAATAAAGAAAAGGTTACTCCTTGAAACATCAGCAACCTACCAGTGAAAGTCCTGTTAAAATCCGTCCAGCCGTTTCAAAGATTACCTGGAACAAACAGACAGACAGATAGAGAAAAAAAAATTAAAACTTGGTTTTAAATGTCAGTAGCATGTATGTATGTATGTACTTTCATATGCATTTAGTGAAAAGCAGTAATTTTGGAATTGCAAACAGACACTTCAATTTTATTTATCTGTATAGATGTATAGGTTAACCATTTATACTGACCTTATTTTGTTAGACAGTGAAACAAAAGCGTGTACCCACTTATCTGTACCGTAATGTATTTGTAACATAACACTTTGTTCGGTTCTTCCTGTTGATCCAATAGGGATTCGTTTTACCATCTGATCTAATTAACCTTTAAATTAATTTATTCAATGTTATATTTAATTAGATATTTTCAGAGTTGAGATCACAGTCGGTCCGTGGGGAGTCCGGAGTGACTCCCCTTGATGTATACAGACACATTATTTATGTAGGGGGTGTGAAACAATTTAACAGATCTCGTGCGTTCCCCATCGGCCCTGTGTGTTTCACCACTCACTTAATGCTGCAATCAACTGTTACTTGTTTATTGCTCTTTTTATGGTAAGCGTTTAGGAGACCATTTCCGTTTTTCTAATTTTGGTATATTTTTAGCGTTATCCAAAACATTTCAGTTTTTTGACCAGGTTTTTTTTTGGACGAGGACGTCACGCGGTTTCACCCGTGTAGTTCCCGTTCCCGTGGGAGTACGTCGATAAAATATAGCCTATGTTGCTTGCTGATGATGTAGCTATCCATAACTGAAAGAATTTTCAAGATCGGTCAAGTGGTTTCGGAGCCTATTCAATGCAAACAAACAACCAATCAAATCTTTCCTCTTTATAATGTGAGTGTAGATCAATTGAACAGAAGATTGTGTGCTTCATGTGAATTGTAATGATCTTGAACGTAATCCGTCGACGATAACACTTTGAACATAAGTCTTTTTATAATTGAGTGGAGTATGTTTGGGATCAGCTAATGTTTTTGATCCGGCCCCGAGGCCCTGTTACGTTCGGGGCGATTGAGCTAATTCTCAGAAGGCGTAGGGCCCAAGCACGGGTTAAATGCTAATATACACATAATATTGTTGCTTGTTTGCTAACTTTGGATATACAACCATTTTGAGATAACAAAGCGTAATAAATAGACTTAATTGGAGAGTAGACATCGATATCTTATTAGCTCAAACACTCGGATTTCTATGAAATAACCTATTTCTATAAAAAAAAATTGTTTTTTTTTTGTTTTGTCGTATAAATCAAAGATTTTTTTGCTGTTTACTAGTGCAGAAAATAATTAGCTTGTCATCTTCATGATCTGCCATATTGGGACTAAAATGACGTCACGCAGCTAATCATTGTCAGCTCAATCAGTGAAAGATAACTTATTTAAAGTTCAGTTGCAATATTCCTCCCGGTCAAACAAGCATATTTACATTCTAAAAATGTTTAATTGCTCACGCCTGTCCAAAATTGATCTCTAGTCCACAGAGTCTTACAACACCCACTTTAAACCTGACCGTTAAAAATAGGTGGGTTTAGGTTACGTAGCAGATGGTGATTCCATCACCGTCTCAGCCTTAGACTGACACTTATTGAATATACCTATTGCGTTTGTAAAATCATAAGGACACTCTGTTATGACAATCGTTACAGGTCAGTCAGAGGCCTGAGAAAGTCTGACAACTGGTTTAACCCAGATGGCCGATTTTCCTCGAAAAAGGGGTTGCGAAGGTCAGACGGCAGTCGCTTCGTATAAAAATCAGGTGATCAACCACATCGGGTTGAATCAAGTGCCGACGCCAAATACATGGGATAAGGCCAGGGTGATGATGATCCTGTTATGACGGGTTTGAGAATAAAAATGTTTTGTGTTAGGATATCAAACCCTCTACGTAATTTACCTAAATAGTAAATAGCGTATTAATTTAATTAACGTATGTGGTGCAAATTACACTCACTCGGGCTTTGCATGTTTTTACAGACAATTACGTAGCTATTACAACCATTCGTTTAATTGCTATTTACAATGCAATTCTCCTCTTTAATTTATTTAAATCACAACCTGTGAGGTACGCGAACGATACAGGTTTTATTTTTCATTTCATTGTTTCATTTTATTTAACGATGAAATTTATTGATAGCGTTAATCAATTTTTATACTATTTTATCATACTCGGTGCTGCAGAATATGTCCAAGCTTTATTTGGGCTCACTATTTTGATTGCTCGCTAGTGTGATATCAGTCGACTTTATATTTTCAATAAATACCCTGTTATATTCTTATTACTTAACTAGCTGTTATCTTACATGGGTGGCCCCCGGAACCATATTTTTTTTTTTATATTAGTAGCTTAACTTAATTCTTGTAACATCAGCTATATGCCAGTTAAAGTTCCGTTTAAATCGGTACAGCTGTTTCGATGATTAGACGGAACAAACAGACTAAAATATTGATTTTTTATGTGAGTACCGTATATACTTTCATATGCATTTAGCGAAAAGCTGTTATTTTGGAAATGCTTTTAATTTATATGTATATAAAAACTAGCTTCCGTCGGCCATCATAGTTAAAACGTGTTTTATTAAAGACACATAATTTGACTCTGTTAATGTCTGTCTGTTTAACTCTGTAACAATACGGCCTTTGTCTTTTGGCGATATTTTTACATTCTATTAGTAAAACTAGCTGTGCCCCGCGGTTTCACCCGCGTAGATTTTAATTGAATGGTTTCCCGCGGATCCCTAATGTTTAAAAAAAATCTAAGTAGCCTTTTACATTAGCTATCCGTCAGTGAAAGTCCTGTTAAAATTCGTCCAGCCGTTTCGGAGATTACCCGGAATAATCAGACAGACAGACAGACAGACCGACAGACAGACATCGAAAACATGTAAAATTGGTTTCAACATTTAAATAGTACCGTGTATACTTTCATATGTATTTAGTGAAAAACTGTTGTTTTCTAATTACAAACAGACACTTCAATTTTATTTATCTGTATAGATATAGATGTATAGATAATAATCGAAATCTCTTGTGCTATTCTGGATCTTCATAATCTTGAACAAACAAATCTTCCTTCTTATAATTGGTATAGACAGTATATTTTTTTAAGAGTAAAAGTTTGACCTATTCGTCAAATATGTTATGTTAAAAAAACTTACATAATTAACACGATAATTAACGATCAAATCTTAGTGTGATCTACGATTCTTAGTTGAATCTATCGATAGTGCTTTTAGGTATTATAAAAACCTCTTTTCCGAGCAATTCAATTTAGTTCATGTCACATACAGTATTAAAATCAGGAATTATACTGAGAAATTATATTACTTACTGCCTGGTGCCCGCGACTCCGTTTGCACAGTATTTGATTTATATTTTGGACAATTCATACAATAGGTATGTTTATAAATTATAGCCTACTAACTGTGCCCCGCAGTTTCATCCGCATATACTTCATTTCATAGTTGGCCCGCGGAACCCTAATGTTTTTTTTGTCGGTCAATAAAAGTCCCGTTAAAATCCATCTAGCAGTTTCAGTGATTTCCCGGAACAAACAGACAGACAGACAAACAGAGAAAAAAAAATCTTGGTTTTTAAGTGTTAGTAGCGTGTATACTTTTATATGCATTTAGCGAAAAGCTGTTATTTTGGAATTACGAACAGACACTTCAATTTTATTTATCTGTATAGATGTGTTATTCTGACGTATAAGCTATATTATTGTAAAGTTTCATCAAATTCCATTTAGTAGTTTTCGCGTGAAACATTCAAACATACATCCATACATACATTCTTACATTGGGTTTGGATTTTTTATATATGTAATAATATAAGTAGGAAGTAATATTGTTCGGGCTAGAAATAGTACTCGTATAAAAATTATATATCAGTGCACTCAACGGGCACCTACCCTCCGACCCGACATGTTTATGGTCCGCCATTAGAACACATGTTAGCACGAAACACTTCACTAAGAAATAGATAAAATACACGACAAAAATGTGTAAATAATTGCCGAGGAAGTCGTTCCGTTAATGTTTCTTTATTAGTATCAATTCGTACGTTTCCGGAAGGTCTGTTGCTACGTGTTTTTGTAACGTTGTGTTCGTGTTGGCTATTATTGTGTGTGTTAGGGGTTCACTTGGCAACGAACTATTTCCGTTTGCCAGATGTTAAGGACAATTAATCTTTTTTGAACAGTTTTTTGAGTGTTTATTGATTAATTATATCTTTTTACGATAGAGGTAAAAGTGCTTGTCACTCCTTAATTTCAGCATGTATTTGTAAATGGTTCAAAATGTGGCTTAAACTAAGACTAGACTAAATTCGAACTAAACGTAGGCCTTTGTCTTTTAAATACCAAATCACAGTAATACCTTTATGGAGCTTTCATACCATGGACTAATCCATTCTATGTTTTGAAATATGGGATTATGTCTTGAAATACATTTCAAACCGCCTGAAAACAGGATTGAAATTTATTGACAAACAATTTTCAGAATCCAGGCTAGTGACTAGTTCTTTAACTATCTATTTACTTATTATACAAACTCCGAAACGCCGTCTGTTCTTCAAAACTTAATCACGTAATAATGTTCTTTTTTCGCGTACAACTTGTCGCCGACGTTTGCGTTTTATGCAAAAACCATAAATAACAGCAACAAGTCAATGATTTTTTTCTACCGTTAATGTATTGCTAACGACACGGCCAGGTCCTGTGGTCACTTTGTCATCCTCATTGGCTCGTTTGCGCCCACAGGCACCCCAAACATTTACACACTTCGCTCTGCCGGCTCCGTCGCTCCTATCCCCGTCGACACAAAGACTTTAATTCACTGTTGAATCCGCCATTGTGTTTACTAGATTAAAGCATAACCGATACTCATTTGCGAGTTGTGTAGTTCTTATGCCGTGGGAATAAGGTTGGTTTTAGCGAGTGGTGGAGGTGAGGCGTCGCTTGGCAGCTGTTTGTGTTTAATTAAGGCGACATCCATCACGGGCGGGCCATTGATAGGCCATTGATTAAGTTGGTGTCTCGTCATTTTTTCGGAAGCTCTGAGATTGATTGGTTGGCCTTGTTAGCCTGAACAGACTGCATTATTAACAGACATCTTTGATCTCTAAATAATGCTCAGCTGTAAGGGTTCTCTCCTTTAATTATGCATGTACATTAGGAGATATGTTTTTATCTTCAGCTATTTAGGTTGAGTGTTGTATTTTTCTAGATTTATATTTATTTTAAAATAATAACTAGCTGTCCACTGCGGTTTTACCCGCGTAGACTTAATTTTATCGGTGAGCGGAATCCTAATGTTTTTTGAACAAAACACCAGGGAAAGTTCCGTCAAAATCGGGTCAGCCGTTTCGGATTAGGAACGAACAGACAGACAGACGGACAGAGAAAAAAATAAAAATTGGTTTTTCTATGTCAGCATCGTGTTTACTTTCAAATGCATTTAGTGAAAAGCTGTTATTTTAGAATTACCAACAGATACTTCAATTCAATTATACAATATGATTACATCTGTATAGATATTCGAAGATCCAGTGAATTTTATACAAAGGTTCTCAGAAACCCTAGTACCTACAACCACTTCCACAGTGGTATGAAAGCTACAACGCTTTCTATATTTATACGCAACCATTCTATATTTAGTGATTCTATTACATTTTAGGATCGGTAATGCCTGAGTAATGTTTTTGTTGCAAGCTTGCAAGACTACACTAGTTAGTGACTGGTTCCAATTCCTACACTTTGAAGATTAAAATATTGAGAGGTGTTCAGAATTTATGTTCGAATACTGCATTGTTAAATTGTCATAATTTTCGCATTGTCTCAGTCACTCTTCGTTAGCCTTGTCGTTACATGAACTATCCGCTATTTGGGGCCTATTATAGCGTTGCTTATCACGGAACAACATTATTTGCGAGATCGGAAA
Organism: Watsonalla cultraria; assembly: GCA_964035505.1. Classification (NCBI taxonomy): domain Eukaryota; kingdom Metazoa; phylum Arthropoda; class Insecta; order Lepidoptera; family Drepanidae; genus Watsonalla; species Watsonalla cultraria. The sequence goes on along the minus strand of OZ037712.1, from coordinate 293,005 downwards.
CCTATCATACAATAATCCTGGATTTTTATTTCCTTTAGACATTGCTTTAACTCTAATCAATCAAGTCAGTTATATGTAGTCTAATACATTTTGTTTTGTTAGTATTCGCTTTGTTTCATAGCAATATTATTTACTTTGATATAATTTTATGGTAATGTAAACTGGTCTCCGCGACTTCGTCTTGTCATTATATTTTGGACATTACACACAATACCTTTGTAATTATAGCTCTTGTGTTATTCTGGTGAAAATTAAAATGATTTATTCAGTTTAGGTCCTGGTAAGACACCTATGAACTTCGTTGACCTTCTTGTACTTGATGTATTTGCTATAATATTGTTATCATCATCTCCCTGGCCTTATCCCATACATTGTTGGGGTCGGCACTTAATGCAACCCGATGTGGCTGATCACCTGATTTTTATACGAAGCGACTGCCATCTGACCTTCGCAACCCCATTTCGGAGGAAAATCTGTGATCTGGGTTAAACCAGTTGTCAGATTATTTTTAGGCCTCCGGCTGACCTGTAACGATTGCCAAAGATGGTAAATTGGCAACCGGGACCGACGGCTTAACGTGCTCTCCGAGGCACGGAGGGAACTCGGGCGGTCACCCATCCAACTACTGGCTAGGCGTATGGTTGCTTAACTTCGCTGATCGAATGATATGCGCAATAGCAACTGTGCCACGAGCTATAATATTGTTAAGTTTCATTAAATTCATTCAGTAATTTTTGCGTGATAAAAGTACCTAACTAACATTCATACTCACATACTTTCATGTTAATATTATAAACATATATCCTATTAATATTATAAACATATATCCTATTAATATTATAAACATATATCCTATTAATATTATAAACATCCGATGTTTCCAAGCACACGTGTTCAGCGGCAATATTAGTTTACGCATGTTTTTGTAAGGTTCAATACTATACTTTGCTACTAATTTTCAGCTCATTCGCTACTCATCGAAAGACAACATTGATTTAGGGATCTTGACAAAATTTTCCTTGAGTTGTCGAATCTTTATTCGACAATGTATTTTATTCTATAAATACATTGTCAGTATCTGGCTGTAGGATAATGGTTTTCTTAATGGACATGCTATGAGGTAGCTTCAACATTTTTGTATTAGTTGAGAGTCCTTTGAGTTCGGCTCGCTAGCCTTGTTTAATTCAGTTTCCAGCAACGCCCCGGGCGGTTTCATTCAATAGCCACATTATTTCAACGTCACTGCGAGAACGATTAAACTGGAAGGACCCTATTGTATTGTGTTTACTGACACTTGGCGTAATTCCCCGAAAACCTCTATTTTTAAGGAGCTTACCGTTGTAAAGGGACAAAAGATCCCAGCTTCTTTATTCTGTTTAATTATATCACCGCTCACAATGGCCGCCGGGTTGATAGCGGCACTTAATTTCCGTCTTTGTCTCAAGCATGGCCCGTCAGAGAACAACCGTCAACTCTGTCGAAACGACATGAATACGTTTGTATTGGCTAATTTCATGTGATTTTTGGTATAGGGGGCCTAACAGCATCAGTTTAAGCAGAACTTCTGGGCATTGACGATTCATTTTGGTACCGTAAAATTTAACAACATGGCTAAGAAGTTCTTAATACGCTGCTTAAACGGTCTTAGTTAGGTCTTTGCAAGTGTGACGAATTTGCATTTAGAAATGATTCAACCCCCATTGACAATACTGGGAAATTTCGCAGCTTTTTGGGAGGTTGAATTTATTCGAGGTGAGAGCCGTTGTGGCTTTAGTGGCTGCTACGCATACGACCTAAGTTCGTATCCCAGCGGCCTGTAGCAATGAGTTTTTCTCAAAACTTAAGTATACCTAGCGATTTCACACCACGATTTTAATTTTAATCATTAATCGGTATGGCATTATTAATAAAGTTGTGTATTACAGGTGCGTGCGACGTGGCAGGCGGTGCGGGGTCAGTAAACTCTCTGCCAGCGGGAGTGAACACTCGGCTAGCACCCTCCTTCGATGCAGCTACTCCGAGGAACGTCACTGCACTGGTCGGCAAGTCTGCCTACCTGAGCTGTCGCGTGCGGAACCTTGGCAACAGAACGGTAAGTACTATATATACATGTATTTCAGATGTGGCAAAGGAGTAGAATGTGCGTTAAGTGTATACCTAACTGTGGCATATTATACAATTAAGATTTTCCATTCTTCCTTGAGCAACCAAACGTACTTGCGGTATTTTAATTTTCGTCTCTAACATCAAACTTCACATTAAGAAACATTTCTCATCAACCAATGGTGATGAAGTCAGCTTTTATGAAGTTTGGCAAACACTGGCAGGTGTCCGTTCTTTGAGTATGAGGTTCGCCTTCAGGGGCCACTCAGCCAATACACCTCCCAAGGGGCGACCCGAATGATATTTATTTACCTCTACTATGAATGCGATAGAAAATAAAAAAAAATACTAGGTCAAATGTATCTCAAGCCCACAATATTAGGAGGCCGAAACACAAACACCACATAAAAGTGGCCGAGGTCATGTGTAGAACAGAAATGTAGAAGAAGACAATCGTGTAACATCGCTGGACTGTGCTTCCGTCGCGTGGCGGCCGCCGGCGACTAATTGCTCGTGGTAATTGCATGAGGGGGCGACGCTCCCCGCCCCCCGGGCTGGAGTCTGCGGGGAGCACGACTCCACGGGCTCTTCCGCTCGCTGTGTGCGGATGTGCACATCGATCCACTAATGCAATGATGCGGTCAGATGTGGCATTACTCGAACGTATATTACGCGTTGGGCGTTATTCAATTCACTGTTACGAAAGCCATTAGTTTGATTTGTTCCGAGAATACCAGCAACGTATATCGCGTATCAACGACTTTGAAACCCTGGACTTTAAAAAGCTTGTGGCAATTATATGATTTTTGGTAAATAAAAGACGTAGTGCCTACTCCATTGATAATCAGTTAAAGGCTTCAGGGGCGAAGAAATACTTTAGCGTCAACAACAAACTTAAACGCTTTAAGTCCTATAAATTGCTTCATTGTAGTCACGAACAAAGCATTGTCGGAAACAATAACACTGAAATAAGCTGAAGCAAAACTATATTTCAACATCCCCCTTATAAAATAGTCCTTGTCTTTTGTGGTAACTCGATCCCTTGTCAGCTACAAGGTTGATATTTCCGAGTGAATAATTTCAAGAATTATGTATCGGGCGATATTGAAGCCGAAGGTAATACGGGCAATGGGTCGTATCACGTAACGTATTGGAACAATAAATGAACAATGTTGAGGACACGTGGCCCACGACGCCGTGTGGACAGCTGCTATCGTTATCAGGACCCTCTTGAAACACTAAATACAATAATACAGTACTATGTTTTATGTGATAAGGTCTCGTGACACTTTTGGAAACAATTTTGAAGGGCTTAGAGCCTGCTTTCTGAGACTGCAGTGAATTTACTCGACGAGTTTTACAATGCCTTCATCGTGATCAAAACATCGTGAGAAAACCTGCATATGTCTGAGAGGTAATTCAAAGATGTATTCAAAGTGTCTGAGATGGCGATGGACTCACTATCTGTCATGTAATACATAATCACCTTCTGTAAAAAACTTATCACTTCAGGGGATATCTGGGATAGCATGAGCATATTTTTTTAAATACATTTTAGTAGCTATTTGTCTGAATAGGCACATAAGTATATAATGGAAAAACGAATCAATTTAAATCAATTAATGTGATTATTAGAAAATTATAATATCACATCCAACTTTTATAGTTGCGTGTGAAACGAGGTTCGCTTCGAAAGAATTAAAAATCTCCTGAAACCCGCTGACTCAGCCTCGGTATATCATCGCGTCCTCATATAAACTACATTTAGTTTTCATCTGAGATGAATTTTTATTGCAGATAAGGTTAAAAGTTTTTGGAATAGAGAGGGTAAGTTCTATGCTACATAAAGGATACGTTTGAGGTGGCTTACTTATTAAACTAGATAGCTAGAGGCTACAACTTATGAATCATGGGAAGTCCAAGGATTACCACTGTTGTCACATTATAAACAGGTAAGGTGTTAATATATACAGATAAATAAAATAGAAGTGTCTGTTCATAATACAGCTTTTCACTAAGCGAATATAAACGTATATAAGAAATTTTTTTTTTTTAAATTCTGTTTATTTGTCCATCTTTCTGTATTTTTTTCCGGCTGATCTCTGAAACGGCTATACCAATTTTAACGATAGAAAATTCCGTAATTATATGACAAAGTGTAATGTTTAAACGTAACTAAAGGACTTATTTAAAAAAAATAGAGTTCCACGAATTGAAGCCACCACAGGGCACAGTTAGTGTTACATAGGATGTGATGTAAATGTTCATTCCCCGAGTGGCAGTGTAGCGAGCGAGGGGCATCACTGCGGTCGCAATAATCGCGGCCGACTCGACGTCATTTGTCTTGTGTATTTTGTTTATGTTAATGTTCATGAATATTCATCGGCTAAGGGCTGCCTGTCGAAGACTATCGGACAATTATGCGGTTGGGACTTATTGACAAATGTTATATTTTAACGAATTATGAAATAAATAATGTTTTTATCTATACTCTATACACACATAGATACAGTACATACAGATACATTAAATTGAAATGTCTGTTTGTAATTCCAAAATAACAGCTTTACACAAATGCATAGGAAAGTATACACGGTACTGATATTGAAAAATAATTTATTACATTTTTCTCTTTCCGTCTGTCTGTCTGACTGTTTGCTTCGGCTATTCTCCGAAACGACTTCAACGGGATCTTCACTGGCGCATCAAACAGCTATATCGATTATAAATGCGTTTAGATCAAATTTTCATGCGTAAATATCGAAACGGAATTTATAATTGGTTTTAAACAAATTAATTTATATGACAGAAAATTCACAAAGCAATTAATTTTAATCCGCGTTAGTATCAACCCTAGCCTGCCCTCATTACCACGGCGCTCTCCGTGATAATACGGCCTCAATCACTCCATATTTCTTTCATTTCCTTATGCTTATTGTTTCAGCCGATCACAGGGTTGAGATTGAACGCCATGATTTTCACTTTGAGAGGGGCGTCTGGATGTTGCTCTACATTATATTTTGTTCCATTATTTATTTGTTGTTTAACTGAACGAGACTTGATTGTTTCTGCGAATATTGATAACCATTATTTCTTAGAAGATATTATACTGAGAATAATATACTCAAAATGAAGAGTTGATGTGTATAATATGTAACTTCGTAATTATTGGTAATTTGTACGCCAATTTATGATGAAATATAATATAATTATGTTTCGGAGCTCAAGATATATCAGAAATGTCAAGGTCTGATAATGAACCCTAAGGCTTTTTTAAAATAAAAGTAGCTTAAGTAGTAACCCTCACGGGACCTTCTCTGGAAGTTAGCTAATGTGTCTGAGATTAGTCGGAACAAACAGACAAACAGACAAGAAAAGCAATGTTATGTGAGTACTGTATAGCTTTTTATATGCATTTAGTGAAAAGCTGTTATTTACAAATTACAAACACACCCTGCAATTTTATGTATATGCAATAGTAGTTAGGTTCTATCTGAAACCAATACCTGTATTCAAATTATACCGTAATAGTAACTTACGTTCAATTAACGCTCCACCTGCCTACCTACATGGCACACATAAGCTGTGATTATAGCGTAGTTAGGGTTACCGCACATCGGATATTGATCGAGCTAATTTATTAATTGATTCCTACTAATATCTATCTTGCACGATATAATTGCACGCAATTTGAATTTGATACTGAAATAGGCTCATTATAATGTTCATATTTTGATATTTGAATTTGGTATATGATGTTTTAATAGGAAACTCGAATGCAATTATGTACACCACAAGCTTTATGTTAATGGAAACATCGTTAGGAAACCTGTATATATCCGAGTAATTTAAAGGAGCAAGTATGTATAGTGCCTGAGACGGCGATAGCCTCACCATCTGTTACGTTCGCACCTTATAATCTCTGGTAGAAGGTGGATGTTTTTCACCTCTGCTCACCCTTCAGTTTAGGTGTTGAGATTTGAAGGAAATTTATTATCATTAAGATACAGCCTGTCGTTTATACCTACTTTAAAACTTGTCCAGCTCTGTAGATGACATCTTAACCAAATCAAAAATACGAGGTAGGTCACACAAACATTAAATCTCACTCAAAAATCCAATACCACGCGCGCTGACATCCGCATATCCGCACATATCCGCAGAGTGTCAACCTTGCAGACAAGTTGATGGTCGCAGTCGCGTTAGTTCGCCCCGTGCGGTGCGGCCCGTAATCAAATGACGTGAGCCTTTGAACATCTCTGCACACACCGACGAGACCTGAGAAGACACGTTCTAACACGGTTATGTTTTGATTGCTTCGTTTTGTACCTTACAACTTTGAAAGAGGGAATTCTAAACAGTTTTCATCCCTTACAAATGTTGTTTAGCTTTTAATTAAATGTTCTTTACCAGAGCACATTCATACGCCCTTATACTAGCGCAAATATTCTACTCAAGATCCTGGTGTTGAAAGCTACTGTAACCGCTTGCCGTCAAGCTGCAAGACTATATTTCAGTAACAAATAGTAGCTGTAGATGGCGTAGTGACATTTAATCGTTGATAGCAGTTAGAATGTGGCTAACCGTGGTGATCGGCACATGTCCGTGTTTGGATTATGTCGGATTACGCTCGACGCTCGGTGGATTGTGCGTGTCGCCCGCTCCGCTTCACTAAGCACGCTGCTCATCGGGGTAGGTAAGGGTGGGGCGATTCTAAAAGTTACTAGAGGAAAATACCATGACCAAACCTACATACGTCAAAGAAGAATTCAGAGATGTCAAACCAGAGAAGCTCTGACAAAATATTTGTGATTTGTTAAAATCGCTGAAAGCATGTATTCAAATTTTGGGTAGGCTGATGCTTGTTAAAGAAACATAATAATGTTAAATAAGAGACGTGTGTACTGTACAACCGTATTTCTTGAATGACAGCTCTCTCGGGCGCACCACTTAACTAAAAAACTACCTGCTACATACTTACAAACATAATTATAATTAATTAGCTGTGCCCCGCGGTTTCACCCGCGTAGATTTCGTTTCATCCTTATGGTCGCGGAAACCTAATATTTTTAATAAATAAAAGGTAGCGTCCTTTCTCAGGGTCTAAATATTGTCTGTGCCAAATTTCATCAAAATCGGTTGAGAGGTTTAAGCGGGAAAGCGTAACAGACAGACAGAGTTACTTTCGCATTTATAATATTAGTAGGGCTTTCTTCAAATTTCATATATTATTTGAGCGCAATATCAAGTAGAGTTCTAACTCCTTACTTATGAAACTAATATGGATTTGCAAGTTATAGTAATTACTATTACTACTTGTATTTAATGAAAATAAAACTAGAGTGTATTGCCTGACATCTAAATCAATAACATATTTACTTTCACTATAATGCTCAGAATTAGTCGCATCTAAATTATAATTATTGTTATTGTACCTGCTCACTCGACGGTACTCGCTCACACTACGACCTCAGTTTACAAATAATTTCTTTGCATACAAAACTAAAGCCTATCCCAAACAAATAGAGGATTTTTCAGACTAACCGACGCTTGCTTTGATGTTGGAAACCACTAAACCAGAATGAATTCACATGTCAGGGCTTAAAATTAAAATCTGCAGACGTATTTATTTTTGAACTTGCAATATATTATCATTTCCGTCGGATATTACTTTGATATTAATATTCTGGTATACCTTTTCACACTGACGTCGTATTGTTGTTGTTTTTTTATTCAGACGACTTAATATTTTTATCTGCATAAAAACGGTTATTGTGACTAAACTATGATAGTAAGATATGTGCTCTCGCGGACTTTTTTGTAGACCTTAATAAGACCTACAAACCTGTAGTACATCATTTTGTTCTAGTGTCAATAGTTTTTGCAGCGCACGCATAAATAGGTTTTCGATTTTACACCTTGGGTTACAAAATCGCAGTTTTCTTACAGACCCCAATTTTTTATGAGAATAAAATATAGCCTTATAGCCCTCCTCGATACATGGACTATTTAACACTGAAAGAATTTTTGAAATCGAACCAGTAGTTCCTGGGATTAGCGCGTTCAAATAAACAAACAAACTCTCCAGCTTTATTATATTAGTATAGATTGTAAACGAATCGAATTGTCTAAAATCTGAGGAGGAACTTGGCTACTATGACGATATGATATATTCTGCATTTGACAATGCAGTAATTTGTTTGTCAAAATGAATCAAACTGTAGATAGTCTTAGTTATTTTGATATCAATAGAGTGAATGCCCAAGAAATATCATATTTTCTATTTTCAGACGTAGATATAATAATTGTGACATGCGTCGCTCCCTTATCATAATGTTCAACCTTTGAGTTGGAGCAACCTTTCCATCTTGTAGGTACTTGGTGTATGGTGGGTGAGTGATCTCGTAGCGAATGTTTGTGGAGCGCTGTTTGCTCAGCTTGCGGTATATATTTATTCCAGTAACAGCCATAAACCTCGGCGTTTCCGTGTTTATCGCGAGCATTACCGGCGCCAGTAGAATTTCAATTATACCGTCTTACTTGACGCCCCTTTGTGCCTAAACCTTCAATATTTCTTCATTTGCATAAGATCTGTGGCCCTTTGTCTTTTGACGTGGTATTTGCCTCAGGCAATAGACGGTTACGTTTGGTGATCAATGATAGTAACGTTGATGATATAATAACGTACATTGTGTAACGCTTTGGAATCACATCATTGTGTGGTGGAATTGTAAATTTATATCTTAACGTGGTCGCAGTTAAATGTGCTCACGCCATCCCAGAAGAGACCTCGATGCGACGGGTTTTACAGATGTGTTTAAAAAAATACTCGCATCTCCCGGTCGATAATTATGTTCCAACGAGACACATGGTGAGTGCGTCGCTTTCTCAGACACTATAAATTACAAATCATTAAATTTCTTCTCAGACATAATATGCAAGTTTCTTTCATCTTTAAGCTCGTGGTGAGAAATCTCACTGGGATTTGAAAATGTGCACCAGGAAATTACTGAAACCCCTCGGCTACCACAGCTCTTGATATAACTAAGTCAACAAATGACCTAACTAATGGTAAGTGGTTTACAGCGAATGAAATCGTTCAATACCAAGACCTAGGTACACTACAGACTCTCGTTCTAGCTCAGTAAATTCACATCCAACAATTTTACAACGGGGAGAAAAACTCTCGACCTAATTTAATGCAAGCATCTAAAGGTAAATAGATTTTACTTACGCCCGTAATCTAGGCTCGATAGGAACTGTTGAACTACAACTGAAGATTTCATTATCATTTCATACTTTTAATTTGTATGACAGTACTGTAGTTTCTCTCCACTGCTTTGCCATCGTTATGATGAAAGGCGACTATGTGCAAAAAATCATCAATGTGGGTAGTTAAGTCATGGTGTAAAAGGGTAGCTAACAAACTAACATGAGCATTTATAATATTACTAGCCCTGCGGTTTCATCTGCGTAGACTTCATGTGTAATACCACATTTTATGTCACGTTCCACGGGAACAGGATAAAATGTATTCCATGTTCTTCTGCTGGTGCTAGTTACCTACCCTTAAATTTTCAGCCAAATCGGTTCAGCGGTTCTTGAGTTATAAATAGTGTAACTAACACCACTTTATTTTATACTAGCTGTGCCCTGCGGTTTCACCCGCGCAGAGTTAATTTAATTCCCGCGGAACCCCAAATGTTCTTTTTAAATAAAAGTTAGTTACTCCTTGTAATATTAGCTATCTGCCAGTGAAAGTCCCGTTGAAATCGGTCCAGCCGTTGCAGAGATTACCCGGACGTGTTGATAAAACTTCTTTGCGTTTTTATACTCGTGATAATTTCTCAACGAAATGTCCGATTGGAATAAAACAAACGGTATTTTACTTATACATGAATACCCTTGATAGCATATTGCTTAATTAGCATAAGGATTAATATTAAGATACACATTTAACGTAGTTTCTTTCTTCAGACGATTTAATATTTTTTATGAACATAAAAGCGGCTACTAAACTATGATAGTTAGATATATGCTTTCGCGGACTTTTTTGTAGATCTTAATGAGACTTACAATTCCGTAGTCCATCATTTTGTTCTATTGTCAATAGTTTTTGCAGCACACGCATAAATAGGTTTTCGATTTTACACCTTGGGTTACAAATTCGCAATTTTCTTACGGATCCCTAATTTTTATGAGAATAAAATATAGCCTATAGCCTTCCTCGATTAATGGACTATCCAACACTGAAAGAATTTTTGAAATGGGACCAGTAGTTCCTGAGATTAGAGCGTTCAAACAAACAAACAAACTCTTCAGCTTTATAATATTAGTATAGATATACAGAAGATATAAGATGTAGATGAGCTAAAATTACCATCACGATGTTCCTTTGCAATCAATTAGCGTGGTATGTCGATGGCTCAAATTGAACCCCTCCGAATACGACCCTCAGTTGAAGAACTAATTCCAATATAATAATAACATTGTAGAATTCATCCTTGATTGGCGTTGAATCGCTCGTCAGATGTAACGATAACTCTAGATTTTAATTAAGTGCTCTCAAGAAATTCAGAATTTTGTCGTAATAACTACCTCGGCAGTAGGCTTCCGATTGATTGATACACAGAATTTACTCCCGACTCACAAAATCTAGATTACCTCCAATTAAGGTTATGAAACCAGATAATTAGACCAATTTATTCAGATAACCAACGTAATTGGCTCAATTTGCGTATTCCAAATATTCTTCGACCCATTACGTACATAATATCAAGGATTCTGGTGAAAGGATAAGAAATTCGAGATATTATTACGAAAATAAAAGTAAGGGCTTCTTGTAAATTCAGGTAACTACGCACGGAACGTATTTTTGTTCAGGGAATTTTCGACCGTAAAAAATAAACGAACTTAATTCACGGGGGATGTATCCTTGCATTTTGTATAAGAGCGAATTTCCCGTGGCCGTTTGGGGTTTAATGACGCAAGATCAAAGGGGCGGCGACCCTTTGTTTTAGGAAACCGTTTCTGTTGGAACCGCGGCTTAGCTTGCCTCGCACTATAATGCCTTGTTTTGAAAGTTGAAAATGTTAACTATTTTAACGAGCATGTTACAGAAATTACAGTGTGCTATTTAATTTGTGTCGGAGCTGAAGTTTCACTGTTACTTAACGGACTGAATTAATATGCTAGGTTTCACAGACCTTCACAAAGTGTATGGGAATTTGTACAAACTACTATGTATTTGTACTACGAGCTATTATATGTTTGATTGCTCTAACTGCTTTCAAAATGCCTGCCTGTCCTTAGCTTTTGCAATCATATACCTTTTTCGACTGTTTTGCTTATCGTGTCTATATGTTATGTGGTTATTTTGTGGCGCAAAAATGGTTGTAAATACCACTTGTGTCACCTCGTTTGACCTTCGAACCCAATATCTAAAGAACTAAATATAGAGCAATGAATCAAGCTTTCCGTATCGGCTCACTGCTAGATTTCTGTTTAGCTAATTGATGGCTCCCCATTTGTCTCGACCTCGACTTATTTGCCAACAACTGGCATTCGGATTATTTGAACAAATTACCGGATCCTTAGCGTGCACATTGACGCTTGGGTACTTAAACCATACTCGCGACGGATGACTCAAATTAAATAAAAGCCTTTAAAGCACTTAACAGTAGTATTTATACAGATAAATTAAATTGAAGCGTCTGTTTTTAATTCCAAATTAACAGCTTTTCACTAAATGCATATGAAAAAATATACGGTACTCACATTAAAAAATCATTCTTTTTCTCTGTTTATCTGTCCGTCTGTCTGCCTGTCTGTTATTTTACATGGAGTAACTTAGTCTACTTCTATTTAAAAAAAAACATTAGGGTTCCGCGGGTCCGACATGGAATTAAGTTCACGCGGGAGAAACCGCGGGGCACAGCTAGTTGGTTTATATATCAGTGAAGGATGTCAAAATCGGTCATATTTCTGGAGATTATCAGTAAGATTCTTACTTACAAACGACGTTTCCTTCTTTCATAGATCCTACTTCTCGGACTTTATGCTTGCAAATATCTATACAGATAAATAAAATTGAGGTGTCTGTTAGTAATTCCAAAATAACAGTTTTTCACTAAATGCATATGAAAGTATACACGCTACTGACACTAAAACACCAAGCTTTAAACATTTTCTCTGTCTGTTTCTAATCTCTGAAACGGCTGGACGGATTTTAACGGGACTTCACTGGTAGGTAGCTGATGTTTGAAGGAGTAACTTAGGCTACTTTTATTTATCAATAGTATTAGGGTTCCGCGACAATAAGGATGAAACTAAATCTACGCGGGTAAAACCGCGGAGCTCAGCTAGTAGTATATAAGAACACTATTGATACTTATGTATGACATCACAATTTGTCTCGTGAGATGCCCACTCTGAACACCCAAGCTGCTGTGAAAAGTCTAATTTCCTCTTCCACCGTCCTCCCGCGGGCGTTTCAAAATCACCTTAGCCTCAAAGTTTCCCATCTAGATACGAAAAGGATCATGCTACTTATTTTCAATTTAAAAGGTGCTTTGATGTACAAGATTCTTTGAGTGCGCGAACTTTATATTGAAAACCCGAAGAATTTACATTACTTTGAACTAGGGTTGATATTAAACTCGGCCACGGCTAGGTGGCGGGATTTGAAACTACACTTTAATATGAATTAATGGGCCTATCACTGTCTACCGGCACCAATGACTTTTATACAATAAACTTGAAGCGTTTACATTATACTACCTATCACCTGAGTGAGCATCCGTATAGCTAGCAAATTAGAGTTATTGCCTTTTCCATGGCCAACCTGCCTTGCTGGTCTAGTCTTGGGCTCGATACCCGGGTCCCCTACTCGAGATATAGGACCCAAACTATTACTAATGGGTTTTTCCATCCTCAATTCCCAAGCAGCCGTGCGTCTGGATTAGTGCCCGGTTCTGGGCTACAACAATTTAAAATGTCTGTCATCAACACGATAAGAAGAAGAAGTGCCCGGTTAATGGCAGTAGACTCACCCCCCTTAATATGGGATTAAAATATATCTGGCTAAATGTGGATGTACTATAAGTACACCTCTGCCTACCTCTTTGGGGAGTAGGTACAGGCATTGCCAACCCCCCAAAATGCCTTTTTGTAGAAAACCACGACGGGGGGAGCTCATTAGCCATACATAGCCTGATCGGTCAGTGAAAGTAGTTCTTATGGACTCACACAGTCTAATAACAGTTTTAATATCCCCAGTTATCAATTACCGATCAATGTTTGAAACAATCATGATTTACTATCACTATTTGCAAGAATAATCAAATATACTACAATAGTTTGTTTAAATCAGTTTCAATTTGGATTAATTGTAACAAATCTTAAATTATGTTCGCCAAATCTACCAAATATTGTCTTATGGAAATTGTTAGGTGAAGTAATACTTAAGTCCAAAATCCTTTGTAACTTTGTCCGTGTTTCAAAGTCGGAGAAACTTTAATTAATGTGTTTGTAAACAGACATTTTTTAATTAACTTACTTTTGCCTCCGTTTCAGTCTACTAACTTGGGAACAACGCCTCGAGTGCGGCCCTAAACTGAATGGCTGAGTAAACTCATTACAATATTTGTTTTGCAAATTAAAAACTAAGTTTCATAGGAGTTGTGTATATTTTTACATCTGCTATATAATTGTCGTTTGTTTTGGTAAAAGCTAATTACTTGGACAAAATATCGTACTTACTCTGCTGCTATGTTCCTTAGAAAGTATTCAGTGAAAAGTATTGATTTAATACATTTGAAAGATGGGTTTAATTTACATTGAGTTAAAATTTTCTTTGGAGATCTATTTATGTTATGTTATGTTCATTAAAAAAACAAAGTAGTATCTATGCATAACGTTCTAAAACATAATTCATAAAGTTACAAAGCAAGTACTGATTCTTTACTCTGGTATTTCATGGGATCTCTTGTTTTCGCGCTCGCATCAAAGTATGAATCAATTACCTATCTTGTAGGCTAAGGTGTCATGACGTATAAGGAGGTCAAAGAGATGGCACAGGACAGAGACAAATGCAAAGAGTTGCATCAGTTACACCGACAAGAGTCCCATTACTCTTAAATTCATGATGATGATGCAAGCTAAGCCTAGTTTAGGCATTAAGATCACTGAATAGGTATTTTCTGCTCTGATAACAATGAAATAATAAATAATGTTTACCAAGAAGATGGTGAAAAACAAGACGAGAGTTGCAGGATTTATCCTCGTATTAGGGAACACTTACATATAAGTAATCTACACACACCAATAACATTGTAGGGCGTGCGAAACGTCACGACAATGCGTATTGCTGGGTTATGAGACGCGCGGGGAATAAACGCGACATTGTGACATGTGCCCGAATTAATAATAACAACACTCTTGCGGCCAAACGACGTGCACCCAGTATCCAGGACATTATCAGTCACAGTATACTCACAAACAGTACTTCATCAGTGCCCTTCAAGCTGTAAATTACACACACTTCAATAATAAACTCATCACAGTCTTGAAATTTCCAGTTAACCTCAAAGCAGTATTAATAGTGCACCACACGTTACTTTGCAGGGATGTCGACGTTGCAATTACAAGAGCTACTGTTTGTATTTTGTGTATTAGGGTAAAGTGGTCAAGTGTTTGTTGGAAGTGGTCCAACCTTGTCTGAGAGGTGGGGGTAGGAGCGATCGATACCCCCGTGCTCTCTATCGCTGAATTATCACCTCTTCTCGTTCGTTTACAGAGATCGGGGAAGCCTCTCTTTGTAAACTTTATGGACTAGTGCGAACGTATAAAGTAGCTCCGATGAATTATGTATAGGCGGTGCGACAGACCGCTCCGCGAATATTGTCGAGGACTGTTCAATATTAACCGTTCGTCTTTACCAATGGTGTTCCGGAATACTTTGTATGAACGCCGTGTATTCGTGGCGCATTCGCGGCTGTCATTGCGCACATGCGCGCCTTATCTTTGAAATATTTACGATTCTTAAATGGACATTTGTAGTCAGCTAAGATACTCTTGAATAGGGAACGTTTCCTGAAAAGTGAATGTGGCTAAAACCAAGCCAGTTATAATATAACACATAATATATTCTTGACCTACCTACAATTTAGCAGGCTTATTGTAATAGGTAGAGTCATACCCATGCTATCAATAAATACATTATTGTTTTTAAACACATCTCAGTGTACAACGGCGTTTAATATGATTTGTATCCCATAACTTAAGGGTTCCGCGATTTTATTCTCCGAGAAATCCATTAAATCCCGCGCAGATGCAATAAAGGCTATACAAAACTAGAAAAAATGTTTGCATCGAAACCTGTCCGTGACGAATGGCCCGCCGGCCACATTACCGACACACGTGCCGGGTTACCGCGCGACTCTGACTTTAATCGCTCGAAAGGATTATAAACATGCTTTGGGTGCTTTCCTATCGTAAAAGCTTGCGGCTATAAAACGTTATTTACTACTCACCTGGATTTCTCCGTTTCTTTTACATAAAATTCGTGATTTGGAAAAAAACGGGACCAAGTGACAGGAATAACGAATGTGTTTTGTAGTTTTATTGCAGTACACAGCTCATACGAAGGAATTTCTATTCTGGATATTAAACAGCCGTTGAAAAAGTCAATTTGATATTTTTTCTTATAGAATGACTTTTACAAAGAAGAAAATAAACTCAGTGATCCATCTTTACAATTTAATACTAAAACTTCCTACACTAAGCTTAGCCTCTCCCTCGGGTTACTTTAGAAGAGTATTACCATTTATGAAATGTGTAGCATATTTTAAAAACTGTTCTAAAAATGGCGTGAATAGTGGCAACATTATCCTATTATTCTGGCCGACGATGTTGTAATTCAATCTCGTGTTGGCGCCTCCACACCCTCTCGACACGGTGCTTGCTGAGGGGGTCTTTGCTATATTTTAATATTTTTTACAACCATTGTACTGGCCTGTGCCAATAAGTACTTTACGGTGAACTAAATAAAGTAATGTGAGGAAACCTGCATATGTCTGAGAAAAAAATCAAAGACCTATGTATAGTGCCTGAGACGGCAATAGATACACCATCTGTCACGTCAGCACCTAATCATCTTCCACTTACCACTTACCTCTATCTAACCCTTCTGGTATTAATACCCTGCGACTATTAACGTTCTTTTGGTATCTTACGCCTTGGAAGATCTTCGATCACACATCATTCAGGTAACTAAAGGCCTCATTTAAATGCCCCTTGATCACCATTTAATAGGTAATAATAACTTGTGTGTTCATAGACTCAATTTAAAATTATAATTTTCCAAAAAATAAAATACCACGTGAAATAAAAACTTTTCGTGAACCCATCAAAATAAACACAATGTCTTTTTGAAGACAATGTTCGCTGAAGCTAAATCTTCATTGGGTTTGACGTTTAAATCTCCTGATCAATTGCATATTGCGGCAAACTCAGCCGATGTAAAATGTCCCTCCTTTGTCACGACGTTACTTCCGACGTCGCATGTTTCAACGCCTTCCCCTTAGGGTGCCCACTCGGCTTACACGGAGCGATTCACGTGTTTATTTTATTTCAATATTTGCTGTGCCCTCCGGATTCATCTGCGTAGACATTCATGGGTGGTTTTGTTTCGCTATTTTTTTTATAGTTTTTATGTTACATTTGACGACTTGTAACGTAAAATTAGTCCAGCCGTTTCAAAAATTAGCCGGAGCAAATAAGCCGAAAAAAAAATTTTTTAATTATTGCAGTTGCTTTCACATATATTTAGTGAAAATCTGTTGTTTTGGAATAACAAACTTACACTTCAATTTTTGTATTATAAACTAGCTGTGCCCCGCGGTTTCACCCGCGTAGATTTAGTTTCATCCTTATTGTCGCGGGACCATAATATTTTTAAGAAATAAAAGTAGCCTAAGTTACTCCTTGAAACATCAGCTACCTGCCAGTGAAAGTTCCCGTTAAAATCGGTCCAGCCGTTTCGGAGATTACCCGGAACAAACAGACAGACAGACAGACAGACAGACAGACGGACAGACAGACAGACGGACAGACAGACAGACAGACAGAGAAAAAAATTATAACTTGGTTTTTTAGTGTCAGTATCGTGTATACTTTCAGATGCATTTAGTGAAAAACTGTTATTTTGGATTTACAAACAGACACTTCAATTTTATTTATCTGTATGTATAGATGTATAGATGTAGATAAATATATCGCTCTGTATAAGACCAGACATACTTTACATATATAATTTGGCCTGTATTATATTAACATTTAATCGTCTACTCACAAGAAGACGCAACGTGTCAATTAGATCGCACTCGTTGCGATTCCTTGACTTTGTATTACTCTCCCCTATATATAGAAAACTAGACAAAAGCATCTTTGGTTAATTTTGGAATTTTAGTTGAATTGGATACTCAAACGCAAACGCAAACAGGTATTGCATTGGAAGCCCGCTACCTCCTCTGAGCGTGGTCGCAAAGTCCAGAACACGTCCGGATAACCGTACTCGTCAGGTCGATGGGCACGCAGCTATAAATCTGCCATTTTATCGGATTCAGCGCAGTAACGTGGGTCCTGGCCCGATCAGACGTCAGCCTTGCTCCAAAAGAATACATTACTTAAATTACACAAACACGCTTTTGTACTTAACTCAGCCACTCGAAGTCTTAGATTTTCTAAATCTATCTTGAAGTTTGACACCTTGGCATCTGGAACTTTGGAAAAGTATGAGGAAGGTGCTAGAGGTCGGTGTTATTTTGTTTCAAGTTGTATGGTTATATGTATTATGGTTTTCAATAACTATTGCGGCATAGGGTTCTTATAGAAGAAGTGTGTGAGGAGTTTCTATAGGATTGGAACTCCTGGTGTTGGAAACGTCCGTTACTTTTGACGGACCTCGTTCTTTGTTGCAATTTACAAACAAAATATATTTGATTCCCTGAAAAGATCCCAGGCATGTAACGTTCTTTATAAGCGTAATAAAAGATTTCTGATTTGTTAGTTCAGAGAACATTTTCCAATGTTCGTTTCTGCACCGATGGGTATTGGGCATATTGAATACCTAGATGGCTCCCGTCGGTTACTCAAACTAATGGAACCTTTCTGACGAGAACTTCAAATATAGGATCTTATTTCCTTTTGATCAAAGTCATTTGAAACAAATTATCTTTGATCTCTTTATAGGGTGCGCGCCGTCGCGATTCATCAAAACTTTCAGATTACATTAACGTTAACAGTTAATTTCGAGGCCCGGTTATATTTCAGTACAGAGATGGTTATCATTAGGCCAGATGAAAGAGCTATGATTGATGATGGGTACGAGCAAAAGTACCGAATCACTGTTGCCCGCTACTTTTACTTCACCCCTTTGAGATAGGTACACTTAATCGCTTGAAAAGAGGGTCATGTTTTTTTCCAGAAAATATTGGATGCCTAATGTAATTTCGCGTGACCGGTGTTACGGGGCCTGTTTACAAAACTCCTTTCCACCGCTTTTTGGAGAACCTTTGTTATTGCAATTACAAAGAAATTTGCTTTCCGCATATTTTAGGTAGTTTGTTTACGAAATGTAATAATGTTTTTTTTTTTTCAATTTAGCTTATAATATTAAAAACGCAAAAGGTTTTGTGTGTGAAACGCAAAAACTTAATGGATTTACAATAATATAGCCTATACACTAAAATAACGCATATATGTATATAATAGGCTATAATTTATAAATATTAATATAATTGTAAACCTGCGCAGACGAAGTCGCGGGCACCAGATAAATTAGTGTACCGTAACTACTATTATTCCGATAAGTAGGGGAACAGTGCTACTACAGATCACGTAAAGAACTAAAATGTCTTATGCATATGAAATATCGTGACGACTACAAATTACGGGGCCGGTAAAAACCAATAATTGATGTGCTTGATAGAGGCCCACAGTAGATGTCTTACAGTAGCACTTATTAGTAACACTTGCCAATTCTGAGGTTCCACAATTATTGTAGATCAAACCTCAAAAACTAGTACAGTGCTTGAAAAAGTTCTGGGAACGTTACTCGACACAACACTACAATAGAGTGCCATCATTTGACTACGATCTGCTGTGAGTAGTAATTCAACTATTGTAATAAATCAAGTACTCAATGAAGCTTGTGTTGATTGAGAGATAGCAACAGTGCCTGTGGTTGCTAAGGCTTATTCTCAGACTTCCACGGCCCATTGTGGGTGTCGCTGCCACTTCAGACTATTCTGTTCTATTTTGTATTTTGCAATTCTTTATTATTCTTCTTATTTCAAAATGAACGATTCGAAAAGAGCATATATTATGATTCCTTAAATTGTATTACAATATAATATTTATTTAGACACAGAACAATGTAATATACGTGGAAGTGCTCGTAGAGTGAATTATTTCCCGTCGGATTGGTTATTACGATAAGTGGCCATAAGTTTTAGATACTTGAACAAGTGAGGGCTCTTCAAGCAAGTATTCTGTTTTGGAAGGTCTTTGCTGTTTTACTGTTTGCTCTCAACATGTTTGGCAAGTTAACTTTCAAGGTCATTTGCCTACCAACGGACCGTTGCTTCGGAATTACATTGTTTTTCTTCAGTATACGTCATGTGAACCGTTCTGTTATTGTGGCCTTGTGTTACAAAATATCAACATTAACTTCCCAGTTGAATCCCTAAAGGGTAGGCAGTGTTATTGTGCCACTATTCACCGAAGTAGATTGATTAGGTGACAGCATGTCGGATAGTGAGTTCATCCCTGCTTTCATACGTCTTGAAGTTGCTTCTTAGAAGCCTTATGTCACTATACCTATTCAAGTTTTACCCCTTTTACCATTCGAAGATTTTATATTCATTCCCAATTCGTTAGTCTAGTGTGTCCGTCATTTTATAAATACTCTTAGCTAAATTAAATTTAACTCTATTTAGCTAAAAATATAGCTTGAGAGTAGATTAGTACTTAATTAATTAATTAATCAGGAAATTGCTTTTAGAAAAGTTAATATTCAATCCTTTTATACGAGCGTCGTTATTTATGAAACATAGCTCCGTGAATATAATTAAAGTTATGATTTAATAAGTAAATGCAAAAGTTCCAATAGCTGGACTGGCTTTGGCAAACAGTTTCTCGGAAGCCATTACGTAGCGACGGCCATTTTCAGTTCCCAAAATTATAAGGAGAGTGATTACTCGCGCAAATACTGATTGTTACGGGAAATATTCATTATTTAAATAATTGTATTATTTGTGACTCGTTTATTCTGTTGAATCGACAGATCAGTGGAGCAGACGACGGACGAGTCAACCGACAGAGGTAGGACTGTCGGAAGTTTTCATTATTCCTTTCATCACAATGATAAGGAAAGTGATAGATGCTTCCAATCTGTTACTTTCGTTTGCTTACCTATGTGGTAATAGCTGTATTGAGTTCAACTGAACATTTATGATACGCCAATACAAAGAAATACACGTATGACTCATTGAAAAAACTCTGCTGCCTGATCAAAAAATTCAATCAGCTCAAAATCAAATCAAAATTATTTTATAAATCTTTATTCGATTAGAATTCTTACAAAGCATTATAAATCGTCAGAACAGCAAAATTACATTACACGGCCTGAGATTACTTACGACAAAGATTGATTAGTTCTACCACTTTAAAAAAATACTTAAGAATATACCCTGGCATCTATCTATCTATAAATCAATACCTACTAATATATAATGCGGAGAGTATCTTTGTTTGAACTCACTAATCTCAGGAATTAATAATCCGATTTGAAAAATTCTTTCAAAGTATGAGCCCATCCACGAGACTAGAACTTTTAATAATAAATAAAAAAGAGTTCATGAGCCGATCACGTTTTCAAATCAACACTTGGCCTATGAATGGCTCTGCAGTAAGTGCGGCGAGTGTAGCGCGGGCGGATCCGCCAAGATTGAATGTTGGATAGAGGGCGCGTTCCGGGGCTCATTACTGGCGCGGACGTGGTCCGAATGGCACCGCACTATCCTATCTATCCGTTTTTTATCCAGACCCCAATGAAACCCGAACAAATGAAACAGAAGTACAGATAAGGCATCCTCAATAGAAGCTGGCGTTGAGAATCCTCGCGGGGGCTTTTTTAATTGAACGCTGCTTTGTGAACCATTGTTTGCTTATATTTACATCGGTTGGCATGTCTGTTCCGAGTGGGCGTGATGAATAACTGACACTGAAATTGAGGCTACGACGCTCTGGGATGTATAGGTCATTTATTATACACTTACCATTAAAAAGGGCGTGAATATTACTGGGAGAGTTTTGCTTTAGAATACCAACGGAATTCTTTGAAAGTTTTCTTCGTTTTATTTTTTTAAATTAATTATTGTAGTGAGATTGAATTTCATTTTTACAAGCTAACTATGTGTCCTATATTACTCGAATGCTAGTTAGCCTACATAGCCTGTACTTTTCCTTTTATTATATAAAAATATATTTTTCTAATCCCAAGTACATCATCGTGAGTTGCTTTCTGTGTTTATCAAAACTCGATACCAAATATAAATTAATTATCTGAACCATGACTACCGAAAAGCGTGCCAATTTTGCTACAAGCGACCCCTTGGGTTAATCCAAATCGGATTATTCTGGATTCACTGTAGATAATCGTAGTACAGAAAGCTCATAGTCGATATAAAACCCACGAATTTGCATGAGATACTCGCATGTAAGAGGCTCTTCCTAGTTATACTCAATAATTTCTAAGGATAGGTTACACGATAATAGTTCAAGCTATGAATTTGTTTTTCTAGTGAATAATTTAGCTGTCGGTCTATTTGTGAAAATTTGTATATATTAGTTAAATTCTTTACGTCATCTGACAATTTTGAATATGGTGTATATTTTTTTGTCTGCCCTGTGCGGTTTGTTGTTAACCAGTACACTATTAGATTGCTAAAATTATAAACGTTAGTTGCGAGCACTGATCTTTATTGTCCGAAAACTAAACTAAACTTGATGTAGTGAACTGTAACTTGATGAAATGATTGATAGCCAGCACGCGCGGCTTCCTTGCTAGCTTTACGCGAACTGATGATAATTGAAATTATTACGTACGTTCCACGTAAAACTGCTGACTATGCAAATAACATTACAATGCACGGTGTTGCACCGTACATGCCCAGTTTATACTTTAACAATTCCTTATAGCTAAAGTTAGTTAATGCCTAGATCAGCTCCTCCCATATCTCGGGAACTAGTGTCAATGTATCCCGTCGCTTATTCATGAGGCTTTCTGCTCGTAAGCAATAATCACTCGAGCAGTTCGCATAAATCAATTCCCTCCTGCAAGACAACGTACAAATTATATACGGCTTCATACATTACATAGATTGTATGATTAGATAGCACTGGTGATGTAGTGAGAGGTGTGTCGTTGTTTTTAGGTTAATGGCAGGTTAAGAGAGGTATAACGTTAGCTGCCCGAAGACTACAGCTTACAGAAGATCGTAGCCAAATAATGCTACTTTAGTAGGCCGCCAATGCTTTATAGAAGAGTGGAGGAATGGAGGAGCTGTGCCAGCGTATAGTTCTTTTATCTTGTAATATGTTGGCACAGCGGTTCCATTTTTTATAAAGTGCTCAATGCGTGACTCATTTTCACAGAATACGCAGAAGAAATGTTTATTTTCTGAATGTGAAAAAATCTACTTATAATCTATCATCTCTTTCCTCAAAGCTTTTCTTTGGGTTATCTGTGGAAAGTTTACGTCACTTCCTAATCTGACAACAGGTAAAGTTACCTTTAAACTTTATAAAGTTACTGTCCTAAGTTGGACGATAAGTAATTTGCAACGGCATTGGGCACACATTTTGGTAAGAAAGTCACTTTTCTTCAACTTTATGGAATATTATCCGGGGATTATCGCAACTTTGCTCTGTTTTTATTGGACTTAAAAGCATCGAATGCTTTTAAGTCCAATAAAAACAGCCTCCAATACTACCAGCGTAGTAAGCGGTTATCAGAGTGTTAAGATGCCTGCAGCACCAGGCATTACACCCAAAGATTATAGTGACTACTAGCTGTGCCCCACGGTTTCATTTGATTAATTAGTAGATTTAATTTCACAGGGTACATTTATTTTAAATAAAAGCCTCAGTCGCCAACAGCCATGTATAGATTCGAACATACGGATATATTTTTTGACTTGACTTGACATACTTATCTAAACACTAGTTTCTGCCCGCGATTAGATTCTTTAGGCTAACGCTAACATTAACCGCGATTGGTCTTAGCATGATGATATATAGCCTATAGTATTCCTCGATAAATAGGCTATGTACCACTGAATATTTTTGATTATTATTATTTTTTAACAACATTTGATCCTGAGATTTATAGCAAACAAACAAACAAACTTTTCAGCTGTTTATATTAGTATAGATTCAGATTTAATGGATTGTTTTGTTCTGCCCGTTTCTGGTAATCTATATTTAAAACAAGAAATTTGCCTGTTCCAACATTCTCCTTCAGCCATAGTACGAGTCTCGAGGGCTGAAGTACTTCCCCAACGTTAGCCAACGGTAGGGACCTTACATCCATCTGATATTCAACAAACATTTTAACAGGATTAACGTAGAAAGTTAACACTAAGTGGAATTTGTAATTCGATAAAAGCTTCTAAAGTGCCGTCACTTAAATCTTAAAAACGTAAGCAATAAATTCTTTAGGCAGTAATCGCTTAGCGTAATTGTACACACCAAGTCTATTGTCCTTTACGTAAGGCCTCTGTCAGGATTTTTCCTTTTCAATGGATTTTTCAGGTACCCGTCGCCTCGCCCCCCCCCCCCCTCCCCCCTCCGACGCCCACCCCGCGCCCCAGATAATGTATTTCCTTTGTCTATTGTATGCTGTGATTCATCTAAATCACTTCGGTTTTTATGGATCCCTGGTGCAAAGGAACCGTTCGATCGACGTAGTGTTATTAAGATTGGGACATGATAATATTCATCAGTTGTTTTTATATAGAACTGAATTCTAGATAGATCTCCATTCAGCCGATATCCTTATGACAAAAGTGCACTCAAATTGGGGTACGGTATTTGGCGTGGTCCTAGCTTCGAATCCCAGCTCAAGTAATACTTGTTTGCTGTTCAATTTCAGGAAAACTTTCAGAGTAAACATACGTTGGTCAGATAAACTCAGGATACAACGACATAAAGTTGCATCTTTTGAGAAGACTTAGCTTTAGAAAACCATGAGAAACCTTCAGTAGAGAAACGAATTATACAGAACACCTAAGACGGAAATGTTCTTCAGCTCCTCTCCCTTCCTCGCAATGCTTTTACACTTTTATTTTCACGTTATTTAAAATCGCTTTTCAATATTCATAAAGTGGCTTGGGCCATATTTAGCTTCCTCCCAGTTTTGTTTAATTGTTGCATTGAAAATATCTGCGTAAATTGAAAGGAGCCGACTATAATAACATCGTTGATTTTTGGCCATTTTCCTTTCGATTCAAATGGATCTTTAATCTATATTCCTTCATGTTTCATTGTACTGCCGCTGCCGAAAGCAAAAATATGTTAATTTGGTTGGAACATTAACGATGGGAGATATTTTTATGATTTTGATTACGTAAATTGCTTTGAAATTATATTTATATCGTGGAATGGTGCTCTAGTCCAATTGCCTACTTTTAAGATTCTTAAATAATTATTTCACATTCGGCCATTGGCTATATTTTATCCCCGTACTCCTACGGGAACCGGAACTACACGGGTGAAACAGCGTGTCGTCCGCTAGTGTATGAGTATAAAAGTGTATCGGTGTCAAGGTGGGATTAGTTGGGACGGCAGCTGGGTCAAGTGTCGGGCATCGCGACCAAAGAGTGGATCCCTCGCTATTAACACGCTCACGATGATCTGACCACTTAGGATGCTCTCCACTCGTCATTGAGTGCTCATATATTATACTGTGCAAAGATACTTCATTGGATCATGTTACGAGATTACTTCCCCAGTTTACTGTGTAGGTACACAAATTATAATCGTCGTAATATTATTTGAGGGTAAATATCATTATGGTATACCATAATTAGGTATATTAGTAAACTAAACATGGGTATTTTTGACATCTCTAGATTTGGGCAACTAGATTGCTAGTTTTGTGAGGTGAATATGATATCATACAGTCGTATGAATATGACATCATATTTGCTCTCGATATCGTATTTTTATTAACGACTAGCTGTGCCCCGCGGTTTCACCCGCGTAGATTTAGTATCATGCTGTTTTTTTAAATAAAATTAGCCTAAAACACTCATTGAAACATTAGCTATCTGCAAATGAAAGTCCCGTTAAAATCGGTCTAGCTGTTTACGCGTGATGCCGTGACCAAGGGAAATGGGGATTCATTTTTATATATAAAGATATCGCATCCTAAGGTTGTCTGGTAGAGCGAGAGGACCGCTTTTTTTATCAAAGATACTGTAATAATTTGATTGAAAAAAGTCTGTACAACATTATGGTGTGAATAAAGGATATTTTTATTATTATTATCGTATATTATTTTGACCAAAAATATATTGATATTCCTTAATAGATACGTTTTGTAAACCTCGTGTTTACTGACAAGAAAACAATAGAAGCAAATTGATACATGAATCAGACCGTGGAGGAGTGGCAAGCGGTGGGTATTTACTTACAATATTCATCCACGTGGTCATTTACACACTAGAGACTGTATAGCTTCGTCTAGACATCCCTCCTCATGACTTCAGTACTGGCCGTATCATGAATGAACATCACAGACTAATGGTTTCTACGTAGGTCAGATATATACGTCGATAGGGTTGCTTTACTTAATTTATAATTTGATGTTTTTTATGTGGTTTTATTACGGTTGTCGGTAATTATCTGGTTGAACTTCAAAGAGTTTGTATACAATTAAGTTACTGTATTTTATTACATTTTCACAATTCGATTTAATGCAGGCACTTAAGTATTTCTCTATGAGAAAAATGTCATATTTGTCATTCTAAGTTCTGCTATCTAAGAAATATCTAAAATATGCTTTGAAATTTATCAAAAATAATGATAACAACGCGCTTAAATCCTCGACCTAACTTGACCCCTTAAAATAGCTGACAATTAAGTAGGGGTCAAAGTGCCACACCGGGACAGTTACACTTGATAATAAAAGTAATTGAGCAAATTGTACCCTACGAATTAGCACTTAAAGCTAGAATTTAATTAACGTATCTGCTTTAAATTCAAACCGTCTCGCTGATAAAGATAGCCATCGCCTTGACGTCCTGACTCAACAAGTCTATACAATTACACGTCTTCGGCTGCAGGGTTGTCCTCCAACGATTTGCTTACTATCTTTGTAGGACACCTTCCGACTGAGAATGCCCTTCTGATATGTTCCATGTTTCCAATTATTGCTGCACGAAACTGAGCTCTGAATCTTTGAACAATAAGCATTTATTACAATGTTGCGCGGATTTTGTGATTTTCTCAGTGCAAACTAAATAATTCAAAAGTTTCAGCTTACAGTACGCCTGAGATTGAAGGTACAATGTCTACCTAGACTTTAGCACTCTTTGCCCTCACAGGTTGGCTATTAATATTTCAATAACAAATGAGCCTACAGCCCGCTGTCTGGATGTATATTGGAGACGATAGGAGTTTGCAAAGGTTTCATTTTACATTTCATTACTTTGAACATGGCATTAAAAATTTATCCATCATATGAAATGTTCGATTGATCTGACACTCATGCTGACATTAACATGGTCTATCAATTATGTCCAAACTAGATAAGGTATTAGAGGTGCTTTTGAACTTAATCTTTTTACCTTCAGCTTGGTAAAGATGGAGTATTATTTCACCGATGTTACTATCGTGTATCCATCGTCGTCTTTTGAGGACATTTCAACAAATTTTTGGTATTTCCATTTATAGTTCCCTCACAGCCCTGTCTCCAAATTATCTCCTCAGTCACGTCAGGGTGCAAGGACACCCAGTTGTCTGTAATTAAGCGCCCTCCACACGGAGCCCATCGAGCCCTTCATTCCACTGAAAAGTGACACCCACCTGCCCAATGTCAACCATTCCCGGGCTTTACGTCCACCTTTATACTCAATGTCCTTTTTATGGACACACTTTTATGTCACATCTGGAGCTAAGTCAGCGGTGGGTAATCAATAAAAATGTAATAACGTTACATTAATAGTCTTCCTGAGCCGCCTAGTATGTATAAATATATAGATGGTAAATATAATTTGTGATTTAAGAGCCGTGGTGGCCTTGGAGTTTGAGCAGTCACCTGCTACGCAAGCGACGCAAGTTCGAATCCCAGCGGTGACTAAATGAGTTTTTCTAAAAATGTATGTGGTTGATTTCACACCACGTGCTTTACGGTGAGGGAAAACATCGTGAGGAAAAATACATATGTCTGAGAAGCAATTTAAAGACGTATGATGAGGGCGATGGCTGGCATTCTCGTCATACTTGTGAACAGGTGCTGCTTGTGGGGGCTGGTCATCTCAAGCTACGCATTTAGATATAAATAGAACTACTAGACTTTTCTTTATGTTCATTTTTATCGACATTTGTACATTGGAACTGTGTCCATGGGCTTACATTTCTCAAATGATTTATTTTGTTTTTTTTTTAAATTGTATAATATTTTTGAAAAGAGTAATTACTGAGTTTCTTGCCAGGTTCTTCTCAGTAAAAGCAACCTTCCGAACCTGGCGGTAGCATGTATAATCCTGTAAATTGTGTCATTCTGACGATTTGAAAGTGCTTTGTATATAGTCTAATCGAATAAAGATATTTTTGACTTTGACTTTGACTTATGTATAGTACCTGAGAAGGCGATAGACTCACCATTTGTCACTTTGGCACTCAATCATCTTCGGTGAAAAGTGGGTGTTGTTATTACAACACGTCTGCCTACCCCTTCTGGGAATACAGGCGTGAGCATATATATGTATGTATGTAATATAATTTGTTCGTTTCTTGGCATTAATCGTTAATAATTAAGTACGTGTTTCCAAATGAGTTATTTGTTCGAATATTAGCAAACTTAGTTCACCGATCCCAAACATGACGGGTTGAAGTTGAACAGCTATCAGCTTAATCTGCTTTAAGTTATGAAGCACGATTATTGCCGTGTCTGTCACGTATCACGCTCAAGTTAAACTCCCGCTTCCTCGTTAATTGACATTGATAGATTGCAACCACTTCGCAGATCAAACCTGCCCTTTGATGTTAACTCGCTGGCATCCCGCATTTTGGTTTCCCATAAAGAGCTGCCAATATCTGTCGATTAGGCTTCTTTTGAGCAGCAAATAATGCAGAGGTATCCTTGACTGAGCTTGCGTATGAATCTCGCTCTTATTGCATTAATCTAAAGTCCATAATCAAAGGAGAGAAAATTAGGTTAGCAGTGTGTTGACTACATTGGGCGATATTTTGAATATTCCGTGCCAAAAGCAGTTCCTCGCTATCAAAGCGTCCTACTTCCTTTTGGGTCAGGGAATTAAAACTAAAGTTTCGATGAAGCCTGTCTCTACTTTGATTTGAAGTCTATTCTTCAAAGCTCTATAGCTGGGATGTTCAGATAGAAGGTGCACCATTATGGGTACATTTGCGTAATTAGTATATTTATCATTTAAGAAGCTAGTAAGTCCTCGGAATTCTTGCCCCGAAGTGGACTTGGTATGAAGATAAATTATTTGGAGTAAACATGTTTATTAGATAGCGGGCATCTCTGTGTTCAGAATTTAGAAAAATAAGGTGTGAGCAAAAACCGTTTCACATATAAAAGATTTCCACACTAATGCCCCAAGCACCCGCAAGTTTTTATTATGTTTGTTCGCAGCATCACAATTCACTGCATCGGTACTTTTAGTACTGGTATTAACATTTAAACGCTCTTATTCAATAACAAATGCGTCCGGGCACCACGCAGATCTGAACTGACTCCCTTGGAGGATAAAGTTCAAATTGAGTTGAATCTATTACTATTGCAACTACTGTAGCGGGTGAATCGAAGCCAACCGAGTTTTGTTGGAGTTGCAGGTGAGGGTTCCGTATTTATTTACTTTTCCAACTCGACGGAAATATTGGGACTTAGTTCTTCAATTTAGTCAACATATCTAGACTACGTCGTGATTTTGTGATCTTAGGGCTAGTAATGGAACCAATCCAAAATATTGATAATGTACAAATACGAAAGTAATTAGTATTGTTTTAGATCAATCTTTATAAAACATATCAACGCTTATGTGTGAGGCTTTTTGAGGCTTTAGTTGATCTAAATAAGGATCATAAACTATTATTCATATCGTCTATTCTAATTATCAAGATGTGACTGAACAGAAATAGGTTACAGTAACAGGTAGATTCAACTTATTATGTTATATAAAATGAAATCGTATTTTTTTTCCTAAAAGCTACGTTAAATGTATTAAATTGGACCCAGTCAGTACGTTGTGGATTTGGGAACATTTCTCTTGCGTGTTGTGTTGCGGAGTATAATTTTTATTTACTGGCGAAGTTTGTTCACTGGCTAAATCTGCAGAACACCTCCGAACAGGCACGCTATTGCACCGGCTCAATGGAAACTAACAAGAAAACTGTTTGCATTTCATTTATTTTTATTTGCTTTTCCACTTTCGTTCCAACACTTACGGCTGAGCGAACGCCTACAGATTACCGTTCTTTAAGGAATTGGTCTGTCTTTGTTTAAAGCTTGTTAGTTTTGTGTCCTTATTATAAAGTACCCTAATAAATTATATTAGTGCTAGTTTATTAGTCATGCGGTTTCACCCGCGTAGTTCCCGTTCCCGCGAGAGTACAGGGATAAAATATAGCCTGTATTGATCAGTGATAATGTAGCATTCAAATGACGAACGAATTTTCGACATCGGTCCAATACTTATTGAGCCAATTCGTTATAAACATACATACAAACCTTTCCTTTTTATTATATTAGTGTAGACAATAAATTGTACTAAAGGATAAAAATGATAATTCAGATGTCCAATATTACAATATTTACATCTTCCCGTGACTTCTACCGCGTGGAATGATTACTTTGCTAACGCTAATTTTGACCCACATTGGTCTTAGCGTGATGATAATAGCCTCCCTCGATAAATAGGCTGTCTACCATTGAAATAATTCTTCATATTAAACCAGTAGTTCTTGAGATTAGCGCGTTCAAGCAAACAAACTCTTTAGTCTTATGTGGCATAGATTACAAGGTGGACAAAATGTACGAGAAGTAAATACTGAATTGTAAGATTCGTCCAAGCAATGTACATTTATATGTATAGTATTCATATACAGTTTGGTGTGTTCTAAGCACCAGTGATTAAATAAATCAAGTGGAGCAAGTGATGGGTAAGCAACTAATAACTAGTGCAGTTTTACTGAGCTTTATTGGCAAACATACACTTTATTGCACACGCTGTATTGTCGGAGCCAATACGTATAGCTTATTGCGCTTCAATGAAAACTAAACTGAATTCTACTGCATTCGGCGTTTGGCCTTTGTGTCGTAGATTATTAAGACTTATTGTTTTAGGATGACGATCATCGCTCGTAAAATCGTCACGTACACTGCTTCAATACTAACTTTACGTCAAATATTGAATAGAATAGAATATTTAGAATAGAATAGAATATTTGTTTATTTGTGACTTAAGGCTTACAGTTATAAAAATACAAGTTGAAATATAACAAAAAATGGAGTACTGGAGTACTGGCCGCAAATATAACCAATGTGTGGTCACGGCATGAGCATGTCACCATTAAAATACTGCACTATAACTATATACTCATATATTTAGCTTCTCTTTTTATGGTGATCGTCCGATAATCTCTGTGAGTGTTTTATAGCCGGACACCAATGTTATCGCTTGCAACTGCCCCGACTTCTGACGGAGCCAATACGGAAAACTTACTGCCGCTGTGGAGCGTGCGGATATTGGCCGTTCCAAACTTCCGATTGCCTTTGATCTGTTTTCCAAACTTTATTATTATGTAAACTCATTTCTCATTTTTCTTCTTGACTACAGTATGATTGTATAAGTATCGAGGTCACGAGCTTGTTATTGTTCGATTCAAAACCACACCACACACTCTTATTCCCAGTTATCCATGATTTTATCACCAACACCTCCACGGCTTTTGTTTTGATATACAAATGAATTCTCACGAAATCCAAAAAATTTAATATGTCGTCAAGGTCGCAGGAATTAATGTATGAAAGTTTATTTTTCAAAATCTATGGTTGTCTGAGAATAAGCCCTCTTAAACGGGGTAGCATTGCGCTCATTTTGTTCATACTTAAGAAACGTGACGTAGCAATATAACTTAAGTTTTGCGTAAATTTCCTTTACTTTTCGTTTCATTTAGAGATGATCTTTGGAGGAGTCGCGGCTGTTAATATTATCCGTCACTTAATAGTTATCTGCGGTTGGAACATCTTGATAACAATGGTATTAGCTGCTTCTTACTTAGGGACTTTAGGGACTTTGCTAACACAAACAACTATCGCAAATCTTTGAGTGATAAAAAGGTCTGAAAATTTAGACCGAAATTATTTTTTATCATCTACGAGTTTCATTTTTTACAACTGGTAAAATTTTCAAGCTTTAAGTACTAATTGTGCAGATTATTTCGTAGGAAGAAGGTAACACGTAGTTCGGCAGTAATGCTTCTTTCTTGAATTACAATCATTATCTATTGTCAATCATCCGTTAACTTATCTCCTAGAGTCACTGGTATATGAAAACTTTGGAATAGCTCGTGAGTGGTGGATAGTGCTCTCCCCACATACCTAAAATACCAAACCACAAACCTCCAAAACTGTTACAGAAACAAGTTTCGACAAACAATAACACAAAATATTGGCTCGCCCGAAAACATTGTGGTAACTACAATAACAAGGCTTTATATTAGTAGACTAATAAACATTAGGCATTATTCAATAACCGAGGTATGTTAGGACCAAAGTTTGGTCAAAAGTTCAGAAAGTCCTCACTTACTGCCGATAAATAGTCATTGTTACTCGAATAACACTGGCACCGATTACGTAAGCATTCCGTTGCCACGACAGCAACAAGAGACAACGGTAGGTAAATTGTTTACATCACATTGCTTTCCTTTGCCCAAGAAACTACTAGCTTCCGCGCGAAACTGTGACGCGTAAGTTTGAGTAGTAAAATTTCACATACAAATTTTCATAAGCAATTTCAAACTTTTAGGGGAGGGATTTTCTAAACCTTTCTTAGTGGATTGCTATATCTCACATAGAACACATTCTTCAAATGTAATGTCTCTAGCATCAGCGATATAAGGCGGAGAGTAAATGGCCAGTCACAACTTAAAAATTTCCTGGGTGCCTTTAATTCGCGTAAATCTTTTGCTTTGTAATAATAGTAGCCTCAGTTAATACTTGTAATATCAGGAAGTTGGCTTTTATATGCATTAATACTATGTCTAAGGTGTTAATATACAATTACGAACAGACCCTTCAATCTTATCTTATCTTATCTTATACCTTTAAACGAGCAATTCTTGTATATATATAATCTGGATCTCGGGAACGGCTGCAACGATTTTCATGAAATTTTGTATGTAGGGGGTTTCGGGGGCAAAAAAAATATCTAGCTAGTTTTCACTTTCAGAAAATATCGTTTTAACCATGTTTTCATGCACTGAAAAACTAATAAAATATCAATACAATACGACAGTAAATTTCGTCGACAACTGTCAAGTTATGATAGCTCAGAGGCTTACGAGGTGATCATGAAACTAGTGTACCCCGGTTCGAGACAGACGTTCACCGGTTCGATTTTTTCCTTTTTTTGTACTAGCTTTTTTGAAAAAACGTCAAGTTTTTTTCTTTTGTGGGAAAAAGTTTAGTTTTTTGTGAGAAAAAGAAACCGAGCACAGCTCGGTCAACCAGGTACTATTATTTATCTGTATAGATATAGATACACGAAGCAGTGCATTTCAAACAAACGCTCATAATGAATGACCTAACCATAATTAATTGCATTTAGTTCAAAGCACATTGTACGAGGCTAGAGGGGCGTATAAGTAGTGTGGGAAGGGGGAAGTAAGCGGTAAGTGTTGTTTCAAGTCACGAGTTTTAATTAAACCGGCTTCGTTAGTCGATAGTTTTTAATCTGGTATCCATTCGGTCCAGATACTACTCATGAAGTGTTAGTTCTAGAGTTTCGCTTTCTTTTTGGTGACGTTGATAATTTTGTTCAAAAATCAATAAATAGATAAGCTGACTCCAGAAAACTGTCTGAAGGAGTAAGCTTCTTCTCAGTCAGAGCGGTCGTGGTCCTCATGTAGTTTTATTGTCAGAATCAGTTGTTACTTGCTTTAAGATAGCCCGCCATCTATCTCTAATGGCCGCCATCCTTGGGCATTGGTGCACCCGCCCCCCAACCGCTAATACCACCGAGTAATAAGCAGAGGTGAAAAAATACCCACTTTTCACCGAAGGTGACAGATGGTGAGTCCTTCGCCGTCTCAGGCGTCTTAATTAACAACATTATACAGTTAATCAAAGGATTTAATACAAAAAAATCGATACAATTCATATTTATTCCATAGCTTTGCTCCTGTCCGTGATTCGTGCTTGGAATAAGTTAGTGGCAAGAGACGTCGCTTTTTGGTGGTAAATCTTTACAAATAAATGAAATCCACAAAAGTTTTATCTAATGTTATACATATTAGGTAAAAAAAGCACATAAATGTTGCGGTTCGATAAAACAGCTTCTTTCTCTCTCTCTCTCTCTCTCTCCCTCTCTATCTCTCTCTCTCCCTCTCTCTCCCTCTATCTCTCTCTCTCTCTTATTGTTGCGGTGACGACTTTCCATCAGACGGATAGTATGTTCGTTCAACCATTAAAGTGTAATGAGATTGAAATGTTATGTATCACTGGGTGTCTCTAAAGGTCCTCATAAACCATCCACAGAAGCTTAAACAACGTAATAATGAGGCGGCCACCGCTCTACTAACTTACCTCTGTTTTTCCTCGTCCCAAGAATAATGTGGCCTCATTACTCAAAGGCGGATTACATTTTTAACTTTGAAAAGGCTAATGTCTAAACAAGGGAAATGTGGCTCTTTGACATCCTAGTTTTTCGCTTGGCGTGTAAATTGCTTGCTCGTAGCGAAAGGGCTCCCTATATTACCATGCATATACGATGCTTACACGAGGTCCAAGTATACATGCTTCTGGCTACCCGCTTATACATCGTATCACTGACTTCTACCACGGTATAAATATTAGCATGCTACAAACAGAATGGAACCTAGTAGTAGTTCCACGTGAAGATACGCGCATCTCCGAGATAGTGGCATTGGCGTAATGTCAGCAAGGGGTGTCACGTCGTGGCCGATCGCGCATATGTAATTTACGTTTTTACAGATTTTTTTCTAAACTTCATACCGACAAATCGACATCACTTTAATAGTAAATAAAGGAGTACGTTTTAAAATATTTAAGTGTGACAGCCCTTGCGCTCATTGGAGCAAATGTTTACAATTCTAAAATTTGGTCTAGATTTCATATTGCTTAGTAATACTGTCAGTTAGTTATACTGTGCTTAGGACTGTAGGCTTGACTGACTGGCTATACAAATAAATGGTATACCATCCTTCTTCAATAGTTCCAACAACTCTAGCTACATACTTGACAGTAGCGCCAAAATGGCTTGACAATATAGGCACAATAAGGCGACGGCTATAGACAGACGCGTGGAGGTTAAATTAAGTACAAGTCATGAATGGTTCAGCAAAAAATTCATAAGATCATATTGTGGAGTTAAAAACCACCCGAAGCATGTTCTGGATCAAATCCTACGTAACAAATCACAAGTGTAAGGCGGCTGCTCGGCAGGCCGCACAATAACAGCCGCGGAATGTGTACAACACGACATGAAAGGGAAATAACGGCTTTATCAAATGTAAACTCATCTGCATATGAAAGCCCTTTGTAAGGGTGCATGCATATTATATTAAGAATATGTAAAAGTGGCCACCCCTCACTTTTTAACCCATGTTAACCTCATGGGATGTGAATACTCCTCATGGGTTTTATTTTGAAAAGGTTCGTCTTTGTCTTCGGTCTCGGTGGAGTGTGACGCAGCCTTCAACGGTCTCTGGTTCTTGTGAGGCGGGCGTAACAGTATATAAGCAGTATTGAATTTCACGAAGTATTTCAACGGTTGACAAATCATTTACTGATAACGTTCCTACAATGAGAGAACATTAGTTAATATTTCAAAGTAAAGTGTTCTGTTGGTAATCTATACAGATAAATAAAATTGAAGTGTCTGTTTGTAATTCTAAGACAACAGCTTTTCACAACATGTTTACGAAATTATGAACTGTACTTACATTTAAAAAATCTATTTTATTTATTCTGTCAGTCTGTCTGTCTGTTTATTCTGGCTATGCTTTGAAACGGCAGATAGCCGATTATAACAAGGAGAAACATAGCAACTTTGATTTAAAAAAATGTGTTTTGCGATATAAGCCATCTATGAAATTAAGTACGCGAGTGAAACCGCGCGGGGTACATAGTAGCTAGTAATAATAGTAATAAATACATTAAGCTATAGTCATAACAGCTATTGGTGATAGAAATAGAATATATTCCAGGTCAGTTTCGTTGGGAATGTGATACAGCCACCGGCAGTGACGTCACAATGTAGTTCAAGGTTGGCCTCAATTAGTGGCCATTTTGGTATTCAACGGGGTGAGCTCGGATGACAGTTGATAAATATACTTATCTCACTTACGGTGTTCGGTGAAACGCCAAGTGTATCCGTACTGTTAAAGTTTAATAAGCACTCATTCAGAAGAATAAAATTAGAAAAAAAACACTAAATTATTCGAAGATTTTTTTAATGAAAAATTATGCTACGTAAACTTGTCATGTGATTGTTTTGATATAAATGTATGCTAATATATAAAGCTGAAGAGTTTGTTCTAATCTCAGAAACTACTGGTCCGAATTGAAACAAAAAAAATCGTTTCAATTAGATCCCGTTTATCGAGCTATAATAATATCATCGCTTAGACCAATCGCAAACCCAAAGTCGCAGACAAAAGCTACAATATAAAATAGCCGTTTTAATATAATGTCTTACGTACTGAGCCCGACTTTGAAGCGTATACAAAGGTGCAGTTATGTGATTGTGTATTATAGCCTAACTTACTAACAACATTACTTCATTGTATGAACTTAAAGTACTTAGTGGGTGGGTAGTTTGCACGCTGTACGCCACATACCGTGATAAATCGCGAGGTAAATAGGATGCCATGCAACACTTTTACATTATTTCCATGTTAGATCATATCGCTGGAATTAGCTTGAAATAACTACAGTTTGCTCGGCCTTTTATTAGGTTTACACGGGCATTTAATAACTGCAGGGGACTATTTTTAGTTTAAATTGTTACCGTTTTGACGTCATTGTTGTTTTATGTCTGTCACACGCTCGGTCGGTATGTTTCAAAGGTGAATGAAGTTATCTATAGATATCAAAAGTAAACTTAGTTTATTTATGGGAATTACGAGTACCATTATTTGCGGCACTTGGTTTTGCTCTCGAAATCGTTCGCGAGGAAGCAATGTATTTATTGTGGAATCGCATCGATCAATCGAATTCATAAATGTATCATCACTCATCATAGTCGTTATCATTCACTAAAATCATATATAGAGTTGAAGAGTTTAAGATTTAGATCTTAGGAACTACTGGTCCAGTTTGAAAATTCTTAAAGTCTAGATAGCCCATTTATCGAAAAAGGCTATATTATATCATCACGCTAAAATATCTTAGCCCAGAATGAAGTTGCGAGTAGAAGCTAGTAGGGATATAAAGTAAACTTACGAACAGCATTTGATAAAAATCTTTGTGAGTAAAAGACCACATTGAAAAATGATTTATTCAGTTTAGGCCCTAGGCATTTATGACATACATGCATTCGTAATCTATCATACCAAAGTTATAGAGTTAATGCTGCCTAGACCAACAAAAAATACGTCTCCGTATTCTGTCGTCTAGACCATTGAGTCCAAAATCCAGTCTACTCCATAGCGTCTAAGTCCTAAATATTTGCCAGAGAAGGCAATTATGCTATAAAAGTATTGTCTAAACGGACTTAATGGTCCTTAAAAGTGCAGTTTCAAGAAAACATTGAAATTTGTATCTATTTTGAACATAAAAGTTTTCTCATAGCTTTCATACTGCTCATTGTAATGGATGGGGTCAACGCTCTGCACTAAGACAAAAGGAAAATGTTTGAGACCTAACTATTATATTAATAGAAATACTAGAATGCTCAATTTCGTTACATGATTGCTTGAATATTGGAATGTAATATCAAGCACTTATGCGCATTATGCGGCTGGAGGATCGCGCATCGAAGGCTAAATGGAATGGTCAATGTGATATTTTGACAACATTACTTATAAAGCCTTTTATGAGGGCCGTGGTGGCCGAGGGGTTTGAGCAGTCGCCTGCTAGGCAAGCGATGCAAGTTCGAATTCCTTTACCAATGAGGTTTTCTAAAAAACTTATGCGTGGTGATTTCACACCACATGCTTTACTCGTGAGGAAACGATACCTCGTGATGAAATCTGCATATGTCTGAGAAGTAATTCAAAGACGTATGTACGAGTATAGTGCCTGAGACGGCGATGGACTCACCCTCTATCACTTTGGCACTTAATCATTTTGTGTGAAAATTGGGTGTTGTTATTACAACACCTCTACCTATCCCTTTGGGGGAATATAGGGTGAACGTATGTACTTATAAAGATTTTTTAAATTGGTCCAGTGCTTTTTGAGCCAATTTGTTACAAACATATTTACATACAAATCTTTCCTCTTTATGAGTATAGATACGCATGCAATCCCTGTTCATCGCCGCATCAGCCGATATCATGGCTTGTTTACTGATCTCGCATCGTACGTCTCAATTAGCACTGGCATCGATTCCAGCTAAATTAATTTGCGGAGATTTATGTGTTTTCTTCGCGTCAGCCGAGTTTTGAAAGCATTCCAAGATTGCTGCCATCTGATAGTGATCTCTCTCACTGATTGAGGAAGGCAGTTATTAATGGAGCCTTTGAACTTGAACCTCGTTACGAAGGTATCCCATTAGAGAGGTCCAGGATTTAATACAATACTACAGTAGGTATATTTGTAAGCTTACTTGGTAGTCTGGAAACTAGGTTTAATTTTTGAAATTATGATGTTTGCTCTGTTGCAGCATTAAGGTTGTAAAGCAGATTTGATGTTTTCACGTTTTGAAAGGTGTCGGCGAAACACGGATATGCGATCGACTACGACGTGATACTCGCTACTGACAGCACGTGGTCAATTCTTCGACGTTCGAATAAGTACCATACCAGGAGCTAAACTGAATAAATCATTTTCATTTACACTGCCAGGTGAAGCGATTCGTTCCTAGTTTCCATACTGCTAGTAGGCTTATAATTACGTTTACTGTGACAAAGG
Source organism: Watsonalla cultraria (assembly GCA_964035505.1). NCBI lineage: Eukaryota > Metazoa > Arthropoda > Insecta > Lepidoptera > Drepanidae > Watsonalla > Watsonalla cultraria. The sequence goes on along the minus strand of OZ037712.1, from coordinate 254,271 downwards.
TCAAACATTTTCTTAGGTTAAGCCAAAAATTATTTATTCAGGTAAATGATTCGACATAATGACACAATTTTAATTGACATTTTACGTATTCGCAAATATTTCAAGCAATCGTTTCAGTAATTCTAATTTCATTATTGCGGGTCAAAGGTATTCCAAGAAAACAATACCCATTCCACTAAGCTACTGAACAGTTTTGTGTCACCATTCACAGTTGATCTTTTTATTTTTATTCGTACTTCTATTGAGAAACATATAAGCTATGACGACGAGACTTCTAATTTAACGCGATTGAAACTACGGGTCAAAGCGTCTCCTCACAGAATGGTATCTGTTCTAAGTAAATTGTATGCAACACAGAGGGGTAGGTCCAATGTTAGTGTCCAATAGCGTCGGTGCCGATGTGTATGCAATCAGAACGCTCACCACTTTGTTGGCTGCAATCACTTTAAAGTGCCGGTCCGTGCATCTCAATACAATTTACCCAGCGACGCTATTTAGTAGTTTGTGTTTGATATTGACAGTTTGATGCTTGCGAGGAATGCAGGGGTTATTTGTTAAGTGCTTTAGCTCCTGCATGACGGCAGGTGAATACTGTAGTTTATCCATTAATGCAACGTTTTCATTTGTATGTTTGCAATCTACGGTGTGACATTTTTTCTTAAGTCCATCAGAATTGCATATACCGCTGTATCATAACCTTTCTTATATTATGTATTTGTTCTGGTAGTAGAGAAATTATCTTCACTTTTACAAATGGACTGTGCCCCACGATTTCAGCAGCGTATTATTTCGCGAAACCCTATTTTTTTATTAAATAATGGTAGCCTAAGTTACTCCTTGTAACATCAGCTACCTGACAGTGAAAGTCTCGTTAAAATCTACCAGTTTCCAAGATTACCCGATAACACAGACAGACAAAGAAATAACATATAGACACTCACATTTTATTTATCTGTATAGATTTTAGTTTACAAGTTTATAGAGTAAAGTTTAAGTTAAGAATAACCCATTTTTTGCTAAGCACTTGCTAACCGTTACTTCGGCCGTGTGCGTTCTTAACACCTACAGTTTATTTGTCAATATATTACCTATCTAGTAAAACCTGATATGTTATTGAGGTACTGCGAATGTTGGAATCCTCTTAGGTCCTTCACTTGAGCGTTATGTGATGGAAAGGCTCCCAGGGCACCCTCGATACGGCAGATTGGATAACATTGATCGACCCAATATCTAGTACGACCAATAATCCTTCACTCTGAATATTCCATTTGCATGCGTGTTACTTATTTACTACAAGAATGTTTGATAAATATTTGATAGATATTAACGAAAGTGGACGATTTGTTCTACCATATTTAACTATACAACCATAATATTGCTTGATGGTATGTATAAGACGCCTGCAGGCCTAGACAAAAGTAATATTCTCTCGCACTTGCGCTAATAGAAGCAATGCAAAATGTATGGGAATATCAGTCACGTGATATATGTAATTCCTATACATTTTGTATCGTTTCTACTAGCGAAGCGTAAGGATAATGTTACTTTGTCTACAGGCGCAGGATGAGTTCCTTGCTGGGGTGCTTCTCAGGCTTCCGTACGGGTGGGAATTATCTTGACGTTCATAAATGCCTTATCGTAGTTTAATGAAACTTGCAACAAGGAGTTTTCCAAAAAGTTGTGTTTTAGAAATCAGTAAGCAAATACCACAGTTTGAATATAGCTTTACAAGCAGTTAGGAGTCTATTAGGGTTGAAATGACACACTCACACAGACGCGCGAAAGTGCGAGAAAATAAGCGAAATAGACGTATTGACAATACGAGTTTACCAAAATGTATAAAACTTCATAACGACAAAATATCTACATTATTTTGTCAGTAAATAAAAATAGTAAATAAAAAATCTTTGAGATCGACAAACCTCACACTCAATGAAATAAACGTTCTTATAACAAAATATAGACATAGATACCTTATTCTTTGTTCAGTTTATATTAATACTGCGCAAATAGAGAATCCTTTCCTGAGAATCGTCCAGCTGATGCCTTCTACATCGTATTACCGCCGACACACGGAGTTGGCTATTATAATATTCATATCGCCATTTGCCACAGTAACAGCTGATTGGCAGGGTTCATTTAAGAATTTCTTTCGTTTGATATTAGACCCAAGATTAATCGTCTGCCAGGAAAATGAGTGGAAAGCAACCAATAGTCGTGACATAAATCCCATTTATCCATCAATTTCCGCAGCTGCCGGTGTTTGAGCCGAAGGACTAAGACGGAGGACTCGGTAAGGAGCTCGCTCGTGCAACTGATTGAACCATTTTTTCACCAAGTGTATGAAACAAGGCCCGCGTGGTCTTTGGACCGAGATTAACAATAATGATCTGCTCTATTAATCTCCCTATACTTATATGATTCTTGCCTGTTTCATGATGGTTTCATACCCTTGGGTTAAAGCTTAAGGACTCCTTTTTAAAATAATAAGCTTTCCTAAATGTCTTTTAAATTACAAACCATTACTCACTTAATTGTCTTTGGTGAAGAGTGGGTGTTGTTGTTACAACACCTCTGCTTACCCCTTCGTGGACCCATCTGGGATGATTCAACCGATGATGGTTTGTTTGCGCCTGTGCATTGTTTTATTCGCGTACTAGCTGTGCCCGCGGTTTCACCCGCGTAGATTTAGTATCATCCTTATTGTCGCGGAACCCTAATATTTTTAATAAATAAAAGTAGCCTAAGTTACTCCTTGAAACATCAGCTACCTGTCAGTAAATGTCCCGTTAAAATCGGTCCAGCCTTTTCGGAGATTACCTGGAACAAACAGACAGACAGATAGAGAAAAATTTAAACTTGGTTATTTAGTGTCAGTAGCGTGTATACTTTCATATGCATTTAGTGAAAAGCTGTTTTTTGGAATTACAAACAGACACTTCAATTTTATTTATCTGTATAGAGTATAGATATAGATATAGGTTTAGGTACTTTATTGTTCTAGATATTGCGTACCTAGCCAATCGAGCCATATTGTACCAAATAGCTAAAATTCAAAGAAGAAAATATATACTAAACACTGAAACACAAAATCACCATAGTAACATCGAGCAAAGAATGTTCAAAAGGTTGTAACAATGAAAGCAAATTGACAGGAGATGTGAATAGAAGAATTGGACAAAGGTCGCCTCCCTTGGACACGGGTCAATCGAATTGGTGACGAAGTTAAAAAAGGGACGACAAATATCCGGAGTGGACAATCGTTTGGACGAACGTGAATATGGTAATACAAATATTGTTACACTAAACCTGGATTTTGACCTCGCCATACCAGAGCTGCGTTCATGAATTTACAAGGTTACGGCAACGCACAGCATTCTTATGTAATGCATTATAATGGATTAAATTCAGCAAATAAGCTCCAATTAGACTCAAGGTTAGAACAAAACAAATTGGTGCCTTTGCGTTGTTCTAGTCTATACTTTCCCTAGGCCCAAAGTATAATATGAAATCGGAATTTCAAACGAGTAGTTACTAGGGTTGAAATACTAGGTTTTTTCTTAATTTCAGCTTCTTACTACACGTCATATTAATATGATTCAGGAAGGTTCCTTCACTTAATTTATCTAAGAAGCTGTCCGGCTTCTAACGTGAATTAGACAAAAATAACCCGTTTAGCAAATGTTTCCAGCAAATTGGGTAACTTTCCAAACAAGGCAACTTTGGCATTTATTATAGCAGGCTTCGTTACTGGGGCCGGGGGTGGACTGTGGACAGATTTCCCTCGAGCGCAACCTCTTGTATAGGCACAAATAAGTTGATATCGTATGTACGGCGAGGTATATTATTAAATATTTCACTGTTACATGATCCACCTAACAGTTTAAGCTCACGTCATTATGTATGCGGAAACGACGGCTGTAGGCCCTAACATAAATTATTCCGGGTGATTGTGTCGGTTTTTTCACGTGTTTCACTTACCTCGCCGTGTTGTGTTCATGTTGCTGAAATATTGCCGCGCTAAATGATAATTTACTATGTCTTTTCGTCGGATTTTTTCATATTCTTCCAACTTTAATACCAACGTAATACTTTATGAAAAGTTGCTTATTCTTCAGAACCTAACAAAGGCTGAGCAATATGTTCTGTATATATTCAATAATATGCTTTAATATGGTATAACACCTTTGGAGCGACTCATAATTAACGTGTCCTCTCCGTCCTTTACCACAAAGAACTTCTGACGTACGGCTAAAAGCTGTTGAGTAGGTTTTATTATCCAGGTATTGACAGCCCGTATCTTATACCACATGTAATATGCAGGATGACCTGAATTATAGATAGCTGAGAGGTGATAAAGTGTGGGTGATATTGAGTGGTAGGTATTGTACACATCTTACCAGTCATCAAAGATAAGGCTTATTATGACAGGCACGAAGCATATATCGTGGACACTTCCTGCCTGTTTGATATTACTATTTTTTTATTTATGACGGAGAAATATTTGACCGCCCTGGGTAACCACATATTGGGTTGAATGGGATTTTTACTGCTTTAAAACTCCATCGGTGAGCTTCCTCCCGGGTTACTCCACTTTGTCAGAGCATATCCCTGAAAACCTCGCTGTGTATGCATATATCTGGGTAGTCAAAGCTCCCACTCCGAACACCTCCAAGCCCACCTGCAAGACATTTTTCGCCACTAACGGCAGGACAACAGACAGACAAATTCTTATACCCTTGCCATTGGGTGTGTTTGATATTACCTATGCAATCAATGTCTCTCGGTACGAAAGGTAGCCCGAATATAGTCAATTCAGCACTGAACTTTCAATATAACTAGTCAGTAGATATGTATATTGAATATAATAAGCTACAGTTGTTAGTCTATGTGAACGCTAGTTAATGAAACGGCCCGGTTTGTGTCGGTGTCGCGGAGGCGAGAGCAGCTCGCGGGCGATGAGATGGAACAATTAATTACACCTAATTATCTGTTACGGTAATGTTGTTTCCTCTGTACAATTTATCGCGCAGACATTTAATACTCGCGAGAGGAGAAGGGCAATCAAATTTACTTTATTACGTTCGCGGGAAATTAAAAGTAATCGCTTTCTTCATGGGTTGTTGATTGGTAACAGCTTGCTCCTGCTTTGTACGCTTTGTGTCTCTGGTTTATGTTGGAAGAATTTTAATGTTGGATTGTAAGTGTAAGGAAGCGAATACAGCCAACAATCTTTGTTGATATTAGGATATTAGATAGAGGAAAGATTACATTTATTTTTGTTTGTTTGTTTGCAATCGGCTCCAAAACTACTAGACCGATCTTGAAAATTATTTCAACAATGTATAGCTACATCATCAGCGAGTAACATAGGCTATATTTTATCCCCGTAATCCCACGCGAATGGAACTACGTGGGTACAACCGCGTGACGCCCGCTAGTTCAAAATTAGGTGCATCTTATCATAGGTTTCCGCACTCTAGAGTGTCCTAAGGGATTAAGAAACAGAGATCAAACGCTTTGAATTTCCAACTCCATCAGCAGGCCAGCCCGACCTCATTTTTAATATAGTTCAAGAGCTGTAACTAATTTTATAGTAAAAAGTCATTAAAAAATATTACAAGCTTCAACCCAAGCCAAGTTTCCTGCAGTCTGCAGCTAACTATGTAGTTGCATGCAGTTTGCAGCTAACTAGTTGCCTGCACTTTGATGGAATTTGGTTCCTTTGACATAGTTCTCTGACCGTCTGATTGTGACAATGGTTTCTCTAAATCACTTATCACGTTCTCAACAAACTTTAGAATACACAAAAAAAATCACGGCTTTTTCTTCGAGCAGTATCTAATCCCTACTAATCCCTACTAATATTATAAATGCGAAAGTAACTCTGTCTGTCTGTTACGCTTTCCCGCTTAAACCTCTCAACCGATTTTGATGAAATTTGGCACAGACAATCTTTAGACCCTGCGAAAGGACATAGGCTAGCTTTTATTTATTAATAATATTAGGTTTCCGCGACCATAAGTATGAAACTAAATCTAAAAATAAAATCGCGGGTGAAACCGCGGGGCATAGCTAGTTTCATATATTTGGTGTTTATATATCCTGTTTTATCGGAATTTGAATGTTATATACTTAAATATGCCGAATCTACTGTTCTAAACAATAAGCCTTTGTAAAGTGACAAGCATGTTGAGAGCAATATTTCGCTTTCATTATCATGATACATCTACTTGAATTAATTGTACGAACCTTCTTGCCTTTCCACGGCTTACTGACCTGGAAATAGTTTTCGTTATAATGTATATCATAGGAGAGAGCGGTGACGATGGATAAACTATTTGAATGAAAGATGAATTGGCTAAAAATTCATGTCTGTATTGAATACAGACATGAATGCTGATAGATAGAATATGGCCATGCCTGTATTCCCCCAAAGGTAGAAAGGCCGAGGTGTACTTATTATAAATCCACATTTTGCGAGTTACGTTGCACTACCTCGTTGGTCTACTACTACTGCCTACTGATGAACACGAGGTCCTGGGTTCGTTCCCCGGGTCGCGCAATGTGGTAAAATTGAGTTTAGTAGGGTATTCCAGTTGAGATTTCCCAGTAGCAGCCCGGAATCTTGATTATTGTCCGATTTGAAGCAATAGACTTGCCTCTATGCAGAAACGTGCTTGTGCTATAAGTACACCTTTGCCTACCCGTTCGGGGAATACAGGCTTGTGTGTAAATGTGATGGTGACTTAGAGGCGGGCGAGCGTCGTCTCATGTCTAGACAGTTATCCTATTTACCGACGCCTTACGTACAATTGAACACCCCATCGACAGGTCGATATCAACTATCGAATAAGTAACCGATGATAATATTATTTTTCATAGGTACTTCCACTGAAAATAACTGTGAATCAAAATTGTATACCCAAGTTTGTTACCGGGCTGTCATTTACTCAGGTACTTACTTATTTCGGATTTTTTAATTTGATGTTCCGATATAATAACATTACAAACATGATACTGAGTCGGGAGGTACCCGTTTTTTCCTTGCGTGTTTCATAAACGAGTATTTGATTTTAATTTCAGCTACTGCAATCTCGCGTTCCTGAAAAAACAAACAAAGGAATGATCCCAAACCTTCTCCTAAATGTATTTGCTAATAGCCGGTGTTTGTCATGTAGTTCAGAGCTGGAACCTGCATAATTTATCACAGTCATCCATTGTTTGCAGAAACACTAGAGTAGTACTTGGAACAGTCATAAAGCGTAGTGCACATGTGCTGGAATAAAGTTTGCACTGGTTTTAATCTTCGACTTACGCTTTGGGTTGGTGGTTTGTGTTTAAATTCGCCTGCACGTTACATACTCACATGTAGACAGCGTTTATAAGTACTCCCTTCAAATGTTCAAATCATGAAAAAATACGAGTTGAATCCAAAATGTTCTTAGCTTTTTCTACGACTGCCGTAATTAGTCCGCCATAATTTGTCGTTAACCAGAATCGGAAATGTATTGTTCTGTAATCATTTCAATTCAATTTCACCTACTTAGGAATGTATTTGAAGTCAGCATCAAAATGAAATTTACTTTCGTTATTACAAGAGATAGTGGCATTGAACCCATATTTAGAAAATTTGAGCCGCTTCACTGGGTATCCGGATTAATAAACTTTAAATTAGTACTCTTCTGTGTAGTGTTGAATATCTGATGTTATTACGGTTGCTATGGCTCTTTGGGAAGTTACCGCTTTGGAAATAGAAGACCTTATTCTGTTTGTCCCTTTCGCTAGTGCAGTGCTAGTGCTAGAACTAATAGTTCTATGTCATACTATTCATCGATGCGTTTAACTTTTAACGTCACTGGTCAAAGTGGGACAAAGTATACCCAAATAAAACACTGGGTATTGTTCCCATATCGCGCAACACACAATAGCCACCGGAAAGAGAGCTGTTAATTACATCCACGTCCCTATACCAAAGGGCTTTTTTCTCGTTTCCCTCACAATTGAACAGGGCCGGCTGCAGGCTAAGGCTAGATAAGAGCCGCCCTTTACCCTCGTCACGCCTTTGTCTTTGTTAGTCTGTATTTTTCTCGTTCTAATCCGGCCCTGCTCGGCTCGATTTCAAATCAATACACAGTGAGATTGACAAACAGTTCGGCTGTATTGTTTAGGTACATTGGCTTGTTAAAAACCTACCTCTAGCGACAGTCTCAAGTTTGAAGATTAATTAGCACAAAGTAATCAATCAAGTTAGTGTCGTCGTTGGTAGTTTAATATTATTAACTGTTACCGTTGAGCAGTTGTTATTATATGCGAAAAGCTTGCTGGCTTTTAACGCTTTTTGTGAGAACATTGTTATACTAAAAAGTTGAGCGAGCTAGTTATAAAATAACTCTTGATTAAGTCAACTAAGAGAACCACATTATATTATGGTTAAGAGCGACTCATTGTCCCACCATTGTGTACACTACACTTTATCAGATGTATATCTTTAGTGATCTTTGACCAGGGTTCAATTTGATGGAAATATCGGAAAGTTATTCAATTTAGTAGGTAGGTGTTTTAGATATCGTTGGGTTGAATTGAATTTGTTTCACCTTGATACAAGCACTACGCGTAAATAGAATTATTTCAAACTTCTATTCCATCTTCTACACATAGCATTTTTGCGACCTCGAGAAAGGATCACTTCTAAGTATTAGCGTCTTATTAGTAAAATATCGTCAAAATAACTTATAGCGGTTTAAATGTGGTGGAACAGAAGAAAATATGTAGATAAAATCAACTGGACAGAAAAAGAAACAAACGGAGATGTCCTCAAGGGAGTAAACGAGAAGGAGTACTATTGAAAAAATATCCCGAATCCTAATCAAAGGCATGACGTATAATGAGGTCAAAGGGATCCGCTCTTAAAGTTATGACGTAGCTTACTTATTTGGTGTGTTTTAGACGTGGACAAGTGCTGGGTATATTGGGGCACCCTGACGTCATATGTGTTAACTGCAAAAACTACATACTTCACTTGAATGAGAAATATCTTGAAGCTCAATATCGTCCAGCCATTAACCGATGGGTACCCACTTCAAGAGGGTACTCCGTCATAAAATGTCTCTCAATATCGAATACTTTCATCGATAAATAAGCCGTGATGTTTGTATGTCGTAAAGCTAAACCTTACCTACATCAAACCCTAGATATAAATGTATGTCAGTCACTAAGCCGATACCAAACTATCTCTAATATCAAGCGCTAGAAATATCGGACAAGTCCCGACCAGGCAACTTATCACTTAACATTAAAACATTAAAGAAGATTATCGCATGTTTTCAATGCGTTGAGTGAACTTCAAAAGTGCTTATTGTATTTCATGAAGAAGACTTCGTGAGATTCACACTTGACTTATGCTTTCCGTCGTGTTCCCTCTAACGAAACTACCTAACTACTTTATTTGATTAGACTTAACTTTTTCTTTTATTTACTTTCAAATACTCAGAATGACAATACAGGATTATACATGCTACCGCCAGATTCGGAAGGATGCTTCTACTGAGATGAACCTGGCAAGAAACTCAATATAACTCTTTTCAAAAAAAAACATTTTCAATTTAGAGACCAATATAAATCCAATAAATATGCCCATAGGACAGTTCCAGTAGGTACTACATTTGTAGCTTGAGATGACTCAGTGGTGGGACTTTTTGGGGTTCGGATCAACAATACCCTTCAAGCAGTACAGCAAGTCTCTTAAAGAACTACCATTAATTTTTCAAACTTAACATCTGCAAAAAGACAAAAGAAAAAGAGATCGCTTGTCTCCATAAATAAAGTAGTGAATAGACGATTAACGGAAATCGACACTGACTTTAGAAAGAACTTTAATACGACGAAGAGAAATCGCGATTCACGAAGATTCTATGTACATTCGGAAAGTGCGACGACACCAAGTGACAAAATAACATGCCGTATTATACTTAACCTCTACTGGGTGTGTGGTTTTACTTATTTACAGAACTTATTTAATCATTGAATAGAACAAAAATTAATCAACTTATTGATGGTTTTTTTTTTAAGTTTGCTACTTGCAAAATAGTGTGCCCGGCCAGCTGGCTCAAACACCCACTCCAAGCTTGTTTACCTACCCACACACGCGATAATTTTTTCAAAGGAACTTTTTACACGTATGGTTTTTTGCCTGACTTAAAAAATATGTCTATAATTTTAAGATTGATATACTTAATTATGTCCTGTTCGATAAATAAGGCACCAATGCAATAAGTACACGATTTGGATACTTTATTTGCAGGGAATTGCGTGTCTTGAAGGATGAGGGCCCTGTGGAGAGAGCCCTGTTTCCTTAACCTATCAAATGCCGTAGTGAAACCTTATAAAGTGGAATGTGCGTGCAAACATATATTATAGGCGAGGTTGGTCGTGTTCGGCCGCTGCGACCCGATGTAGTCGTTCAAACCCCATTTGCATGTCCCATTCATATCAGACATTTATTGGCAGTAGTTTACACCCTTCAAACTTACATTCAATCCAACCAATCATAGGATAATAAAGCCATTGAGAAAAGTTTTTGATAGCTTTTGGACGCCCTTTCAAAGGGAGCCATCGATCCAAAGTTTGATGGTTCTTCTTTGAGATTGATAATTTATTTTGGAATTGGTTTTCAGGCGGAAATAAATACAGTTGTTGTGTTGTGGCGTAAATGCCTTATTTTTATTATAAGGATTCCGTGACTGCAGATGTCATAACACTTTGTATAGAGCCTATTTGTATTACTGGCTTCTTCGTGGAACAGAAACTTAGGATAGGTAAGTAGGGCAATAGGCTAACGCTTACTTTAACTAGCTATTGGTGTTAGTATGATGATATTATTACCCTATTGCCCTACTCGATAAATGTAGTAGTAAATTAACCTAAGTTAGCGTAAGAATAATGACGTTCAATGAGTGTTCCAAGTGTCCCTTATGTTGAATATTTGATTTGAATGGGATCAGTTGTTCCTGAGATTAGCGCGTTTAAGAAACAATACAAAGAAACTCTGCAGCTTTAAATATTAGTATAGATGAAAGCAGGATAATGTGGAACTATATTTTAATTTATATCATACTAGCTGGTGCCCGAGTCTCCGTCTGCGCAGGATTTCATTAATATAATTTTTGACAATTCACACAATAGATATTTTTATAAATATATATTATTCTAGTATATAAGGTATATTATCATAAAGTTTCATCAAAATCCATTCTGTAGTTTTTGTGTGAAAGAAATTGAATTCTAACAACCTTATGCGTTTATAATATTATATAGTAGGATAGTAGGACTAGTAGGATGTGTAAAGAGTTTTTGAGCGTACCGAGTATTATCCAATACAATATAATATATGGAATATAATAACGAGACGCAAAAAAGTAATTCTCATATCATTTGATAGTACGTGTCGTGAACATTTGCATAATGATATTTCTATAACTGAGCGCTGGAACTTACATCTGAAAGGGTCCAATACTCGGCAGTATGAATCTGAATAACAATCTACTGCTGCGCTGTTGGAAATAAGTTTCGTTTTTGCAGAATTATTCATACACATGCATTACAAGTTATGAGCTGCTCTACTCGGAACTACCAGCGGCGGTTTATTGTATATTTCAAAGGGTTTTACTAACTATTTTACGATGCACTAAGAAAACATTTTACCATCGTGCGTATTCCGTATGCACTTGAAATAATCTCCTGATAACATACTCTTAGACTGAAGGTAAGCGACTGCCACGGACAACCTATGAAAAAGGATGTCATGATTTGAACTTGCATCGCTTGCTTAACAGTCGACTACGCAATCCACTTAGCTCCCAGGGGCTTTCCATCATAGGTTTAAGCAGAGCGTATAAAGAACTTCTGAGCTTTGAAGTTTCATTTTGGTACTGTAAAATTAAACGTCAAAGCTAAGAAGTTCTTAATACGCGCTGCTTAAATGATCATAGTTGACTTCTAGGGCTCTTCGTACAAAAATGGTCAAAATAACATTAAAATGGATAAGTAAAGTAAATTGACTTGTAACAAAAGAACTAAAACAATACACCTCAAGCTCGCTATGTTAAAAGATTTGCTCAAAGTTTGTTTGATGAAGGCAACTAGGGCAGGACGACTAGATTGGAGGAAGTCGGTAACAGTTGGCAAGTTGCGACAGTAAATACCATTTGTTTGAAACACTATTCGCTTGTGTTACGATCCCGGCTCGTGACATACGTGGTGACAGATTATATACGAGGCATGCGGGACGCTTTGTATAACCGAAACACGCCTACATTTTAGGCAAAAGATATCAACATTCGTAGAATTCACACCTCTCTTGAAATATATATCAAATAGGTGAGTATTTTATTTAAATTGATTGTTATCGAAAGCATTTAAATTTAAAAGAACCGGATCTTTAGAGCATTGAGTTTTTCTAAAAACTTAAGCGCAGTGATTTCACCCCACGTGCTTTACGGTGAAGGAAAACATCGTAAGGAAACCTATATGTGACTAAGAAGTAATTCAAACATGTATTTATAAGTTGTGCCTGAGACGGCGACTCGCCCTCTGTCACGTTGGCATTTAACTTAACTTAATACTTAACAACACCTGCTTACTCCTTCGGGGACCCTTCTGGGATAGCGTGACAATTTTATTTATTTTATGTTTTATTTGATTGAGTAAACCGTAACTTACAAATGTATCTTGAACCTATTATAATGACAAATTCAAGTAACCTAGATTAGTCCAAACCTCTGAGCGAATGTTGTTTGATGTGGCACAAGTAAAGGAGGCTTATATGCATTAGTAAATGTTGGCTCGTAGCAAACACTCGACAATGGCAACAAGCAAATAGTTTCGAGTAATCATCAACGTTTCCCTTAACTCCCACGAGCCGTTCAAAGAATGCCGATAAACGAAGCTAGTGGCGCCGCTGCGCCGTTCCACTAAACGTCGTATAAATTGTATTAGAGCTATGAGCTTGCAGGACGATAACCTGTGGGAAAAGAGATCAGAGAATAGCGTTTCTGAAAGTGTCACAAGACATTAAAAAAATAATCAATTATTTTGCGATGAAACGTGTAAGTTATATCAATGGCATTATTGAAGTAAGTAAACTTATTGTATGCGTAATATTATGTAAGACAAATGATTCATTAGCAGTATATGTACAGCGACTAGTTCCTGTCTTGCTTGCCCTTGACGTAACATTGTTAGTTGCTGCTCTTCGCAGAGGGCTAGTCTTCGTACCATGAATGAACTGAATAAATTAATCTTATTTTTTAGAGTACGAAATGAGCCTATCACAGCCATTACAACCTTGTAAACTCAGCGCAAAAATTATCTTTCCGGCGAATAAATTCGGGTGTTTGTAATAATATATTACCAGAGAGGTTTTGTTCTGAATATGACCATTTTACAGATATCCATAGTGAGCTACTACCGTGCATTGAGTAAATAATATGTTATTAATAAAGTGGAATAGCGAGGCACAATGCCACTCGGCATACAAAGCTTTTATCAGATGACTGTCGTCAAAATGTAAAGCCTTTGTATTTCTAACTTCAAAATATAGAATAAAAATATAAATAGGCGACTTGGGACAACTTTTGAAGTAGACGTGTACTTTGTCAGAGTTTAGAATGGCTGAATATTGCCTGCCCTTTTCGATTATTAATATTCATTATTCAGTGAGTAACGCCATCGAGGCTCGCTTCACAGAAATGTTGAATTAAGATAATATGCTCGGCCTCGCTTCAAGTTAATGAAGCTCTGCAAGCAATACCTACGCATAGATTGGCAATTTATGAACAGACGGTTAGTTACAATACTAAAATACATTCAATGCATATTGGGCTCACGCCTGTATTCCCCTTAGGGATAGGAAGAGGGACCGGGGATCGAACCCGAGACTTCATGTTCCGCAGCAGCTCGTTGCAATAGACCATTATTCGATGGTCAAAGCATAGAAAACATTAAAATCACGATTAAATTTATTTGTTATTAAAGCGAGTTCTTCTGATGATGCTAACAATAGCATCACGCTCCAATTCCAAGCAACATTTAACTTCGCTGAGTGAAATATCAGTGCTAGAAGCAAGAGAGCTGAACAAGCCCTCATCTATTTATACGGAGCTTCGTCAAAAAGCTCAAAAGCTATTCTATGCGAAATTCATACAAAGGCAGTCAGAGACCTAACATTTATGAGTCACATCTGCCGAATAGGGTTGTTTGCTCTACATATGTTTCCTCGAGAAATTCTGGTCTGTAGGAACTCTAGCGCAGGAATACAACATTATATACGAATGCACTTCTCTTGATGTCTTCTTCTGAAAGGTAGCCTAGTATGATTTTCAACGGGACATGTCTGTGCCCTAAATTTCTGCCCGTTCTACTGTCCACACGACCCAAAGGGTTGGATAAAGAACATCTTTACAAGACGTGCATTTCCATCGACCTGGTTTGCGGCTACTGAATCAGAAGCCATGCAGATGCGATGCAATGACCAGGTGGTGATACGACCTCCTGGATGAGGCATTTCAATCCCAGAGCACTGCAAACTGTTTCCCAATAGCATGATCTACCGGCTAGTTCAGGGAGTATTTGGTTAGTCAGGTATGTAGAGCGTGAAGGGCTAGAGTAGCACAAAAGATCCCAAGGGTCAATGTGCTTCCGGCTCTTACCGCACTCGCTAATGCCACAATATAACAACGATAAGCTAGGTATAGGCTTTATTAGACTACATTGTAGGTGCGGAGTGAAAGGTGGTTTTGAATTCACCACCAAAATATATTTTGTAAAGCAAGTACACAATCTCCTCATTCTGTTCTCTTAACTCTCGATGAATGCCATTCAATTGTACTGATTCAAGTATTTTTCGTGTTACAAGGCTTCGTTGGGTTCAATTAATAAAATGAAGCGTTTGGTTAACTATAATGACTGTAGATGGACTGCGGAGACTGTTGGCGCAGACAATGGGAGCGGAGGGACACATCCGGTGTTTAACTTAAGGGGTTCACCAGATTATATATTTAAGGAAAATGTGCTTCAGAAATAATGAGCTATAAAATAATTTGGATGGAGATGGTGACAGAATGAGGAAAGATTGAGGAGAGAATGAAATAAGACGATGAATTTAAGCGAGGGGCTAAATGATTGATAAATAATTATCATTGAAGGTCATACAAGATGAGACAGAATTTATAAATAATTGCAGCAATACTAAAAACAGTCGTAATATGATCATTTTAGGATGGAAAACAGCAACGATTATCAGTCCACATATTTGGTAGTTTTGTATGTAAAAAAGTGTTGCACCAGAGATGAACGAGGATGCGTATCGACACATGGATTTGTTAAGAAATACACAAAAGACAATATGGTAAATTGCGATGAAATATTAATTGAGCATACTACATAGGCTGCAAACGTTGAAAACATACAGCCTGCCTTTTATCCCGATTTAAAGCCATGGATAAAAGGAATATAATGACCGTATTATTATTATAAATGAGGAATGATCCAGTAGCCCTGTGACAGCGACCCCACTCTTCCTCTCGTTGGAGAACTATCAACCTAACTCACCGTAGAAGCACAACACAACACTACAGCAAGGTAGCATTTGATTAGTATTGCGATCTTCTTAAGACCAGGTATAGCGTCAGTCAGTCTTTTTACAAACCGAATGCAGGATTCCATTACCGCCACTCTCCCATAGAATGGTTACCTACTTCATGCATATGTCTTACTTTTATAATATCATCAGGCAAAATTCCATACATGTGTCGCATTAACATTTTAAAGCAATTTATAAACAGCTGCGATCTACCCCGATCAATTGGAGGCTATGAGAATCGGAGCTCATGTTTGACCTAAATAGTTTCCAGAAGCGAAAAGTTCCTCAATCATAGAGGAATGTACGAGAATATACTCGTATAGTTGGTTATTCAGTTTGTATTCATTCAAGTTTTACTCTTTTTAATGTGAATTATTTTGGTAGATTGAATATTGTTTTCTGTGTTTTTATTAACGTCTAACCGACTTCATAAGGGACGAGCTTTTAACACGACAGTATTTTTTTTGTTATGCGCGCTGGTTAATAAATTATTGCACGAACAAATGGTAAGTTATTTACTAATAATATGATTAAAAAATCTCTATTTTGTTTCAGGTAAGTGACATCGTACGTGAATAAAGCCAGACAACATTTTCGCATGTAAGTGCCCCTTGTTTTCGTGATGTGAATCTAAAATATGCTAAGTATTGTTGATAATGTTGAGTAGTTTCCTCTCAATATTGTGATATCATTTGATTCTCTGGAACCATTACACAATGGTTCTGTAAACAACCTTGTTGTTTTGTATCAACTACTCCGCGCGTCGTAATCATACGTGGGTGTGGACGTTAGATGTTTTGAGAGGAAGAATACAATTGGATGTTCTTTGTGTAGTTGCATTGCAAGGTTAAAATAAGCTCCTTACAACGTTGCGAAAACACAATATTACATTTACACTTCAATACAAAAACGTTAAAACTTCAGTTTTTTCCGAATATTTATTTATCTTATTACAGCGAATGTATACTTACTGGTAAAGGTGTAGCATAAACTCACATAAGTTAACCATTTGATGGTTTCAGTAACCATGTAAAGTATATTAGGGAGGCGGTCGCAAAGTAACAGAAATTTTCATTTCACGTCATCGCAGGTATTAATAAACGAGGGGTCTGTAATCCTCAGCTTATCCACTTTGAAGGAAATTGGGGCTCGGGGCCGGGGCCTAAACAAATAGTTGGGGCCTCGCCGATAATGTACAGATACACTGATTGCACACACGCAGTCTACTATGCACTTATTTGAGAGCTATTCAGATTCTCGCCACTGGGGTAAACTCATCTCTTTTTCGAGCACTTTACATTACACTGCACAATTGAGACTTCATCGTCATGCCAATATTGCGTTTTAATCCGAAACAATACGCAATATTAACGTGAACCGTAGCGGTGTTTGTAAAGGACGCTTCATAACTACACGTCACGTTTCCATAAAGTTTAATTACAGCCTTTTATAGCGTCATAAAATGCGTTATAAATAGCTGTGCATGGCACTAGTGACGTGGCGGCGGCGTGGCGTGTCCGTGGCGCGTGCGTGCCGCGTGCCGTGGCGCCGGCTATACATCTCAGCTGCACATTATTTACCGCCGTCGGACGTCACGCGAACATGGATAAACACTAATTAATATGAGCGCTTCATGCTAGTTCAATTAGCATCATAACTCTTGAGTGTCTGCGAACAGAGATTTTTTGAGTGTGCTAGTTGCTATTCAACTTTCATCTCGTTTCGTAAAAACCGTTGAAGGGGCCGTCACTACCTTGAGAAGACCTCTTCGCAGGTACATTCTTCCCGTTGCATCCCGTACTCACTCAAATAACCGCACCTAAACATTATACACACTCTCAGAAGAAGTACATGTAGTGTAGGCTGTATATGGTACCTGATGTTTTTGTCCAAAGAGATTCGAACACGAACTCGGTATGCGAATCACCCAAAACATAATTCTTAAGAACTAATGAAAAGGTATATGTTATCTGATTTTGTCATAATATTATTATGTCTATTTGAGCATACCGCTTTTTAATTCCACATATTTGGGCGCATCTGTGACCGTGGGCGACTAGGGCAGGCGGATGGCTGGCATTTTTGTCCGTTTTGTGGCAATGTGCCTTGTCGGGTAACATTTCATTTGTATTACTGGTTTTGGCAGAAATATTGCGTCCCATATTTTGTTGCTGTTATTAAAATTTCTCGGTCAAATTAAATGGAGTGGTCCATCGATTGGCGATTGAACGGCTTTTTTGATTATGATAAATATAAGCTATTGCTTGGGTGACTAATAGAAACTTTGCAGTAACACTGCGTCTTGTTGAGTAGTCAATCACCTCGGTGTTAATAATGAAGTTAAGTATAAATTTGTGTCAAGAATGTTGTTCAAAATTACGCACTCTTTTAGAAACTTACAGTTTAATAAGAAGACTTAAATATCGTTTAGTATAAACTGAGCTGGGATATAGTCCTGGCTGGAGTGAGGCAGGAAAGCAATAAAACAGCAAAAGCTGCAAATATCATTAAAGTTCATCCCGCCGCGCGCCGCACGCCGCCTCCACGCGAGCGGTAACGGGGCACAACTTTTATTCGCCACATTTTAATTGCAATCAAATATAGTTATTATCCACCATTTTTACTACTGTTTTAACTATTATACTGTGGTTTATTTTATTTTGTACTAGCTGTGCCCCGCGGTTTCACCCGCGTAGATTTAGTTTCTTCCTTATTGTCGCGGAACCCTAATATTTTTAATAAGTAAAAGTAGCCTAAGTTACTAGCCTAGTTAAGAAACATCAGCTACCTACCAGTGAAAGTCCCGTTAAAATCCGTCCAGCCGTTTCAGAGATTACCTGGAACCAACAGACAGACAGACAGAGAAAAAATTTAAAACTTGGTTTTTTAGTATCAGTATCGTGTATACTTTCATATGCATTTAGTGAAAAGCTGTTATTTTGGAATTACAAACAGACACTTCAATTTTATTTATAGGTATTATCTGTATAGACTGTATAGATGTTCATTTACAACTTTGTGTAAGTCATAATGATGAGTGTTCGTGAGAAAAACACATTCTCCTATGTTCATAAAAGTAGACTAAAGTAGTCCTTGGTTTTAAATGACTTCCATATTTTTCTGTGATACGGATATAAAAAGGATTGGATATAGTTTTAGTCCGAGTTTAATCTAGGAAAACCTAGCCTAGTGCCAGTTGCTTCAAGAGAATAATTCTGAAAACAGTAGTAAATCATAAATTATATAATTTAAATACTATGTAAGTACACTATGACGCGTGTGTTTCACAATCCATGACGTTCATACATGAAATACCTATTTAGAGATGAGGTTATTGCCCTCCGCTGGCATTTGACACCGTTGATCTTCTATTTGAAAAGCAACATGAATAAAGAATACGTGCGAGGAGCCCAAAGGTGCCAAAAACTAAATTGCTTCCGACGCAACGAACCGCTCGCGCTGAGCCGTCCTCCTAATAACTTTGGGACTGCGCTGAATTATTTTCCAAGTGCCCCTGTCACGCCCTTAATGCGCAGGATTTAAAGTTTACAATAGCCCGGTGCGCTGTATTTGGCCAACACAGCGGGAGCCGCAGTTGACGGACGTTTGCGTCCGTTTTGACAAGCGCTCACAAGTTGTACTCAACTCGGTGACAAGTTTAGTTTCAGCTTTATTTACTGCCAAAACGGTGGGTTCTGTTAATTATAGATTAGGGGAAATTAGTTTTGCGGAGAGGTTGAGCCGCAGAATTAACTGTTTGCACAACTCCGAGAAATTAGGAACGAGGAAAATCTGTGACGAATCACCCGATTGTTGTGAAGACACGTGGCACACTCTCGGCTCCCCACTGATGTTGTTGAGAAGTTCCCCCTTGTTGCCAAGTGGGCCAATTATCTAATTAAGTATTCAGGCGCCGCGGTGTGGTGGCGGTAATACCGCAAATAAACAGCTTACAGGAGATACGCATAATTTATGTATTTACATAACTTAGCATTCATTACGAAATCATAGCTCTTGCTACAGTTATTGCCCCCTTGTAACGAGCGCTCAGTAACATGAATACAAGCATCATCTGACTGATCTCACCGTAGCCAAATGATGTGCGCCATGATATCATTACATACAATTTCTTACTTAGTTCCACCCGTCGCTCCGAATCGCGTGGAAAATCGCAAATACCCGTTTTTTCCACATTTCCGCCAATTTGCACCAACCCTCCACCGGGCCGACGCGACCCAACTGCCGACAGGCACGAACTGAGTGCATTCGTGAGAGAATTCCGTTTGATCAGCACTTTATACCTGAGCGCTTTACTCTTTATCGTTATAACAGAAGGCCTTGGCTTCAAGATAGCTCCAATATATAACCTAATAACCGCTATTACGACGCTACTCTGATAGCTGCTTCATTGTGACATGTATTATATAGTCGTAGTATGATTTGGCCAGTATCTCTAAGTAATTGGACATTCCCATTAGGGCCAATCAATATCATTGTCCACTCCATGTGAAGCTCTCATAAGCCTCGTGTGAGTGCTCTATAAAAATAACATAACTATTTCGCAGTGGAATGGCATTTTGCGGAAGAAATGTTCCCTTACGGTTATTTCTTTTTTATACTATTTTATGACGACTGATATTCTGAGTTCATCTTATAATAGCAACGATATTCCTTTTTCGTTTGAGAATTTTATGTTCTGATATCGTCATAAAGTTTATTTAACGAGGCGCTCGGGATAAAAAAACTAAAAGCACCAGAGCGAAGATAAATAATGTTCTGAAAGGTGTCCTGAAATAGTGGTATTAGGTGGATTGTTGGAGAGTTGGCAGTAAAGGTGTATCTGGTTTAGAACGAGAGTCAAAGAAAGCATACAGGCCCTAGGCACGTGGCACAAATGTGATTGAACCAAGGTGTTTCCCCAACGCTATCCGTGCTTTTATTTATTGTATTAAAACTATCTGTGTCTCACGTTTTTACCCGAGTAGGATATAACTATCCTACGCGGGTAAAAACGCGAGACAAAATTAAAACTATGCTAAGAACTTAGTGATATATTTTTTTCTAGAATAATAGTAGGTATTCTACTCTGTTACTCCTTGTAATATCAGCTATCTGCCAGTGACATTGTCATTGTAACATTAGCCGGAACAAACCGACAGACAGACAGACAAACAGACGGATACCCAAGTTTTTTTTCTAATTTTTATGTCATATCCTTTAAACTTTCACATGCATTGGATGAAAGCTGTTAATTTGGAATAACAAACAGACACTTCAATTATATTTATCGGTATAGATTAGCTCGATGATATCCCTGATAAATCGTGGGAATGAGTATTGATGAATAGTATATGATGAAGTATAGAAGATAGACGATGAAATATACGGAATATATGGAAAGGCACACCAAACTACCCTGAGGCACCGCTACGTCCAGCGTCGCAAAAGGATTGCACGGTTCACTACATGTGCACTCGTTGTCACGTGTGCTGGCACATACAGCCTTTGTCTCATTTTATCATTCTCTGAATTTTACAATAGTAAACTATACAAGCTGTGAGTGAAAATATAACAGCGGTCCTAAGATAGAACCCTGCGGTACAAAAGTGGTATCAATTGTTATTGTTACACGGTGATAAATTTAACTGAATGAACAAAAATAATCTTATCGTCAAAGAAGGTCGCCGAAGGGTAAATATTGGTTAAATTTCTTATCGTTGTATTGCAATCCCACTTCTGCATCAGTCAACAAAACTTCATGATTTCCTTGCCGCTTTAGATAAGTAGGTTTATCTTAACATCAATAACGATCTCTCATATTAAATTGTTGTGCCGGTGAATAATGCCATCCAAGCATTATTATCCGCATATCATTGGGATAGCGGTGATCTACAATTCCAGTATACAGGCTGCGATGGTATAAATTACAGCACATCTGTTGTAACGGGGTCAGGTAAGCGGTTATCGGCGTCATTAGTCACCGGCGCAGCGCCGCCGTCACATAACTCCTGACAACCTCATAATCAACGTATTACTTACCCGCTACGTATAGAGTGGGCACGTCTGTCACCTCTTATTATAAATATACTAACGATACAACTCAAGGCTTTCTATGTACAATCTTGTCTATATTGCGGATATGATTAGGTATTATTGCTAACGAATGATTTACTGAAACTTTTGTTTTATTGAGCAGTATTTTACCTGAACTAAAAATGGAACCAATTTGGAGCGTTATACAAACAAAAAATTTACATAGTTTTGTAAAAACCGTGAACGATTGAAATCGGTTGAACATGGCGCAGAGCGGGCATTCACGTTATGTTGAGTGAAAGTTCTTTATGGCCACGACCTTTTTCTGATAATCATCTCTAGGTAAAGAGTTTTCCCGAGACGGATTGTTGGTCTCTTAGGTCATCACGAGAAAACTACAAGGGTTGTTCCAACACAAATTGTATCTCACTACGGTATTGATAGCAGAACTTATTCTCTATTCTCTATAGCTTGACAGACTATACTCGTATCAACACACAACCTAAACTACTGCTCCTAGAGACCAGAAATTTGTAGGGTGAAATTTGGAAGGTGCAGGTTTTTACTAAGAAAGGGTTTTCCGAAATTTCACCCTTAAAGAACTTTACTCTCTTGGTTTAATACCACGCAGGCGAAGCTACTGGCGGAAGCTAGTTAAGTCCATAAAACCACTTTATTCGACTTTCCAATGTAAATTGAGGTATAACTTCAAAAACTTTTAAAAATCAAATCGGTTCAATCGGTTTCTTAGTCCACACATATGAAATCCCCACAGTATAAAGAGGATTTTATAATATTTGCTAAGATATAAAGAAGTGAAGCCCCAGTTAAACACATATTGTAGTATTCAAATTCGCACAGCTGTCTCTAAAGAAAGAGTAGTATTGCGCTCATTTTATTAATACCTAGGTAACGTGACGATATAGTACAATTTTGCGATAGTATACAATTTCCTACTCGTTACGTTTTATTTTTAGAGGACCTTCGGTTAGGTTAGGTAAGCTTTCGTTTGCGATGGAGAATATTGTTAGTAAAACTAGGAGTGTTGATTTGTTTAAGGTTCACTTTGGTTTGTAGGGGAATTAGATTTTTATAAGAAAACCACTGGTACGTGTGCACTCTTTGAGATTTATTTGCGACTAAAGTTAAAGAAATACATAACATTCCGCCCACCAAAAAGTCTACATAAGATCTTTTTCAAAAAACGGAAAATTATCACAAATCAAGCACTTATTGTTGCGATTACAATATAACTAATTTACTTAAGCTTTTGAGAGATAACAACATTATACAATATACATGCTTTGTATTTGATTTGCAACAACATAAATTAATATCTAACGCTTCACTTCACTCCGTATCTATAGGAAGAGGACATAGTTTTGAAATACATCTCTTTACTACACTATTACCACTCTTGATGCTATAAACTCTAGTTATACCATCGTCTCCAGGATGTTTGTCTACAACACGACCCAGTGAAAATTTACCAGGTGGTAATCCTTCAGATTTGATGAGTATGATGTCACCAATCTTGAACTCTGCGACTCTTTTCAACCAAACTGGTCGTTGCTGCAGCCTTGTTAGGTATTCTTGTTGCCAGCGTCGCCAGAAGTCTCCAAGTAGTCTTTGTGTATATTGCCAACGTGAAAGATTATTAATTTTGACATCCTTAAAGTCTGGAGACGGAATGACAATCGGGGCTTCTCCTATTAGAAAGTGTCCAGGAGTAAGCACCTCTATGCAGTCTGGGTCTGCATCATCTATAGGGCACAGTGGCCTGGAATTTAGACAAGCTTCTATTTGGCAAAGAACCGTTGTCATTTCTTCATAGGTGAGGTTGGTAGTTAGCACACGCTTTAGGTGGTGCTTAACGGACTTGACGCCGGCCTCCCATAAACCTCCAAAGTTCGGTGAATAAGCTGGAATATAATGCCACTGTGTGCCTTCTAGTGCCAACGTGTTCGATATTTCACCTTCAAAGACTAGGTTGGCTTCTTTCCATGCAGCAATCAACTCTTTGTTGGCACCTATGAAGTTTCTTCCTTGATCACTCCATATATTGCTACATTTTCCTCTTCTAGAAACAAAACGTTTGTATGCAGCAATAAATGCTTCCGAAGATAAGTCTCCAACCAACTCCAAATGTATAGCTTTTGTCGACATGCACACAAATATAGAAATGTATGCCTTCTGTGTCTTGATACCCCTTCCTTTTGACATACATATTTGAAAAGGCCCTGCGAAATCTACTCCGCTGTTTAAGAAAGCTCTAGATGGCGTTACTCTTGCCTTGGGCAGATTTCCCATGATCTGTGTTCTGGAGAGTCCTTTTATTTTGGCACACACTAAGCATCGGTGTATGCATGTTTTGACCATCCCTTTGGCTCTTGTAATCCAATACTTTGACCGTAAGTAGCACAGTGTCAGCTGTACCCCTCCGTGTAAGGTGTGAGCATGAGCATCGGCGACTATCAATGGTACTAAATTGTTTTTATTTCCCAGAATAATAGGATGTTTGACTTGTTCACTCAGGTCTGCCTTTTGTAGACGACCGCCCACCCTGAGGACACCATTTTCATCAAGGTAAGGATTAAGTGTTTTTATATTGCTTCTAGCTTTAACCGGCTTGCGATTCCTTAGTCTTTCTATTTCTTCTTTATATTCTTCTTCTTGGACTAGTTTAATGCATTTGATTAACGACGTTTCTAATTCTTCAGTAGTAAAATTTCTTTCTATGTTTTCAGAATTTCTTTTAGAGTTAAGAAACCTGCGGCAGTAAGTAATTGTTTTTATTAATTCCCTTAGATTATCAAACTCTTTGCATTGTGTAGTTAAATGTTTTTCTTCTTCAATTGTTAAATTTACTTGTAACTTTTCTTTTTTCTTTTCTAGGTCTATCGGTATAACTTCTGTGTGTTTTAATTTTATTTCTGTTTCAGAAAGCCAAGCTGGCCCTCTCCACCACAAATCCGAGTCCTTAAGACTAATAAGTAACATGCCCCTGGATGCTATATCTGCAGGATTATCTTCAGAAGAGACATGGTACCACCGCTTGTTATTCATGTTCTCCATTATTTCAACCACTCGATTAGCAACAAATGGTTTCCATTTGTGTGGTTCACCCGCTAACCAAGCAAGCACTATTGTGGAATCAGTCCAGGCATATATTTGTGATGCCGGTATTCTCATGGCGTTTTCTATTTGTTTTAGCAACTTAGAGAGCAACAGCGCTCCAGATAGCTCCAAACGGGGTAAGGATATTGTCCGCAGAGGTGCCACCCTTGTTCTTGCGGCTATTAGTTTCGTAGACACAGAACCATCTTGCAACTCAGTTCGAATATATGCCACCGCAGCATACGCTTGCATAGAGGCGTCACTAAAGCCATGAATTTGGATTTTCTTTTTCTCCGTTTCTAGCATGCCAAGCCATCTATCAATTTGCACATCGTCAACCTCTTCAAAGTCTTCACGGATTGTCAGCCATTCGTGTACTAGGTGTTGATTTATTTTATCATCCCAGCCAATTTTTTCTTGCCATAGCTTTTGTACTAACATTTTGGCCATGATCAAACTGGGGGCAACCCAGCCTAGGGGATCAAATAGTTTCTGAATGTCCGATAATATTGTTCTCTTAGTAACTTCGTTTGTTGTAGTCGGCAAGTTCAGTTTGTATTGAAATTGATCAGTACCAAGGTTCCATATTAAACCTAAGGCCTTGACAGTCCCATCTACTTTCATATCTAAATGTGCTTCAGAAGATCTTTTATTAGGTTCGATGGCTTGCATGAATTCGGGACAGTTGGAAGACCATTTTGACAATATGAAGCCGCCTTTCTTCAATATCTCAGTCACTGCTTTTGCCGTGATGATGGCTTCTTCTACAGTGTCGTTTCCAGACATTAAATCATCCATGTAAAAGTCTTCTTTGATAACACGTGAGGCCTTTGGATGATTCTCACCTTCGTCTTCTGCAACTTGATGGAGAGTTCTTACTGCAAGATGTGGTGCAGACGCTGTACCGAATGTAACTCGAAGCATACGGAATGTTTTTATTGGATCTGATTCATCTTCTCGCCATAAAATTCGCTGATAATTATCAGCGTCTTCCTTAAAAACCAGTACTTGCAAGTACATTTTCTGAATATCACTTGCATAGCAAACGCGTTTCAACCTCCATCTCATAATTATGTCTCTTAGGTCCTCTTGAAGCTGAGGCCCTACAAGTAATTCATCGTTGAGTGAGACATAGTTCGAGCCTTTCGCTGAAGCATCAAACACAACGCGAGTCTTCGATGATTCCTTGTCTTCGCGAATGACTGCGTGGTGAGGTAAGTACACTGCTTTTTCTTTTTTTGTTTCATTTTCAGGTACTTCTTCCATATAATTTGACTTTATGTGTTCTTTCATGACTTTTTGATAGTCTTTTTTAAGCTTTGGTGTTCTCTTAAATTTTCTTTCAAGCTGTAGTAGTCTTTTTCTGGCAATTTCTTGTGTATTTCCTTTAGTAGATATTGGATTATCTGTTTTAAAAGGTAGCCGTACTACATATCTCCCTTCTTCTGTTCTTGTATGAGTTTCTTCGTAGATTGTTTCACATAATTTCTCTTCTTTTGTTAACTTTCTTTTGAAATCAGTGTCTATTTCCCACAAGGATTTGAGCATATCATCAATATCCACTTGATGATGAAGGACCAGAATTGAATCTTCTTGTTGCATGGTGTTGACTTCTCCAAATAAGATCCATCCAAGATTTGTTTTCTGAGCACACGGGGAACCCGGTGGACCCTTGATAATTTGTTGTTGCACGATTTGTGCATACTCTTTGACGCCTAGAAGTAAATCAATTGGCCCCGGCGTATGGTATCTTGGGTCGGCCAATTCGAGTCCTTCTAGGTGTGGCCAATAGTTAACAGTTACAGCTTTGGAGGGGATTTTGGTGGTAAGTTGTTTACTCATTACATAAGCACATACGTTCATCTCGAAGTTTTGATTCCAACGAGATCCAATCTGAAGCTGTACCATATGATTCACGTTTGTTCTGGTTGACCCCACTCCAATGATACTTCCTCTTGCTGACTGTTTGGTTAGTTTGAGCATTTGTGTCGCCTTTTCACTAATAAATGATGCCTGCGAACCTTGGTCTACAAGCGCGCGCAGCACGACGGTGTGATTTTGCTCGCTTCTTACTATCACCGTTGCTGTGGCTAGTAGTGCTATGCCTGTGCCTTGATTAGTACTGTGAAGTGACGCGATCGTTGTGTTTACTGATTCTTCTTTTTCTTCTACACTGTGATAAGATGCCTTCGGTTGTGAAGAGCTTGATGGTTCCGAAGTATCATGGTCCTGATTCCGGTGTAGGAGAGTATGATGGCGTCGTTTGCATATGCGACAGGACATCGGTAATCTACATTGGTGTGCAGAATGTCCTGGTACTAAACAATTGTAACACAAGTTGTTTTTCTTCACATATTCAGCTCTTTCAATTGGTTGCAGTTTTGTAAAGTTTTTACAATGACATAATGTGTGGTTTTCTTTGCATAAGATGCATGTTCTGTCTGACGATTGCGGCGGTGACGGTGTCGGTGAAGTAGCAGTGATGTGATACGAACGTTCCTTTACAGGTTTATCTCGTGTACCCGCTGAAGTGACAAGCTCCAGAGTACGGTATTTTGATTCCAAAAATTTCTTCAAATCCTTCCAGGTAGGTAATACTTCGACTTCCTCTTTGTACGCTGATTGTTCCCAGTCCTTATGCGACTCAGGGTCCAATTTCTGTATCACCAGAAAAATAATTATAGGATCCCATGAATTGGTACATATTTCAAGATTGTTCAAGTTACTTAAGCAATCTTCCGTGACATCTAATAAATTTTTAATTTGAGTAGAACATTGAGAACTTATCTTCTTTTGATTAAATAATTTCTTCAATACTGAGTTAATAATTAATCTTTTATTTCCATATCTCGACTTGAGAATGGTCCATGCTTGTGCGTAATTATTTTGAGTAACCTGGATGTGTTTTAATAATGTCTCTGCTTCACCCGTAACACTACTCTTCAAATAATGCAACTTTTGTGCGTCGCTAATCGTCTTGTTGTCATGTACTAAAGACGTAAATAAGTCCTTGAACGTAGGCCATCCTTCATAATTCCCACTAAACCTAGGTAGTTCTATTCTCGGCAGCCTGACGAGTTGATCGGTGGTAGAAATAGCAGTCGAATTACTATTGTCATGCATTGGTCCTGGTTGTGTTCTTGATGATAATAAAATGTCCCGTAAATCTGACATCAATACGAGATATAAGTCTTCATAAATAAAGAAATCTTCATTCACGAAGTACGGCAAAACTGACCTTTGCTCCTTCGGTGTTATTTTAACTAATTCTTGATGTGTTTGTTTGAATGTTGCCCAATAATCTTCTATACATTTAATTCTTGTTTCAATATAACCTTTTGTTAATCTAGATTTAGGACATTTCTTCAAATTAGTTTGAGTTTTTTGTAATAGACTTGCTGTATCTTCCAACACATTTATTAATTCCGCAGGGGAGCCCATCGTGCTAAGTCTCTTATCTCCGATGGAATGCAGTCCGCTATTGTTCTCACTCGCCGGCCGGTGTCGGGCGATAGCTCAATAAAACTGGTTACTAGTCCGGTTCGATTGCGACCATATGTTGATTTGTTTAAGGTTCACTTTGGTTTGTAGGGGAATTAGATTTTTATAAGAAAACCACTGGTACGTGTGCACTCTTTGAGATTTATTTGCGACTAAAGTTAAAGAAATACATAACAAGGAGTATGTTACAAAACAGGGCCGGCCGGACACCCGTGTTACCGATGTCACACAGTGTGTACACTGGAGTGGACAAGTGCATAGTATAGGCCTGCCCGGCTTAAAGCAAACATGCCCGGAATACAAGGCATTCCGATCGCAATCCGGGTAAGAACTGTTTGTGCTTGACCGTAATGCCTCAATAGCCTGCATTCTCTGCGCTCTCCTCAATTTTAGAGGTTGATTGGCAGTTCGTGAATGAAGGCTCGTTAGTTATTGAAACACAACATATTTTAATATTACTATGTGATATCACTAAACGCTTGCGACGGCGTCTGGATAGCGGGTCGCTCACTTTCCTCTATAGTGGTTAAGGGTTGGTTGAGCGATAGCTGGCATTGTCGTCATACTTGTGAACAGGTGCTGCTTGTAGGGACTGGTCATCTCAAGCTGCACTATTATACGTAGTACATGCTTTTAGTTTTTATATTTTTTAATCGACTTTTGTGCTTTGTAGCTGTGTCCATGAAAAGAGTAATTACTACTTGCCGGGTTCTTCACAGTAAAAAAGCCTTCAGAACCCGGCAGTAGCATTTATAATCCTATATATTGATGTCCTCAATGCTTCTATAAGTAACTTTAAAAAAGGGATTAGAGACTCTTTGTTGGCTTTAGATGTAGATATTATATAAACTTAGTTTACCTTACATATACATAATTAACATCACATTGTCAACAGATGTGATTGTACCTTTATTGCAAGCGTCCTCTGAATATGTTTCATTTATCAGTAGAAACTTCACTGGTTCATTTATAATATTTATGTACTACTATGTTAAGTCTTATAATACTGTTTGTTTCTCTAAAAATAAATAAATATAATCAAGTTGTTTTGATGATTTGAAAGTGCTTTGTTAAAAGTCTAAACAAATAAGATAATTATGAATTTTAATTTTAGTTAAAATCAATGTATGTACCTATGTGAATTTGAGCATGTCAAGCTGACGTATCCTTGAAACCTACTGTTAAATCTGAAACTTACTATTGTTAAATCTGCCTACCCTTCAGGACGTTATATTGTGAAAAGTGCAAACGCTTTTGGATTTTGAAAAAATACACTATCGTCGTAGTATGATTTGGCCAGTATCTCTAAGTAATTGGACATTCCCATTAGGGCCAATCAATATCATTGTCCACTCCATGTGAAGCTCTCATAAGCCTCGTGTGAGTGCTCTATAAAAATAACATAACTATTTCGCAGTGGAATGGCATTTTGCGGAAGAAATGTTCCCTTACGGTTATTTCTTTTTTATACTATTTTATGACGACTGATATTCTGAGTTCATCTTATAATAGCAACGATATTCCTTTTTCGTTTGAGAATTTTATGTTCTGATATCGTCATAAAGTTTATTTAACGAGGCGCTCGGGATAAAAAAACTAAAAGCACCAGAGCGAAGATAAATAATGTTCTGAAAGGTGTCCTGAAAATAGTGGTATTAGGTGGATTGTTGGAGAGTTGGCAGTAAAGGTGTATCTGGTTTAGAACGAGAGTCAAAGAAAGCATACAGGCCCTAGGCACGTGGCACAAATGTGATTGAACCAAGGTGTTTCCCCAACGCTATCCGTGCTTTTATTTATTGTATTAAAACTATCTGTGTCTCACGTTTTTACCCGAGTAGGATATAACTATCCTACGCGGGAAAAAACGCGAGACAAAATTAAAACTATGCTAAGAACTTAGTGATATATTTTTTTCTAGAATAATAGTAGGTATTCTACTCTGTTACTCCTTGTAATATCAGCTATCTGCCAGTGACATTGTCATTGTAACATTAGCCGGAACAAACCGACAGACAGACAGACAAACAGACGGATACCCAAGTTTTTTTTCTAATTTTTATGTCATATCCTTTAAACTTTCACATGCATTGGATGAAAGCTGTTAATTTGGAATAACAAACAGACACTTCAATTATATTTATCGGTATAGATTAGCTCGATGATATCCCTGATAAATCGTGGGAATGAGTATTGATGAATAGTATATGATGAAGTATAGAAGATAGACGATGAAATATACGGAATATATGGAAAGGCACACCAAACTACCCTGAGGCACCGCTACGTCCAGCGTCGCAAAAGGATTGCACGGTTCACTACATGTGCACTCGTTGTCACGTGTGCTGGCACATACAGCCTTTGTCTCATTTTATCATTCTCTGAATTTTACAATAGTAAACTATACAAGCTGTGAGTGAAAATATAACAGCGGTCCTAAGATAGAACCCTGCGGTACAAAAGTGGTATCAATTGTTATTGTTACACGGTGATAAATTTAACTGAATGAACAAAAATAATCTTATCGTCAAAGAAGGTCGCCGAAGGGTAAATATTGGTTAAATTTCTTATCGTTGTATTGCAATCCCACTTCTGCATCAGTCAACAAAACTTCATGATTTTCTTGCCGCTTTAGATAAGTAGGTTTATCTTAACATCAATAACGATCTCTCATATTAAATTGTTGTGCCGGTGAATAATGCCATCCAAGCATTATTATCCGCATATCATTGGGATAGCGGTGATCTACAATTCCAGTATACAGGCTGCGATGGTATAAATTACAGCACATCTGTTGTAACGGGGTCAGGTAAGCGGTTATCGGCGTCATTAGTCACCGGCGCAGCGCCGCCGTCACATAACTCCTGACAACCTCATAATCAACGTATTACTTAACCGCTACGTATAGAGTGGGCACGTCTGTCACCTCTTATTATATATATACTAACGATACAACTCAAGGCTTTCTATGTACAATCTTGTCTATATTGCGGATATCATTAGGTATTATTGCTAACGAATGATTTACTGAAACTTTTGTTTTATTGAGCAGTATTTTACCTGAACTAAAAATGGAACCAATTTGGAGCGTTATACAAACAAAAAATGTACATAGTTTTGTAAAAACCGTGAACGATTGAAATCGGTTGAACATGGCGCAGAGCGGGCATTCACGTTATGTTGAGTGAAAGTTCTTTATGGCCACGACCTTTTTCTGATAATCATCTCTAGGTAAAGAGTTTTCCCGAGACGGATTGTTGGTCTCTTAGGTCATCACGAGAAAACTACAAGGGTTGTTCCAACACAAATTGTATCTCACTACGGTATTGATAGCAGAACTTATTCTCTATTCTCTATAGCTTGACAGACTATACTCGTATCAACACACAACCTAAACTACTGCTCCTAGAGACCAGAAATTTGTAGGGTGAAATTTGGAAGGTGCAGGTTTTTACTAAGAAAGGGTTTTCCGAAATTTCACCCTTAAAGAACTTTACTCTCTTGGTTTAATACCACGCAGGCGAAGCTACTGGCGGAAGCTAGTTAAGTCCATAAAACCATAACTTCAAAAACTTTTAAAAATTAAATCGGTTCAATGGTGGTTTCTTAGTCCACACATATGAAATCCCCACAGTATAAAGAGGATTTTATAATATTTGCTAAGATATAAAGAAGTGAAGCCCCAGTTAAACACATATTGTAGTATTCAAACTCGCACAGCTGTCTCTAAAGAAAGAGTAGTATTGCGCTCATTTTATTAATACCTAGGTAACGTGACGATATAGTACAATTTTGCGATAGTATACAATTTCCTACTCGTTACGTTTTATTTTTAGAGGACCTTCGGTTAGGTTAGGTAAGCTTTCGTTTGCGATGGAGAATATTGTTAGTAAAACTAGGAGTATGTTACAAAACAGGGCCGGCCGGACACCCGTGTTACCGATGTCACACAGTGTGTACACTGGAGTGGACAAGTGCATAGTATAGGCCTGCCCGGCTTAAAGCAAACATGCCCGGAATACAAGGCATTCCGATCGCAATCCGGGTAAGAACTGTTTGTGCTTGACCGTAATGCCTCAATAGCCTGCATTCTCTGCGCTCTCCTCAATTTTAGAGGTTGATTGGCAGTTCGTGAATGAAGGCTCGTTAGTTATTGAAACACAACATATTTTAATATTACTATGTGATATCACTAAACGCTTGCGACGGCGTCTGGATAGCGGGTCGCTCACTTTCCTCTATAGTGGTTAAGGGTTGGTTGAGCGATAGCTGGCATTGTCGTCATACTTGTGAACAGGTGCTGCTTGTAGGGACTGGTCATCTCAAGCTGCACTATTATACGTAGTACATGCTTTTAGTTTTTATATTTTTTAATCGACTTTTGTGCTTTGTAGCTGTGTCCATGAAAAGAGTAATTACTACTTGCCGGGTTCTTCACAGTAAAAAAGCCTTCAGAACCCGGCAGTAGCATTTATAATCCTATATATTGATGTCCTCAATGCTTCTATAAGTAACTTTAAAAAAGGGATTAGAGACTCTTTGTTGGCTTTAGATGTAGATATTATATAAACTTAGTTTACCTTACATATACATAATTAACATCACATTGTCAACAGATGTGATTGTACCTTTATTGCAAGCGTCCTCTGAATATGTTTCATTTATCAGTAGAAACTTCACTGGTTCATTTATAATATTTATGTACTACTATGTTAAGTCTTATAATACTGTTTGTTTCTCTAAAAATAAATAAATATAATCAAGTTGTTTTGATGATTTGAAAGTGCTTTGTTAAAAGTCTAAACAAATAAGATAATTATGAATTTTAATTTTAGTTAAAATCAATGTATGTACCTATGTGAATTTGAGCATGTCAAGCTGACGTATCCTTGAAACCTACTGTTAAATCTGAAACTTACTATTGTTAAATCTGCCTACCCTTCAGGACGTTATATTGTGAAAAGTGCAAACGCTTTTGGATTTTGAAAAAATACACTATCTCAATCCGGTTATAGTTTTTCTGATTATTTTCTTTTTAACTATCATATCTTGAATGTTTATGAACTTAAGTGCGAGAGTTAATAACAACATGTACATGACTCACAGCTTTAAATCATCATCTTTAAAATACGTGACTATTTTTTCTCAACTCGCAAAACAATGGTGTACAAGAGAGGTACGAGCTAATTTGTGTTTACGATCCCTGCGGTAGATTTACAGCGACAGATAGTTTGGTTTTACGATGTCTTCTATAAAAACCGCAAATATTTCCCGCAGTTAAATAAGATGGACTTCAGTTTTACGCGTGTCTTGTTCAGGAGACCTTTTGGATACTTATCTGAATTAGTAAATGGGAGAGATTAACGGCTTTACAAAGTTTGCTCCGCGGGATGATTTAATACTGACTTTCGTAAACATCGCTCTGCATTCACTACGTTCCTTTATATAGTTAACTAGCTAGCAACCGTGGCTTCTCTCGCGTCTTGTGCAATGTATAGCCCTGAATGCTAATTATAAATAGTTACCCCATACATACAAAATTTACGTCTTTATAATATTATTCAAGCAAACTGGAAATATGTCGGATTCAGGAACAATCCCAAAGCTCTGAAATTCGAACACGTTATACCCAGCCATCCCCTAATAGAAGTATTCCACCACTCGAATATAGACCATTAATCGATGCCTCTGTTTTTAAATTTTTAATTCTATGATTCTATTTGTACTCAGCCTTCGACGGCTATTTTACTAAGCTCACAAACAACCAGCTTTAAACCCTACAGAAACTATTAAGGATACCTAAAACTAATAGACTTTACATACAGGATAATACGGTCCAAGTTTGTTTGCACGTAGCATTGATGATCACAGCACCGAGCTTATATTATCATACCCTCGGCAATTGCTAGACCCTGGGGCCCGTTGTGCTTAGGTCTCCGTTGCGGTGTCATAAAGTCACAGATTCATTGAGCGGCCACATCAAAATCTAAAAAGGTTCAATAGCTGATGTTCTGTTTTCCAAGTTAGTTCTTATGAAGAGTTTATTGAATTCTCTATGCGACTGAACCGTGTACAATAATGGGATATTTAACTTGAGCGTTCTTTGATCATCGGGCCATTGATAAGTAAGTAGTACGTTATTGTTTTTGACCGTTTCATTTGGGCCGTTTCGACGTAATACCTGTGTTTACGTGTATGAGCTCATACCTTCCTAATAGGGTCCGAGAAGGAGTTCTTAAGCAGAGGTATAACAACACTCACCGAAGATAATGCGGTGATAGATGGCGAGTCTAACGCCTAAGACACTTTACACGTTTGAATTTAAATTAATTAATTACTGAAATTTCCTTCCAAAAGTCAGACACATTTATCCTGCGCGTATGCCCTGTTAGTACTCGTATAACTTGTTAACTAATCTGTCTTACCAAGTTACACACGTAAGTTGCCTAAGCACGAGTGTGGTCGCGGCTCAAAGGAACTTGTAACTTGTCGGCAACTTTGCACCGTGACTCTTTACTTGAACAACTTAAGTCATACGTTAAATACCTCTAATAGGAACATGCATAATATGCGTGATTCCAAATAGGTCAGGGTGCAAAAGAAGCTGGTTTGACGGTCATTTATGACTGTTGGCTGTGAGCGTTTATATAGGAGTCACGAGTTGAGAACGAGTACCTTTGAATACGCAGTAGTAATTTTATGAGTCTGTCAAAGTCCAAGTCAAAGTCAAAATATCTTTATTAGATTAGGCTTTCACAAAGTACTCTCAAATCGTCAGAATGACATGGTTATACATGCTACCGCCAGGTTCGGAAGGTTGCTTTTACTGAGAAGAACCTGGCAAGAAACTCAGTAATTACTCTTTTCAAAAATATTATACAATTTAAAAAAAACAAAATAGATTACTTGAGAAATGTAAGCCCATGTCTCTGTCTATAAGTATGACGTAGTATCCACACTATTTAAAACTGCGCGTTCTTTACTCGTGACCTATAACAATTGAGATGTAAATTATACTACTTTTGCCTAAACTTAATAAGGATTGCCTTGAATATGACACGACTTTTACACACGAAATGTTATCTTTTTTCAAGATTATTTGCTAGCATGCTCCTTCTGAAGAATCATTTACAGTACTACAGTGCAGATGTAATTTGGTTGCGATCTTCCGTTAGGGCTACTTTTGTTGTAATAATTCTACAAAGTTCAACATACAAAGTAATAACGTTATATCAAAATGTAAATAAATTCGACCAAGTCTATATTTCGGGATCGCGCAGCCAAAGTTCCAAGAAGCAATTTACATCTTCCAAATAAATGGGGTCGGTTTCAACTTGGGCACAACCGGCCGCCGGCTTGGGCTGCCCGTGGCCTATCGCGCTCGATATACAACCTTATGTTATGATCGGATCTCTCATTATTAATAGAATTATAAACACATCATTAATATGACAACTATTAGAGGTATCTATAGAGTAGCAGTAAAATATATGCTCACGTCATCCCAGAAGAGTCTTCGAAGGGATAAGCAGAGGTATTGTAATAACAACACCCACATTTCACCGAATATTATGTGCCAACGTGATAAAGGTGGAGTCCATCTCCGTCTCCGGCACTCTACGTACATCTTTTAATTACTTCTCATACAAATGCAGGTTACTTCACGATGTTTTCCTTCGTCGAAAAGCACGTGGGGTGAAATTACTGCACTGATTTTTTTAAAATCTCATAGGTTCAGGCCGCTGGGATTCTAACATGCGTCGCTTGCGTAGCAGGTGACTGCGCAAACCCCACGGCCACCGCGACTAAGAAATCGAAGATGGATATATCAAATTTGATAGATAACTGGATTATCTGTAAACTTTTATAGGTTATTGAAAAGGGCCGTAAGATAACAATATATACTAACGAAAAAAAATCAGAAAAAATTTAGTAATTATGAGAGAAGTAAATTATTAAATTACATTTAACCGTGACTGTTCTATTAATTATTTCTCGGATGTAATAGCTCCGGGTCGTTTAAACGGTTTCTTAACCGCAAATTGTATTATCTTTCAAATAAAACCTTCCTTGTCATAATAACCAGCTCAAATCATTTCCCCGCGTTGTATTTATTTTCTACTGATCGCTCTGTCGCCATTTTGGCAGTAATTTCTGTAGCTCTTTATTTAATATTTACATCATATACATTGCGTGTTTACAATGCATTTTGTGGAATATATTATGGTTCGCTAGTATATACTATTATTATAATTTTGAGTCGTGGCGATTACATATGAATATCACTCATAATTACTCTTAGTTTCTCTGTAAAGTGGAAGCTACTTACCTACCTGAGGTACTTGTAGTATTCCTATATGCATCATGACCACGATCACTCATCTAAGATCAATTGCAAAGTATGAACCAAGGCAACGCTCGAAAGAATAACGCAATAAAAGTAAAGCTTGTCGAAAAAGGAAATTTTTCCCGTTTTCACCCCCTCCCGAACATGGTGCTCGGCACTCGTGACCTCGATCTTATGTGCCATATACGTACTATGTAATGTATACTACACAAGTGTGTGGGTGCTGACAAATTATTACACCCACGAAGCTGTGTTTTCCTTAAAAATACTGTCGGGAAAATGTTCAAGAGATTCTTTGTTTAAAAGGTAAGAGACTCAGTAAATCGTGAGTATTGCGCAATGACCTACATGCATATCTATACATCTATACAGATAAATAAAATTGAAGTGTCTGTTTGTAATTCCAAAATAACAGCTTTTCACTAAATGCATATGAAAGTATACACGATACTGACACTAAAAAACCAAGATTTAAAAATTTTCTCTGTCTGTCTGTCAGTTTGTTCCGGGTAATCTCTGAAACGGCTGGACGGATTTTAATGAGACTTTCACTGGTAGGTAGCTGATGTTTCCAGGAGTAACTGAGGCTACTTTTATTTATTAAAAATATTAGGGTTCCGCGACAATAAGGAAGAAACTAAAATGCGCGGGTGAAACTGCGGGGCACAGTTGAATAATAAAACAACTTTTTACCATGATCTTGATACCTACTCCTTGCATGCATTCCTCTACAAACCTTTTCATAATAATCGTGACTCACAAACAACTTCTATAAGTCATTTATATATTTTCCCTTCCGATTCAAGTCCCTTTTTAACGGAAAAGCAGATTGCGTCTGGTATTTAAGAGCCCGTCAGAGGCCTACCAGTCGTGGCCATCAGGACTCTAATTATCAATAAAAACATCATCGCCTGTCCATCACAGCCTCCAATGCAGGTTACCGGTTCGCAAAAAATATGGCGTAAAGTACTTCGGGCGTATGCTTATCGGCAGCCCGCGGCCCAGTTTATGCACTCATAAACATCGCTGTGGGCAATAATAAAAATAACTATGTGGTTCAGGGAACAGGCTGCGAGAGGGTTGATCCCATTGATATTCTTGGTTCTCCTCCGTGTTGGGGTAATGCGTCGCGGATGGTTTTAATGTTCGCGCATTGATCGTTTGCTAATGTACGTGAACAAATCAGTGCCGACTATCAAGGAAGATAGAAAAAAAAAGAATTATTTTTTAAGTACTTGCTAACCTACCGTCTAAAAAAGCCGTGGTGGTCGTGAGGTGTGAGCAATCGCCTGCTATGCAAGCGTTTGAAGTTTCAAGTTTGAATCCCAGCAGAGCTTGTACCACGTGCTTTACGATGAAGGAAAACATCTCAAGAAAACCTGCATATATCTGAGAAGTAATTCAAAGACGTATTTATAGTGCCTGAGACGCCGATAGATTCACCATCTGTCACGTTGACACAAAAAAATCTTCGTTGTAATGTGGGTGTTGTTATTATAACCTCTCTGCCTACCCCTTCGAGGATTACAGGAGTGAGCATATACATATGTACCTGTCTACTTAGTGAGTTGATTGCGTAATCTTAAAAGATCAAAACAATGTAAGAGACATTGTTTATAATTGTGATGAAGACATACAGAGCAGGTATATACCCAGTGTCTTTTCATTAGCTTATTTTTCCGCATATGTTTAAGAGGATACAATTAATGCACGTACATAGGTTCCACGGTCTTGAACAGTGCTCCGAAACAAATACAGTAGTGCAAACAATGCCCCTTTGAGTGTAGTTGACTGCATGCGCCACGAGCAGGCCTCACATACAAACTTGCAACTTATCTGCTTGTTCGGATTTGTGTACTTGTGCTCCCGCTGACAGCACAATGGAACTGCTTTGACTCCCACAACTGACAGCGTAGGCGCTGGTGGAGTGAACAGCGAATAAAATAGATATAGGTTATTATGAGCCTTGAATGCGCAGTGCTCCAACTATGATCGTTTAAGCAGCGCGTTAGAAGAACTTCCTAGCTTTAACATTAAATTTTACGTTACCAAAATGAAACGTCAAAGCTCAGAAGTTCTTAATACACTCTGCTTAAACCTATGATGGAAGGTCCTCAGTAGTTTAGGAGTCTGGCTTTGTCTGTCTATATGACGCGATGCGAATAAAAAACATGTCGGCACGTGTACTACCTGCACCAGCTTTAAGTAAAATTTCCATTAAAATGTAACTGTTCCAAATTTAGCAAGCTATACACTGTGACTGTGAAATTATTGGACAACACTGTTGTATAGATATAAATTATACTCAAATACGTAGAAAATACGCGACTAGGATTGAAAAATACTCGCATTTCCCACACTAAAATATCCAGTAGTCAAATAGCTTAACCATCAGACTGACTCGGTCGTCGGAATAAGGACAATGCAATATTTGTTGTCATTTAAAACAAGTTCCCGGTTTGGTAAAGTTTTTTGCGGTCGCTTTCGGCCGTTAAAAGGCTGGCAAAGGCAGCGATAACTGGGAGAGATCGCTTTTTCTTTGCACCAACCCCCGGACCTGGCTGTGTCGGTATTATTTTTAAAGCTCCCAATGTGCGTCGTTTATTATTGGAGGGTTATATACGCTAAATTTCAGTTATGTTCACTTTATAATGGATGGCATATTCGGCATATTCGGCTATCGACATAAAAACCGCCGGTTGCTTTATGTGTCGGACTATAAAACGTTATTTACATGAAGTCCGCGTTTTTTAAGTGATAAAAATATTTGTTGCTCACGGGGCTCACCTCAATGAATTTTGATGGATTCGTTATTGATAAAATTGAAGTGAAATTTATTTTCAGTACGTTTAGGCATATTTATATAAAACCCCAATTATTGAAGATATTCACATAAAAAAATCGCGATTCAAGCTGTATCTTCAGTGTCAACAGTTGCGACATGCATGCAGTGATATTTAGGCAACCGGGGTTGTTCGTTATAAGTTATGACCATTACAATTTTATTCTAAAGTGATAAATGATGAAATGTAACTAGCTTATGCTTTAAATATATGAATACGAATTTAACATATTCGCAATATTTGTGATACATGAAGATCCACCTTTTCCAGAAGGTTTAACCAACGTGTATTGAGAACAGCCCACAGAGACATTATGAAGAGAGGATAAAAGAAGTAAGTTAATAGTACAAAATTTACAATTGCACAAAAAAATCGTCGTACATCAGTACTTCAGCTATTTCCCGGAGTTCTTTGTGCTTGACCTAACTCCATACGATAGAGTCGACTTGGTAAATGTGAACTTCGTCATTGGCTACTTCAGTTACTGTATTTCTTTACGGTACCTTTTAATGCTTGTAAAATATTCAATGGCTTGCAGATGGTCGTAACCCAACTAGGGCAACGCTTGTGTCAGCATACTGCCCGATTACCCACTCCGTCGCTACTTGTTACTTGCTCTCACACACAAGTGCCAACTTCGCAATCGAGTTTATCATAAAACCACTATTTGTATCCCTTAATAGTTTAATGGCAATTTGGGGTCACTTTAGCATTTATCCCAATTAAAGCGACGGCTCCGCGTGCCTCGGCGCATACCTACGAGTTGGACAAACTTTGTTAGCGTATAGTTTTATGTTACGGAAATTTGGGTATAATTTAATCGTCGTTATTGTAATTGGACGTCGTAAAAGGTATTTGTTATCTTACCTTTTTGTTAAATATTACGGCCGCGCTTTTATTAGGGTGAGATTGGGGTCCAGAGCACCAACCTCATCAAACGAGGATCCCTCTCTAGTAATACGATGATATTTCTCCACGTGCCCTCTTTGCGTACCTGAGAAATTCTTGCGTTGGGAAGATATCCAATCTTCACAAATAGACGCATATCAAGCACTATTTATTATAAATACTCATTTAAGCCCAATGTGAGCCGGGCTTTCGTTTAAACTCAAACTCAAACTCAAATATATCTTTATTCGATTAGACTTTATACAAAGTATGTATATTGTGTCCTATCTGTGTAATCCTAGTGTACAATAAAGTTTTAAGTCAAAGTCAAAGTCAAAAATATCTTTATTCGATTAGACTTTATACAAAGCACTTTCAAATCGTCAGAATGACACAATTTACAGGTTTATACATGCTACCGCCAGGTTCGGAAGGTTGCTTTTACTGAGAAGAACCTGGCAAGAAACTCAGTAATTACTCTTTTCAAAAATATTATACAATTTAAAAAAACAAAATAAATCATTTGAGAAATGTAAGCCCATGGACACAGTTCCAATGTACAAATGTCGATAAAAATTAACATAAAGAAAAGTCTAGTAGTTCTATTTATATCTAAATGCGTAGCTTGAGATGACCAGCCCCCACAAGCAGCACCTGTTCACAAGTATGACGAGAATGCCAGCCATCGCCCTCCTCAACCATTATAGAGGGAAGTGAGCGACCCGTCACCCTGACGCCGCCGCAAGCAAAGGCATTTTAGTGAGCATGACAACTCAAGCCAGTCAAAACAAAGATCAAAAGAAATATTAAAATGAATTGTAGCATAAGTACAGTGTCCATGAGACTACTTACAATATTTGTCTGGTAATACATTATTCCAAGTTTCCTTATCACACATATAATCACTAACTGTATAATAACCCTTTTTAAGTAATACAGATTTTAAATAAATAAATACATAAAAAAGTACTTTCAAATCGTCAGAATGACACAATAACACAGGATTATACATGCTACCGCCAGGTTCGGAAGGTTGATTTTACTGAGAAGAACCTGGCAAGAAACTCAGTAATTACTCTTTTAAAGAATATTATACAGTTTTAAAAATAATGCTCAATTGTCAAAAATAAAAACTAAAAATATAGTACAAATATATGTGAGCATGGCAAATTCCAGCCAGTCAAAGCAAAATTAAGATTAATTAATTGTAGCAAAAGTACAGTGCCCATGGGATTATTTACAAAAATTATCAGGTAAAGGTACATCCCAGGCTCCCTTATCACAAATATAATCACTTACAGTATAATATCCTTTTTCAAGCAATACTGATTTAATTTAGAATGATGTATTTAATTCAGTCATTATTATTCCGTTCAGAATAAAGTTGTAGGTACCTAGACTACTAATTGGCATAGAAATACTAAGATTGGACCCAAAAAAACGACTGAGAACATCATTTTCTTTTTTGCAGCAAAAACCTGAGCAGAACGGAAAGACAATATGGCGAATAGCGCCATAATAAAGCTTAAAGGGAAACGCGTCGAATTGTAAAACGGGCCACTCAATCACAAACATGGTGATCACGGCCGCTTTGAGTGAAGCGACGAACAGAAGAGAATACTCGAAATCGTAATGAGAGACAACGATTTTGTTTTGAGAAATAAACAAGTCCTTGACGATATTTAATTAATCGATACGTCAAGTTTTATTATTACGTACTAGCTGTGCCCCGCGGTTTCACCCACCTAACCTAAATTTCATAGGTGGCCCTCGGAACCCTAAATTATGCCTTGTATCATTAGCTATCTGTCATCAGTGAAAATCCCGCTAAAATCGGTCGAACCGATTCAGAGATTACCCGGACCAAAAGACAGACAGAAAAACATTACAAATTGTATTTTTTATGTCAGTACATTTAGTGACAAGCTGTTATTTTGGAATTACAAACAGACACTACAATTTTATTTATGTATGTATAGATGTATAGAAGTTTTTTGTTCCGTATTCACTACATGATCACTAGAATTTTGCATTGAAATTCCTTGAGTGGTAGGCTGTACGAACGCCGAGCAATATAACAGTTACTGCTTCTATAAAACACTGTATTACTTCCAGTTTAATTACTTAGCCTTAATGATGTCCGTAAAGTTGATAAGGCATTGTGTACAGTAAAAAGACTTCGTTAGTTGACGTCTGACGTTGGATTTTGAAATGTTATTACGAAATAAGTCGGCGACAAGCGCGGTGGCTGATGAGGTTTTTTCCTTCCCGCCTCGCCCCGGGCCCAATCTGATTATCATCAAATTGTGGTAACAACTCGCGGTGTCCTTTTGCCTACTGAACTCAACGCTGGCCTAAATTAATACGACAATTCAAACATAAATTTAATTTTGACCTAACAAGGTCTGCTTTTAAGACTATCTAATTATATCAATAGGACGGA
This sequence comes from Watsonalla cultraria, assembly GCA_964035505.1. Lineage (NCBI taxonomy): Eukaryota > Metazoa > Arthropoda > Insecta > Lepidoptera > Drepanidae > Watsonalla > Watsonalla cultraria. Next base: position 211,462 of record OZ037712.1, on the reverse strand, counting down.
GCCGATTCGTTCTAAGTATTCGTTCTTTTATCATTTGTTCCAATAAGTTTTTCTGGAATCTTAACTGCAGTAATGTCAAACCATAAGCTTTTCGGTGAAGCAAAACATCCTGAGTAAACCTGTATGTGTCTGAAAATTTTAAGACATATGTATAGTGCCTGAACTGGCGTTGAACGTACTATCTGCCACGACACCTTCATTTCGTGTGTATTCCTTCATTGGGTGTGTAACATCTCTGCCCTCCGTTCGTACTTCGTGAAGCTACGATGAAATATTGTAACTTGTAGCACATCATGCCTCCCTTTTGTGGTAAGGTGAGAGCTTAGGTACATACAGATGGTTAATTAGATAAATAAAGAACACAAGTCCGATAGCATATAAGAAACATATTATTCTTGAAGAGTTCAATGTACATATTAGCCTTAAATCTAGAGCGTATTTTGGTCTAACAACAATTGCCATTTTAGTTTCAACTGTCACGATGAAATCCACACAAATGTTGAACCACCGATTCGTAATAAATCTAAGCTGTAGACATATTTATGGGCAGACGGATTTGCGAGAGTTCCATCAAATTATCGAACAAATGTCGCGATAGATCAGCGGTCCGCAGCGGAGGGCTCGGGTGTACTGTTATCAATGTGTGACACGTCACGCCGGCTGAACCCGGGCAGACGGGGTCACCCTGTCTGCCAATTACATAATAACCATTCCAAATACGTGACGACACCCATCGAAAAACCAATATTTGACGGGTAGGTAAATACCAAATCACTTGACCATTCTTATTTATAAATAGCCGTGTCCCGCGGTTTCACCCGTGTAGACTTAATGTCACGGGTGGTTTTATTTCGCGAAACCCGAATTATTTTTTAGCTATAAAAAATAATTCTCTTTGTAATGTAAATTATCTGTTTGTCTTTCACAAACCCTATTATAATCGGACAGATAGAGAGTAGCAGAAACAGACAGAAAGATAGACAGAGATTTTTATTTTACTTTTGAATTTATAAGCAGACACTTTAATTTCATTTATGTGTATATAATGTACAGAAAGTGTCTTGTTTGGCTGTGTCATACATAGTGGTCTGCAATATGAGAGGCTGTTGGTAACTATCGTAGCATAGATCAGAGCAACGGAATACTATAATTGTAGGCTTGAGTCCAGTCAGATAAGGGCTATCGTGCTCCTAACTTTAGTAATTTGAGCGTTTATTACTGGGCCTCGTGTCCTAGATGTGTTTTATTGTAATTATATGTATTGGACGCCTTCAGACTATGTAATTGAATTGTAGTTTTAACCAACTCTACAGCTAAGATACAGGCGCGTCGCTCAGCACCTATCAATCACTACATAGTATGGAACAAAGTCGCTTCTCGCTGTCTGTCTATGAATGTTTGGATCTTTAAAACTACGATTTAAGAAAAAAGTTTATATAAATAATACATGCCAAATTTTGTAGAGAAACACTAATAATTTTAGAGGTTTCTAATGTGATGTTGTGAGTAAACACATTTTTTGCGCTTATATTTCAAACGCTGGCCGAACCCTACAAGATATATCAAAATAATTTACCATAGTATTGCACACCTTAAAATGGTCGACAAAAAAGTCTGCGATTGTATAAATCTACCTCGTAGGGATAACCCACAATAACCCCATGCGAAACCGTGGCAGGTTGTTTGTGCTTTTATAAAGCACTTTTGGCTGTTTTATCACACTGAGAATCGAGACCACAGAGTGTATAAAAACGTGACAGAACATAATATAAAATGCATATAATTCAGTGCTAGCTATTTCTTTCCAACACTCAACAAACAAACAGTAAAATAATTTAATTTGAGAATGTTTACCTGTGCTGCTAGCGATAGCTCTTATTAGCATTTGTATAGTCGCAGGCGGGCATAAACCCGATCCATTTCGTTTCTTCAACAACGTGAATTATAAACTTATTCACCTTTTCAACGTTGAAGTATGAGTGGGTAAGGTTCATGTTTATTATTGTGGTGTTAGTTGACATGCAACCTCACTTGTGATGGATGGCGTCGTGGTGTGCCGTTGCAGCGGCAGTTGCAATTTGTACATAGCCTCACATATGCACCGCTATTTTATGCTTCACTGGTTTTTATGTGCATAGCGTTTCAGTAAAGGCTGTTTATTTGCTTTGTGTTTTAATTATAAGATTTCATTGCTTTAGTGGCTTACATGCAGCCTTTTTAATGCGTCATAGCTGAATGAACTTTATTTTCAAATGTTGATTCAATCAGCGGCTTTTCAGGTGATCATTGAAGTTGCAGCCTTCAAAGTGCTTAAATTTGGACAACTAATTCTAGATGTCTCTCTTTCTCTATCAACCACGTATTTTGTAATCATAATTATGATTATCGTTTATTTATATATCTGCGGTATGTTAACAGCTTATACATAGATCAATTAGTTCAACTACCACAAATTGACCGAAGCAACACACCTCACTGAACTATTGAGCTGATTATGACGTGCATTTTTAAAACGTGAATATGTTTCGCAACGTACATGTGGTCGGTACTCGGCCCGTCGACGAGTAGTGTTTGTAGAGGCCACGCACGGAAGCGCCGTATGATTCCCTTCCTATGAAGGCATTATGAATAAACTTACGTATTATATTCACGGCTGTGTTAGCTGTTGAAAGGCTCCACATTTATTTAGTTTTTACCTGGTTTCCATGCAGGGTTTTATTTATAGTTCTCTATTTATGTTGGGTCAGTGTGTATACTGTATACGGTTGCTTCATGTCGAGGGTACCGTCGAAATTAGCATTTTTTGCTGAACGTACCGTAAATAGTTTTAGTGGTAAGTAATTATTTATTTATTTCTGGCTTGCAATTTGTCCTACGTACATACATATTCTCACGCCTGTATTCCCCGAAGGGGTCGGCAGAGGTGTTGTGAACAACTACACCCAATTTTCACCGAAGATGATTAAGTGTCAACGTGACTGATGCTGAGTCTATCGCCGTCTCAGGCACTATACATACCTGCCCTACGTGTTTTATGGAAGGTATTAGGGTACAAGTGTTGTGTTTTTGTGGTGAATAAGGTCGCCAGTTCTAGCCAGTGGCATGGAAGAAGAGAAAGGGAAGAATCCTTTCGGGTTTCATTGTTTTGGCAAAGAGATGCTTGGTGCTACAAGCGTCCATAAGCTGCAGTAGCCGGTTCCCATCAAGTGGTACGCTTGTTAGCTACCGTTTTTGTGTAATAAAAAGTTTCGAGAGTATCTTGGAGGCATTACTTACAGATGGTATGAAGAATGGTACCTACTCGTGACATTCATATATTTCAGCAAATACATTCACGTTATTTACCCAGGTTATATCGGGTTCGGAAAGTTTCGGGTAAGTTTTGTGAACTTAGCAACTTAATATAGGATCAGTATATTGATTTTAGAGATACGCCCGTGGAAACATTTCGACAAGTTTGCTCTTTACCGGCTCCGGTGTTTAGACGGAAACTTCAATTTCATTGCCTGTAGGTATACCCACCTTACTCCAGAACACTTTGTACGAACTGTGTACTAAGTATATTATACCCTTCTTAATAAGTCTTGTTTTTCTTCACAAAGTTGCGTACATTATTGTTTCTTTTCAGACTAATCTGGAATCTTTTTACCGTTCCCTTTTTACAACCGTATATAATAATATTCCACTTTACATTAAATAACTGCTGATTACGGATGCTTCCATCACCAATCGCCAATGTCACTAGCGTACTTTCTTCTTAACAAAGAATGGTATTACTATGCCAACATATACAAAGTTTATCAGACTCAAAAAGTCTAACCATTGTTTAATGGTGCAAATAAAGGTAAGAAAGCGATTATTTTCTATTGTTTATATTCATATTATAATCATACTTTGGCGCTAGGGCTCACTAGAGAAAATTTAGGGTAACTCTATTCTGTAGCTAGCACACCTCCAGCCTAGAGGTGTAGTATTGGCAACCTTAATTACTAAGCTGTCCAATCTAGAAATTAAACCTTAAAATCCTCTTAGTTTCAACTTTATTATGTAGGAGTTTCTAACTGCCAAATAATTCCATTGAATGTCAGTCAACAGTATTCTCAGAACGTCAAACTTTCGGAGAAGATAGCTTAGCTTCTAGACCAAACATGTAGTCTGAAAGTCTTGGGGGTATTATGCAAATGCGAGCCGCAACCAAATATTGGAAAACAATATCGAGTAAAGTAAATACATTAGCCGGCTGCTATAAGTCAAAATGTTTTTGTAGTTGCCAGTTCAAACGCCAGTGGAAATATGTTGAAAATTTTTATTGAGAAAATAGGCTGAAATAACTCAGTGTGCTTCAACTTGTTAACATTTTTACTGGTATGCGGAGCGAGGAATTTAAAAAAAGTTATCTTTCAATGAAAATAGGGTTATTAAAGTTAATGCTCTACCGAATATAAAATGATACTATATTCAGACGAACGTCGGAGGTATTATAGCCTTAAAAAATACTTTGCAGAATATTTAGGTTATAACTCTTATTCATTCTCGTTCAGTATTACCTATTAAAGAGTAACATACTATTTAGGTAGTAACTTTTATTAATTCTTATTCAGTAGCGTAAAACATTTAAGAAATTAGAAATGAGCCTATTTTCTTCAGTAGAATATTATTTTTTATTTAAGGGAAAAATCTATCATTGCGCTCGAGTGTATCATCCTGCTTAATAGTGTGATAAAACACAGTTAATAAAGTGGGAGCAAAATATTGATTTAAATGTTCAAACTTAGATCGGTGGGGTTCAACTGTAAAGCTGGGCGTGAGTGCAAGGGCGCATAGTATATGGGCCGCGAGTGTTTGTCATTCAGGGCGCGTGCCCGCAGAGTGGCCCGAGTGCCTCCATGCCCGATATTACGGCTAAGTAGGCCTGCTTAACTACTTATGATTTATTGCCGCTAGTCCGCGAGCTTGCATGGATTTACTTTGAGGATGTCTAAGCCGGAATGAGTCAGACCTATGCTGTGCGTTATATAAAAGAACTTCAATATAATATTGATCCCATAACGATACCACACAAAGAGACTGACTTCTTCAGGCTGTAACCAGTGAGATACTAAGTAAAAAAGAAATCTGAATGAATCGCATTTTCATATCTCACGAAATAAGTTATTCCCTGACGAAACAATACAGGATTTTTTGCATGTTTTTAAAATGTCTGCCACCATTCGATATAATTTTTCTAATAGAACAGACTTAAAGAAACAAATTGTAAATGCAATTGAAAGCATAATTTTGCAAGCCATTGACTTAACGACCTCTATGAAATCTCTTGATACTGAAACAGTTTTCCTACAAACGGCATGTATTCAACTTGTTATATCGTCGTCGCGGCCGCTGCGATGTCAACACACGTTATGTCACCTGAGGGAGCACCACTAACAACATTGACGTTCACTCGTTAAAGCCAATCCTCGTTGGGACATGTGTCTCTATTTTGCACTCAACACTGTAATGTCACTAAATAGAAAGGCAACAGAAGGTCAGCTTGCTACATTGGGCGAGAATCGTTGTACACACGCAAAGACGCGCGCGGATATCTCAGATCCAGCTAGGATGTAGGTAACGAGAGGTAGAGTATAATGGGATGAGCTGGTCGACTGAAGACTGTACCTCTACCTTGTAGAAGTCGGCAACGAAAATTTCACCCCATGTATTAATAACCAACTGGTGCCTGCGACTGCGTTTGCGTTAAGGATCGACTTTCTTATATTTTGGATAATGCGTAAAAAAGTAACAAACGTCCATCCTCACAAACTTTCGTGTTTCTAATATTAGTAGGATTCTAACTTAGAGAAGTGTTGTATTCCTGTAATGAGTAACGACGCCGGTGCTGCCCAGGGAGGAGGAGAGCGGAGGCTGTGTAGTTATTAGCCAGCTTTATGCTACGTGTAGTCTCTTGCTAAAATGCTACAGTGATTCTAGATTGTTCGTGTTAATGAGCTGTAGTTGACGCTTACCATCAGGCGGACATGTTATTTCAATGCGTTCGGGCTGGCCTTATGTGTGTTTTTATTTGGTAGTAATATAGGGCTAACACGCAACGATGTCGCCGATTATGACGGCAATTAATATGGGCAAGAGTGACGCGCTTCCATTACTGTTATTGTGCGCGGCCCCTTGTATCCATTTGCTAGATAATCGGCGATGTATGGTGCGTGACTAAAATAACCACCAGTTGTGTCCTTACATGAATTACATTAAGAAAGTTGTTTTGCTGCTATAGTATTTTTGATCGAGATTTTATTAGATACAGAGACTATGTCGAAACAAAAATACGTCATAGCTCACTGGTTTATATATTCTTGAACATTGCATCTGACAGAACCTGTAAAATCAATAATTAAGGAGAAATTAACATTTTTTGTCCTCTAATATTTGTAGGTCAACAATTCAGTTGTATACCTTCTCAACCTAAATCACTAGTAAAACACTACCGGTGTACAATAATACCGCGAAGTGTTCACCCGGTCGTGACCGCGTCGTGTGTCGCCTGTCGCTGTCGCTTGCCTGTCGCTGTCGTGTCGCAAGATTGATGCGCTAGCCGGCCGCCGCCCGCCCGACCACGTGGGCGGACATATATAGATGACCATATTATTTTAGTTAATTATGCCGGTTGTACCCTAGGTAAGCAAACATGGTACGATTTATGCAAATTTTGATTAAACAATGAATTAGAATGATAATAAACGCACGATGAGAGCTGGCCTGCCGTCTATCGTGACCTCAACATAAAACCAACATGCTTAGCACCCCGCAGTACAACTTCACAATGTAAATTCCGAAAACACATCAAACAAGAAGAGTGCTAAAACAAACTAAATCATTCTCAAGAGCAGTCATTAACAAGATTCCTTTATAAATAGCATCCAAACAAAGAGATGGAAGTTCTTCAAGACAATGTGGCGAGGTGACAGTTAACGAGCGCATTGTATCACCCCTCCGTCGCCCGCCACCCTGCCACAGTCCGAATGTGAAAAATCACACTGGAACCCTCTTTTAGCACTGCCTATATATAGATGAGAGCTATCTAGATATGTACGTAAATCAAGAAGGATCACAATTTTAAAATATGTGTTTTTATTTTAACGCGCTGAAAATGAACCTTTAATGTACTTGTATTGGTAAGTAAAAAATATGATTTGTAATTGAAAATCGTGATACATTTTGTTACATAAAGGTAAGTAGTAGTAAGGTGGTGGCAGTCTTCAATATAAACAAGGTAAATAACATATATTTTTGAACTATCCGTTCATATGTGTTCAATATTTTCCGTAACATTCTATTGTACACGAAACTATTTACAGATAAATAAATTGACCCAAATCGCTATCCCTCGGGTCGCTTTATGTTTTTTCAGTGAGTGCTCAGGTACTAAGCAAACCCAGTGATATTAGCCTTGTATATTATGAGCGAGAGTGTGTGTATGTTTGTACAATCCATTGTTAGTCAGTTACATTTATTCCCACCCTCCTAAATGCGTAGGCAGTCATACTTTCCCTAAGCTTCACCGATGATCATTTAGATGCTTAATTACCAACACTACGCTTAGGTACAAACAACGCTGAATTTCTTTTAAGGAAGACCTTAGACCTATAAGAATACAAGTGCCACACTGTAAAGTTTTTCTGTTTTCAAGCCTGAAGGGATACGCACAGCCTACTACTTTGGGAACTGCCAATTCGCCACTTCCTAGCAGGCAGCGGTGCTAAAGTGATAGATTGTGCGTCCATCGCTGTCTTTTTCTTTTCTTTTCCTTTGAATATATTCAGACAAATACGTACTCAGCAATGTCTTCTCAGTAAAAGGAACCATTTGAAACAGCTTAATAATATCGTTCTACGAGTATTTGAACTTTGTAAAAAATGCAATCAAATATATATTATTTGTAAAACTAGTAAATCTCATTGGATTTATGCCATTATCCACGCATAAGAGACAACTAGTCGAACCGCACATCCGCCGGAGATCCTTAGTAAGCCATAACATGTTTACAATGGTATCCGGCACTCTTATCAGCCGCACGTTAGTTAGTCCAAGTATATTAGTAATGAGGGTGTCGACTCCCTTACTCCGAAAACGAAATTTCGCAAACGAACGAAAATAAAACGTAGTTTCGCTATCACTTTGTTTTTATCAAACTTAAGTTTCCGTTCGTTTAATAATTTAATTAAAGTCAATTTAGAATATATAAACGTCAAAGAATTGTCTAGCAAACCACGTTCTAACGTAATTTCAGAACGAATAAGAACCGTAGTAGGAACTTTGCGATTTTTCGGCCAAAGCTTCGTTTTTTGGAGTACGCTAGTAGGGCCCCAGGTACCTCTCAGTAGCCGGCCGCGCCGCACCGACCTTGGCTTTATGAAGACAAATATCCCCTATTTATGTCGCGACGACCACCTCCAAAGCCTTTCAAAAGCCTTTCAGTTTCATTCTGTCCTCGGATTTGAAACTTGGCATTGGAATATATCCCGTAAGTGATACACGCTACAGTGTATTTTGAATTACATTCAAATAATGAATTTAGATCCTTTTGTAAGCCGTTACATTGCCACGAGGTGTTAAGTTACAAGTGTTAACATTGAATCATCACCGTAGCTAATCAGACATTCAAGTCTTTTAAAAAAGTACTTTCAAATCATCAGAATGACATGATTGTATTAAAGATAGCGCTACGTAATACACCCCCGGTATTGAGAAAAAATATTACGCAAGAACAAAGTTGCGGTTAAATTTCAACGATTTATCGCGTATCGTGTATCATAATGACACAACCGTTTAAAAATCAATCAGGCCTTAAAAAAATTACAACTAATTGCTTTAAAGCAAACAATTTTTAGGGGAACGTATTTTCATGTGCAGCCTTATCGCTTCTTAGAGATCATAGTTTTTAAACTGACCGTCGTGACTGAAGCCACCTCGTGACCACACGCCATGGCACTTGTCGAAACTGTGACTCAAGAAATACTATGCTATTAACGATTAATAGATTCAGCCTCTAAGAAAGAGTATAAGATCAGAGTACCAGGTTTTGGTTAGGCAGGTATCTCCAGGTAAATGTGTGTTACAATGAGCTGATAATCCTTGACGTAAGCAGGGGGGTGCCGGTGGCGTGGCGGTGCCGGCAGCGCGTCACAGCGCGGCATTACCTTTTGTTGTGTTCGTAAGCCGCACATTACCAGCTAACTGTGCGCAATATCCACGAATTGCCAGCCCGCACTGAAACTCCTACCTCGTATAAAACATGCCGGCGATAATGACACCTACCCTAACACTGTGCCCTAGTATACGAGTTAGCGCTACGCACACATTTACACATTTTTACAACGCGCCTCATAATTCTGTTCCAAATGTCCTCGTGTCATGATACTTTAAGTTTATGCTACCGTTTCTTGTTCTAATCACCATAAAAATGTTTAGGAAAAGAAAAGCATCAATTCGTGAAAATTACGATTAGAATCTAGACCGTGTAGCGTTTCCTTTGTTTGCTGTTGTATGCTTTGTCGAATGGCATGTTTGCTGGGTGTATTCAGCCAGGATAATCTCTGAACAAATTGCTGGAAAATAATATAGCCTTAAAACTACGCGATGTTTGTACAATAAGAAAAAGTTTTATTTACTTACGAGTTTTATTAGATTACTTACCAAAACCATAGAACAAATAATATTACTAGGTAAAGAAAACTAAGGAGTTGTGTGTTTCACTTGTTACGCGACGAGATTTGCGCGTCACAGTGACTTTCAGAGTCGTAGAAAATCATAATATTTCGGTACAAACCCTACAAATGTAAGTCAAAAGTTATCGTCAAATTATTCGAGTAAAACACGGCGCGATTTGAATTAATCCCTACTTGTAACTGTTGAATATTTACATTCGAGAGCAAGTGCTAAATAAAATGGCATGGAATCGGTGTGTCTCCGTGCATGAATGTAAATCTTTGTGTAAGGCGTTTCATATGCAGTCAGTGTGCGGTGACATGCGATGTGTCGTGACTGGCAGCAGTGCGGCTCCGCCCGGCTTGGATTATATCTACTGTCGTTAGAGGAACCTCCGCCTATATGATAATAACTTTATTGCGCTAACGAACGCTACCTTTTTTAGCTTTGATACATTAACCCCGTTTGAGGTTCGGCCGTTGACTTCATGCATATAAACATTTTATGTTAATATTACTACAGCTTTATGCTTCTACTATGTAAGTACTGTTACATTCACCGCTGCAGGGACAAACCCTTGTTTGTTCATTATGGGACTCAATAGAGTTGCAATTAATGAGGATATTTTATAATTAATTGCTGGTACTTTTATATCACACTTTCAGTTCAACACGAATGTTGCGTGTTTTCGAGGAATTGTTTTACATATCAGCAGCGTAGGACCAGCGGCCTATTGGTAGCTCACCGCCTCCTCCAGGTCGCTTGAAAACCAAGTCATGAAACTTCTGCCGTTTGGGATTGAAACTTTGGGGCCATGGGAACCAAATGCGAAAGTCCTTTTTAAGGAGCTCCTTTTTACAACGCCTGGTTGACGTCTCTGGTGACCGTCGAGCTGGTTCCTACCTCGATCAGAGAATCATTTAGCAGTTTAGTAATTCAGCGAGGTAACGCAGTCAGCTTTCGGGGGACAGCATGCCTGCAGATACAAATATAAATTCTTTATTTTATTAATTTTTTTTTCTTTTATTTTAGATTTCAGTAAAATATTTTTTTATCATTAATTTGACTTATGTCATTATTTGACTGCGATCTTGTCTAAGTCTGTGGTATGCCACAGACTTTGTCTCTGAACAGGAGATTTCGCTGTGTACTACATATTTTAAGATGAATGAATTTTTAATTATGAAAATAAATAATAACATATCTCTCAAAATGTGCGTGAACCTACTATGTCTGCGTACCCCTTTAGGGGATACATGCGCGAGCATATGTATGTATATACATTGTCATTGATTCATGAACATACATTAACGTTGTTCACACTCTGTGGTTACACAGTCTTTGTATACGCCTCCAGCGGCTGTATTCCCAACTTAATTAGCAAAGGCTGATGTTCTAACAGCTTTACCCAGCTTTAATTTAAATGCAAATAATATTCACCAATAACATAAAATATTGTATTTTCTACAATATGACCAGCAGAGAGTGATATTGTTTAAAATTATATTTGGAATTCGAAATACATAAGGCTTTATCGAAGTAAATTACTGTTTGAAGTGATTATAAATTACATTAGTATCACGACATTTGCTTGACATTGGCAGCTGTTCATTATCGTTCACGACAATATAAACTTAATTGCGGTTTCAACAAAGTACAAATTCTATAACATTGTGTGACTGGCTGGGGCCACTGATTTTGTCCAACACCGTGTCTTATGTATTCTCCCTGAGCTCCAACTGAACCAAAACATATATAAGTATCTTATCTAATCGAATACACCTACACTGTCCTACTACTGGGCAAAGGACTCTCTCCCCATTTTTCAGTTGACCGACTTTGGACCTCTGTTGGCTAATTGTTGTTGAAGGCATCGAGGCCATCTCGCCATCTGCGTTTAGGTCTGCCACGTCCACGGTGTCCGATGGGTGGAGGCCTGAAGGTGGTCATTTTGGTCCAGTAGTTGTCTGGCATTCGGCAGGCATGCCCTGCCCACTCCCATTCAAGTTTGGCCGCGGTTTTGGTGACATCGGCAAACGCGCATATAAGCAAAAATATTTCAGTAAAATATCTAGGTCCCTGGGTGACAGATGATGAAACTATCGCTGTCTCAAAAATACATTACATTTGTCAGTTTTCTTCAAAATATGATCTTTCACCGTAAGAGGACTCTTCTCTTCTCAGGATCGCATATCACTGTTTAAAAACTCTCATTAGTTCAAACTGAGATTTGTACTCATATCCACGCTTTGCAGGCGAGTTCAAAGCACTTGACCTGAATCATCTAAATTGCAGTAAGTAATATTCTTTGCTTGGCTTGGAACACAAAACAAGATGAAAAATACCTTTGGTTTACTCATGAATATGCGTGGATGCCAACAGTAAAGAAGGCTTATTAAGAGCTCTATAATGCAATTGCTTGGCTCACCGTAATGCAAATGCAACGCAATCCCAACGGAGCTAAATTGGCGCAGTGTGACCGCACATTCGTAACACAAAATATTAAATTGTAGAAGGCCGGCTCCCATACTTTGGCAGCAAAAAGCGCACGCATTTGGCGTATGATTATAAATTGTACATGCTACTTCGGTTTGTACATATGAAATCAATTATCAGTTTGTTTAACCAACCAACAGATCGTGCAATCGCCAAGGATGGAAAAATTCGACACTTATATCTTATGTGCTGTATTTTTGCATCCCTTAGTACTCGTATATACTGGAGTAACTCAAAACTGGAAGCCACTAACCCTAACCTTTTATGAAAATTCAGTAAGAACAGATAATTTTTATGCTTAAAAATCATAAAAAAATGTTTTATCCGAGATGACAAGTCTGTCTTTGAGCAACGATTTGCTCCGTCGATGTAGGAAGCCGGCCATCTGGTGTTTCTATATTTTGTGTTCGTAATCCCAGTCAAGACGAGCCCAGCTACTGTACCGCGGGAACATGGATTAGTATTTCTGAGAAATTCCCCGGTTTGCAATAATACAGAGCGACAAATTAGCTTGTTACTCATTTAGTCGACAATCTCGGAAATTACTCGCGGGGTGTACATTGCGCTGTTTGTCTACTTGGAGTAAACAATGCCTTATTTTTGTACGTTTCCATTTCTAAGCAAATAATACCAAGGTTTTGTGTCGCTTTAAGATGTAGCTATTCGTTTATTATTAACTAGACCGAATATAGAAAGACTGCGTGGTGTGCGAGTTCTTTGAGTACGTCTTGTTAAGAAAATGAATACTAAATTGAATACACCGAACTAATATGTAACTTGACTCAAGGTCTCCAAATTGATATAGATATCAATACACAGTTACCTAAGTAATACAATTTGATTAGCAGAGGGACAGTATGTTACGAGCTACCTTACACTGCCCTTTACACTTTGGCTATAGTTCAAACTTAAGTCACTTGCCTGTAATTATTTGGGTAAAGTGCTTGTAGTCCCCGCCCATACAGTAAGCCTCTTTGAAACTCTATGGATACTCTCTAAGGGATACCGCATCTACTTCAAATGTTGTTCAAATATTGTACGAGAGTTCACTTGTGTTCTCTCCCTTCTACATAATACACGACGTTTTGACGTACGTTTTTAATTCGCAGTACATTGCTGGGCGTAAGTATCAATTTATTTCTTCGAATAAAGTTGAGCGCGAAATGGAATTTGATGTAAACATGTAGAATGTTGACGCATGCCGGAAGTGTCGGTATTATCACGCCTTTATACGATAAGGTGTGTGCACAGCGTCGGCGTGCGGTGCCACCCCCGGAATAGTCGGGAGTTGAAATTGAAAATCTGGTGAATATTAAATTAATCGTCTCTTCGTCGACAGTTGTTTCTCAGTTAATTACAAGTCGTTCATATTATATGTTCCCACATATGTTTATCGTCAACTGCAGATTGAATTTGTATTGCAAATAATATTTTAAATAGGTGCTACCGTGGTTTGTGTTCAGGAAATACCCATAGACTGGATTCTCCTTATACTTAAACATATGTGAATGGGAAATAAACATACCTGGCGTAATATGTCTAATACTATAAGTCACCTCTGCCCGCCCTAAATACAGGTATGAGCATATGTATGTACCTATATGATTTTTGTTCACAATGTGCTCCTTCACCATACCTTCCGTGGTGTGATATGACTGCTCCTTACTTTTTATAGAACATCTTATTGGTACAGCCCAATGGTATCGACACTTGCGTCCCATACATGGCAGGCGACTAGACTACCACTCGCTCACCACCGCTTTAAACAAAGCTAAATAAAAACATACCCTTCTACTCCATAATCCCTAGCTTTTCCACACAAGTCATGACCTCATTTCAGGAACTGGACGCGAACAATACACACTATTATTATAACAAATGAAACATCAGTGTTTGATTCACACAAGCTAGTCGATACAGCCCAAACGTTCGCTTACAATGATAAATAGCTGAGGAGAAGTAAGACAAATAGACCGACCGGCGAATAATCCCAGCCAACGCAAACTTCGGGACGCGGCGAAGTGTCACTAAATAAGAACATACAGAAGGACAGCTTGTTAATTAGAACACGCACTCACATACATTCTCATACTTACGATTACCTCGCTCTAAAGTCAAAACTGAAATTAATCCTTGATTCACGACTCACGTACGCGCACATCTTAGTATCCGCACGATGCGATGTTTCTCGACACATGTTACCGCCCTTCGCTATGGTTTTATTTTGTGTAAATATCCCGCGATTGATAGTTGTATTTACTGCGAGCTAAGTACCAACTGTCCGTAATGGTCGACGCTGTGTTAATGGTATCACAAGTGAACGATGTCCGCGATGAGACATGTTTACCCGATCAAATTAACCTTTAACTCTCAATCACGTTTCGTTTTAGTTGTCGAGGCATTTGGCGAAAATAAATGTGGCTAGTAACATTTGGTTTCTATTATTTCGTGCCATTTCAAAATCTGTATTCAATATTTATAGGTAGTTAATTTGTTAAATATGTGTGACCACTTCAAAAGCTCTGTAAGGCATTGGTTATGTGTTTTGTAGAAGAAAGGGAACACATCATTATTATTCATTTTAATTTATATAATAATAGCTATGAGTTTACATTACATGACACACAGACTGTATTATTATTCCACTATATATTAAAATAAATATAGCCCCAATACTTCCGTAATGTGCTTAGTGAAACTCAGCTCGCAGCGAAAACAGACAATAGAAACAAGTCGTTTCAGTTTATCACAATCACGATAAAGCGAGTGCACAGATAGCACAGAACATAATATTTGAATTCACAAAGATTTGCTGAACCGGAATGCATTCCGTGTTCGCAGCGCAGCGCTGTATCAACACACGTAAATCTAACCAAAACGCCCGACGCCACCGCGGCTGCAGCCTCCTGCTGCCTCCTCCGGTGACATACCAACCTGAACTCACAACGCAAATACCTGGTGTGCTATTCACTATGAAAAACAGCCTCGAGCTCGACGCTGCGATCGCGACGGTTTGTCGTTAGTAAAATTACCGGTAAAAAGTTTGTCAAGCCCTTACGAACGACTACAAACGGCGCGGCCTCCAGTTCGACGACGTGTCGAAATGCATTAGTGAATACGCATTTTTTTAGCCCCAAACTCGTCGTTGAATTGAAGACGTTTGGACGCCGCGGTCGACGACACGTACAGCCTCGAGTGGTTTCATTAGAGAATAGCATAGCTAGCTGCGAAACGTTCTCAGAGCCCCCTCACACACCGTGCCTACAAGTACCATAATAAACACGTTAAACAAACAGCTTATCTATCGAATCAGACATTATCTCTACAAGTCGTTAAGGATAACGAGGGATGGCAACCATTAAATATTGGTTCCGATTACAAAATGTAATTAAGAAGTTTGATTTTATTCAGATTGTAATCGTTGTGAATCGAGTAAAAGTTATTCGGAAAAGGTATTGGTTCGTAGTGACCCATTTTCGATTTACAAAGTTGAATGCGGTGTTTGTCGAAGAAAAATATTGTTGTGAAAGTGGACGGTTGAAGGCAATACGAACTGTTTGCTTCCTTACAAACTGCA
This sequence comes from Watsonalla cultraria, assembly GCA_964035505.1. NCBI lineage: Eukaryota > Metazoa > Arthropoda > Insecta > Lepidoptera > Drepanidae > Watsonalla > Watsonalla cultraria. The sequence goes on along the minus strand of OZ037712.1, from coordinate 195,690 downwards.
CGTTCATTGTATATTCATACCGCTCTGCGAACATCTGTAATGGATTGCACAAATGATGCTATCAATTGTACCGGGAATAAGCTATTTAAACATTGTTTGTTGTTTGTTCACGGGAGTATGTTTATACAGCTCGGCTCGGCTTAAATAATGACCATGAACTACTGGTGTGTGCTCTAAGAATGATATTCAAATATGTAGTTGGTAGTGATATTATTATATCCTTGACTTACACACGTGACTTGCACAGAGCGTATTAAGAACTTCTGAACTTTTGACACACTGTATAAATATAAGCTTTACAATTGGATGGATTTTTGAATGGAAAAGGATTTTTTTTAAATAAGAACGTTCTTTGACACAATTTGTTCCTAGATCCCTAACTGATTCTGTTGCAAATCGTCAGATTATTGAAAAGTACACTTTTCTGCATGTATTTAACTTACCTTGCCTTAATCTGCACCGCACGAGTTGTTCCGAGGGTCGATTTTCAGAATCCCCGCTTGGACTCCCCGACTATCATATTTAAACGTCAAACACAACGTTTCATTTTTGTATCTTAAAATTAAAACGTCAAAGCTTAGAAGTCCTTAACACGCGCTGCTAAACGATCATAGTTAGCCCCCTTATTTAAATTGGATGCGTACTCTACAAAAATACTGAAATAATTTCACTACTCATAGCACATACTTTTATCATTTAACATTGGATTATAATGAAGTAGCCTCAATTATTATAATATGTCATTAGTGTCATAATAGTACATCGATAACATTAACTAGATTATTGGTCAGCGACCCTGGCGTTTATTGCGATCTCATTTAGTTAATGAAATGGAAATTAAGCCTCTTTGCCGGCGATTGCAACATTAATTAGGTATCCATACCGCTGCACTCAAATACAGACATTCCAATGATTTCATTATTTATAATACGAAATCACTGAATAGGAATAAATACTAATGGAATTCAGTTTTATTACACATTTTCCTATTCCATAAAATCCATTTCAAATATTATTATAGCAATCTTATTTTGCATTGTTTTGCTTTGTGCTAGTTATGCAAATGATAATGCAAGTATTGAATTTTAAAGACGGTAGAATGAACAAGATATTTGGTCCAGAAGCACTCTTCAACTCTGGCATGGGTTGTGTTACTGCTTTGACGAAATGTTCCGGAATAATTAACTTTTCTTCTTTGTTACAAGAATTCCACTCATTTTCTTACTTAACACAGCTTAACTATACTTTGTCCAACGAATAAGTAACCCTAAGATGTAATGCCCTATAGCGTATTTAAACAGTAAGCATCGATTCAACTCTCGCACAAATTAATATTAAATTTCATCTATTTTAATAAAATTGAAGCCTTTGTAATTCCAAAATAACAGCTTCTCACTAAACGCACATGAAAGTTTAAACGAAATTTTCTCTTCGAAATGGCTGGACCGATTAACGGGACTTTCACTGGGAGATAGCTGATGTGATAAGAAGTATCTTAGGATATACTTTAATTGAATAGCTACTCCAGATATGTAAAATTTTATGTTCTAACTAATATAACCTAAACCGCTAGTTCTAGAGATGTGACATTTGGAGGGTGTGTTCTTTGTGATGTGTACGTACATACATACGAGTATGCTCACGCTTGTATCCCACGCGGGTAGGCAGAGACCACCGTTTGCCACTTGCTACGTCTATGCCACATCCTTACATACTTCTTTGTCTTCAATCACTTTCATGCATCTCTTCATACACTTCCTTCGGTTACGAGTGCCCTGCATTTGACCTTTATCGCTTGCCATAAAAGTGACTGAACGCTATCCAAAACAGGAGTCCGACATATCTGAACTTGTATTTGTTTACCTGGCGTACATTCAGCGGCGAGTATCACTGCGGGTTGATCAAACAAATATTCCGAGAATGTTTCAGCAGAATTGAAATACATCAGGGCCCGCGCTGTAAATGGCGCAACATTGTAAATAGAAGAGGTCGTCAATGCGACACGGCGCGCGGGATATTCGGAGTATGTCGCCGCCCTTTGTAGGGCCGCGATACCGCTATCTGGGGCCCTTTATGTAAATGTGGGCCCGAGATGTAGGGCCATCAGCGCCGAGTGTGGCCTGCGTACTGAAGCGTCGGTAAACATTCACAAATCTACACTGTGTCGATTTTAAGGGGGCTCAATTGACGTTGTGAATGGAACAATGCGTGTTGCCTGTTGGGGTCTAAGCTGCTAGCACGACGGTGTCACTACTTTACTAGCGTTTCGAAGCAAACATTTGACCACCTGTGACCTTGTTTATAATACTTGTGGTATAAAAACTGTATTTTTCGATGAGCAATTCTTGTATATATATATATATATATAGAATCTGAAACAGAAACCGAGCACAGCCCGGTCAACCAGGTACTAAGTATTTATACAAAGCTTAATTTGACAAAGTCATATTATCGTTTATCATACTTTCATAGATAACTATTTTACAAATCTCTTATCAATTGGTCGCTGTAACTTATTCTTTATGAGATTTTCTCAGAAACCACAAATCAATCGCAAGTCTCCGAATCGACCTTCTGAGAATGTGAAGACAATGCCAGAATTGAACAACTGTCTCTGGTCTGTAATTTCTCTATCTAAATCCACCACTTCAAAGCTTCTAATCTATACATACATACAGGTAATAAAATTGAAGCGTCTATTTGTAATTTCGAAATAACAGCTTTTCACTAAAAGTATACACGCTACTGACACTAAAAAACCAAGATTTAAATTTTTTCTCTTTTTTTGTCTGTTTGTTCCGGGTAATCTCTAGAACGGCTGGACCGATTTTAACGGGACTTTCACAAGCAGGTAGCTGATGTTACAAGGAGTAACTAGGCTACTTTTATTTATTAAAAATATTAGGGTTTCGTGACAAGAAGAATAAAACTAAATCTACGCGGGTGAAACTGCGGGGCACAGCTAGTAGATAATAAATGTTGATCACATTGCTTAGGAACCAAGAAATAAAATTGTTACGTGAGCACTTACTTACAAAACTGGAACTGAAATTCTTACAATTGGACGTATAAACAAAATAACCTAATAAAATATTTCAAAATTTATTAGGACATCCAAAATGTTTATTTTTTACGTTGAAAACATACTAAGGTCATATTCTACATATTATACATTTTAGCTCCACTATACAGCAAATACTGTTTCCGACAGGTTGGAAAGCAAAGTGTCAGCTTGACTCAAACTTCCATGAAGTAAGTATGTAGGTTATGTAGAGTTTCCTTACCTTACTCGTTCCATTTTTCATCATGAATTTATTTAAATCTATAAACGAAACAAAATTAAACGAAAACTCATTTCCTCACAAATAACATGATTTAAGTTGGTCATTTCATTTCATTTAAAACTTTTAACTTGGAATTCTAAAAATGGACGAAATAAAATTGTTCGCAGAAAACAGGCTACGTGTAGAGTTTCAACTCGGAATGTTAGGTTGGTATAGCGTCGCGTGGGAGTCATAACTTCACCAGAGAAGAGATGCTCGGAGCAAAATAAACAAGTGTTTGGTGTGACAGAGTCGAGGACCAATCGTAAAATGGGAGGCACGCGGCCCTCATGCAATATGTATGTACCTACGTCTTATTTGCCGTTGTCCTATCTGGCGCGCACACAACACAGCGGACCTCGCTACACTACTCACATATTTGACATCCATTTCCAATTCAGGAATACCGATTGCGACTATTTTGATCCGTTTGATGGCTTCTATTTGCAGTCTTTCTCTATTGACTACGTATGAGACACCTCATATCCAATATTTATAACGTATGTACGTAAACTGACGCCTTCTCGAAGATGATTAAGTCCCAACAGGATTGATGGTGAGTCCCATCCATTGTCCAAAAAAAGACGATAGAGTTATTAAAAAGGTTAATTTATGAAGCAAAAACAAAAACTATCTATATAGCGAGACTTAATTTAAACTTAATTGAAGCAAAACACGAGAGATGTCTGCGAAGATGGTATGACGTAAGAAGGTCGTTGCAGAGGTGTGGGTTAGCATTAAATATCAACGCTGCATCGAGCGGTCGCTGAAATATTCATCATGAGGGGACGACACCAGCTCCCGGCGCCGACGGCTGGCTACAGCGCGCCATTCACTGCCCTCACGAGCCGGCTGAATTACACGGAGCACCGACTCTTAAAAGCGATGTAAACGCCACACGAGACACCGACGAGTAACATGTACAGAATATGTGCGTCGAGGCGTCCATCGGGTGCTTTCAAGAATTTACGAGGATACCCTCCAAGGAACTCGATCCGAATCCTATTATCTTTTGTAAGTCTTACCTGCCTGCAGTAGCGCGTATGAAATGTGTATGAATGTTGGAATGAACATAAAATATTACCTTTGTCTTGCCCTTTTACGTCTCACTTGGAGTTGTAATAAATCCAACCGACGGTAAAATGTGGCTAAAAGAAACTTTTATTGCTTGAGGCAATTACAGCGCTACTTATAACATTTACATTATTCGAGATTGCTACAGCTCATCGTGACTTATAGTGAGTCGCTATACGGCGGAGTGGCCGGCGAGGACTTGGTCTCTGCGGAATGACGCTAAGTAAATTGTGTGTAATTGCTGTTACCAGGGCACTGAAACCCAGACAAGTAGAATAAAACATATTTAAATATTAACCGCTTTAAAATATGCATTAAATTCCGTGGTGTTAAGCGTGATATGAGCCGAATCAATAGACATGTAAGTACATAGACGTTAGGTATAGCACACATACCACGCAAAAACGCCGCAGTGATGAAGGGAAGTGTCAAGCCCAACTTTTCTCATTATTAAATTTGGGGGCCCGAGTCCCGATAATCCACGTAACAAAAAGCATCTTCGAAACCATATTTAATGTGAAAATGTTATTATAAGCAAATCAAATAGGAGCAGATTTCCGCGCGGCTCGGAATGAGATTAGCGTCGGTCGGGGGAAAGAGATCTCCCATAATTGTTGTGCTATTAAGCTAATTTGAGCGTCCATTACTCCGCGAATCCGCCGTCACCGTGTAATTGCGTTACTCGGCCGAATGTAGCCGGCAATCGTGTGCCATTTGTTTTTATTGCCCGATAGTGATGATTCCCGTGCCTTCCTTCGTCATTAACCTGCTTTATTAGGCTCTCACGGCTGATCCCTATCTGTAACCTCTACATTCGTTTCCTATCGTATTTGTATCTTGTCATTCCTTAACTTGTTAACCTAATTTCGAAACTTAAAAAAAATATTATAAGAGTAAAGAAACTTTTCAAAAATACGACGGCTATAATATTGTTATTCCTTTGAAAGTTTCTCAGCGGTCCACAAAGTTATAAGACACACATTACGTCAGATATCTCGCAAAATATTATTTCCCGCCCTCCATTTAAATTTAAAATAATATAATTTTCATAACAATGGCTAGGAGTGGCTCCGAACGAGGGAAGGAGCTTAATTTTGTGTTAGTTCGCCTATGTCGCTCGTAATGCTCCCGGCAACTTTCAGGTGCAATCACTTTTATTTACTAATAACCTGGTGATGTCGAAGACAGGACTGCGATTGACCTCAAAATCAAGTTGAATAATTAACCAATACACAATACACTAGCGGACTCTAGAGACGTTGTCGTGCATACCGCCTGCAGCACCATCTGCAGGGCTAATTTGTACATCTAAACCATCCAGGGCGACACCCAAACGTATACAAAACCAATCATTCAAATCGGTCCAGCTGTTGAGAAGGAGTTCAGTTACATATATACACGTACCTACAGTAGAATTATATATCTAAAGATACGATGAAAGATGAATCCTCAGTGCATAAGGAACGAAGAAGCTAAGCGTTTACAGCTTGATTCCATAATTAACTTCTTAGAAATACCAGCTCTTAGACAAACAAAGAACTTTTCCGTCCTTGCTGCACTTCCAAGAAATTAATATCCCCCTTCATTCATCACAAAATGTAATTTATTGGGATAAGCAGAATATTATACTATGAAAAGTTTAATTTGCATCTATTTAAAACAAAGTACATGAAAATTATAATACATTAAGCGTGAAGTAGAGTGATTAACGTGCCTTCAACAATAGCGGTTCCAGGAGTTCGCTGCAGAAAGCGGTCACCGAACACAAATAGCTCAGAATGTTTCGAAAAACACTCGGATCTGCGCCAACAAATGGCACTTGTGCGAAGTTATTTGCTTAAAACACTTGGAAACTGACGTTTTGTAAGTACTGGCAAGTTCTGCATTAAAATGTTGGTGGGATGCTGCGCTCGCAGAACGTTTTTGTATCCCTGTCCTGAAGTTTTGTGAATATTTTACTTGTAACGAAGACAAACTCAAGTGTTGAGACAAGTTAGCCGCCGCCGAGCGGAGCCAACTAACTCCACTAGATAACTGATCCAATAAAACGTGCAACTAAATGTCTAACCAGCTTCCTCTTATCTGGCTGAGAGGGAATTGAGATCGCGACCAACAACAATGTCAACTATCTCTCCACGAGCGCTCTGCCAAGTAACCATCTTAGATAATCTATACCTATATATATCCTGACCAGCTTTATCAATTTCAAAGTGTTTTCCTTTAGAATGTATTTAGCGAATACCCGCGTAGGATATCTTAGCAATATACACTAGGTTTCTTTATGATACATAAATTTTTCTTGACTAAACCTAAGTTATTATATAAATATAACTTAGAGCAGTGAAAGTGCCGTTAAACCGGACCAGCTATTTCAGAGATTAGAAAATAGAATAGAAAATTCCGTGTTATCCATTTCATAACCATTTGGTGAAAATCTTTTAATTTAGAATTAAAAGATAATATAGAAAAAACAGACAAATCAATTTTATGTATCTGCATGTATAAAAATTAGATGTTGTATTAGTTATACAATTGAACTCCTTGATTGCTCTCCCTCGCACTAATTTATACAATCAAAGTTTGGTCTGGCAGCTCGTCTCACCGACTAGGGGGAACAGCTCTAAGCTAACAATTAAACATAATTAATTGATAATTTTACTTTCTGATGAGCAGATTGTTTAATGAGCTCTTGGTGAGTGTACAGTTTGACACGAGGCTTCGGAAGATTGGCCATAGACAAGAGCTGATATCTTCAGAAGTATAGTGCTGTAGTTGAGTGGCTTCGAACGAAGGTCTCGCCTTTCTTTGTATGAAATGAAATACTGTGATTATTCAAATAAAACAGATTTATGCCTCTAAGATGTTCTCACTATCACTCGTTACAATTGTAATTACAAGAATAATTTTAGTTATAACTTTATGCGAAGGATGTCTGCTGAATGTCATAAGATCAACAATCGCTGGACATGTTCTCATGATAATATTATTAAACTTATTGTGGTGCTCTCTCAACTTTGATTTATGAACTTATTACTCGTTCTTAATATTTTACTAACTCACTTTAGTTTGTTTGAAGTGGCAGTTAAACTATTATTATTATTATTATGAAGTTTGAAGCTAGTTTGCTAATACAGTTCTTTTGTTACAGGTAAGCGAATAACGAGATGTCTATACAATAAATCAGCGGATAAAGGTTAGCTAAGTTGCTTTTATTTTTGTTGATTTTGTATGATGATTTCATATGATTTATATTGTTTCGATGATATGTACATGATGCCTGGCTGAGTTTCTTGCCGGTTCTTCTCAGAAGGCTAGTTTCCGAACCGGTGGTAAATTCTCGACTTTCATAAGTGCCTTACCAGGACCTTTGAATAAATATTTTTCATTTTCATTTTCATTTTCAATTTCATTTTCATTTTCATTTTATTAAATGGTTAAGTTTATTATTATCATAATTATAAAATTTAAGCACAAATTGTCACAGCTGTTTAATAATTGGAAGCAAACAATGAAATGGGATAAGTCCATCGTGTAGATTGTTCCTCGCGATATATTGATGAACGGACATTTCTAAGTGGGTGGCACTGCAAATGCATTAGTGATGTAGGTGTTCTAGAACTGAGACGGCGTCAATGGAGTCATATCGTCTATACCTAATAGTTGCGCCATGTTCGAACTTAAGAGGCTTTCATCTGACTTACTGATTATGCGACAGCTATGTCTAATTGTTTTATATCGTGATTGTGAGTGACTGATTGTATATAATCCCTTCTTGAGACTGAACTAACTGTGTGTGTGTGTGTGAATAAACTGTTTTGTATATACTGTACAAAGACTTTCAGTGCTACCATCATCTCCTCGTCTGTACTGCATATTACCCTGCGCCCAATTCTTTACACTAATGTATAATGCTGACTAGCTGTGCCCCGCGGTTTTACACGCGTAGTTAATTTCATGGGTGACCCGCTGAACTCTAATGTTTTATTAAAATAAATGTAGCGCTATGTAAATTTGTTATGCTTTAAATATATAAATTGAAGTCTCCAACATTTTGTCTGTTTGAACGCATCGTTCTTCTAAACTACGTTATGGATCTTGTTACGGTTATCACTTACATAGGATTCAACTCCCATAGATTTATATTGAAATCTATCATTCTCATAGATAGTAGAGAAAGGTCACCGTTTTAATAGTATTGAATAATCGTAGCCTGAAGCGAATCGAGGGCGGGTCGGTAGTATAATATAAATAAAAGTCCACAATATGTTACTTGATTAAGAGCACTTCGAGATGAGAAACTAAAATACAAAGAAAAGGGTCGAGTCTCAAGATGTTTCGAAAGCAAGTCTCACAATCAATTAAATAAACAAAACTTGAGTAAGAACTAGAGAAAAACGTAATTTATAGTTGAATAAGTTTACGCCAGGCGCCTGAATCAACACAAATTTCAGCTGCAACTGAATAAACAGGTTTAATTAAGTACTATTTTTATTTAAATCTCAAGTTTTTTAATGTAATTTTTATTTGATTATATTTTACTTGTGTATCCTAAATGTTTGCTTTTGTAAATGTATTTGCAAAGTAAAAGTCAATGTCAAATATATCTTTATTCGATTAGACTTTTTACTAAGTGCTCTCAAATCGTCAAAAATTACATAATTTTACAGGATTATACATGCTACCGCCAGGTTCGGAAGGTTGCTTTTACTGAGAAAAACCTGGCAAGAAACTCAGTATTACTCTTTTGAAAAATATTATACAATTTAAAAAAAAAACAATTAAGATATGTAAGCCCATGGCCACAGTTCCAAAGCACCAAAGTCGATAAAAATAAGTAATAAAGAAATGTATAGTAGTTGTATTTATATCTAAATGCGTAGCTTGAGATGAACAGCCCCCACAAGCAGCACCTGTTCACAAGTATGACGAGAATGCCAGCCATTGACACCATTGCAGATAAAAATGCAGGAAACAAATTTGTTGTGACCATGTTGCACGTAACGTGTGGTTACTGACTTCATTCGATGCTGCCAGGAGTTTGGACACACTCGTTGTTTATGCATGCATGCATGAGTGGTCACACTACACTATCAAACATTCATAACTTGTTAGAATGTAAGGTTTGTAGACATTAATGTAGCACTAGATGATTTTAAACACTTGTTTGTAACAAATACCTCTACCTACCTCTTCGGGCAATACAGGCATGAGCATATTATTATGTATGTAAACCATGAGTGTTAAATGTCAAACCAATCCGTTCAGCCATTATAGCGTGATTGAGTAACATACATCCAATTCCACCCATATGAGTAGGATGAAACTAAATTAATTCTGGTATGTTTTTATTTGTGTGTACTCTCGTATGGAATAGACTGCCTTTGTTATAACTAATTTCATGACTGACAGTTATCCAGATTGAACTAGTATTTCGGCAAACCTCTCCCGTAGCTCCACAACAAACAACATTGACAATCCCGCTACATGCAATTATTGTTTCACTTTTCCATTGGCGTCACCCAGTCATTGTGTCCACAAAATTCTTAATTATAGGAATTGTTTCATAAATTTTTTTAAATCAAAGCTGGTGATCAGTGTAAAAGGGCTTTTGTTTTCCGCTTGAATATATTTGTAAGATGTCAATACGAATAGATATGGTGTGCGAAATCTAAATTACAATCGGATTACAATACGTCCTTGGGCGAGTATGTGCAACTCTATATCCAATTGTGAGCCACGGACTCAATTATATGATGGGAGTCCCAGCTCTATGCAGCCGTACGTCGATTGATCTGCATTGTAAATGTCACTCACCGCAGATGGTCAGTCCCGAAGGAGCTGATGGAGATGTCACGACGTCATACGGGATCATTTAGCATGTGAATGCAGAGATGACGCGCGATGACGACGCTTTGTGCGAACACACTCACGCCAATTGCGGGTAGTACTTACCTACTTAACGATGATTCACCCGTCACACACGTACACTACAGTAGCTAACATTGATCAATAAATACTGTATAGCACTGAGCTTTGATACGAAGGAAGGTTTAGTCAAAGAGCTGCAACGCAAATAGAATTTATCCGTCCCCATATTGCAGTCAGCTAAAGGATATCCTCCATTACTGGATTTCAATCGAATAAAGCATCGTTTTATGACGAGACACTGCGATCTATAGTAGTAAAGGACTTACAGTACACGTCCGTCGTTTGTGTGGTTACATTGAGATAATACTTGTCTTGTGAGGCAAATTACTGCTCTCGTCCTTCAAACAAATCGGAATAACAATGACATGTAATCGAACAAAAAGTGAGAAAGATAAATCCTGCCATTCAAATTATTTATTGAAAAGCATTATGGATTGATAGAAAAATGCGATTGCGTTCCAAGACAGCGACCTATATAACGCATGAAATACAATACCGAGTGCCTTTATCTCCGCTCGGCGCGGAGTCGGGCGGAATGGCGGGACCGCATCCACCATTTATAACTGGATCTCACATCTCCGGAAATTATTGGCGGAGAAAAAACAAACAGTCTCCCGACACGTAAACACTCCGATATGTCTCTGCGGATACAACTCCCTGACGAACCAACATCAATCTTGACGCGTACGTAATAAAACTCCACTTGCTCTAACCTTTGTCTTATTTCAAGCGACCATCAATTCCACTTAAGGGGGGTTGCTCCCCTGTTATTTGCATGGGTTGTTTATGAATGTCACCTGGCCCACGTCACTCCGCACTCGCCGACTCGACGCTACCACTTAACAGGTTATCATATGTTTATTCAATGGAATTGAACGTAAACATACCGCGGCGCGGAAACGGTGCAGTCCCTCGGTGTAAATTGATTTTCATTTTGGTTTTATTTATGGTTTATTTTGATTCGAAGCGCGGAGCGACACAAGCTGGGGTTAAGTGGATGTATACCTGTACACAACATGTAATGAGTGGACACTGACAACGAGCTCTCCGATAAAACGTAATGTTTGTTTATGTCTCGGTCGACGAGGTCCTCGCAATTACATTAACTGTGTATCGACCTATTTTTTGGATTTGATTGAAACTCAGCGGTCGTGTCACGTGACTTCCCTCACACACAAGTAGGTTGAATCACTACCATGTATTTCGCCTATTTTGACTGAATATCTACATAACTACTCTTTTAAACAGTTGAATGAAAAATTAAAGCATCAAACATTCTGCTACCAAACTGTAGAGAACAAAAACGTACCTTGTGTTTCGGTTTGAAGGGTGTACCAGCTAGAGAGGTATATAAAGTACTGAAGGCCTCTCAGGATGATAAAATCACTGGCGAGACCACTACAGAAGTTTAAATAGAAAGAGTATAATTCGCCGCACGTTACTTGACTCACCACGTAGCCCCTAAGCCGCATAAATAAATATGAGCTTTTGACTTTGGTTTCAAAATGACCGCTGAGTAATTATAATTCAAAGCCACACAACGGAACTATGATGAAACGGGATTGCGGGCGAAGCAGTTAAAAGTTGCCAACGAGCGCGCGGCGCCGTTTAAAACTTTCACCAGCCGCACCTGGCCGACCGCGGCCGGCGGACGCCGCTGTCAACACTCACCAAACAATACCAGTCGGACTAACTCTACGTTCATACACCCCACTGCACTACTGGTGCATAATAACACTCTCATGACGTAGCCAGTGAGCAAATAACATGGTTCACTAAGGCATAAACTTCCAGATGTACCTCGTCTGTGATAGTTTTCACTGAAAAGCTAGCGCCAGGTATACATATCATATCATGGTTCCCAGTCAATGATTAATAATTCATAAATTCCGGATATTACTATTCGTATTGTTAGTAATCAACTTATGTTGGTACAAAGCGAAGCGTTATGTAACATGTTCAGGTACAATCGCGGTAACTGTGTACACCCAATGGGTACATATTGGTGGTTCATAAAATGAGTGGACCACGAGGGTAGCGCGGCTGATCGCAAGCTGAGGTCGTGACGCGACCATCGCACGCAGAGTCGGCCTCAGCGGCATCTGTAATCGGTCGCTAATAGTGCGATAAAGGCACAACAGGCCGCGCTCGCTATTAATAAGGATTACCAGAGTCCTCCCCCGTTACTTTTTACGTGTCTCATATGCCCGCCGGAGTCGGGCCCATTAATTCCCTCCACTCCGGCCGTCGCAGTTGGAAAAACTAATGGAAGGGCGAAAGCAATTGGTTTTTCTGTAAGCTTTTTCGGAGCTGCGACGTTGATGCTAGGCTTAGATTCGAATGTTACGTTGCGAATGCTAACGCGATCTTGTTACATCTCAATAATAAATAGCAGTTACGCTGTGTAAGGATTTAGAAGGTACTGATGCTTATTTACGTAAATCGTATCATCTTAATATAATTAAATTTACACCGCATGCTTTTCTATGCGAGGAATGACAAAATGTGCCAAATTGCATAATGAAAAAAGTTACTTAGCATTGTTCTCAACGTCGCATTTTTTAATTAACACCGTTATAAACAGAGTAGATAATACCTTTATTTATTTTCACTTGAAATACTTTTGGTTAAAAAAAATGCTGGTCAACGTGCTCTGATTAGAACAATTACGTTACATTCAAGACGTTTGTTTCTCAATGCCGCAAGAACCAGCAAAACGGATTTGGATAACATTTGGATAGGATGCACACGGATAGTTAGTTTATCACCGCTAACAAAGTATCTCGCAGGCGACGCTGCGGACGAAACACATTATTTCTGCTTCTGTTCTGATATGGATATGGCATGCTGACATGGACTTATTATGAGACTGCAATAAACGTAAATAAATATGTACATGCAACGCTACCAGTAGATAACATCCCTCAATAAAATCATTACTTGCAGCTAAAGTTCACGTAAATGCAGACATTTAATAAATTTGAGCGTTTTATTTTATTTTCGTCGTCGCTGTAACTTCGCGTTCAATGGAATTCAATTACCGCTAGCGAATAAATAAATATTTTACTGAAGTTGTATTAGCTTCGAGCCAAGCTTCGCCACAATGACCATGCCTCTGACAGATTATGATATCTTACTAAAACACAAGTTGATGTTTATATTTGTGCTTAGTTCAGATGTCCAATGTAAACATTTGGTTCGTTAAATGTTTCTGAAACATTTTATTAAATATAATAAAAATAAATATTATCAACAGTAGGCCTAGACAAAGTAACTTTCTCTCGCGCTTCGCTAATAGAAACGATACAATATGTACAGGAATGACATAATATGTCACGTGACTGATTTATATCATTCCCATACTGATTTAAGTCATACTAGCGAAGCGTGACTCAGGCGCAGTAAGACAAGATGTTAAATATTTGATGGTGGGTCGCAAATAAAAATGTTGTTCACGCTCAGTTTCCACCGAAGATGATTATGGACCAACGTGATGCGTTGTAATTATATGAACATGACAGATGTCAATCCATCACCGACTTAGGTACTATACCATACCTACATCTTAAAATTTGTTCTCAGCCATATTACTTACTGATATAACGGTTTCTTACTACCCTCGGTGTGAAATTGCCGCTACTTATAGTGAGATTGTACGAGTAAGTTGCATCGCAAACCACTGAGTCACGGCGGCTCTTGTATAATGTGATACGCAGTAACAAAGGTTTTGCGTGAATAAAGTTCAATTTAAAAGTTTGAACGTCAGCGTAATTTATTTTGTATTCTTGTGGAACAAAGGGCTATTTAGAAGACAAATCTGTAGTAGGGCGGGAGGCTATAATTTCCATATATTACAGGGCCATCGAGCGGATGACCTTGTACCGGCGGCTTCAATTAATATAAAAACCCCTCGTCCCACTAATGTGGAATGAATGGTCTCGCTCGGGACCGGGGCCCCAGCCCGCCCATTTCACATCTTTTTGAACGTTAGTACAAAGACATCATATCGCATTCAAGTTGACGTAACACTTCGTTTTATTAACACTTATTTGTTTACAAATATTGTACAACATCGAATGAAATAGTCATCCTAGTAATAACATTATACAAAATTAATTTTAATTTAGTTTTTTGTCACAGTCTAGTTCTAATTTTAAGACGTTGAATGTAAGCAAGCCCTACATCACAAGGGGAGGGAGGCCTTTGCTCAGCAGTGGGGCACATGTAGATGTAGATAATAACAATATGAATACAAAGCGGCGTAGAAACTCACCTTCTTCTTATAATTGAAAATTGTAGGTACGTATGTTCACAACAAATAACTACAAAACTCTTAAAAGGGTTTCAAACTCTTTTAAAAACGTTTCCATTCAACTTATCACACACAGGGTTCATTTGGGAGGCTATAGTATCGGTAAATATCAGTGCGCAGGCTGTGGTGTTGTCTCCCTCCGCGGGAACATATGCCGGAGTCGTTGAGGTGTACTGAATAAGCATCGGCGGATCGCTTCCTGTCAGAATTTTCCACTTGTTAGAACAGGATGTTACGCATCACCACTTTATTCATCTTGATAACTGATAACAGACGTTGAAAGGGCTATTTCTTTCTCAAGTAAATCGCGTCGACGAAAATATTATATTCCTAGAGAGCAATAAGCTTTTTGACACACAATTTCCTACCGATTCTGTGCGTCGAATGAATTCAATAACACAAATATGTGCAGAGGCCTATTTCAATGCAGAATGGCCGAAATATTTAGCCTAATTTTGTGGATAACATTCTAAATGCCGCTGCAATTAATGCGGTTATAATGGGCTTATTGTCTGTTGCAGATTTTGTTTGTTTCCGCTCCCAATATTGCAAGCTCTGAATGAACACTATTTCATTACGGATTATACTTCTGAAAACACTGTATTTTTTGTTTTACTGGTCCAGTTTCATTTCAGAAATGTGTAATCCTTTTTCAACTTATTTTAGTAATATCGGGAGTAAGTATCGAGGACCTAAATTATTTTCTTCGTGTATTCAGTTCCAAATCTGTTGGTTGATGAGGTTACCGAATAGGACGTCTAGATAACAATAGACCTGAAGGAAAAGCCTAAATTACAAACCGGACCTTTTCTACTTATTTGCGTATTAATTCAAGTCAACCTTTCCGAGTGCTGCAATACATTTTGACTATCCAGATAAATTGTCCGCGGAGTGGTATGGTAGTGAACAATTCAACTCGATAACATCGTCTCGCTATAAACTAAAAGTATTCAGCACATCGGAACTACCTGATATGAATATAAATGTCAATAAAATGCACATAATCATATAATCGATACCTCTGTGTGGGCGATATGATATAACTATGAAATACGACACGTCATTCTATAATGTATGCTAGTTGTTATATTCATATTTGCTGATATAAAAGTGAACCAATTTATGTTGAATGCTGCATGACGTTACATTTATGCAGCATTAACGCAACGAATGCACACTATATTTTTACCATTATACTGAACTAGGGTGGTTTGACAATCGATATCTCTATGCTTTTCCACAAGGGTCCTGGCAAGGGGCAGGAGGGTGAGGTCAGAGATACGACATAGTATAACAGCTAAGTCAAGTCGGAAGCGAGTTTTTAAATCGAAACCTTTTTATCCTGTCCTATAGAAGTAAGCAAATCTATTCCCTTTTAATCAATTTATATACTTAACCAGATTTTGGAACAAAAACTGAAAAGTGTGTTAACAAAATAAATAATAGTTAACACAAATACTTCCAATATACGAGTGCGGTTAAATATTGTGAAAATTTAACAGGAACCACCCCGTCTCCCCTTTATAATCCTGTTCGAGGCCGAAATTGTTTTAATTGAAAGCGGATGGATCGAAGGCTTTTGTTATTTTTAAAGGGTTCACCGAGCAACAAGTTGGATCAAGTTAGTTAAGTAATCACCTTTATGATAGTTTGTGTACTCCGCCCCCGGCAGCCCGGCAGCCCGGCAGCCGGCCAGCGCAGCGGAAGGGACTGCCGGTGCTACATTTAACTTTGCATTATCATACCTTTCTGATATCCTTCTGGTTAATAGACCTTGTAGAACTAAGGTATTTTACGCAATGATTCAGTAAAACATTACTGTATTTTGACTTAAATATCAGTAATAAGCGGGGCCTGTAACAATGAATTTTTCTAAAAATGAATGTGCAGTGATCTCACACCGGGTGCTTTACGGTGAAAGAAAACATCGTGAGAAAACCTGCATATGTCTGAGTAGTAATTGAAAGACGTATGTATAGCGCCTTAGACGCCGATAGACTCACCATCTGTCACGTTGGCACTTAATCATCTTGGCGAAATGTGGGTGTTGTTAAAACCTACCCTTTCGGGGAATGCAAGCGTGAGCATGTATGTGTGTAAATCAGTCATTGCTTTTGTAAACATTGAAGTGACATGGCGCTCCAAACTCTCTCAAAAATTTTAACAATTTCAATCGTAACAATAATGTTACAACTGAGTATTATATAATGTAGCATAAGTACATCACGGTTATTAATTAACGGTTGCTACTCCGGATATCCGGTATTAATTACGTCCCGGATTACCGGATGCCGGAATCTTGTAATTGTTTATTACGAGTATGTGTGTAACGAGCAGTGCCACGCAGTGCTCAGTTACTGTTGATTATTAAAGTTAGTTCAGTGAATGGAGAGTATGGAGATTACGCAGGATCCCGGCTGTACAGTTAACCTAGATAGGCCTACTCATAATCACTTCGTTACGAGCCCGCATTGTAGGCAACTACTCGTAAATAATTGATCTTATTTTAATTACTCCTGAAAGTGTAATGTATGGGTCCGCACCAAAGGCAAGTGCCTCTAAGTCATACATATACGAGTATATGTGACAACAGGCCGCGCCGCGCTGCGTCCATCACGGAATGCTGTAATGTGTGACGCACACTACAATGCATCCTATCATATTATCAGCAGGTTATTAATATAAGCAGGTTTTACCTGAAACAGTAAACTTACTTCACAAGTAAGCGTCCAATTCGTGTGCCTATTTTATTCGCGCGATTTCAGCACTGTTTTCGATAGCGGTATGTAGGTACTTAGCGAGTGTTTTAAGTAAGCTTTGAGTACCTATTAGTCCAGACTAGTACTAGTACCAGATAGGTACTTAAAGAGTACGTCATATTCCAGTTATAGTAAGTTATATTCTCAATTAACCTCCGATTTTTGCGCTTCAAATTGTTTTACAATAAGGTTTTAATCATTTATAATTGAAATTTAGTGTGTGAAACAGGAATGTCAAAAAGACTTAAAATTATGTCACTAACAGGTCGTATCATGATCAAAGCGATAGTAACTATGATCTCTTTATTTAATAATCACTTAAACAATCCATAAATATGTCTTCAAACGAATATAATTCTCTCGGTGCGCAGCTGAGGGATAAAGTATGGATGCGATCTCATTATACGCGTTCCAACGCGGCACATAACGTGTAACATACGATACTACTTAATAATAAAACGCGCAATGTATAACCGTAAGTGGTAAAGCGAACTTACTACGGATATATTGCACCTCGGATGAGAAACAGCGATGCTTCCTCTTATTGTTGTTAACATTAGTGATGATAATTATAATTATTAAACTAGATTATAAGATTTACACTTAACACTTGTATAAATGGTCGGTGTCATAGTAAGGGATGGATGAAAGACTTTTATTCGAAGCGTCCAAGGAAATCGATTATATGATATTAATAGCTGTTCCCCGCGGTTTCACCCAAATTAATTACATGGGTGGCCCGCGGAACGGAAATTTTTGTGAAAAGCTGTGATTTTGGAACTACAAACAGACACATAAATTTTATTATATATACTGTTCGAAACACAAACTTGTAACTAATAAATCATAGTGCAATAAATCATATATTTCAAGTATCAAGTACAGTCAAAGACTTATGTTGATGAACATGTTCAAAAACCTTTACAATGTAGAGTTCCATATGTCGCTGAACAAGTCGTTATTATAATAATTTTATAAAAATTGCTGAACTATTTACACTTAAGTAGTTTCGAAATAACTTGACTAGAGTTAAAGCAGTTGCCATGGTCCGAACACATCTTCATCAGTGTAACTAAGTGCTGGTAGTGATTGCATAATTAATTATACAGGCGCGAGTGCCACTTTTTGTCTGCAGTTAGTCAATATAACATCGGACAGACTTACGTTAGTAGATCAATTTTTTATCTGTCAAATTATTGATATACCTATATATCATTGAGATATGAACATAAACCATTTCCATATGGAGTGAATAAAACAAATATTCGTTAGGATCGAGTGACGTCACCCCCTCGGGTGGGTCGACCATAAAAATGGTCCCAGACTCCGCTAACATACAGCCACTTAGAGAGGCGTAACGGCCTTCCTGGGCCGATTTACTGGATCATCAAATAACAGTTTGATCCATTCACCATTACCTTCCGCTGGTACACTTTACGCGGGTATCGCTTCATGTTTGCTGCAAAGACAACTTATTTTTTTGTATTTGGGTGATGGTTAACTTAGGACTATACCTGTTAAAATCAGAAAACAGTCAGATCACAGCTTAAATAGTCAGTACAGTCGGAGGAGAGATGAAGAATGCAAGCTATATCTAGCGTACTTTCTTCGTTTGTAATGCGAGTGACATCCCTAGTGTTGCTGCAATTGTAGAAGGGAAATAACTTCATTCAGATTAATATTGGGAAGTCTGTCAAAGAAATTGTAAAAGGTGGAAAGACGCCAGACAAACAATGTGAATGAATGAACTCCATAAGAAATGCAACTAAAATTTGTGGGATTTTTTCACTTAATTGAAATATATAAAGTGTCGTGTGTGAATTACAAACTAATGATTCCATTAAAATATTATTGTAATGGTGTCTGTGTCCTCGGGGAGACTAGGGGAATTGAATTATGGTAATGTTGGCATGTTTTGTTTCAGTGATTAACTTTTAATTACCTGTGTCGTGGTCGCACAGCACGCCAGCGGCGGCAGTCGGCGCTATTTATATTCACACTGCTAATTTATAGTATATTCCAAAGTCAACATATGAATGTGAAAAAAATATTAGTTACAGTTTTATGTCAAACAAATATTACACCGTAATTAGTCCGAGGTGTATTGTAAGAATTAATAAGAATATTCGTGTAAATATTCTGAAAAGGAGAACACGATATGAAGAACCTACAGTTGAGTAGACTAGTATATACCTAGTCTAGGGAACATTAACAGGGCAAGCCCTCTGTCAGCTGGCAACCATCCGCGCTGCGAGCGGCCGCGTTTATTCAAGAGGCACATTTAGTGTTACGTTTTATACGGACATAAAGATTAGGCGTAAGAGGTGCGCCCATTACCTACACCGTCATAAAACAGCTCTCAATTCTGTAAATGAGCAATGAAAGCGAACACAGTTGGCGCTGGCGTACGCTGGGCCAACATTTGCGCCAATCGACCAATTCGACGCCGGCGACGTGGCCAGAATCCTGATCAATGCGCAATGTTACGTAAATTGAACGTTTTTGAACGCGACGCTCTCGGCCTGCCAGTGATTGGACGATTTATTGTGTTTTACATTTGCTCATTTTCTTAAACATGCCGATTGATACTGTGCCCTTCAAAGGGCAGAGGTCACTGCTAAAAATAACTAAGGCTGTTGTGATACATAGCAATATATAACAAGTACATGGATCGGTTCGTCTCTGCAATATTTTTATTATTTTTGTATCTAAATCCATGTAAATGGAAGGTAAAACTAGCATGTTAAACAAATGAATCCACAAAAAGTTAAAAGTTACAATCATAATAATCCGGCAACCAACAGTTACTTAAACAAAAAGCTTTTACTGCACAAAATGGAAGTTTGACCTGAAAACATAGATTTGTAAAAAAATTAAGTAGAAAAGTTAATTGCAGCTTGAATAAACAAACGAACTGGTGGCAGCGACCTCCATTTGTGAATTTAATTTGCCGCCCTGAGAGGCATTCCTGCGCGGCCCTCATATTTCAACGACAAGTTTCCTTCGCAGCCATATCGGCCTCATTCACATTGTTTAGCGCACTCGACTAATCCACTCACTAAAATCTTACATTTTTAAACGAGCATACTGCTTGCCTTTTCGTAGTAAGATTCAGTTACTTCAAGCTTGTAAACTCAACACTAATCATGAAAGATGGTTTAAACTTTCCAATAAGTTTTCCATAAGGAGGCTTAATTCCGAATTTCTTGTGCCAAGTGTAGCGCTGTTCGTTGACACGATTGGATCCTATTTGAAAAGCTCTAAAATCTTTTCTCACTGCAAAAGTTGCTACAAATGAGCAATGTCATTTGGTTGCGATCTTTGAGATGCTACCAAGGTCTGCTTGATTTGATACGGAGATTACGTACTTAGGAGCTACCTCTCTTGAAGCTACTTGTCACTTAACACCTTAAGGGACGCAGGGGTCGAGGACAGAACGAATAAAAAGATATGAGAGTGTCTTTGATCAATTATGAGAAATATTAATACTTCACAATTTTGATTAGATTCTGGTAAATGTTCAGTATAATATTGTGCCTGTATGACGTAACGAAGCATGAACCATAACTTAGCGCGAAACCAATAAGTTGTTTCGGAGTTCCAAAGAGTTGTTCACATAAAATTGTTCACGAAATTGCAATTTGTACCGAGTGAATAAATTATAAAGCCGTGGAGATGATGGAATGTACTTTTATTTGTCGGTCAGGTGACATTCAATACACTATAGCCGGTGGAGAGCTTTTCAAACGATTTGTGGGGTGGTGAGCTTGAAACATGTAATTGGAATATCTCTATTGAATATAGTTTGGCAAGGTGGTAATCTTTTTACGCTAAAATCGGTATCTTCAACTTGACAAGAGAAGTAGAGCATAGTGTGATCTCCCTTTCAATATTAGGAGTTGCCCCACTGGTACACTAACACTGTACACCTAACCGAAGACCGCAGTAAATAATAGTAGTGTAGTAGTATTGTGTTCCTGCGGTGAGTAAGGTCGACAGTGCTTCACGAAGGGGAGGAGTAGGAGTGAATGCGTTATGCTGGCAATAATTGACATAACGTTAGCACCTTAATTGGATTGTTCATAAGATAGGCAGCGCGTGACACCTGGTGTTATAGGCTGCAAAATCCGCGTGCCATGAGGCGGACTGCACGCTTGTTTGCTGCCTTAGTAGTTTATATATAAAAGATCCTTCGGAATTATTTTAGGATCTAAGTTAAGATATAGGCGAGGTTTGAGAAGAATGAATTTAGGTGCAGAAAACGATTTAGTCAGAATGCTTAGAGGCAATTTTCAAAGAAAGATCAGCCACAACTCAACTCCGCTGGTGTTACCTCCAATGTACTCTATAAAAGTCCACGATGAACCAACTAATTGCGTCTAAGACCCAATCCCTTTGATTATGTAATACTTAAGATTTCTGAAGATGACGATCGTCCTCAAGCTCCTTAGCTCCTATTATCTTCAGAAAAATGACAACCTTTAACCGAAAGGTTCACTCACCATAGAAAAAATGAATGTTTCCCTCGTCTGGAAGCTCACTGACAATTCTAGTGTTATATTTAACAAAACTTCCGTGTCCCAACTTGAAATAAGTTTGTTGTAGTCAGTAATAACTTAGTGTGGAGAGTAGAAGCCGGTGATTCTCGTCGAGTAAGTAAGGTATCTCCCAAGACTTAGCCGCCTGTAATATTACTTGCAACTCACCGTGCCCCAGTTGCCCACTCCAGACACTCGAGTGACCAAATGTTTAATGTATTACACGGTTTTATACAGGTGTTCAGCGTGTAGTGGAGATAGATTATTAATAAGGGACACTTGGCACGCTTGTTTCCGTTAGTGCCACACGTTTCATTTTTGTACCGTGAAATTAAACGACGAAGCTAAGAAGTTCGCTTCTTAAACGATCATAGTTGGTACCCAGACCCCAAAAAAATACTACTGCGCATTCAAGGTCAACCGTAAATTCTCGTGTCACCTAAAAAGTATATTTTACTAGACGATGGTAGATAATTACGAAATTCTAGGCAGCAAACTGGTGAAGAAGGTTTAGGCATAACGTGTCAGATACAAGTCAACATTTTCATTTTAAAATCTCTATAATGAATGTAATGAATTCTTTTAGAAACGAAAAGTACTGTAACAAAAACACGTTTAATTCAAGTTGAGTTAAATAGCGTGTTTCCATCACTACGTGTTATTGTAACGTAATTAGGAGCAATGTAAATTTTTCCTGTGTTGTCCTTTGTGTGGCCGAGGCCGTGGTCCACGCGTACCGTGCCAGTTGTACCCAACTGCGCCTACCTACATATATATACAATTCTCTAAATTAAATTAATCCTCTAAAAATTATACTTTACACATTTGGTCGACCGTACAAGCGCCTTAGTACCACAGATATTCAGTCTATAGTTGATTCTATCAGACGTATGTATCGTGCCTAAAGCAGCAATTGACTCATCACCTGTCAACTAATATTATAAATGCGAAAGAATAAATCTTAAGAATCTATGTATGTTTGTTACTCTTTCACGCAAAAACGAATGGATAAAAACTTAAAAATAATTTGGCGGTAGTTGAATCATATGGGGGTGTAACCGCGGGGCTCAGCTAGTGTTCTATACAGATACTAATTAAAGTCTTGACTTATTGACTTATATATCAACGCCTAGCCTACACCACTAGTCTTAACGACGTGGAATTTGGAGGGTGTATACCGAAACTCCACCCTAAGGGACTTTAAAGAGTGTTCAAAGTTGGTATGTGAAATCTTAATGCAAGCTAGTTGATTTTATAACAAACAAAAAGAAATATCCATCTGACCTCAGGATAGACCCAAACTCCAGAGGCGAACCAAAGGATAATGTTATTTTTGTTTTCTTTTATTTGCACCCATAAAGTTAACGATTTCCTTAAGTGGCGGAATCAATGTGTACTATGTATACTACAGCCCCCGGCAGTTAGCGCCATTATCCCACAGTTGTATTACTGCTATACGATATCAGCACGCGCTTTATGTTGCGGAAAGATATCCTATTGCACGCTCACTATTTGAAACCGACGAAAAACGGAGGACGATATCTAAGTAAACCGCGATTATTTAAATTTGTTTACTAGCTGTGACCCGCGGTTTTACTCGCGTAGACTAAATTTCATGGACCTATTTATTTAAATAAAAGCTTGAGTTACTCCTCGTGACATTAACTATCGGCGAGTGGAAGTCTTTCAAAGTCAGCCTTTTCAAAGATTAGCCGGAACAAACAGACAGAGAAAAAAAAATTTAAGTATCTTTTTTATTATTAGTACCGCTTATACTTTCATATGCATTTAGTGCAAAGCTTTTTATTTGAAGTTACAAGCAGACACTTCAATTCTATTTATCTGTATAAATGTATGACCACGCAGAACGTTTGACAGATAAAATCGATTTCGTTAATTCTGTTTTTTAGGGTTAGTTTGACGTTGATCCCAAGTAAGTGTTAGACAATTTCTTCAAATATGAAATTTTCTTTTCGATAGAAAAATAACAGATTGATTGATTGTTCTGACACGTTTCGATGACTTAGACGGTACGGTATTTGTGATATTTTGATTTGTTACCATGGCTCAGGTACCGTCACGAGCTATGAGCGCTCAGTGAAAATAGTGGGGATAACTGCGCGTATATTTGTTCGCGTCGCTTCACATTAGACTCAAAAAAATACTACTGCCCATTCAAGGTCAGGGCCCCAACCATGAGCTCTTATTGCAATGATAATTCAGTTGTGCGAAAGTGACAGATGTATACATGTCAGTTGCGCAGTTGGCACAATATTCATTTCATATTTTCATTAAATCTTTACTCTGTGATGACTGAAGTTGTTTTTTTTGTCATGTTTTTTAACGTAACGGACCCACCATACCCCTGACCATACCCTTGGGGGGACTTATAGTACAGTTCGCATTACTATGTAATGGAATCGATTGGTAATTAAATATCCTCAAAGATACCTAAATCCTATTCTACAATTTGCAAAAATTAACTTGTCTGATTCGCACTTCATTCTACTTATAAAATCTATGACACATTATTAAGTAACATTACAATTTGGCGGAAAATGTACCCCCACATGTCAACACAACCTTTTGAATTAGGATTCTATCAGATACTCTTAAGTTTTACAATCGTTTGTCATCCCGAGATGGGAGCACAAGCTTAATGGTACATAGGGAGGGTTCAACGATGGGAAGTTATCTTAATGCGCCAAAATTAATCTAAACGGGTATTTAAAACATCCAGACAAATGTGGCGAGATTTATAGATGGGGAACGGCTTCCTCAGCTGTCCTTAATTGTAAAGGTGCTATTGAGTGTTGGCTGTTTTATCTAATATATCTATCTAATGTGTACTCTGTTTTATTTGCAGGTAAGTCGAGATTCATTTGATAACGGAGAATGCACAGATTGGTAAGGTATTAAGAGCTGAGTATATGGAGTACTAGCTTCGTCTCGCGGTTTCACCCGCGTAGTTCCCGTTTCCGTGGGAATGCGGGGATAAGATATAGCCTATATTAATCAGAGATAATGTAGCATTTAAACGGTGAAAGAATGTTTAAAATCGTTCCAGTACTTTTTGAACCAATTCGTTACAAACATACTTAGTATGTTACAACCTACGTAGAAATAGTTTTCTCGGAAGGGCACTTTATCAATAAGATTTTCCTTCCTGGAGATAAAATTCTCCATATTAAATTCACTCACATTTTATTTTTGTTATATTAATGCATCGGATATTACAATTTTTATTATATTAATTGAAAATCTAAGTACGTGTTAGGTACGTTAATAAAAAATGTTAGGCCGGACGCCCGAGTTCGTCCCAGCGTTCACAAAGAATATTACAATCTCTACCGTCCGTAGGCACGAAGTTTCAAAGTAAGCGTGCAAATGAAACCAAGTATCTTAATGGCATGGTACAAAGTGAGAATATTGTCCACTCTACCAACACTGATTAAACCTGATCCAAAATCATTCAATAATGTGTTTCTGCGATGTATAGTCATGAAGACGTGGTCAAAGTGTAATGTCCCTTAAGAAAAATGTTGGCGAAATATACTGTACTTGTCGGAACAATACATTTATGTGAATTTATTTATTACACGGGGCTTAAGTTTTACCGAAGCAAGCACATTCTGTGAGTATTTGATGCGAAGCATGATTGATGTATTCGCGACATGATTGCAATGGCAGCCGCGGCGGCGCTCTCTACTACTCGTATGTTCTCTGAAACATCACGACGGGGTACTGTAGCGACTGCTCCCTCTCATGGGAGATGTTTCATCTCAATTTAAGTTGTTACTAGTCTTTCTAACGCTACTAATAGACATATTAAGGCCAACCTTCGAACCACCGATGAGTAAGATACGTCGTTTGATAGAATATATTCCACGGACCCCACTTACTATAATAAAATGAAACTGATTTATTCAGCCTAGGCCTGGGTTGACTTATGAACATAGAACTGTTCACTGGTTCGGAAAGCCTTCTGAGAAGAACAGGCAAGAACCTCTGGCACCTTATACATCATGATTTAGCGTTCCTCCTAACAAGTAAGTACAACATTAGATGAAAACAGTACAGTTAGTTACAACAAATATAAATTTAAAGCAAAAAGCTAGTAATTAGCAGTTGTTGGAACATTCCCAGTGAGAAGTATTGTACATTTGACTAATTAATAAGCAAACACCGCGCACCCTTCGCGCTCTATTCTGCATTCAATACTCTGATTTATTGAATGCAGACCTTAGCTTTACCAGTTATTTTAAATCATGCATTAAACATAAATTTCAATATCCCTGCATACTTAACTGCCATTGCGTCGCGTGCTTGTAATTGTATTATGAATTTACGATCATCGTTAAATACCATAACATGATTGAATTCTTATTGATTAACACGATTTGACATTCCACAAATAATAATATGATTTGCGAATTTGTTTCATTATAATGTTTTAAAAGCCGTATCGAATGTCAATCATAATAGAAAACATTTGTTTTTAATTTTCCAAAGATCAGATTCCTTGTGCTTCAAACTGACTAATAAATAGGGTGTATGTAACGTAGGCCGGCGCATCGTGGGAGCACGCGTCGATTCTCACACAAATACTGTTTACATTCCCAAATTAATTCCATTTCGCCTCATACCGCCGCCTCACAATCACTGAATCACTTCAGAAACATCGTCGGGCTGCTCCGGGCGGTGATTTGCTCGTTACATATAACCATTGCGCGCTTACTAGGGGTTCATATTGGAGTGGATGCTAAGACAGGGGGCAGTGTAGTAGCGAGGAGGACGTTAGTTGGTACGCAGGGCGGCTGCGCGGACCGGGAATCGATAAGGCTGGCCTGGTTCCTGCGACATGCACTGCCTTGTAACCTATATGTACCTTGCTGAGGTTGACGCCGGTCACCTCAACAATCCCCCATCACACCGCATATGCTCAACACGGAGAGTGAAATAAAGCGATTTTAATGCAAGAAAGTTACGATTCGTTTTGGCATGACCAGAGAACTGGGGTTTTTTTTAATTTGTTACAAATATTATACTTATAAGTTTTGATTATAAAACATCACTCTTTATTTAAAACGGCAAACAAATTTAAGATGTTTATCTTAAATTTGTTTGCTGTTGTCCGAACAAAATCTGAAAAGTATTTTGTTGAAAATCGTCAGTATACAAGCTTACGTGGGATTACGGTGAGCGCGAGCTAAATTAAATTAATATGGAAAATGTTTGGAATTTAAGAATACTTGTACACCCTCTACACACAACTGGCTGTAATGTAATTTAATGCCCAAGATAGCTGTTTAACAAGTAAGCTAAGTAAGTTGGAAAAGCCGGCAAATTCAGATTGACTCACATCCCTTCCATTATAATCGCGACAGCAAAAACACATTTTTCTATATTGCAGTTGGCCCGGAAGCCTTGCAGCTGGCAGGATCAACTTATTTATTTTTACGACTAGGGCTTAAGTTTACGCGGTAAAGAGAAACAAATAAAAACTCCATTAAACCAGTCACTAAAGAGCCGTGAAAACTACACTAGGTTTGAAAATAATATCGCTCAGAATTTGATCGTTATATTACTCAAATGGAGGTCTTGCTCTTTTCCGCATTCATATACCAACATATAAATCAATGGGCCGCATATATGTACGTACAAACCCCTCACACAGAATAGAAAAAACAGAAGGTCAACACCCATACTTGGGTGGTAAGAAGGCGCACGCACAAATACACACATTACCACGAACAAGTTACTCCTGGAATAAGCCCACTGTGGTCTGAGAAATTGGTTTGCGCGAGTCCTTGTGCTCTTGCGACAAATTTCGATGAATATAAGGAGCCGCCCTTATGTAACCATATATTTGGTGGCAATACTGTAGCCGTGTTACCCTCGTCGAGGCCCGTGGTCGAGACGTCTCCTTATCGGCCCCTAATAAACTTATCCTCTCCTAACACAATATTTTTATATGGCCACCCGGTATGACGGCTTATTTCAACTTTTACGGATGAATAAAGCAAATAGGCTAGGATACGCTCCACGTGATTTTACGACTATATCATACCACAGTATCACGTGAGCCTGCTATATTGTCACCGGGCATTGGATAATACCATTTTCACTCACTTTCCTTACCGAGTGTTTTGTGTTTCATATTTGTTACAAATGACGTGGTTTGTGGTTTTGTAATTCCGATACCAAAACGTACGAGAGCCGACATTAATCCTTTAGCGCGGAACAGCGGAGTCGTTTCCCGGGGGAAATGAACAAAACCGGATAAATTTCACCGGAACATAATTAAAACGACAAATGTCCAGCTATTACTGGCATTGGCGACCGTTGGCCGCGACGAGCAAACGTTTGACACTGATACCGCAAATGTTTGGACAACTAACAAGCACTCTTGTGACTGTGTGATCTCACTATCAACAGCATCAGATGGTGAGCCTCTGCCACTGCCCTGTAAGTTACAGGTTGCTGAGTTGAGTGAAACTGTGGAACAAATAAACCTATGTCCACCTGGACAAAAAACAATTGTGTATTCAGATAAAATTGGTAGGAACTTTAGTAGCCTTTTAAATAAAAGTATAACTCATTCAGTAATAAATTATTGTATGCCAGGGGCCTCATACAGGCAAATAGTCGAAAAAATTGTTAGTAACAACCATGACAGTCACACCACAGTTATTTTATTAGTCGGACAAACTCCAAACATTAGTAAAGGGGAAATAATAAATAGTTTTGGACAGTTGACAGACCTGCATGTAGGTAGGGTTATATTATGTACCATACCGTATAGCATAAGCTACACTGAAGCACAAAACAAGCATTTATATTACATAAATAGCTTATTACATAACATGACTTCCCATAATGACAAGTTTGTGCTCTTCGATTTAAACAATTTTATTAGTAATGTTAAGGCAACGCGGGGATCACTTTTTATTCCCCAGAAAACTAGACAGAAGCTCGCTACATTGTTAGCTTATAATATTAATAACCCTGTTATAGTGAATATAACACAGCTTAGATTAAGTGACGAACCAGTGATAGATAGATGTTCTACTAGCACTGTGATTGATCCTATTGATACTTTAAACCTTTAAGTAAGACAACAGAGAAGTCAGTTGCATGTATTATGCGACTGCTACACCAGAATATCAACCGCTTCTCTGGCAAAATTCTTGATTTAGAATTATTATTAGACAGAATACCAATTGATTTAATTTGTTTAACTGAAACCTGGTTAAAACCAGATACCATGATATTTAATATTAGTAATTACACCATTGCCAGTTTTTATAACCGACTCTCAGCCGAGGGTGGTGGTGCTATTATTTTACTGAATAGTAACATCAAGTCCAGAGACAGGAAGGATATTACCAGCCTGTCTGTGGAACGGGTCTGTGAAGCGGCTTGTGCAGAGTTAGACAACTATATAATTGTATGTGTATATAGACCTCCGTCCTCTGACTTTCACTCATTTTGTTTAACAATGGAGGCTATTCTTAAGAAGCTCTTTAGGACAAATAAACAACTTTTGATATGTGGTGATTTTAATGTAGACATTTTGAAAAATACTTCTGAGGCGCGTTTATTTATATCTCTTTTTAAAACATTCAACTTAGACTTTATATTTAATGAGCCCACACGAATAACGGCCACTTCTTCTACTTGCATTGATAATATAATAACAAATGCTAATATCATAAAACACTCACAGATAAGTGGCATTAGATCTGACCATATGGCACAACTAGTTGAGTTGCAGTGCAGAAGGCAATCTTGTAACTCTTTTAGAGAATCTAGAGCTTTGACTAACCATAGATTGCTTAAGTTTAAAAATAATGTTGAGTCGAAAATAAAAAAAACAGAGTCTAGCGAGCCAAATAAATACTTTAATCAGTTACATAATGTCATATGTAAAGAATTTAACAAGGCATGTCCTAAGCAACAAAGTAAAGTAAATAATAAATTACAGTTTAGTAACTGGGCAACTAGGGGCATTAGGAAAAGTAGGGATACCCTGTATGAACTATACCACAAGAAAGCCCAAACAACCAATGCCGCTTTTCACAACCATGTTAGGACGTATTCCAAATTATTCAAAAAAGTTTGCCATGTAGCTAAATCGAGACACATAAGTAGCGAAATAAGCCGTTCTGATAATAAAATAAAAACTGTATGGAAAGTTATAAATAGGGAGACGGGAAAAAATAAAAATAAAGAGCAGGTTAGTGAACTTAAAATTAATGATGATATTGTCTCAGACAAGTTAGATGTCGCGACCGCATTTGAGAAATTCTTTGCTCAAATACCAGCGGAAACTACTAAACACCTAAACTCATGTCCGAATAAAGCTGAAAGATTACTTAAACAATCATTTCATACGATTGTCCCAGATTTTAGTTTTCAACATGTACTTGCTAGTGATATAATTAAAGCTTTTAAGTCACTTAACATGAAAAATACGGAGGATTTATGGGGACTTTCAATTAAAGTTATTCAATCGATTATAACAACGATCGCTCCTGCATTAGCCACTATTTTTAATTCGTGTATTGATCAGGGTGTCTTTCCGGATCTTATGAAATATAGTAAAATAATTCCAATCTTTAAGGCAGGTTCCAGAGAAAATCCTTCTGATTATAGGCCCATATCAATACTTCCTGCCCTTAGTAAGATATTTGAGAAAATAATGCTAAATCAGATGTTAGCCCACTTTAACATAAATAACATATTGCACGATCACCAGTTTGGTTTCACTAAAGGTAGATCCACAACGGACGCGGCGGCAAAATTAATAAAACATATATTTGAGGCATGGGAGGGCGCCTATGACGCCTTAGGAGTCTTCTGTGATCTCTCAAAAGCTTTTGATTGCGTCGACCATCGTACGCTAATTCTGAAGCTTAAATATTATGGTATTCGCGGAACCGCCCTCGATCTTGTGTCCTCTTACCTGTCCAATCGTCATCAGAAAGTTGGCGTCAGTGGTATAACATCTAAAGGGTCATTAATTAAAACAGGCGTGCCGCAAGGCTCCATATTAGGTCCATTCCTATTTCTAGCGTACATAAATGACCTACCACTTGTTGTAGAAGGTATCTGTGATATTGTTCTGTTTGCAGATGATACATCTTTAGTTTTTAAAGTGAGCAGGAAAGATAAGGAGCTTAATACTCTGAATGAAACACTAACATCTGTTTCAAATTGGTTTGACGCCAATAACCTCGTTTTAAATTCTAAAAAAACTAAATGTATTCGATTTTCACCACCTAATACATCGCAAATAGCTACAAATATATCACTAGATGGTGGTAAACTGGATTTGGTTGATAGTACGGTATTCTTAGGGCTAACAGTAGATTCAAAATTACAATGGGGCTCTCATATTGAAACATTGTCAAGAAAACTTAGCTCAGCAGCATTTGCTGTTAGGAAAATCAAACAAATGACGGATGTCGATACTGCTAGATTAGTTTACTACGCATACTTTCATAGTCTTATGTCATATGGCTTATTGTTATGGGGTTCCGCGGCAGACCTAGATTCTATATTTATACTTCAAAAAAGAGCCATCAGGGCAATATACTCGTTGGAACCCCGTGAATGCTTGAGGGATAAATTTAAAGAAATTAATATACTCACTTTACCCTCACTTTACATTTATGAGAATTTATTGTACATGAAAAAAAACATTCATCTCTTTAATTTAAACTGTGATGTTCATTCGATTTGTACGCGAAATAAACACAAAATTATGGCTCCTAGATTCAGATTAGTTAAAGTAAATAAATCATTCATGGGGAACTGTGTTCGCTTCTACAATAAAATCCCACAATCAATAATCGCGTTAAATTATGATAAATTTAAAACACATGTCAAAACTGTTTTGATGAAGAAAGCATATTATAAAATTTCGGATTATATAAATGACAAGGATATATGGAACTAGGTAAATCACTCTGCACAAGTAGCTCCTGGCAAATACATGGTATGCAAACACTTGTAAATCTATCTGGTATTGTTATTTTTTTTATCTCTTTGATTTTGTTTTATAATGACTTGCATGCTAATACAATTTGTCACTATTGTGAATATTTATACCTATTATCAAATTTGATTTTGTATTATGATTTCATTATGATTTATATTGTTTCGATGTTATGTACATGATGCCTGGCTGAGTTTCTTGCCGGTTCTTCTCAGAAGGCTAGTTTCCGAACCGGTGGTAAATTCTCGACTTTCATAAGTGCCTTACCAGGGCCTAAACTGAATAAATATTTTTCATTTTCATTTTCATTTTCATTTTCATTGTCTGCTAATTTGCTAGTGTTGCAGTAATTTGGCATTTTATGGAGCAGCGTGTGGTCAATACCGAGAGCAACGTGGACCGCCGCGCTCCGGACTACTCGGCCGCCCGCTGCAAGCCACTGTAATCCGACTAACATGTAAATACCCCTAACGAAGCTGCAAACACATAGTTTTACAAACGTAATAAATCCTTGCTCGAGAGAGATTTGTAATGTATAACAGCAGCATTTAATATGGAGTCCCAAGTGCGTCCATTTCAACTTTAGCACCGAAAGGTTTAGGGTTCCACTTTGGGTACGGAATTATGAGAGGAAAGCAATACCTATAAAGAGGAACTTAACGCTCAATGAGACCCGTAAAGAGACCGCTTTACTTTGAACCCCGTTTTAATACAATTCAGCTGTATTTTAAATACAGATCGTTCTAAACCTTTTTCGTCATTAGACTGATATCACTTTACTTTGAGTATTGGTTATTTTTATATTTATGAGAAGAGCTCTGCTATTATCGTATTTTATGGTTATTAACCGATTTCCTAACTAACCTTACAGATGATCGCAGCCCAATAGAACTACTTTAGAGTATAGTAGTGTTGTATTTCTGCGGTGCTAAGAGTAAGTGTTGCAATATCCTTCCTGATAAGAAAGGCATCGCGATTGTTGATTGTTGCAACAATTTCTAGAGTACAGTAACCGTTTAAAGGCGGACTGTAAGTTTGGTTACCGCCCGTGTAGGATAAATACATCACTTCACAGAGCTAGCATACTAACTAGGTGAACAGGCCGGGAGGTGCGTCAGGAACTAACGACGAGAGAGATAACAAACACCATGCCCTGCCTCCGTGTGCTCACTTACACAAACTGCGAATATGTTATTGTTATGTTTACGTATGACGTGCAGTAACAGTAGAATCGCAAATACATGCAAATTGTCAACAGCTGTTGCGATGATACATGTTATTAATAATGGGCCTGCGCATTGCGGGGTGACGCCCCTTATATTATTCAGTGCGTCCACTTCATTCGACTTCATATGAATTACTGGGACACACGCATTCATTCGCTTTAAACGTACAACAGTGGCTATATCATCGGTTGATCGGGGTGACTTTGTAAATTGTATGAGATTGGAAGTAAAAGTGCTAAAGCATAATTTTTATTCCACTAAGGTAGTCATCGCCCTATTGTGTTTATACCGAATTAAGAATACCTATCTTGCTAAGAATACCATTATAATTACGATTATTTTGTATATATATGTAACTAACATTTATAAACGCAATAAATCTTAAATATTAAAATAAATCCCCATTTCCCTTGGTCACGGCATCACGCCTGAACGGCTGGACCGATTCTACCGGGATTTTTACTGGCAGATAGCTGAAGTTTCAAGGAAAGTTTTAGGTTAATTTTATTTTTAAAAACAGTATGAAACTAAATCTACGCTTGAAACTGCGGGACACAGCTAGTAAATAAATTTAAAAAAACTTTTTGTGTGTGAACAAATTCAAATTCAAATTCAAATTCAAATATATCTTTATTCGATTAGACTTTATACAAAGTACTTTCAAATCGTCAGAATGACACAATTACACAGGATTATACATGCTACCGCCAGGTTCGGAAGGTTGCTTTTACTGAGAAGAATCTGGCAAGAAACTCAGTAATTACTCTTTTAAAGAATATTATACAGTTTTAAAAAATACATAATAAATCACTCAAGCAACTATAAGCCCATGGACACAGTTCCAATGCTCAATTGTCAAAAATAAAAACTAAAAAAAATTAATATTACAAATATATGTGAGCATGGCAAATTCCAGCCAGTCAAAGCAAAATTAAGATTAATTAATTGTAGCAAAAGTACAGTGCCAAAACAAAACAACTTGATCGTCGAAATTAGGTACAGGCTCTTAATGTCCCAGAAATGTCGTCGGTACTGACGGTCTTTGACAACATGTTTTTATCCAAATTCAAAAAAAAGGAAGATTCTCAATTCGACTGTAACATAATGAATCCCAGCAGTAGCAACAGGCGGGATTCTCTCCAAAATTCTCAAAGAAATTCGTTATGAATAATAATTACGATTTGCATATTGAGTGCAGAAAATGTTACATAACTAGTGCGAATGTTCAATGGAACGTGCCTTGAAGTGCAAATCAGTTGTGGAACGGAGCTCGAGCGGCGGCTAGTCTTCGCTCTCTATCAATTAGTTCACAAAGGTGCGGAAATTGGGCCGTGTCGCGACTCGAGTGCGATTTTTAACGAGTGTGCGGCCGATGGTGGAAATTTCGCAGACGTGACTCGATGCAGTACTTACTTTACTCGATACATTCGGTAATTGACTCGATATTACAGGGGTGTTGGGTTGCCGGTGAATGCGGCTCTAATTTAACCAAGCCTTTGCTTAATTGAAAATGGGATTACAACAATTATGTTTAAAGCACTTATTAGGGTT
The DNA here is from genome assembly GCA_964035505.1 of Watsonalla cultraria. NCBI lineage: Eukaryota > Metazoa > Arthropoda > Insecta > Lepidoptera > Drepanidae > Watsonalla > Watsonalla cultraria. Next base: position 160,976 of record OZ037712.1, on the reverse strand, counting down.
TAGATACTAGCTTGAAATTCGATTAAATTCGTACATTACCTACGTACAAACGATTCAACTACTCTGGTTGAAATATTTCTCTTTATTCCTATATTAAAATATTTTGGCAGTTACCCCACTATTTTGGCTGACCGCTCATTACTTTTGACGTCACCTGTAACAGTTAGAGTTGGAAGTGTTCCATCCAGCGACAAGTAGAGATCGGAAGAGAATCAATTCGCTCTTCATGTCCGCAGTATTAGTGCATTAGAGCTCCCGCACCGTAGTACCTAATGTAAAAGTTCGATTTATAACTACGTCGAGATTCCACTTTTATTGTTTGATCCCCGGTCTCGACTCCGTCACACAAAAAGCATACATTAACTCTGGCATAGTTTTATTCTTAAAGTTGCAAATGCGACTCGAGAACGATTGGCGTGATTTTAATAAAAGTTCTTCCGGATTTATTCATTGGAGCATTAATTGCTTTCTCGTTCCATTACTGGAGTTTTGAAAGGGATTTGAAAGTGGGAAAAATTACATCCGCATCTATACAGATAAATAAAATTGATGTGAATGATTGAGTGTGTGTTTGTAAATCCAAAATAACAGCTTTTCACTAAATGCATATGAAAGTATACATGCTACTGACACTAAAAAACTAAGTTTTAAATTTTTTCTCTGTCTGTCTGTCTGTCTGTTTGTTCCGGGTAATCTCCGAAACGGCTGGACCGATTTTAACGGGACTTTCGCTGGCAGGTAGCTGATGTTTCAAGGAGTAACTTAGGCTACTTTTATTTATTAAAATATTAGGGTTCCGCGACAATAAGGATGAAACTAAATCTACGCGGGTGAAACCGCGGGGCACAGCTAGTGTGAGATAAAATGAGAAGAACTCCGCCACTGAGCAATATCAAAACACTAGATTATAATTATAAGCATTTTATATTGATATGAATGTTGATCTCTGAATAATAAATACGTCGTTTTGTGTGTGGCCGGCGGCGGCCTTGGCAGTGTATGCTTGCACGAGAGTTTCGTATGAATATCCGTCTGAGTATATCTTTATTATTCATCTTGTTCCCATTTCGAGTAACTTTGTCATTACGTTGAATTTGTTGATTAATTAATTAACTAATAGGTAGGTCGAACAGCTGAGTCAACGATCAAAGTAATAAAAACCCGATATTAAATAAAATACTAAACATTTTCTTTACCTCTATATTGTATAGTACAGGTTTTGATGGAGTGCAAAAGTATTGGGCAGAATTTTAAAAGTCAGCAAGTCTGCTTGGGACTCGAGTTGGGTGAAAGCGACCTCTTAACATTTCAATGCACCGCGCGGCAGTCAGCTCGACCGGGCCGAGTGCGGACTAAGTCTGATATTGATTCGGGAAAAACTTCCAATTGCTTTAGTAAAATCCTCCGGGAACTAATAATCACTTTAGACTTATATCTGAGACTTTCCGCTGAAGATGAAGTAGTAAGGACGGGGATAAAATCCCTATCGAACTATTTTCCGGACGGTGGAACAAAAGGTCCCCTCCCTACCTCCCCCTAGCTTTGAACAGGGTTGCGCCTTCTTTGACCGAAGTTTCATTGTCCTGTTGACATGTTCTTTTGAATATAAGCCTGGATACCAATCAATGAATAATCGTCTACTAGAATATGACTGGTATCTTAAACATATTGAGTATCAGGAAAAAATATACAGTCTAGAAAAGGGTAGGCAGAGGTGGTGAAATACCCACTTTGGTGAGTCTATCGCCGTCACAGCCCCAATACGTCGTTGAATTTTTGTTTATACCTAAAATTAGTCAACACATTTTCAGTTGTCGACAACCCTAAACAGCTTCATTTGTCAAGTAAATGATGTTATCAAGTGATCGACATTTTTCACCGTAATGAACGCTGGCCACCGCGCCGCCCCGGGGCCACTGTCACACCGAGGTTGCTTTGTCACACCGAGCCCGCCTCGCGCCATTGTTCGCTATCGACTACTCACACTTACATATATACTATCACTACTGCTTCTTGGTACACCTCAACAGTAACATACTATTTAACTAGCACTTAATGCACCATATTTTCATTCAAAAGAGAATAAAATGTCTATCTTCATGCCTTCAAGAGTCCCCAAAAGGTTAAGCAGTGGGAAATTCCCCTTGCACTGAAGGTGATTAGGAATTAACTACCTTTTAAATAAGGTATTTTAAAATCGTCGTGCTGGCGCTCTCTCACGTCCAACGTATTGTTTGTTGTAATTAATCATTTCCACTGGAACAGAGCAACGCAAGCTGATTCGTACCGTGCGTCATTGAAATCATCGCTTCGGGAACGTTGATTTTTCACAATCCTTATCAGTAAAATCAACACATCGGCCAACAGAGTGCACGGAACAGATAAATCATTTCATATTTACTTTTTCAACGAACTATCACACTATTGACACTATGACGTTCGTTAACCCAGTGTTTTTAACTTGACGCCGATTGCCAGTTGAATTACTGTAATCATTGAACCTAGTACTAATCCAACTGTAAATTAGATTGACTAGCTACTGTGGGCAGTCGCAGCATCGAGTCACAAAAATTCTTCAGAATCATAAGGCAGTGGATAATACTAACATTCACTTTACGCACAACGTAGTTTTATAAAAGACCATCAACTAGCCAGGGTCCCCATCACAGGTAGGCTATTATCATACAATTGTAATGTTTTACATAAAGTAAGTATGCGAGAAGGCATATATATATATATATTAGTAGGATCGCCTTAGGTGTTCTCTCGGCCTCGTTCTCCGTAACGGATCCCGAGGCGAGCCCGGCGCGGCCCGGCGGGACTTAGTTTATCTCGACCCTTCGCCAGGAATCAGGACTGGGATAATGTCACATCAGAGAGGACCCGCGCACTCACGGCATAAACTACACCATATTATGTGCTAGGTGAAACCCACTAGGACTTGCTCCGGTGAAATAAACACAACATTTAATACATGATTTTAATCATAGTTATTATTTATTATTTTAATAAAATTGAGACCGTTTTAACAATGCTTTTTTAATGTATAATGAGCATTCTTATCTCTTCCACCGAAGACGAAGAATCGAATGAATGTGGAGAAACAACATGTGAGTGTATGTATGATAGTGGTTGGGCTTAGGGCGGGATAAGCCGCTTAGCGACCAGTCGCGGACCAGCCTCTTAATTTGAAACCCGCACTTTGATGACAGCTCGAAGGTTCGCTTTCATTCCAAAGGCTTTTCATTAATTAAGCTATGGTCGGTATTTTCATAAAAGCTTCATAATTTCACTTGTTTACATTTCCCTGAGGAATTGAATGTGTGAGGGGCAGAATTTTTGATCGATGACTTGTTTTCGGTACACTTTTAAAAATAAATCTCACCTTCTACTAGCAGTGAGAAAACAGTCTTAAGACACTAAACTGTGTAACTTATATTGGAAATCAGTCTGAAACAAGACTAAGAAACATAAAAAATTAAATCATTTTAAGCACTCAGAGAGAACATCTGTTCGCTGAGTAGTGTTGGCTTGCCTTCACTTTGTAACACGTCTGAAGCCAGCTCAATAGCCATGTAGCCTTGTATAGTCTTGCAAAGCCATACATAGCGTTATATAGTATCTCCGGGCAGGAAGGCGGACATGGCGGCCGGGATCAGGGGACTGAGGACGGAGCTATTTCATTTCCTGCCGCGACCACCTGGAGCGCGCATAGAATACCTTACCTCTTTGCTGCTTACTACTATCAGTCGTCAGTTACTTGTGGAATACGTATATGTCGGCGCCTCACCGGAGTTCGCCCCAGGATCCATTGTAATCGTCAAGAAAAATAAGGAACACAGCAGGATAAATAATTATATTTCTTTAACAACCTTACTCTTCAACGATCAGCGAAAGAATGCCACCTACTGCAACCTCGACTAACCAAGTTATTTAATTATTAATTACAAGACCACGTGTTTCACATTATTACAAAACTATTTAATATTAAGGTTTTATAATTCTAAAAACAATAAAACATTATTTTTATGTTAACTAAAGTCGAAATACATCTTAATTAGCTTAATTAGGTATTTTAAATAACAATATAAAATGAACCGGAAACACCCTATAAAGTTTACAGTTTTGTTACAAAAGTAAATCATAATTGTATTTTAAAATAAATTATTCAATAATTACAACAATATTAGATAATAATGAAACATTAATTAAACTTCTAATTTTACATAATTAACTTAACTCGTTTCTTAAAATAATACATACGGAAGTCATACAGTAGTGTAAACACAACAAAAACATTAGTGACCCACTTAATTCATATTACATTACAAAATTATATAAATAGGAAATTCTACTTCGTTAGTACTTTTAATTAATTCTAGAATCTGAATTACAATTTATTATCCTAAATTTAAGAATTACGTTATTACGAAAAGTAGCTAGTGTTGTTTCCTGTCTCAATTTTAAATTGAGACTTGTTTCCTACAATTGAAACTAGATGGCAGCTCGGTTGAGCGCGCCCATACGGCCATACTGACTCAAGCGCGTTCTCTGCGCTTACAAATTTAGAAAATCATTGACAGAATTGAAAATCATATAAGATTGCATGTACACACAATTACATAATCAAATCAAACCAATCTCATATTTCCTTATAACAAGGTTCTCTTTTGTTTTAAGGATAAACACTTAACTTGTAAATGATAACTTAACAAATAATATGGTAACTTTACAGCCTTGATTAATTAGTAAACATTTCGTCAAAAACAATACTTTGACACTCATAAACATAAATCATTCTTGAGACTAGCAATCTCATTCTAGGATCTACCCACACCAAAACAGGCAATCACCCATCCTGGGATCTAGCCATCAACAAAACAGGCAATCACCCTTCCCGGGATCTAGCCATCATCAAAACAGGCAATCACCCATCCTGGGGTCTAGCCATCATCAAAATAGGCAATCACCCTTCTTGGGCTATAGCCTCTAAGACCGGTATAAAGGATGCGCATGGTGGCCAGCCAGCGCGAAAGGAAGGATTTTGGATAGGAACCAACAATAAAATAAAGCAGGGGCTAATTATTGGAAGTGGATGCCCCCAAATTAACTGGTATGTTCCCACAGTTATTAGCGGATGCAGTGGCGGAAGATAGTGATTCAACAGGTACTCCAGAATTATCGTTATTCGCCCATACGGCCGACTGCTCAGAGTCAGAGTCACTTTCAAAAGGGTCATATTGTGCAAGGGGAGCAGCTCGCAAGGAATCATGACTAGCAATTTTTTCTGAACAACCGCGGAGATTGACATGTTTTAGTCTGTATCTGTCATTGGGCAAGATTTCTAAAACTTCCATAGGCCCTTCAAATTTGGGACCGAGTTTAGTGGTGTGGCGTTCATGGCGCCGAAGTAGAACAAAGTCGCCAACTTTATAAGGTTTGACTTTAGCTTTACCTTTATCGAAACGAGACTTATCCTGAAGGGATCGCTCGTCCATCCTATCCTTGCAAGCCGCTCGCATTGATTCTAGATCATCAGTTAGTACATCGTCATCAACTTGTAATAACTTAATACTCGGTGGTGAACATTTCTTTCCCAGTAAAATTTCCAGTGGACTTTTTGCCGGTACTTTTGGATACACTACAATTTATAGCTAATTGTAAATCCTGAATAGCCGAGTGCCAAGGCATATCAAGTTCTACAACCGACATATTGTCTTTAATTACTTTCATAAGGCGCTCTACCTGTCCATTCGCCCTACTAGCGCCTTTTGCCACCACATGATGCTGAATACCATAACGTTCGCAAAAACTTTTGAACTCTGTGGATGTCATGCTTTTATCTTGATCAGTAATAAATAACGTAGGGGTGCCAAAAATAGATATAAAATTTTGAAAGCACTTAATTGCGGTTTCCGTAGTGCGGTCATTTGTATAGATCATGTGAACGTATTTGCTGTAACCATCTATATAAACAAAAGCATATTCCGCTACGTTTCGCTGGCCATTCATTCGTCCAGTAATATCGCCGTGGACAGTGTGGAAAGGAATTGGGACTTTGTCGATTGGATGTAGCGTAACCTGTCGAGCACCCGAAACACCTTTCCGAACTCTACAACTAACACAGTTCTCTACAAATTTTCTGACCAGCCGCGACATATTTGGGAACCAGTATTGTTCACGTAATTTAGCAAGAACTTTCTCCCAACTAAAATGTTGAAGAGAATTATGATAGTGACTGATAAGATTCCATCTGTATCTAGCAGGGACAATAATGAGCTTATGAGTTTTATTATCAATTTGGACTTTACGCCTCAATAATTTATCTTGGGTAATGATGTAAGTATCGGCAATAGATTTGGGAATAGAGTCTCCTTTTAATTGATCAACAATTTTACTTAAGATAGGATCGCGTTTCTGCTCAATGAGCAGCCAATTGTGGTCAAGCGAGTTGACTAGGAATTTTAAGGCCTGAGTAGGCGATTTTGGTGGTAGAGCGACACTGACAGTTCGAACGGATTTTTCAGTATCTACGTGGTTGCGACTGAAATAGTCTGCATGAGCAAGGCGGTCTCCCTTACGGTATTCAATTTGAAAATCAAAATTCTGTAAATAAGCCCACCATCGATGTACCCTGGGAGTCAACTCTTTCTTATGACTGGAAGCTTTTAAAGAGTTGCAGTCCGTCACGACTTTAAAAGCCCTCCCGTGTAGAAAATGGCGAAAATGTTTAATTGCTTTTACAACTGCGAGGGTTTCCAATTCATACGAATGATATTTACTCTCGCAATCAGTCGTCCGCATACTAAAATAAGCAATTACCAATGGATTTTTATCCTGTCTTTGAATTAACACGGCGCCATACCCCAGAGAGCTGGCATCGGTGTGAAGCTCTGTGGGTAAACAGGGATCGAAAATAGTCAGAAGGGGAGAAGATATAAGCCGATTAATGACCTCGCGTCTTGCAAGTTCATGACGATCTGTCCAACGCCAAGGAACGTTCGCCTTTGTTAACTCGTACAGGGGAGCCATTATCGAGGAGAAGTTAGGCACAAATTTCCGAAAATATCCAGCTAATCCATTAAACTGACGGACTTCTTTGGGACTCTTAGGAATGGGTGAATTGACCAAGGCTTGGATCTTCCGTGGGCTAGGTTTAACGGTTCCGTTTTCTATAAGGTTTCCTAAATATTCTACTTGCGTTTTAAGAAAAGAGCATTTGGCAACGTTCAAGGAAAAACCAGCTTGCGTTAGTCGATCTAGTACTAATACGGCGCGTTACAGAGACCAAAAGGCATACGCAAGTATTCAAATTGACCATCGGGGGTCACAAAAGCGGTCTTTTCGATCGAATCGGGTGAAATTGGAATACCATGAAAACCTGCAGCCATATCTAAACAGGTAAAATAGCGTGCTTTTCCTAACTTATCGATCTGATCTGCTATAAGCGGTAAAGGAAAGTGATCTCTGAGAGTATTGGCATTAAGCTCGCGAAAATCAACACAGAGCCTGTCAGTACCATCCTTTTTTTTGACTAGTAAAATAGGGCTACTGTAAGGAGATGAACTATCTCGTATGATGCCATTACTCTTCAAATCCTGAACTATTTCTTTAACTTTTTCACGTTCCACAGGTGACAGTCTATATGGTCGTCGCTGTACTATTTTGTCCGGATTCTTTAATCTAATTTGTAAAGATCCAGTTTTCACTTGTGAAACGCGATTCCCACTTGTAAAATTATCTTTATATTTAGTAAGTATTTCCCGTAATATTTTAAGTTGTTGGGGATCGCTTATATCAGTATCAAGACTCAAAGTCGGGTCAACATCAAGCAAAACGTTGTTAATAAAAAGCTCACGCTTTAGAGAAATACTGTCTTTCTTCAGTGTCACGCTAAGACCTGGCACATTCAAAAGGTCGAATCCGATAAGGATATCAAATTTCATGCGAGTATCACCAACTACATAAAATTCTAGCTCTACATAAATACCGTCTACTTTCACTACAGAGGTGATGCTTCTATTTGACTTTATTGGTGAACCACCAATGCCCGAAAAGGTAACGTCTACACATTTACGTTTGCCGGGTACAGAAAGAGAAACGCTTTCTTTAATTAATGAACAGTCGGCACCAGTATCAAAAAGACACGAATAACCCTTATCACCTATTTCTACAGTAATCAGACTGCGTTCTAAGGATTGACAATAGTTTACAGACTTGTTTATTGATTTGAGGCGCTCATCATTCTGCCGACGAAAACAATTCCTTTCAACGTGACCTGGACGATGACAATACCTGCACTCAATATTTTTAGCCATATTCGAGTTACTAGAAGGACCTGGTTTATTGGGTTGATTATTATTATTTTGCATCGGCACTGGGTTGGCCTTAGGGACCACCCTTATTTCCTTACAATCACGAGACACATGACCCACCTTATTACAGTTATAGCATTTAACAACATGATCCCTTTTAGAAACACTGTATTCAGCAAAACGTGGTTTTTTGCAGTCATGATGATCGATACTTGGTTTTATGGACGGTTCTAGCTTGCGTTTGCGATAAGTTTTCAAAACAGAAATTAATTTGGGCAATGATTCTGGCGTAATACGTAATAAATCTGAGCGAATAAATTCTGGAAAAATACCTGTCACCACAGCATCAACCACCTCCGCATCCGAAGCCTCAGGTCGGACTCGCTTGAACAGCGTCCAGGCCTTTGTAGCGTATTCAGCGTAACTCGACGCGTGATCAGAAGTGAAGGCTCTCCACTTCTGAACGTCGTCCGCGTACCGGAATTCCCTGCCAAACGTTTGGATTAGTTCACATTTAACTTGGTCCCACGTGGTAGAACTCAGCGACCACGTGTCAGCCCATGTTTTTGCTCTTCCTCTTAGTTGTAAAATAGCTTTCATGCGGGCCTCGTATGAAGGTATGTTGAATTTTGATATCGTTTCGTCCACGTGAGCACACCAATCCCTAATATCATGAGATCTTTCATCGGGGTCGAAAGGCGGCAAGTAAAAATCGTGATGGTGACGCGATGGCAATGAACCAGATGAGAGGGCAGCGGTCACAGCACTAGCTGCCGATTGTTTCGTAATAGAATTAACAAGACTCATGACCTGTTCCATGGTGAAAGTTGGCTCCAGTTGACGTGGTGGTCCGGGATCACCGGGCTGCGATCCCACCGCTGCTGTCGGCGCCTCACCGGAGTTCGCCCCAGGATCCATTGTAATCGTCAAGAAAAATAAGGAACACAGCAGGATAAATAATTATATTTCTTTAACAACCTTACTCTTCAACGATCAGCGAAAGAATGCCACCTACTGCAACCTCGACTAACCAAGTTATTTAATTATTAATTACAAGACCACGTGTTTCACATTATTACAAAACTATTTAATATTAAGGTTTTATAATTCTAAAAACAATAAAACATTATTTTTATGTTAACTAAAGTCGAAATACATCTTAATTAGCTTAATTAGGTATTTTAAATAACAATATAAAATGAACCGGAAACACCCTATAAAGTTTACAGTTTTGTTACAAAAGTAAATCATAATTGTATTTTAAAATAAATTATTCAATAATTACAACAATATTAGATAATAATGAAACATTAATTAAACTTCTAATTTTACATAATTAACTTAACTCGTTTCTTAAAATAATACATACGGAAGTCATACAGTAGTGTAAACACAACAAAAACATTAGTGACCCACTTAATTCATATTACATTACAAAATTATATAAATAGGAAATTCTACTTCGTTAGTACTTTTAATTAATTCTAGAATCTGAATTACAATTTATTATCCTAAATTTAAGAATTACGTTATTACGAAAAGTAGCTAGTGTTGTTTCCTGTCTCAATTTTAAATTGAGACTTGTTTCCTACAATTGAAACTAGATGGCAGCTCGGTTGAGCGCGCCCATATATATCAGTATCTCTCATTCATGTTTGAATGCATACTAAATAGAAAACACCGGCCAAGTGCGATTCAGACTAGCTCATAGAGATTTACATACCATCTGCAAAGAGGCAAAAATAACGTTTGTTATATGAGAGTCCCTTTAAATATAAAATACATCATCTATGACAATTTCAACAGTCTAAATATCACGGTTCATGAGATACAGCATCGTGTCAGACAGACAGACGCGCAGCGAGGTCTTCGCGTAGGTAATAGGGTCCCGTCTTAACCTTTGGTTGCGGAACCCTGAAAATACTGTGACCAAAAGGTGCTGAAGGCTGACTTTATATCTTCGCAAATATGACAATAACAAACAATGATATTTATGTACGTTGTTAGTAGCACCATCACTTGACTGACAGTATTCCCCAGCGTGTACTGTCAATAGATCAGACTGGTAGATAGTATTTAAATACAAGTATGGAGTGCAAGTGAACGGTATAAATGCGATTATCTGTGATTCAGTGTAAGTCGCTCCTACATCCAACTGTGTTCTATAAATAAGCCGTCTTTATCTGACGCGCGGTCTATTCCACTATTGCTTTTGTTCGATGTCGCTTTGAACGTACTCCACTTACTATTTACTGTAGCGATCAAACGAACTATACATAGAGTAAGGTGCGGACTCAGTTTAATTAGGATTTTCTTTGTATTAATAAAGATGTTATGCGAGTTTACATATTCTTTACATATTTCATGAAAAACTTATCTTTTACAACAAATGTTAAGTTAAATCATTATAAGTACGTAGTGTTCAAGTATAAGTAAAGCAGTCATCAAGTAACAGCATTAGTAATTAATATTTTTGATTCTAATCAATTATCATTTCCAAAAAGTAATAGCCTAGATTACTGAAATGAAATTATTACAATTATATACCTAAATTATTGTTGCCAACCGCATGCTTGCATTGAAGACAATTTCCAATGGGTGTTACATCACAGTTCAACAATAACATTTTATTGATCTGCCTTTCACAATTAGAGCATGCCAAATTAGATAGATTTTCTCGTGTCACGAAACCCGCAGAATAAAACTTTGCATTGTAAAGTACCGGTGGTGCGCTAGGCCTATGTTCAGCAGTGGACGTCTTCCGGCTGATGATGGTGCGCTAAGGACCTAAGGTAAGGACAGACGCGAAATACATTACGACGTTGTCACTTGTCGGACCACTCGAAAAGGTAGGAGACTAATAAATAATAAGATACCTAATATTACTAAGATAATATATATAATACTAAGATACCTAATATTTATTTTATGTTCTGCATCGCCTGAGATATTTTATAAATTTTTCATCATAATTTGAGGGAATATGTTTGACAAATTCAAACTTGAAGCGAAAAAGAAGGGCACGGCACTAAATATAAAACCCTGACTGGACTCGGTTTAGCTCGGATTATCCAATTTGGTCACGCGAGAGGACTCTGGTTAACGCGCTCTATATTCCCTGTCCATACACGATTTCCAATTTTGTTTGCGTTCCGAATCCAAAATGGCAGTTGAATTTCGTTCAGGAATAGATTTTATTTTGAAAGTTAAAATTCAAAATCCGGGGTGTGAAATCAAGGATTCAGTTTGGTCGGGTGTACGGCGCGGGTCGTGCAGCGCTGCAGCCAGGCGTGAAGCGATCCACGCCCCCGGCCGGATGGACGCGGCATCGCTTCAAGCGCTTGAGCCATTCACGCCACTGGCAGCCGTATCACGCCAAGGAGGCGCCTTTTGCGCCCGTCGCCTACTCAGCCGTGTTTGGGAAACTAGATATTTTATTTATTTTGTAGACACACACTGCGGTGGTGACTTGTACTCTTTCCATACACAACTATTTCGTACATTATTTCACATGTCTTGGAAACTTTAAACTTTAAGTTCCAGAGGTAGCCGCTACCTGTGAAAAAGCGTAACTTTGTATTTGTATGCTGAAGTTACGGTCCATTAGGTGCGAGCTACATCAGTGTGTGACCACATCACGACGGGACTTCATCGTCGCAGTATTAGTAACTTCGCACTAACGAGCTAAACTAAAAATATTATTTTAGTTTTGTATCATTTGGCCTTTATTACCAAATTTAGATAGTTTACTATGTAGCGATGCATCTTTTTGAACACATTTGGACACAGGTACCTATTAACTGTAAGGATTTTTTATTAAAAAAAATAGTATTATATTAAATGCCATTTGAAATTCACAATGGAATATACATCGCATGTGTCTCCTTCTCATGTTATTGTTAGCGTCACATGTGACTGTACACTCGACGTGTAAAATAATCCCGTGACAAAAGTATAATCCTTGTATAATGAAGCTCCGTGTGGCGGCACTTGCCTCCAATGCCGGGCTAATCTCCACCAACAGAACTGTAACAGATTTATGATCATTTAAGAACAGTCATATAAAATACTGAAAAATACATGGTTTAACAATTAATGTAGCATAATAACCATTATCTTATATCTTTAAACGAGCAATTCTTGTATATATATATAGAATCTGGATCTTGGGATCGGCTGCAACGATTTACGTGAAATTTTGTGTGTGTGTGTGTTCGGGGGCAAAAAATTTATCTAGCTCTTTCAGAAAACATCGTTTTGACCATGTTTTCATGCACTGAAAAACTGATAAAATATCAATACAATACGACAGTAAATTTCGCCGACAACTGTCAAGTTATGATAGTTCAGAGGTGAGGCTGTCAGCTTACGAGGTGATAACGAACCTAGAGTACCCCGGTTCGAGACTGACGTTCACCGGTTCAATTGTTTCTTTTGGTTTTTTTTCTTTTTAATGATTAGTTTTTTGTGAGCAAAAGAAACCGAGCACAGCTCGGTCAACCAGGTACTAACCATTATAGTTAATCCATATATATTTCGATATCACACCATTACAAGGGAGCGTCGTCTCCAGTCGACTTCTGTATCCACAGACGGATCGGTATGTTTCTTTAATTTGCACTTATATTTTTCTCATCTGAAACGTGTGTCAGAATGGTGAAAATGTTATTTAAATATATCAAACACATTTAATTAAATACATGATTACTATTTACGGGCCGGCGACCCCGACATGAAGCTTGTTTGCCGGCTCAATGACTCAAACACTATAATTACCGATAAAACTAGGATATTGAAGTATTTCCTCTAAATGCCTAATAGCACCCGAATTGTATCAATAACTAGTTTCTGCCCTGAGACTTACAAATAATAATACATAGCATAATGTATAGCTTTCTATTAGTGAAAGGTTTTATCGGAGATAACCGTGCTCATCCAGACCCAAATAAAACCAGCTCTTTATAATATTAAGCATAAAGAAGTATTGAAAGTAAATTCAACATAGGAGCTTGCTCGGGCGACATCAATTCTGGCACGGTTCGCCTCAGCCACGGTTCACTGCGCGATATTTTTCAAACTCAGATTTTACAGATTTCCTTCAATCCCTGGCATCGCTATAAGTACAAGCTACACAATGTATTTTTATACCTTATCATATTTGAAACATAAATTAATCAACACATTCACATGACTTATCAATGACTCATCAATCTAAGGAGTGAGCTGATACAACGGCCACAGTTACTAATCGATTAGCAGACATGAGCAGCCGTGACACACTTGTGCCGTGGATCGTGATCAGATGTTGGTGTGTCGATCACACAATGGATACCAACATAAAACGTATCCTGGCGTGAATAAGCGTCCTACGCATTGGTGGAATTTTCTGCTAGTGATAATCTAAAAATGTTTCATAAGATCTTTTTCTCCGCTACGGAAAGCTTAGCATTTTTGAATGAAACACCTTTGGGACCGGTCGCATAGTTGGCGCGGCAAGGCAGCAAGGCGGCAAGGCGGCATGACACGAGAATTTCATTTGCCAACAAAGCCCAGATGCTCCTCGACACGAGCCGACGTCTGCGTGAACAAGTACGCGCCCTCGATCCCGGGAATGCTATTAACATTGAATACAATCCCAGGAACAATACAAAGTATCTAGACCTTAATGTTACGTTTGATCCGTAAGTGGGCGCGATACCTGCCACAAAAATACTACGCGCTCTCCACCCCAATATCCTTGAATATATTGTGAACACTTCATGAACACCTCCTCGTGTTATATAACTTCAATTGAATTGCTTTCAATCGACAGTTGACGGCTTGATGGAAACGTTCCGTCATTCAGCCTTGAATTCTTATAGAAGTGCCTTAAAAGCTAGGTTTATAAAATATGTGTGCGATGTACGAGTACAATCGTAAGTGAAGGTAGCACGCACTCGCTCGTGTTTTTGTAGACCTTAAGTACCGCAACAAGCCGTAAGCCGTTTGGCAACACGGTGTATCTGGATGATGGAATGATATATGTCCCGTCACCGTGGGAATTTGTCTCTCTGTTTTCGTATATTTTTTCCCCAGCCTCGGTTTATCTGAAACGTCGGGCCTATTCCCATTTCTTGCGGCCTTCCACAAATCGCTCTACCTCGATAGCGCTCGATCATTGGTTTTTCTAGCTTCATTACGTTTTTTCTTTAGATTATATTATATAGTAGGATAAATATTGGGACAACTGTGTGTAATAGGACAAACGACTATGATACGAGCAAAATTTGCTTTTACACTTATGTTGGTCAACTGTTTATTATCTATGAACGCTTGTACAACATAAGCGTGACAGCCCACAAAATATTATATTTTTGTAAAATAACCTGAGTAATGTGATTAGGATGTAAACGTTCAATATCTTAATACAAGTCAAACACAATACCTTTAAAACACGAACGCCAACCTAGCGAGACGTTGTCAATCCACCTCGCGACTCGCCATCTATCACTCCGCCTGTTTGCACTTCATAAACAACTCTGAGGAAACACTTCACTCCGCGAACAAAGCGATGAGAGCCAATATACACCGCAGCTAAATTTACTTGATAAATTATATTTTTTAACAGCCTCTTGGTCCTGTCTGCGAGTCTAGAAGTGTTGTTCTAAGCCCCGGTGAAGTAGCTATATCGCTGCCCAACTCACATAATAGGTACAAGCTTTGCACAATTTCGGACTATAAATTTTAAAAATGAAATCAACTTTCAAAAATTAAACATATCTTTCTAAATTAATTTATAAACTATAAATTCAAACCAGTGTTATTCGTTCTTGTATCAAACAAGTCCAATTACATCATTGGATTACCTCGTCGTCCTCTTGTAATTGAACATGTTACACAGAGCACGCGAGCTCGAACTATCTCTAGATATTGCTGAAAATAATTTTAGTTTTAGTAATATAACAGTAGAAGAGATACTTCAGTGAATGACAGTTAAATAGAAATAATATCTGCATTTTTATATTATGCATACATTCAAAACAAAACAACAGGGCTCGATAAGTACAGGAATAGAATTGGAAATACTGGAAATGTTTACTATGAGGCCTCATCTCGGTCAGAATTGTGAGAGCAGAAAGTGGCAAGTTTGGTACAAATACATACATTGGATCGTATTACTTGGCCAACTAGAAACAAGTAGGCCGCATTGGTTGGGCCGACAGTTCTCCATAACTGCCCTTCGGGACGACAGCGCGACATGTGTAAGTAAAAGTAAATTGGAGACAAACAAATATCATCGCTCCGGTCCCCAGAGCACATTTGCGCCGAGAACAAAGACTGGTGGATCGGCGAGACGTGGGCCCGTGTCACGGGCACAAATCAAAACGTAACTTTTTTTGAACCGCTACTTTCAGACAGGTCTTCGGAAACTTTTCTCCTTGCGGAATACTCCATTATACGATCTGTATTCACTATACATTTACAGAAGTTCACGAAACAAATTATAATACTACCTACGTAGTACGTACCTTTATTCTTAAATATTGCGAAGTGTATAAAATATGGTTTGTAGCTTTCTGATTCAAATCTGTATTTGTAAGCCACATTGTATAGTTACTTTCCAATGTTCAAATACATTGGAGACCTGAATTGAGGGACCGTAAGCCTATTTACAAATGTTGCGGGGAAAAAGTTTCAAATTAATAACTGTCTAGAAATGTGGCATTCAATATTGTTATAATTATTTGAGATACCAAAATGACATTAAGATGGAAATTACGGTACCGGCTAGAACCTTATTTTACAAAACTGCTCAGTTTTGCAAGCATTGTATTAGATAGTAGTATTACAAGTGGAGCATCACGCCTGTGCAACGTAAACATAATTGGCTAGCTAATGACCGTGACGTTCATTAACAAAAACCTTAAGGCTGCGCTGAGGGAGCGCTGCACTGAATTATTTGGATATTAACGTGATTTGTGTAGTCCACGGCGGCGCCCGAGATGAATTACTGCGACCACCTGTTCCGTTATTTCTTGCCACTCGGGACTAATTAGCACGCTTTGTATCTCAGCTCCTTATTGATGGGCCTCTATTAATAAACATATTACTTGGAGCAATCATCGCATTGTCACTCCCTATGGTGCTACAGGTCCCTTCAGCCTGCACAAACAGTTGTTGTCTTCTTATTAAATCAAATGGGCCTGTTTTTGTGGTATTATCAACCGTGTTATTTCTGGTCTTAAAATTGTTTCCCATTTCTATTTGCGGTTGATTCCAGAATCTCCAGGGAATGCCATTCTGAATTATAGTCAGCTACTGTATTTAAATTAAAAAATATGTTGTTCCGGGCACATTTACTTCTACCTTTTATTTATATTTAGCATGTAAGTATTTGTTATACTTAATTTTCTCAGAAGTCTCTAATTTTCCATTAAGCATATTCGGTTGAAACCACAATATAATAGGTCATACATTTTGATTCATGAATATTATATTGTGTAGGTATATAAATTATGAGTTACTCTGAAGGCTTCATTACAAATCAGTGACACGAGTCGACTACTGAATAAATTATTTTGTTTAGATACATTTTCCATAAACCAATTAAATTGTATTATATTAAGCCCTCTTGGATATATTTTGTAAATACATTATGAGCAGTGGTTGGTATATTTGATGAAACAATATTTAAATGGTGTAATTTGTTTTTGCCAGGTTTTTCCACGTGCTCCCAAGAGGCTATAAATATCGGCCTTCGTAAAGAGCACCATGGTACCGAGGTAAATTATTTTTTCCTCACCTCGTGTCATGCCCTTGGGACTCGTACTATTCGCATTGAAAATTCTTTTTATATTTTCCACGATGTTTAGGATTGTATCGTCATGTTTGCAATAAGAACATCGATTTTACAATAAATCTTATTCGTACTACTTGGGTTTATGTAGCGACAAATTAATGTTGGATTGCTTCACACGTTATCCCCTACTTATAAATAATAAATAAATAAATATTATTTTCTCAATTATTACGTTTCACTTTTTCAGTTAGTGAAAACAAAATAAAACACAATATTCACAATTGTTCAGCGTCTGCTTAACTTTTAAAATTTATTTAAATCTATATCACAGGTTTGCACCATGTTTCCTCCTCATATACAGAAGTATAGTTGTGTATAGTAACAATATAATGATGATACGGCGTGAGGCTGTACCCTCCGAGGGGATGGGATTAGGCACTGGAGTGTGTGTTGAGCTGAGAGTAAACAGCGCCTCGCTTCTCAGCTGCACGTTAATACAACTATGTTTTACTATATTATCTTATCTACTATACTATGTTATCTATACCTCCCTAGTGAAATAAAAAGGTTTATATTTTGTGGGCAAGCTCTCTTCCGACATCCTTATATAAACTATTACATTTAAGAATACAGTTATTCAACTTAAACTACTAAGTTATACTGAGCTACATATTATAGCCATGTAACATAAAAATGTTATTTGCAAACAAACACCTTGGGTGGTGTAATATCATACTCACATAAGAATAATATTACCGTGTGACGTGAAATACAAGATGTGACTCAATGTTCGTATTCGATAACCCTATTTTCAAGACGTGGTATGTACATATAGACTTTCGTCGGAAATGTTTGGGAATAATATAGTTTATCGACTCCACACTCAACTCACGACTTGTTTCAATAAGCTCTTTGTATTAGTTGTATTTGGCAGCCAGCATGGGCCAGTCATTAAATGTATAAACTTCGTTTGTAAGCACACTTTTAATAGAACTTAATTTTTTACGCTAACTAGAGCTGAATAAGTAAAAGTCAAAGCTAAATGTGCACATTCTTCGGCTGCCATTTATTCCGAGCTATCCCGGTAAGCCTCGGCGGTGAGTAGACAAACACACGCATTCAATAACGCAGCCGTCGGCGCGGTTTAGTCCGGCACGCGCGCTAATCCGTCTCGTCCCGTAATGAAGCTGCATAGGCCTCTCATTCGTCACGGCGCGGCCCGACCGGCCTTCTCACTACTCAATGTTCACAGAACCCGTACAAAGCCTTATTAGTTGCAGTCACAAATCACTGTTTATCATTCTATTGCCCTTGGTATTCTGCAGTAATTGAAAAGAGTTACACAAGGGCAAGTTTTAGGACCAATGTTGTTAAACATGAGTAAATTTCAACACTTCCTGATACATCGTTTTCGTATAGACATATTGTAGCTTTACATAACACTATAATTTTCCAACCTTGGTTTATTATACACATAAACTTCAGTTTGTGTGGAACAACAGGGAACCAGTTAAAAGTTCCGTGAGGCAAACATCGTAAAGGACCATTGTGGCGGCCGAAATAAGAGGCTATCCCCTCCCTCGCTCTCCCTCTCTCAGTCTCCCCTCATGTGTCCTTTGTCGCTTTTTCATCACACCACAAGTATTCGCACCACAGATTAAATACTTTGACGCGCTCTTTGAAACGTGAGCTTTGGAAATAATAATGTACCTACAATACATAGGTGCCATTACAACTGTGTTATGTTTTGCTTCACACTGTGTGAATACGTCATTATTATACCTCTTTGTGTAACGTGTTACCAACTCTAATCACGAACAGTTAAATCTCAATATAATGTTGGATATTTTGGTTGGTTTCACTTTGAATTTAACTTAGATTACCACGTGATCATGTGAGTCACGCGACACTTAGAGAGAACTTTTGTATGAATGATTGTGAATATACAATACATTGTTTGTGAATTTGATAGACTCGTTTGTTTGCCAACTTCATATAGCGTTATGAAGCGAGCGATTCTTCGATGTTCATATATACGATCATCGGTAGTATCAGGCTGTCTGTTCGAGGCAGTGCGTTCACTCAATTTGCCGTAACGAGAAATTTGCGAGCACATTGACGAGGCTCGTTCTTCAATAACCCCCCAACCTATTTCGTTGCCATGACGCAGCATTATCCTCAGACAGATCTGTTATGTACCGTTATGCATAAAATATTAAGCCTTTCGACGCCGGTCCATTACCTGCCTCCATCCATATTTCCACCTTAATTAACAAGCTGTCACACCCGCCCTATTTACAACCTTATGTGTAAGAACTTAGGGTTGATTCCAGCCGGTGCATATCCTCCCCACAAAAGGTCCACAGACTCTTAAGATATGAGTGCTAGTAATTTTGGATTATTGCACAAAATAATTTAAGCTGAAATGAGATTAGAATTTGTTGACAAGAACGTGGTGGCGTGTGATGAATGGGAACTATTGAAGGAGGGGCGTGACGTCACACACGTTATTACTGACGCTCGAGGACATCTTTACTGCTTGACAGGCCTTCAGATCATGGCTGTGAATAACTTTAGTTATCACTTTTAATAATATTTTATGTTTGTACCTAGTGCGGGTGATATAGCAGACGTTGTAAACAGAGACCTGGAAACAGGCCGAATAGCCTTCGTTTGAAGATATTTGATTGTATTTCTACATTCGTAGGTAGGTTTAAAGCCCCACTTAGTCGCTTTGGAGGCCGTCAGTTGGATTTGGCTCAATGTGATGAAAAAACGCAATTTTCGGGGATGCGATGCCGAGATAGGTTATCTTTTTGTGAGGCCGACGGGACGCGGGCTCGGGAGGAGATTAGCCCCGTCTACTTCGTACAGAGGAGGTCACGTCAACTTGTCTGCGGTTATGTAGCTAACCCCGTCATTACACTGACTGGCTGTTTGTGGTCACCGCTACACCACTATCATGCACACTACACACCTGCGTGACTTCGGCTTGCACGACAACTTCTTCCGTTTTACTTTTGTCTATGTTTTGCATATTATGAGCTAATCCATATCCACTATAAATAGTATGACCAATAGTGAGTAAGTAATGAGATTCGGAGACAAATAAAAAAGTAGACTTGGTCCCCATGTCCGACCGCCGGCGCCTGTCCAACAATTATAATTAAATTATGGAGGCTCGTTCCAACTTGCTAATTGTGTTTCAGGACCTATCCCGGCGTGATTGTGTAGGCTCAAGTTGGAAAGATTGTCTACCTACTAACTAAGTAATTATTTATTTATCAAAGGAATCAATTTGGCTAAGGAAGCCGGGAACTTTACTCACTTTGATGCGCATTACATTTATTAATCAACATTTGTGAAGACATTGTCCATCATATTTTGAATACCAATTTAACTTCAACCCCTGTCGAAAACTATCTGGGCTTAAAGGAACATTCTGCATTTTTTGGAACTACACTGCAATTTTTAATTTTCAGTCTAAATGTGGCATCTATGCATCAGGTCACATCGCATGTAAAAGGTAATTCATTTTGTAATGAGAACCCCACTTAGTTTATTTTCATCACGCGCAGCCATCTAAACTGACCTTTTAACCCTTTCAATGTAATCTCAAATTTTTGATGAGCCCAAAAGGCAAGTATTATTGGTATCGCGCGCCGTAATCTTGTTGACACTCACAAAAAGCCCTGTATCTACCCTGTTTGGGTCACGCGATAGCTTATCACTCCGCATGTTTGTGTCGGGTCTCTTGGACCGCGCTCATACATACTACAGCTATTATAGGATTGTCTATTGACGTCGCGCAATGGTTGATTGATACAGGTTGTTTGGTTTCATTACCGGGTTATCTGCCGCGACGCCTCTCTATGGGGATACATCCGAGCCGCGTATGATTTATGAACTATCTCATTACACACCCACACACTCACACACATAACTAGAGAACTCTCTACACCAGTTTCCGTCTATCATTAATCTAATATATAAAGAAACGTCTTAACATTTTTGTGGTAAAAATATGTCAAATATTTTCCGGGTAAACTGAAAAGTAAATCCTCTTACTTCTTAAAAGGAATGGCTTAAAGTATAGTTTTGTGCGTATGTACCGCGATGTGCGATAAACTTGGCTATCTGTCATGATCGGGGGCCTCGGTGTGTTTGCTCTAACAGACCTACAGAGGGTAAGTAGCTATAGCTATATCAGCGTTTAGATAGTGATGTTTTTTGGGGTAATAGTGTGGGATGTAAAAAATGCGAGTCATTTATCTGGCGCTACGTACGCGGCGTGTAGTCGGTAAATGAAGACAGGCGTACCGGCTCCTCGGCGTGCGAGCGCCATTACTGCCCTGTTTTTGCCAGGAAATGTGAATAATCACCGGGGTTAGTGCCCGCTGATCTTTATTGATCATTACATACGGAATTATGATTATAACTGAATAGACGTGAAATACAGTGACATTCATGTTTGGAATATTTTGCTTAGTTTCGTGATAGGAAGTGGATGAGGGGAGCTAAAATAACGGGTTCTCTAAGACAGTCCCCAGCAACAGACTGGTAGGGTCATGATTATAAAGGATTATTGGTTATTTTTCAAATACATCTTATACAATACATATATCACGACCAGACTTAAACGTTAATTCCTCGAAGGACACAATACCATCACACCTCAGCCTTCGAAGGGTTGTTTCCAAACTAATTTCGAGTTATAATCTTTTTGGTGCTCGTTCAATGATTGGGTTACATACAAATACATCAAAAGATACATTATACATGCATGTGTGACATATAATATATTAATAATAAAAATTTGTCAAGTTACGTGAAAATTCAAAATGAACCCCACATGTAAGCCTTCCCTCAGTGTTTATTGTACATAAAAAATGAGCGGAGTGACCCGCGACCGGCGAGCGGCCGTTGATAGTCACATAAAAAATGCTGGCTGTCTGTCTGAGCCCAACAAAACATAGCACCCGCCGGGAGACGAATAATTTTCATGAAACTGTAATTCGATCAAGATAAAGGTACACTTCCATTAGATAGAACGCTAGCCTGAGCGCCGCTGAATTAATGTCTATTCGGTACAAATACCTCGCCTACTTAGACCAAACATTTTCTTGTAACGAGATCATCTTGGACTCCTCTATTATTCCATCTCCAATTAAACCTAATACTAACCCAAGTTTTATTTATTAACTCTAAGTATGAAACTATAATATCATAGTTTTAATTGGAATGGCAGTCGTGTTACCGTTAATTGAGATCATTTTGACCTTCAATTTACGAGACAAAGTACGATTCTGTATATTGATAGTTTTATACCGATATGTTCCCACTTGGCGCACAGCGACGTACCGCATGATCTGGGCACCACCGATCTTAACTGCCACCATAACTATTATCGCTCTGCGAAAAGCCGTGATATTTGTTTCAAAGGAATTTATGATGGCAATTTTTTGCTGAAAGGTCGGCCAACAGGAAATTGCCCTCGGGGGACAAATTTGACGTTACTCTTCCAAATCCCCACTCCATATACTTAGTATGATACGAACAACTATTGTGGACTCCACATTCAGTTTAGATATTAACGCCATAATAAATATCATCTATGGCCTGTCGTGTCATCGCAAAGCTAGATCAAATTTATATAAACAGAATCCTGATAGAATATTTTTATTTCAAACTTTTGTTAATTTGAAATATATATATGCTTGTGGTGAAATCTTGCAACTGAATTTCAGCTCAATCGGGTTGAAGGCCTGCTGAGATGAAAAGGAATATTTTGTTTTCTTTAATTGGCCGAGATTTTCATAAAAGCTTGTCCTGAAAAATTTTTTAATAGTAATGTTATGGTATAAATTGTAAATTTAGATATTCCTCTAATGTACTTACAACATAATAATTAAGACAATAATTATATATTCCTGTATGTAGATACATGAATATTTACAGTTATAAAATATACTAGTTAGCATAACTAGCTGGTTTCAATGTTATTTCAACAAGTTTATGAATAATAAACAGGGACCCTATTATATATATATATAATACTACCGACACATATATTACACACATTGAAATACTTGTCCAGATATGTAAATTCGCTGGATGTTAGCCTTCAAAACTTACATCCATAAACAAAGATGAGTATATAGTATGTACATTTAAAGTTAGGTCAGCCACAATCGTTCCTAAGAGGAGAGAAAAAAAACGCAGGCACTATACATACGTCTTTGAATTACTTCTCAGACATATGCAGGTGTCCTTACGATGTTTTCCTTCACCGTAAAGCACGTGGTGTGAAATCACTGCACATAAGTTTTTAGAAAAACTCATTGGTACAGGCCCCGCTGGGATTCGAACTTGCGTCGCTTGCGTAGCCAAAACGGCTCAATTAGTTTCTAAAGTAATGATTAAGTAAAAGTAAAGATAACTACGTGTAACAGACAAAGAGGACGTAGTGCCATCTGTATGTAGATTGGAGGTCAACCAGAGTGTCCGCATTAGGGTCCCCGCCGCGGGCGCTAGCAGCGATGACGTGTGTAGATGATCGCGGCCTAGTAATAGAAAGCTCGTCCTCGGCGGTGCATAATCGCGGAACTTACAACTGCCATTAAAGTTTATGACGCGTCCAATATTGGATCCAACCCGGCCGCCCATTACACACGCTGGCCCCAACCCACTCGTTGTCTATCAGCTGTGCTAATGTATTCACATTTGGACTTGCTACGACTGAATATTTAATTGAAATAATAATAGGCACACACCAATTTATTTAATTACTAGTTGTGCCTCGCAGTTTCATCCGCGTTGACATTTCATGTGTGGCTTTATTGTGTCTAATACTAATTACTTTTATATAAAAGAATTCCAAGTTACTCCTTGTAACATAAGCTATCAGTTAATGAAAGTCCCGTTAAAATTGGTCCAGCCAGTTCAGAGATTACTCGGAACGAACACTTTATGGTGGTAAACGGTTTTTTTTTTCATATAGTGATTTTATTTAATTTAGTGAAAAGCTGTAAATTTAAAATAACAAACCGACACTTAAATTTTATTTATCTATATAGATATATGTAGATAGTAATTTATCTAGAGTCTGTGTAAAATATCTAGAGCATCTCATTCTAAAATGTAACGTGGTAAAACGTAACGTTCAAATATTTGTAACGTTTATAGATGTAGATCCATTTAGTAACCGCGCCCCGAGGAGAACAATGAGAGCGTGTTAACACGATACAACACTCGTTAGCCACAATTGTAGTCCATAATGAGGCTCACACGCTGGGAGCGCGTTAAAGAATCACACATTTGACGGAGATTAATCAGTCATCTGAACTTGTCCCCCCCTCGTGCCCCCTAAAACCCCCCCCCCCCCGTGCCCTGTGTCCGTCCGTAGTGTCGGGCCACTATTACCCTACTGTAACAAGGTCGTATCAGAATTTAATTTGGGTGGGTAAGTGTCGAGGCGTGCGCGTCATAACACGCGTCCATTCTGTTATGAGGCCGTGAATGGATTATTGTCACGGGTGGGCGAGCGAGGACCGACGTTTGATTACTCTTTGTATGTATTTGCTTATTGTGGGGGTTGATTCGTGTTAACGGTATTAGGCTTTATTCGCTTCATATTAATACGACGGATTTACGAAACTAAAACTGATTAGGGAACTAGTTAATGACAATGACCACTTAAATATCGTTGAGTTATATCGTTCTAGTATTTTTAGCTTCTTATAGTTGACTAGGATGATTGCGCTCGCTAAATTGACAATTTATATAATTAAAGAATTTAATATTGTATATAGTTTGAAGAAGTACTAAATGTCGGCTAAATATGTCTGAGAGACAGTGGCCTCAATACATCATTACATCTTCGGTGAAGCAGTGGTTAATGTCAGCTCAACTCCACATAATTATTTGTGTCACTAATCTAGTTGGGGAAAATGTTAGTGTATTCAAACAATGGCTATGACCGACGCCGTTCCGCGCCAGTAACGGAGCACTAAACACGTCGCCTAAGTACATATTACGAGCGGTATAAAATTGAGTAGAATGCTCGCAGTAACGATATTGGCGTGGAATCGGTCCGCAGTACCGCTGGCTAGGTGTAATTACATAAATCGCGCGGCGGGCGGCGAGCGTGAGCTGACCATCCCGTTGTAAAAGTAGTCGCGTCAGCCCGAACAAACACCGCCAAACAACCGCGCACTCCTTCCCACGGCTGTTACTGAGGATAACACTCGGATTTTATGCAAAAACGATATTTGGGCCGTTTGGAATTATGCTCCACATAAATATTGGTTCACGCACCCTACTTAGGAAAGTGTGTTATTGTATAATACACACTTTCATATTTGCGGCTTCCATATTTTGGGAGATATATGTTGTGGTGTCTGATACACATATATCTGAAGAGGCGGTGTAATTGATTGAAGTGGCGGTTATAACATTCATGTTGAAATATGTTTATGTATAATTTAATAACACTGTGACCGAGCGGAAGGCCACGATGATAATTATAAAACATATATTATTTGCACATTATTTATCACTGTCACCATTTGATGAAGGTCCGCACCAAATGAGCGGACACACGAGATTACATGTTAATTACATCAACACCAAACAAAACAAGTCTAAATCAATTACGTGTATTGTGTTCGTTTACGCTAATTAAAACCAGTTTATGCAAAATATATTTGATTCCAAAGACACGCAACCGAACAATTTACATTCTTATGGTTCAGTTGAGTTATAATTACATGAAACATTGTATGACGAGCAGTGAGTCCACGAACCATTTATTTACTTATTATTATCATACAATATTGAGTTAAAGCATTTAAACTTGTATTATAATTGTAATACAAATGTTTGGGTGTGTGTAGACGTTAATACGTCTAAATGGGTATCTACTAAGCTAATTGGTTTGCTTTGTTTTCTCAACACCAGCAACATATCAAACAAATGAACAATGAGAGTGAGACGTGCACAGTGCGGCGAAGGAATAGGTCGCATTTGAATGCATCGGTCGCGTCGCTAACGACGAGCTGCCACTAACAAGCTGCGCGCTGGTAATGAACACAAATGGTGTGACTTCACACCGACTGTAAGCACCCCGTCTTACTCTGACTCGTGCTCGATCGAGCGGGGTTATTTAATTATCGGAGCAAGTCATGAACGGTGTATTGGCTCTCTTTATAACAAGCTGTTTATTATCTTGCAATATATGTATGTTTGTCCGTTGGAATTTGGCAACTGAGTATTATACAAACTTATTTTAGATGACAAAGCATGCTTAGCTAGGTGTCGTCATTCGAATTCCAATATGGCAGATCATCCAAGATGGCGGACCAGTTATTTTTTCCGAATTACCACAGTATGACAGAGCTTGCTGAGGAGAACACGTAGAATTTAAATTGACGAGACATTTTCATAAAATCATGTATTAAAAAAATCGAAATAACATATTATAACTATATTTGCTTATTCGTGATGCTTCAAGGAGACCCATGCTTATTGCTCGTTTTATATTAAATCATTTGATATTCAAAGCTGGAACATGAAGTGATTTAATCTCCATTCAATAATGAAGGTAATTTGCTACCACCGTACTAAGTTAGCAGATAATTAATAGTGGTTGTTGATAATATATTTTCAGCCAAACATGGCTTGGCGCGTTGGTGTAGCGTGTACTAGTTGGAACGTGCTCACTCCCTCTTTAATTAACCAATTTGATTATTGGAAAATTAATAAACTACTTGTTTCATTCACATCATTTACATGTACGATGTTAGGGAATGTAATATATAAAGGTGCCGGCGTCCATTAAGGAAGTAACGATTGTAATTTTTTCACTACAATAGGAATGATCAATCTAATTCATAATAATGTGAGAAATGAGAAAATGTGGATCGTTATCACGCCACAAGGCAAGTGGCGCGATAAGACCCAAATTAATACTGGTATTACAACGAAGTGACGGTAAAAGCTAGATTATAATTTAAACTTGCAATTATACACTTATGCAATGAAATATGAGCAGTCCGTGAGAGTGAGACACTTCAAAATACGCCAGCGACGTACAATACAGTGAGACCTGCCCTCGGGCACCACTCACTGATACCAGCCAACCGCCGTCACATGCAACTCGCTCACACTATCATGACACAAAGCGACTCCGTATTGGTACACTGTGAGGGATGTCACCACACCACTTACACTATCTACCTCTATACGAACACTTGAAAAAGTATAGTGTTTTAAAATGCAATATTGATTAGGAACCCATGCTTATAAAAATCTTTGTTACTAAGACATAGTGACAGGAGTCAGTTCGCTGGCCATCTGTTTCTCCTACCTGTAGCAGTGAGCTAATTGGACCTCTTTCGAGGCTATAATATTTTTCAAAAAACAATCAGTTGACACACAATGTCATATAATTAGGGTACAAACGTTCATCACAATTGATTGGGATCACGGGCCGTCATACAAATATAAAGCAGTCATAATATTTGTCTAATATACTTCTATGCTTCAATAGTCATATTACTACGTTAATTAATTTATAAACGGTCAGAGTAAATAATGAAATAAATAGCTAAACTAAATCCCCTTGATGAGTAAATACTATAAACCAAGACATCTTTTATCATGAACTAGCGACCCGCCCTCACTTCGCTTCGGGGCGGATTTTTAAGACTATTACAAATCGTTGACTTTTCATTCCATCATTTAATTATGGATGTTATATATAAAGCTTCGTCTTAATCACTCTATCTATTAAAAAAACCGCATCAAAATCCGTTGCGTAGTTTTAAAGATTTAAGCATACATAGAGACAGAGGAAGCGCATTGTTTTATACTGTGTAGTGATTTATGATTGCATGTTCACTATACAAGTGCCTGTGGTGATTACATCCAAAGGTGAAAATGATGACTCATAAATGTTTCATTAAAGGAAACATTCAAACTCAAACTCACACTCAAATATATCTTTATTCGATTAGACTTTATACAAAGCACTTTCAAATCGTCAGAATGACACAATTTACATGATTATACATGCTACCGCCAGGTTCGGAAGGTTGCTTTTACTGAGAAGAACCTGGCAAGAAACTCAGTAATTACTCTTTTAAAGAATATTATACAGTTTTAAAAATACAAAATATATCACCCATTGAGTGGGTGAAGGTTCCACACAATAAAGTGTTAAAATACCATTGATATATTCCACAGCGTTGTTTTGTAAATCCATAGTACCGTGTTATGAGCCGGTGTCGTAACACCATTGCGGTGCGAATTGTCTCGCAGCCTCCGAAACCACAACACTGCCTGATTGCGTAGCATTCCGTAGCACCGTAGCACCGTAGCGTCGTAGCACCGTAGCAGTGTAGCGTCGTAGCTAATTCCGAGACGTTCCAAGAAATATACTTACGGTTTGACATGAATACTTTACTACATGAATATTACTTTACGATTCAGTTATTGATTGTTTCATGTTATACACGCCGTGGAGTCAATGAGTAATTGTAGCTAGGAATCAAATATTTTGTCATTTTTATTCCAATAGCCTATTAGACGAGACTGAACAATAGTATATTATTCAAAGGCCAGTTTTTGTTTCTTTATTGCAAATAGATTGTTTTACTTTTGAAATATCTAATTAGTTTGATTTGTGTCAGCGTGGGCTTGATAAGTCGAAGATACAAGGTTGGAAGAAATTATATTGTCTTTTCTCGTACAAAACACTTTTATATAGTAAGAATACCCAGTGCTGAATATTTCAGATGACGCAGTAATCGAACCCGCTCTTAAGGAAATCCAATAGCGATACATAGTAAAATCTTAGAAATTAAAACATGTGGAATGTGTATAAGCCAATTACAAGATATCACATCTAAAAATAATACATAGTCTCATCAAAGATGAAGATACAATATATTGTAGTTATACAAATGGAGCGTGTTCGTGACTTCACCTCGACGGCTGTAAGTACCTATATTAATGAAACAAGTGACTACCGCTACGGTGTAGCCTTATATTGCTACGGAGCGCTACGCCGTAGCTCGGTCGTAGCCTGTTAGCTCGGGTGGGCTGCAATCGAGAAATACCTTTCGAATTTCGCTTCATAACAGTTACCGTAATAGTAATCGAATATAAAATAGGCATTCCCTAAAGCGATATCTGCTCTAACTAAAGCCTAACGTTTCAGCCTAAATGCTAAATTTCATATCTATAACGTGTTTTTACTGTGGCAAAGACATTTTGGCTAACAAAAATACATATTAAAAGAGCCGTGGTGGCCTTGAAGTTTGAGCAGTCGCCTGCGACGCAAGCGACGCAAGTTCCAATACCAGCGGGTACTGTGCCAATGAGTTTTACCAAAAAAACTTATGTGCAGTGATTTCACACTATGTGCTTTAAGGTGCAGGAAAAAATCGTGATGAAACCTGCATATGTCTGAGAAGTAATTCAAAGACGTATGTATAGTACCTGAGATGGCGATGGACTCACCATCTGTCTCGTTGGCACTTAATTATTTTCGGTGATAGATGACCGAAGATGATAAGTGCCAACGTGACAGCCTCTATGCCCACCCCTTCGGGGAATACAAGCTATTAGAGGTCGTATCAGGATCGGTTATCAATAATGTAAGAATTCTAAATAATATAATATTTATAATGTTAATCTGGTAAAATCAACAACAGAAGAACAAGAAGTAAACCATTAACCCAAATTATAGACAAACCTGGCTTATTACTTTAAAATATAAAATAACATACAAACTTTAACACTGGCATTAGCCTATGTATGTATGTATGTAAATACATATTACGATTATTTTCCAACAATCGTTTAATGACTTTATTCATATTTGCGGAAGCTTGTAATGGCTTATTTATTTCAAGGTAAAGATCAAATTAGCAGCGTGTATGATATAGTGTCTTCGTCAAACAGCTGTGTGGTGACCTTGTGTGCAGAGGTAAAGGTCGCGCGTTCGATCCCATTTGAGGGCTGATATTTGAGTAATGAACACGAGTATCATCATAGAACTGTCCGCCTGTCACACCAAGTTTAATTAAACTTTGCTTTCTTAATTTGTTACTATTTTCAGATTGTCCAATGATGTGAAACTTAATTCAAGTTGCAAGTTGACTTGCAGCATCTATCTAAAATTGTTTTTCATTATATAGCGCACTGATCTATATATATTAAGGCTGGGAAATAAGGAATAGATTCACTGAGCTAGCTAGCCGGATCGTTACGTTTGTAGCAGCGTTTCCCCACTCGCTACGTAGATGGCGCTACTCGCTTACAATTGCAAAGTTTGAGTACAAATACACGAGAACCTAAATCGCGCTATGACAGTTTTCGAACACAACAGTTGGAGCCGGTGTTCCCCAGACATGACACCCGCCTGACTGGAAGATCTTCCCTTTGCCGGGGAAGAGCATGATCACTCGCTCCCTTACACTCCCCTTCAAGACTGGAGTCCAAGTACAAAGTTCACTTTTAAGTTCGACATTTTTATATGCCTTAAACTTAACCTCACCCACGAATCCTTAAGCAATGACAGCCGACCACCTGCAGCTGAAAGCTTGAGTGCACAAACAGTGTGCGAGGATCCTAAGAACCCACCAAAAACAGATTGAAGTATAACACTCGGTTGTCGTGTTCAGTTCTCACACAAGCGGAGCCTCATCTTGGCATTATAGCTGCACTTGTGTTGAACCATTTTAAATCACTTCAAGTGTTGCCCCCGCCCCCCGCCCCCCGCCCCCTGCGCCCCGCACCCCTCACAATGTTCCCAAATTGATTGCCACGTTTGTTCGCCACCATTTCTTAAGGTTTACATTTAGAAACAATTTCCACAAGATTGATGGAACCCAATACATTGGCACGAGTAACGTGAAGTCTGAGCTGGAATGTTCATGAACCAGTATATTACAATCCAGTGTTGGATGTAAATGAATGTAACGTTCCTTTTCCAATACGTAGTTAATAAGAATTCTGCAAATACTTCACAATGTAATCTTCACAGCGAAAGCTCCCAATGCTTTGTTAGGATTCATGTTTCTTCATTTTGTGGAAATTTACGAATACAATACATGGAAGTTAGTAGACACGACTGCTTTGTTTAATATGAGGTTTTCAGTAATCATTTTCATCTGAATAAGATGAATACGAAGAATTGAAGTGTCTGTTAGAACCCCAAATTAACAGCTTTTCAATAAGTGCATTATGAAAGTATATACGGTAATGACATAGAAAACACAATTTAAAACAATCCTCTTTCTCTCTGTCTGTCTGTCCGTCTGTTTGTTTTGGATTATTTTTTTATTGATTAATTAAGTCTATGCGGGTAAACCTGCGGGGCGCAGCTAACGGAAAATGTGGAAATATATTTATTAGGTTATTTTAAAACGTCATAGTATGATGTCATGTGAATAGGAATGGCAGTGGTACAATGTCTGAATGAGTTGAGTCTAATCGAGTATCTCAGAACTCAAGTGCGGAACAGACATTCAAATGTCAATGAAATATTAACTACTCGGTATCTCGTCAGACCTCGTAGCACAGTGGCGTCTCGCTCCCTCCGGGGTAATCAGAGAGGATACAAATAGTTGCTAAGGAATCTGCGAGTCGACACCTTGAGTGTAAAGTTCTCATCTTCGTTTCAAAGTTAATGACAGTCGTTCAATAATGATGGCGGGACGTGCTTGTTTGTTCTAATATGTGTACACCGAGTCGTTGCAACTCATTAACTAAATTATTTGGCATTATTACTTAGCTAACGAGGTATTTATGGATTATTGATTTGATTACTCACAAACAACGGGTGACAATCACATATTCAAATATCTTAGTCAATTAGACGCGCATTTCTTCTAGTATTTATACATTTATATGGAGTATTTTAATAAAATTTCGTATTAAGTTGGACTATTCAGACTTGATTTTTTATGTGTGTGTGGATGACCAAATTAGAAACTATGCGAAATAGCGAATAGTACTCAAAAGCTTTATTATAATTTGAACGGTATTGAGCTACAGCAATAATTCATACTCCAATAGAACTTAATTATATATACAAGGAACATTACTTAAAACTAATTAAAGGTAGAAAACTTGCCCCAAGTCGGTGTCTCTCGGGATCGTGCCAAGAAGGCTGGCAGCATTGCCACGTTGAATAGCAAAGCTGATTCTCTGAGCGAGAAAAGCTCCAGCTCTCTTGTCACGAGAGGATTCTACCAGACGACGTGCAAGCTCTTTGAAAAGCTGATGAGTATCCGGACCCCAAGGCCCCAGAGTCAAGACTCAAATGAATCTTGAATCCAATTTCTTGGAATACTAAAACTCAATGTTTGCAGTCACGAATCGACGTACCTATTACATCATACGATTGTGTCTCTAATAAGTATCGAATACTGTGAAGTAATGACATACGGCAAACTTATAGAGAGGGCTTATTATTTCGATGGCCATGTGTTACAATTTCAGAACATTTTGTTTTATTTATTTTACGTCTCGTAATATTTATTGTTATGATCAGTACTTGGATTTATAGCCGATATATAAGTTGAATAGTTTTTTTAAATGCATAAAGTAATATTTGACGTGTTTCTTCTTAAAAAATGTCTCCTTTAAGACTTGAGACATGTAAACATTATTTGGCTAAGCATAAAATGTAACAACAACCAAATGGCAGCGAGGAGTGCGTCGGGAGCATTAGGTGTAAGGTGTAATGCCACCAGTCACCGCGCCGCACGGCTCACGGCCCAGCAGACACGTCCCACATAAAGCTGATGCTGACTCATAATCGTCCCCTTTTATGTAAACGGCCTCCTTAACCGAATACAATAAAAGAGTCCCTGCTATAGACCGCGCAGATCATGCTGTGGCGGTATCGGCACGTGGTAATGACATTGGGTAAATGCTTTTATACCATCCCCAGGCAAACTGTTAGTGGTACCTTCAGAGTTCAGTTGACGAAGGTCTGGGCTGTATTGTAATTTGCTTCAGGTATCTCGTTTATTGAATTACGGACACACACTAATTCCCAAGTAATGAAATATGTCAAGCAGTACCTAAAGCTGGCAGTAGGAAATTAATGGAATTAGATGAATTCACATTTTCAGTCATCGAGCGGTATGTAAACCTTGGTTCATTTATTGGAAATATTATTATTATTACTTGGAACCAACCATGGCCTTAACTGTGGTCGATGTTCGGCTCGGGCTCGGCTCGGGCACAGCACGGTATAGCGTGAGTCATCCTAAACTTGACTGAGATCATCGCAGTCAAATAAGATCGCAGTCAGAGCTCTTCGGGCAGGTTCGAAATTCGAACGCGAGCTTTATTATGGCCATTCGGAGTAATATTTCATTTTAAAATATATTATTTAATAATAACATTTACTCACCGCTGTAAATGTAAAATTCACAAGTGGCTTATGTGCGCCTTGTAAGCAAAGCTAGTGAGCTCGGTCGGCTGATCCGCAGCTCAAACAACTGTGAGTGAAATCCAATTGGAATAAGAGTCAATATCCCTTCTCGCCAAATTAAAACGGACGGCCCTCGGATCCTATCTACAATCATATCGCTGCTTTGTACGTGCGCCCACTACACCGGCGAGCTGGCGCGCCCGCTACACCGGTATCTACTGTCACCACGAGACGCCGTTTGAAGATCGACCATTACGATTGTCCATTACATTTGATTTGCGTGTTTGATTACAATATACAGTGAAGAAGTTTTTATCCCTTAGTGTTCAGGTTTTTTATCTGCTTACACGTAATACCCCAGATAGGTTCAAACAACTTTTAATATTAGCTTACTTTATGCATTTTATTCACAGCAACTACAATAACCTTAATAAAAAGATAACACTGTCTAACGCATATTGTATTCAACCACACAGCTACATTTCACACGAATATAATAATCGCCAAGTATCTCCTCGATTCATCGATAAATACTAGATCCGCTGTAAGTGGCGAGTCGCTGGCCCCACCGGCCACAAATCTGCAGTGATCCGGGCCGCGGGCTCTGCAAACAGCCAGCTTACACGGCGCCTGCCCTCTCGACCCGACCCTGAGTTAAACACTTTTCAACTCTATATCTATTATCTATACGAACACCTTTACAGTACAAGGTACTGGTGTAAATAACACTCCGAGGAAGGGTTATATTTCAGTCACAAAATAAATAGGTATACCAGCAATAGAGCTGCCACTTGTAAGTCGTTTGCGCTACTATAGTATGTCCTATTTAATTGCTAACGCGACCGATATTCACACCACGAGGGGACCAACTGAATGATTGCACTTCCATCGCGCCCCATGAGTTTCTTGCTCAATTCTTTTCAGCAAAAGCAACCTTACGAACTAGGTGGTTTATAATAATTTATAATGCTTTTTGTCTTTCTGACGGTTTGAAAGTTTTTTGTAAGAAATCTAATCAAATAAAGATATTTTGATAGATTATATTATGTCTCATCTCCCTGGCCTTATCCCATACATTGATGGTGTCGGCACTTGATTCAACCCGATGTGGTGGATCACCTGATTTTTATACGAAGCGACTGCCATCTGACCTTTGCAACCCCATTTAGGAGGAAAATCTGTGATCTGGGCTAAACCAGTTGTCAGATTATTTTTAGGCCTCCGACTGACCTGTAACGATTGCCAAAGATGTTAAATTGGCAACCGGGACCGACGGCTTAACGTGCTCTCCGGGGCACGGAGGGAACTCGGGCGGTCACCCATCCAACTACTGGCTAGGCGTATGGTTGCTTAACTTCGCTGATCGAATGATATGCGTAATAGCAACTGTGCCACGAGCTCCTCTGATAGATTATATTATGTGCCAGAGGTGAACAATCACATACTTCACAATGTTTGAGATGAGTAATGGCATTTTCTTTGTTTGAAGTGTGGTAACAGGAGCTATTTTCATTAATCATGCGCTAAACTAGTATTATAAAAAAGAAATTATTTTTTTTCATTCATTTGGTTTTCTTGTTTGTATTTTTGTGTCTAATCAATAAACTCGGAAACTAGTTGACTGATATTAAAAGTTCTTTCTTTCAATAAAACGCTACATGGTGACTGGGTAACATAGGCAATGGCAATGTTGTTACTCCAACGCGGATAAAACCGCGAGGCGTAGCCAGTGGGTACTAGATGTAACAAACGCTTGGCAATAAGGAATAAGTAATTAAATGATATTCACGACAGTGTATTTGTTTTGAACAACAAATTGTATCCGCCGAGGGAGAGGGCGTGCAAATAAAAAGCTTCAACCGGTAACACAAACTCTGCGAAACCCTTCCAGTAATTATGGAAAATTAATGAATACATTTTCGCCGACCCTTGTAGCTGAGCGAACCTGAAACCTATTGTTTATTCATTAAAGTTGACAAATTAATTTCGGCTTGTGTATTTTTAAGATATTTATGAAGATATAGCTTAAAGGTTACGTCAGGCTTGCAAGCCACGACGTGTCTAACTCAAATTAAGTTAGTCAAAATGCAAAAAATCTGCTGCAATGTGATAATAGTGCTCATATATAGTTTTTTTTAATCAATTGTAGTGATACAAAGAGGACTGACCCCGGTTCATTGTGCGTTGAAATGGTAAAGACGGGAAAAACTACAAAACCGGCTTCTACAGCTCTCAAATAACGACGTCCACGTTAAAAGGCCGACCTTTTCCTTCTGGAAATGAAAAATTAAGTAACAATGACTGAACAACATTAATGAACACAGCTTTTAAGGAATGATTTTTACCAGCACGTGCTTATGGACGCTTTGTAATATATTTATATTTTGCAACAACTATCGACATATTAATCTTAGGTCTAAATAATTAACTCCCAAGTAATTGTACTAAAAGGGACAATATATTTTTACTCGAGTTATGACATTTCAGAGACTTCCCTATTGAATCTAAATACTAGTGTATTCGTGTATCTCGGAGAGTAAACAAAACGATCGATACTCGGTCCCGCACTCACTGTATTAATGCACTATCACACTCGTTACTTCACCGATCAACTTGCAGCTATGCGTGACACATACATATCCAACTAAGTCCTTATGATTCTTCATATGACATTTTACTCTTCATAATATGTCCATTACTGCAGACATTTTGAGTCAAGTAATAACAACTTTGTTCAGTGCCACAGACTGTTTTAGTTCACGACTTTAGTTCGACGGCGGTAGGAAACATACCTTTGAAAAATATCTTAACTCTAATTGGATTAGAGGACCATGAGGATAGAACAAATGTCGATGTCACTTGTTATTGTTCAGCTAAAAATAAGTATAAAAAGATATTTAGTTCATGGCGAAGGAAAATAATTTGAAAAGGTTTCATCATAGTCACCATTCGAGTTCAGATAACCTCAACAACAGACATTGATATGAATATGATTTACTGCATTTTTATACGATTTTAAAAGGAAGAGACAAGCAGTTAAGGCCTTTGCCCGGCAGTGGGCCACAGCACACTCATAACTACGATAATGATAATAATAATCATATAATGATGTCTTTTTAGTGTTCTGAGCATTGTACACTGTTGGTCTTTATCTCAATCATAGCAAAGGTCACTTAAAGTTCTCCTCTGTAATGGAGTGCTCAGTCACGTAATTAATTTCTATGCATATTTTGTTTCAAAGGTTGAAATTTTTCCCGGGATGGTTGTTTAGCTTCTCGAAAATAAAATGTATTGGCCCTTCTGTACATTATATATTTGTCGTCATTCAAGAGTCACTCGCGGGCCTTCCTTATTTACGTCGCCACCCCCCCCACCGTTGACCCCTCTCTCCCCCTGCCCCCGTGCCTCAGTGTTGTCCCCACAACTCGCAGATTAATAAAACTTCATTTGACTCACGAAGCCTTTCAAATTGAAGGCCGTAAAAAAGTTGGTAATTTAGAAAATTTTGTTTATTTTGTCCCACAATAACTCGCGTGGGACGCGAGGCTTCATTGTTATATTTTAGCGTTCTGTTAAAAAGGATACCTCTCGAGTATAGCGGTCGGCGCGGTGACGTCTGTAACGATGTCGCCGCACAAATGAACACAATATCAAGGGGAAAATTATAGCGTCTGTGACGTCGACGCTCCACTTGAACATTCTCATAAACCAGAACAAACGCGACAATTCATATTTGTAATCAACTTCTATGCGTTTGCGTCTCATTCGGATTTTGGAGAGTATTAGGCAATATATGTACCAATATCACGCAGTTGAAATCTCGGGTACAAGCTAGTTTATAAATGTGTGATAAAAATAAATTGAAACAAAACACCTTTTATTGTGGCACTCGAAACACCCCATAAAGTCTCACACCCAAAATGACCGTAAATGTTACTTAAAGTGATAAAGTTCAGCGGCCGATCGATGGTGTTGGTTGGTTGTACACATTATTATAAAGAGCTAGTTTTTCCACACAGCATCACACATGATATTTCATGTCAAAAACATCAAGGCTGATCATAAACATGTTTACTTCAGCTAAAAACTCTTGTCTCTTATTATTGATTGTGTGACTGTACTATATCAGGTTATGTTTTGTTTCTTCACTCCCTATAAACCAGTAGGTTGTTGTATCGGTGGTGCTCGGTACGGTTCATAAAGGCTATGTTTGTTGTTGCACAGGTGTCATGGATCCGTCACCGCGACCTGCACATCCTGACGGTGGGCGGGTACACGTACACGTCGGACCAGCGGTTCCAGGCGACGCACTCGCAGCAGACGGACGACTGGACGCTGCACATCAAGTGGGCGCAGCAGCGCGACGCCGGCGTCTACGAGTGCCAGGTCTCCACGCAACCTGTGCGCTCCTTCTTCGTCACGCTGCACGTTGTCGGTCAGTCTCAATTACTTATTTAGTTACTACTCCATCTGTGAATCATATGTTTTTAGCCTCTGAGAGGATATTACTACTTTTTTTACAAACCACATGTTATGAGAAATGGGGCACAGACAGAGCGACCTAGTTGGGCTGAACTCGCTACAACTATTCAAATACTATTTCGCAGTACTCTTAAAAAGCCTTTTAAATAGGAGGTACATGAAAATAATGGAATACTTTACGTTACTGGGACGGCGTTCATAATGTAGCCGTAGCTGGCTATGCCTGTATATTAGGCCGCAGATGGCGCGACAATTCATGTCCAGTAATAAGTAGCGATCGACAATATGATACACAGCGTGTTCAGGATCGATACCATTCAACAATAAACATTGTCTCCCTCTATCTTTATAGCTGGTCGACACGTACATTATTAGCTCCAACTTCTTAGTCATTGTATATAATACTACACTGCGGTAGTAATTGTAATTTACATGAACCATTTTCCATTTAAAACGTGCGTATCTGTGAATTGGTTTTGCCGAAGCACCGGAGTTATTTGCTTTATGTACCATTTGGTGTAACATTGTATCAGGCGAGTGGGCCGCTGTGACCAATTGTAGGCTCGACCCGCTGTATATACGCAATCGACACCGACCCATTGTCACGGAACATTTTAACATATTTATTGGAGCGCGAGGCGTGCTTTGAATTAATCGCGCCGGCGCCCTTACACAGGCACCAATTTGCTGTAAATCCACAGATAAAAGGGTACCGAGTCTGCAGATGATGCGATATGTTTGACGTAGATCGCGCGACGTGGGAGCCCGACACGGAGCTGCCCCGGGGTCGCGGCCCACGGTCATGTCACATTTTTTCGCCCTCTGCGGTGTTGTAGTGTTGAGTGCTCAATGAGTAGACACATAAGTTGTCCGTTGTGCCCGCGGCCGTCCCGCGGCCCTCCCGCGGCCCTCCCGTGTATATCAGTTCGCACAATCGGTCCAACTCCCACGCCGTATTAATTCGGTTGAATGTCCATTGTCGCTGTACTGGACTACATCCCACGTGTATAAGCTATTTAAAATTTGGCCAATATTGTAAAAAAAATTTAAGTAAATACTTCTGCGATTATAACAGGGCTGTAAGGTTTAGTTTAGTAATTATTCGATTTTATAGTAAAAGACTCGATGTAAAGGAGGCCTAATAGTTAATATAATATGCTATGTATATGAATGCTAAACATATAGTAGGTACATACAATAATTCAGTTAGCGATGGTATCATCGCATAAATAACGTTTGATCTCGATGCGGGCGCATTCTCCATCGCCGCCGATACTATTTCCGCAATATTATGGCAAATGCCAATGTATCGAACAATAATAATATGCCCGTATTGTACATTGCACGTTGTAGAGAGACGCGCCGACCGCTGCTGTAGCATTGTTGAATAACTTATAATACTGATGGTCGATTAACGGGCATCGCCAACAATTGCACAAAACAATATTCATGTTTAAATTACTTACTGATAGCGCAATGGCCAATCTGTCGTTGATATTATTTTCCTCCTAACTTTTTTCATAATTGACTCGTGAACTCTTGTAGTGACTGAGCTATATATATTACTCAAAAGGAACATCATTATCAAAA
The DNA here is from genome assembly GCA_964035505.1 of Watsonalla cultraria. Classification (NCBI taxonomy): domain Eukaryota; kingdom Metazoa; phylum Arthropoda; class Insecta; order Lepidoptera; family Drepanidae; genus Watsonalla; species Watsonalla cultraria. The sequence continues at coordinate 121,357 of OZ037712.1, read as the reverse complement.
CTTTTAGCTAAATCATGACACAGCATGTACGTGTATCCTGAAGGTACATTATAAATCGCAAGATCAACCGATTTCAACCGCCACGTAGCACTTAGCTACGAGAGCGCTACGAGTGCTACGGCGTAGCGCGGCTGCTACGAGAGGTTGCGAGCGCGTATATAGCGCGTGTTTATACACCAAAAGGAAAATATATTTAGTGTGAGGTGGTCAGCGCTGGGTATACGTTTGGCGGAGCGCCAGTGAGGGTGAGAGCGCGGTGCTGAGGTGACGCGCCTCGCTCGTACATGACGTCATTGAGGGAGCAAACACTGCTACTCGCTTTCTTGTATCAAATGTCTCTTTGGTTCCGATTCTATTTTCACTTACAATGCTCTCAAGAGTTACTTTAAATAATTATTGTGCGTCACATAACTCAGGAGCAGCGAGAATTAAACAAATAGTTACAACGTATTAGTCATTTTGTAACGACTTCACACAAATGAACCTTGTTAGTAAAGCTCGTACACCAACGATATATACAGGGTGTCGGAGAATTCGAAACAGTAGTCTTATAGAAGTTGTAGGGTTATATGAATATAGCACTATGTTGAAGTCTTAAATATCTAGCTCCAACGATAACGTAGTTATAAGCTATAGTCGAAGAGCTCGCGGCCTTAAGCCGGGTTGCATTTACGCGCGGCCGCGTTCACCTACATTACGTACGCGGTGATAATCTACGTAAGTATAGGTAGGTACCTACTTCAAATCAATTAGTTAACTGACCTTATTTATGACAGGATACACCTTAGTCTGGACCATATCACTTCACTCACATACAAAACATTGTTATCACTGAAAGCATTATTACCGCTAGTTCAGTCAACTTCTAAATGGGCAAGTGTTCGAAATTGCGCCCTTGCACATCCAAACAAGCCTGAGCTTGGACTTCCGTTATCCCTCAGCCGTTGCACAACTCTCATAAGCACTCTACCTGAAGAGGGCACGCACTCATCACTTCGATGACCGTAAAAGTCCAAATAAAAACGCAACGCTTCACCAGTATTACCCCTTGCAGCTTGCTATTGCATAGGCCAAAACCATGTCGGTATACTGAACATCTGAGTACTGAAAGTTCGCCATGATAATACTAATTAAGTAGGTACTAAGTACCTAACAAACTAACGAGAAAATGAAAGTAACAAGGTCACGACGGAAACAAAAAACTTTGCTTAGAAGCACACGCCCGCGACCATTATCCGAATTAGACTGATTTTGAAACAAATAAATAGGTACTAAATCATAAAAGTGCGAATGAAATAGGGGTGTCACACACTTTTTTCAAGATACAACTTTTAACATACAAAATTATTTTGATTTAGTTTTGACTCCGACTGGTAACACAATATGTGGATTAGACATCGCTTATCAAGCGTAGACGTGCCGGTTCTAATCCCGGTATCAAAACATTACCCATTTCCCCTTGGTTTAATTAAAAGTAGTGCTATCTCTTTTTGTGATACAGATATCAAAAGGGATGGACATAATTTTAGTCAGAGTTTGGTCTAGTGAAAATGAAAATGGAAATGATTTATTCTGTTTAGGCCCTGGTAAGGCACTTATGAATGTCGAATAATTTACCACCAGTTCGGAAACTAGCTTTCTGAGAAGATCCGTAGAATGGTTTAGACGATGTTTTGTAAAAATAAAATCTTTCTTTTTATTTATTCACGTTAAGAATAAAATTAAAATAAATTAAGAGCGTGAATTAATTTAATACATCCGAAGAGGGTTCGTGGAACAAGTAGAGTAAATAGACCATGTTCGACAGCCCTAATACAGTTCTATCATAGCGGCGCGGCGCGAGGGCACGTACGAAATAGGGATGGGATGGGACGCTATTATCGATAGACTTATCGAAACATAAATTAAATTACTGAATACGGATAATAAAAACAAATTACAGAACCGATTTAATAAAGTTACGTTATTATGTAGGTACAATTTACATAGTACGTGATATTAAAAGATATCTCGGGTATTCTTGTTTAAAATTGTGTTGTCTTTAAGTGAGTGCTCTACTACAAGAGTAAATTATTGAATCTGTAGTCAGATGATAATTAAGGTAAGTAGTTTATTTAATATCAGAATCCTATAAAATCACAAATTGTATTGAGAATTAGAAATACTCTACCTAACTACATTACATTTACCTACAAAAGTTCTACTATCCAATTACTACAATAACGTAAGTACCTAGGTTTTTCACTTAGTCTATGCGAACAATGAATTGGTATTTACTACTAATGGAAGCATTAGGTACTTTTTCTTTTAATCGAGTGATCGATAAAAATAATCCCACCACTAATAAACACACACACTAATAAACACAAAGCGTGCCGCGCGCTGCCGAAAGTCGCCGCGATATCTGTTTATTTGCACGTGCCGCCTGAACTCAAAGACACCGCGCTCTTTTAATGATGCCGCGCGGTGTCTTTGATATCGTACCGAAAAGCCGGCAGTAACTTTGATTCTTGTGGCGGCATTTCTTTGTAAATCATCGGTCTGTCTTTTACCTAATTCAATTGAACCCGTTAGAGGTTATCAGAGTTCACAGGAGTATGAACTGTAACGATGACGTCAAAAATCATAAAATTTTTAAGAAGTAGATAAATAGTTTCGAAAACAGGTTTCATGGAGTTATTTCAGGAACTATTCGTGGGAGAAAAAAATTTAAACGTAGTTAGATTTCAGGTGAATAACTTTACGTTACAGCTGACTTTTATGCGAAAATAAGGTATTGAAATTTTGAAGTTTGAACGTCAATTACTCGAAAACGGAAGAAGATATTTTTGTCGTAATTATTTTAAATGCGTCCTAAAATTATACCCTATCACACATTTTAAGAGCTGACCGGAATTAACCGACACCCTGTATAGTTAGTTTACACCAAAATTTAAGTTTTGAGATTTTAGATACTAAAATGAATCTCTTTACATCATCTGTCTTCATCGGGGATTATATCGATCCGTGGGCTATTTACATTAGTATGTTGTACGCCATAATTTGTTTTCACAATTTTTTGTTCTGAATTACTATAATACTCAACAGAATAAACCATGTTTATTGTATCGTGCATCACGTATAATTAGTTGGACAATCAGTGTGTGGGTCGGTGGCCACTTGTCCTGAGCCGAGGTGAACTAATAGTTGTTATTGTCAACAGATTGTGACGAGATCTACCAGCGAATGTTCTCGGACGCAGGTCGGTCCCGAGTGAGCCCAGAAAGCCTCCCGCTCCCCCCCCCCCCCCTCCCCGCTCGCCCACCCCGCCGGCCACACTAACTGTGACTGTTTGTCTTCATTAATAAAACACATTTCACCGTGACACTGCCTGATCTGCAGATGTGACACTTTACCGTGTATTGAATTAATTGCAGAATAACTACACTAGCTTGTGTAAACTATACTCTCTTAGTCCTGTATATAAGACATTGAAACATTAAGGGGAAGAGTATCCTATCATTCTTATACTGATCAGCAACCTCTCGTCTAAATCATCGCATCCTAGTTCGAACCAATAAGGTCTAAGAGGAGAATCACAAGATGACATACAGACAGAGACACATTCATATTATAACTACGGATGATGTAGGCTAAGCCGCGAGAGCAAAGTATAAGGTAATCCGTGCGCGGTGAGTCGTCACGTGCGCTAATAAAGCCTTTATCAACCCGCAAAATATAGGTTCGTTTAAAAGGGCCATTCCCTCCAGGTGGCTGATAACGTTAATAAAATATGACGTCTCATTATGTACAATATTGTGGTACTTGTAATTCAAGTCGCGCGCCCCTTCTTTATCGCGTTGCACAAAATATGTCACTTGGTTATTATTATATTAATAATTGACAATGTCAAGAGCGCGTGCCGCGGGGAGCCGCCCCGTGTACTCCTTATATTCTAACATTATAAATGGAAGCTCTGTTGATTCTTAGCAAAGATAAGTTACCACGAATAATATTAATATCAGAATTGAATTAATGGCTATAGGCAAAAACAAACCATTTGAAATGGGAAATGTATTTACTTAGTTTTTACTAGTATTTTAATGATGCCTTAGTACCTGTACTGATGCCAACTTTTAAGAATTTTATTTATTGTTAGTAATGTTAATCATTCTCTCCCAACAACAATAACACGGTTGCAAGGGTTGCCCTTCTGCAGACTCAACACAGTGTTCCTGGTGATTATACATGTGTGTGCTAATTAACGTGTGTTGTGTGCGTGTGCTGTACTAACCCGGCCCGTCGTTGGGATCTCTCTGACTTATTTAAATAAAACCCTGTTTGGTTGTGTACTCCCGCGGGATATTTATCCGCCGACATTGCTTTTCTAGGGTTCATGAAGAAAACGCATTATCAAGCAATTTGATTATAAAAAAATCATGATATTAAGAAAGTAATTGTGTAATATCTCAAACTTTGGAGGATAATATCATAATAATATTCAAAGTCAAGTCAAAGTCAAAAATATCTTTATTCGATTAGACTTTATACAAAGCACTTTCAAATCGTCAGAATGACACAATTTACAGGATTATACATGTTATTATTATTATGTTCGTGATGATGGTGCTCTGCTGCGTCTGATGAACTCGACACCCGAGTCATTACGTGGAGCTTAACCATAAACCATGTTGATTTTAATTTCACCTATCAATCCCAGGGCATAATTAATCAATTTTATTAAAAATGCACACCAAAAGCCGGGTAGTACCGTTCAGCACGGTCGACGGGCCGCGGGGCGGCGGGAGATCGTCCACATCATTGCATCAAATAAATCGCCGTAATTGACCCCATCCATCGCAATATGGCCGCCGTACGCACATGTACTGCGCGGGTCCACTGTTTACAGCATTTTGTATTTAAAGGATTACTTTATGGAGTTTATTACGTGTTTAAAAATGCTGTTTTACATAAAAGATAAGAATGCTAACGTATTTGAGTAGCCCTGTACTAAAAGATTTATGAATTTGGACCAAATTACAGTGGTCTGTAAGTCTAGACTGAAATGGCACTCATTATTTTCTTCGCACTCGAGATTGATACATTTAAAAAAAGGTATTTGGTTTCATCACTTCAATTATGTGAACTATGACGTGTGAATTATTTTGTGAATGTAGAGTCTATTTTATTTAGCAACCTGTATCCACTCATTATTTTGTTCAGAAATAAATACTGAAGGACCACGTACTTTGTAACACCTACTATATTGAATACCCAATATAAACCATCTTCGTAAGAACTTTATAGAAGTCATAGTACATTGCATTATATTTTCTTGTCTGTTCTTTTTCGTCTCCTACAGATGTAATGAAGCTCTGTTGTTATTTCAGCAGCTGAAATCAATACACGGGTTGCGGAGTTAATTGTAAAAATAGCGAGCGGGAACTTTTGTTCGGCTGTTGACTGCCGCGGAGAGCAACTTTGTCCTCGCGAAACTATATTGCACTGTCTCACATCTATTGTGTAATTAGTATCAACATATGAAAAAGGAAATTAAATACCTTTATTTATTAAAATAATTTGAGCAAAATAGAACCTTGTGATTCATCCGATTCAGTGGAGAATAAAAATTATGTCATTGGTTCATGGTCTCAGTTGCATAAAACATCAGCTGGTAAAGTTTTTTCGTACGTGTCAAATAGAACTATTATTGTATGATTTGAATCTTATGTATCGACAGCGAAATGCTAAACTTCCTAGCTGACATGACATCGCATGATTTCGTAAAATCACCCACGTGTATAATATGTATGTGAAACATCTAAAGTGATTTTACGTGACATTACAATAAAAATACTACTGAACTATTTGTGTGTAAATATTTATATCCGCGAACGGTGTCTGATTCCGGCACTATACCAGCGAGGCAAAGTGCACTTCTAAACACGTTCTCATATCACATTCAATGCGTGATTGCTTGAGCCGGATAAGTCAATAAACCCTTATACTTTGTTGGGTACGAAGTTCTTTGTAATGTACTTTGAGTATTACACTTAATTTGTAACTGATTCTTAAATACAGCCTCATTGTATCAATATGGTTTTCACAGAGCGATTTTTAATTTCGTGAAAATCGGTGCTCCTGTGTTACTCTTTTAAGTATTTTTCATTATTCCTCACAGTTTCAGATTTGGCCATCCACTCACACTATAAAAAATTACTCTGTATATAATTAAAAAGGTAGATCATAACGTACTAATTTCATTCATTCGTTCTAAATCGTCAATTATTATGGTACTAAGATTTTGTGTGGTAGTTAAAGTGACACCCAAGTTGAAGTTTGTAAACAGGTTGCATAAGCTTTTAGACAAGATCAACCACAAGATCCTAGTTTGGACACGTTCTTTAACAAATATGTATATCCAAATAGCAGATTATAATTACAAAGAATGATTGTATCATTATGATAGCGGTCCCAGGTCCCCCGGGAGGAGGCGGCCACACTGGCGGCGCGTTGTTATAAAATATTAAAGCGCGCTCCACCGCGGCATTAGCTCAATGTTTCACGAAATTAGAAAATGTGCCTACTCCCAATTACCATCAAATTACATCTTCAAAGGACATTAATTCCATGCCAAGATAGACCTGGATAATCGGACGCAGGCGGATAATTAACACTTAAAACCTCTTTGGAACACTAATGTATTATGTGCATACTGAGACACAATTTGCTTCCAAATAAGTTACATTGGTGCTAAGGAGGCTAACCCTGAGCACAAGAAGGTGGCTGACTTTCCTTTTTGTTGATCTCCTATATCGTTGATCGGCTATAGTCTTATGAAATGTTTCGTGTAGAACGACGAGAGACCTCACGCGTGGAATGTGTTCTCACCTCGCAGCATTGTAGCGATGCTAAAACCGCCAGGATGCCAATAACTCGCACCTACATGAATTCTACTACCTCCAGGGAACACTTCAGTTATTACAGTATGTATTTGGTGTGAATTTTCGTAATTAGGTGTGTCTGCAAATGAGTAAGTAAAGGGAGTAAAGACGGACGTGGCGTTTGCTGAATGCTATTTTCATTCTTCATTACAAAAACCTCTATAACAGGTACATTTTAAAAACTTCCTACATTACAATTTGCATAAGCGGACTTGATGCCATGGGCATTCCAACCTTTGGGTACATAAGTTGAGTACGATCGATGTAGGTGTCAATGTGTATTATGTTCTCTGGCGCGTACCTAATGTCTGTAAACCATTACCTTACTCCAAATACATTACGTGGAAACATTTCCCCCGTACTTGTGACTCGCGGGAAGCTAGTTCATTAAACACACCACCTGTTCAAACATGTCAGTCTGGATATTCCATTACAAGGCTTATGTTGTATGTTATATGAACCATATTGGCGTGGCGCAGGCCGAGATCAATATACCATCAGCAGCGGTTCTGAAATTGTATTACAAGACCCAATCTAGTAGGAACAGGCAAATAGTAATTTATACCTACTTCGCAACTAAAGTTACTTGGTATATTCACATGAATTATTCGCTGGTACTATAATTATTCCGCTGCATAGGATGGTTACAGATATAAATGACATTAACTCAGTTGAGTACTTGTCTCCTGGGCAATCAAATGATGACTATGAAGTAACGAGACTACTGTACGTACACACACAATGCGCAGCTTCACCTGCGTGGCGGGAATATTTCAAATGATGACTATGAAGTAACGAGACTACTGTACGTACACACACAATGCGCAGCTTCACCTGCGTGGCGGGAATATTTCAAATGATGACTATGAAGTAACGAGACTACTGTACGTACACACACAATGCGCAGCTTCACCTGCGTGGCGGGAATATTTCAAATGATGACTATGAAGTAACGAGACTACTGTACGTACACACACAATGCGCAGCTTCACCTGCGTGGCGGGAATATTTCAAATGATGACTATGAAGTAACGAGACTACTGTACGTACACACACAATGCGCAGCTTCACCTGCGTGGCGGGAATATTTCAAATGATGACTATGAAGTAACGAGACTACTGTACGTACACACACAATGCGCAGCTTCACCTGCGTGGCGGGAATATTTCAAATGATGACTATGAAGTAACGAGACTACTGTACGTACACACACAATGCGCAGCTTCACCTGCGTGGCGGGAATATTTCAAATGATGACTATGAAGTAACGAGACTACTGTACGTACACACACAATGCGCAGCTTCACCTGCGTGGCGGGAATATTTCAAATGATGACTATGAAGTAACGAGACTACTGTACGTACACACACAATGCGCAGCTTCACCTGCGTGGCGGGAATATTTCAAATGATGACTATGAAGTAACGAGACTACTGTACGTACACACACAATGCGCAGCTTCACCTGCGTGGCGGGAATATTTCAAATGATGACTATGAAGTAACGAGACTACTGCACGTACACACACAATGCGCAGCTTCACCTGCGTGGCGGGAATATTTCAAATGATGACTATGAAGTAACGAGACTACTGCACGTACACACACAATGCGCAGCTTCACCTGCGTGGCGGGAATATTTCAAATGATGACTATGAAGTAACGAGACTACTGCACGTACACACACAATGCGCAGCTTCACCTGCGTGGCGGGAATATTTCAAATGATGACTATGAAGTAACGAGACTACTGCACGTACACACACAATGCGCAGCTTCACCTGCGTGGCGGGAATATTTCAAATGATGACTATGAAGTAACGAGACTACTGCACGTACACACACAATGCGCAGCTTCACCTGCGTGGCGGGAATATTTCAAATGATGACTATGAAGTAACGAGACTACTGCACGTACACACACAATGCGCAGCTTCACCTGCGTGGCGGGAATATTTCAAATGATGACTATGAAGTAACGAGACTACTGCACGTACACACACAATGCGCAGCTTCACCTGCGTGGCGGGAATATTTCAAATGATGACTATGAAGTAACGAGACTACTGCACGTACACACACAATGCGCAGCTTCACCTGCGTGGCGGGAATATTTCAAATGATGACTATGAAGTAACGAGACTACTGCACGTACACACACAATGCGCAGCTTCACCTGCGTGGCGGGAATATTTCAAATGATGACTATGAAGTAACGAGACTACTGCACGTACACACACAATGCGCAGCTTCACCTGCGTGGCGGGAATATTTCAAATGATGACTATGAAGTAACGAGACTACTGCACGTACACACACAATGCGCAGCTTCACCTGCGTGGCGGGAATATTTCAAATGATGACTATGAAGTAACGAGACTACTGCACGTACACACACAATGCGCAGCTTCACCTGCGTGGCGGGAATATTTCAAATGATGACTATGAAGTAACGAGACTACTGCACGTACACACACAATGCGCAGCTTCACCTGCGTGGCGGGAATATTTCAAATGATGACTATGAAGTAACGAGACTACTGCACGTACACACACAATGCGCAGCTTCACCTGCGTGGCGGGAATATTTCAAATGATGACTATGAAGTAACGAGACTACTGCACGTACACACACAATGCGCAGCTTCACCTGCGTGGCGGGAATATTTCAAATGATGACTATGAAGTAACGAGACTACTGCACGTACACACACAATGCGCAGCTTCACCTGCGTGGCGGGAATATTTCAAATGATGACTATGAAGTAACGAGACTACTGCACGTACACACACAATGCGCAGCTTCACCTGCGTGGCGGGAATATTTCACATACAAACATTGAACCCCCCTTTAACCACCATAGAAGCGGAATTTCGGAAACCCCTTCTCAGTGTATACTGTAAACCTACAATTTAACCAAGAACACCCCTCCTAGTTCTGTCTTTAGGTCCAGCTGCTTTAGATGTGCGTTGATTATATGAAGTCACATAATAATAGTAAAAATGTTCACTTAGATTGTTATTAATAATGTTAATTTAGATTGTTTTGGATAATGTGCCCCTATTTGGAGACTTGCCTACATTTATACATGTATTGTAGGTACATTTCGTTGTTTCCTATTTTTTATGAGATGTACAAGATGTCTGGCTAAGTTTCTTGTCTGTTCTGTTTAACAGGATACTTACCAAACTGATGGTATTTTAGTCGACGTTCATGAGTTACGTTACGACCTTACCAGTGCGTAAACTAAATAAATCATTTTCATTTTCAATGATTATCAGACCTCTCCTCGACTGCAGTTTCAATGTAAAACTATTCGTTGTCGCCATTTCTCATCAGTGGCGCTTTGGGAGTAGTTGGACATTTTCGATTATTTGCAGAAGTTGTGAATGAGCGTAGACGATAAATTCAGTTGAAAAATCAAATTGGATTGCAGTGGAAGCACAGTTCACCCACTGGTCCGAGTACTGTGGCAACTAACTGGCCAACTGGGGCTTCATATGAGTTTAGAAGTGGCCGCTGGCTGCGGCGGCCGAGCAAACACTGCGCTCCACAAATATCATTAGCTCCACTCCGCACTGGTGTCTTTGTGGCATTACACGACGGGCCATGACGATAATGGCCTGAATAGATATACGTTCATGTGCCGGTTCGTTATACTATACTTTTTTAAAACAATTCATTTTAAAAATAATTTAAAGTTCACCCAATGTAATCTTCAAATAGTAGAATGACCAAAACATTCATGTACATATACATGATTACGGTGATAATGTAACCAACAAGTGCAAGAGTGGTGTACTAGAAATAGTTATTCCCAGGTCCTTATCATCTTTTTAAAGAGGTCTTGTAGTTGAAGCCTACAGAACAAATACCAAAAATGTCATATGTTTCAAAAGAATTCGGGATTGGTTATACTTTACGAAGCTCTATAATTAGGGTCTCGTGCAATAAATACAAAAACTGATTTAATATAATCTAATTAATAATTGAATAATATATATAATCACAAGTATTCGTCGAACTCCATAATACGAAATCTATTGAGGAATCTCGAAATGTCTACAAGTTCGTTTATAAATGATGTTCTTAATTTACAACAATAGCTTCACAAAATATTCATCTTTAGACGGCAGCCTTAATCTTAAGTTGTAGCACAATAGTGAATCTCAGCCCCTATTTATAAATGTTTGTAGCGATTTTATAGTAATGCGAGTTAGTGGGTCGAGTAAATCACTCGACGGGAAACTTAGGAACAATGCGACGCAGCCCGCGGGCCGCGCAATCCTGCCTTTAAAATACAGCCCAGTAAAGAGTTAGTGAGGAGTACTGGCCGTCACGTGCACGCCGCGTCCCCGCCGTGTCGTTATATTGCGCAACTGGCTCTAGAGGGCGACACAGGCGACTTTCAAACCCTGTTCCAAATGTAATAGTATCTGATGCTACTCGGTGGAAACGGCAACAGCGACGCATGTGAAATTTTTGGTACCATAAAGTTTATTTTCGCCTATATAACCTAGAAGTTCTGTTCGCAGTATAAGCAAATCACTAAGTAAAATCCTTCCACATTCAGGCTAGTTCACTGATCCCACGGGATGACTTGAGTAGTTCACTCATTTAATTATAGTTGGCAACTGGGCCGGCTTTTAAATTAGGCAAAGCTCTATTTGGACAACGTTGAATGCATTTTGTGCCCAGTAACTAACAATTTTAATTTCTCGTGTCGATATCCCGCCTCTCCTATATGCCGTAACTCTAATTAGTTCTGCCAAATGTGAAAAGTGTTCCAAATTTTGTAACGATGTAATGCCCGATGTAACGCCACCTCGAATATAATAGCCACCTCGGAGTCGATCAAGGTTGCCGTTGTACTATCATCACGCAAAGCAAAAGCATTTTTCATAGAAAAATAAATCCAATATGAATATGAGAATTGGTACTAGTCAACTGGAAGGCTTGAAACATCACAGCTTGCATATTATCATACATTCCCATACCGCCTGCACCAGGAAATTTAAACATTGGATTGCCATGCCATACGCGGGTAAACTAGTACAATTTCAACAATTAAATGTATATTCACATAAATTGACAATAAGTGTGTAATGTCGTGCACAGAGATATGCTTCGAGTGCTTATTGTGACATAACGAGAGCCCGCTCCGTTAAGTTCACTCGGCCCGCTCGGCCCACTCATCCCGCTCGCCCCAGCTACGGCTGCAGTTAAACAAAGCTCATTAAACCAGTCGCGTGGCGCTGGCCAGCCGCGTGCACTGTTCGTATGATATTATTATGCGCTTGTTCATTAACAGCTCGTCCGTCTAATTAATTCGCCACACGCCAAATATGCTAATTAAATCGTTCTTTGGCTAATCCACACTTTATAACCATTCCAAATTAAGTGCTTCATGTAAAATATACAAGCACACTGGTCTCATGCTCTGGAATTATACAGTTTTTATGAATTTGAATTAAATAAACTAGTTAGAACCAAAATGCAAATGTGTGTAAAATATATTCAAATTAAAAAACTTCATAAAATATTTGAGTTTATATCTAACCAATTAAGAAACATAGACATTGCTGGCAAAGGTAGAGTACTTAAATACTAAAACGAAACCCAATTCTGAGTTGTAAAGATGACGTTCATGATTTACTATTTAGTTACTAGCAAGTATGATCTATACCCGTCCGCAATATTGTTTCTGTTCGCGGTATTATATTAAATTGTACGTCGGTTCATAGGTCATAAGCGACGGTGGAGGATGGCAAACGCTAAGTAATGTGGTGTTTAAGCGCACGCCTCGAGAGCCCGCGGCGACTCGCCGTAACGAATGACCGCGATAACTCAGCCTCAGCGGCGAATGGACGAACACCACCCACCGACGCGAGCGATACCACTTCACTCGGTGGAATATGCAAGTATATTCTCAAGGCAAACAGTTTGAAAAATTGTAATGATGTTGGTCAGTCAGCAGGAGTGTCTGCGAAAAGCTACAGGTCGAGACTTTGCGTGGATAGTGTCGTGTGCATATGTATATGTTGATAAACACAAGTCATCTCATATCTTATTCAAGGTGGACCAAATCAGACGATCCGAGAATGGTTGTATGCCTTTCCAGCTAAAGTCTCATAAAGATCTAAAGCTGCCAGTTCGTTTGTTCGTATATTTGTTAAAGCAGAGCTGTCACTTACAGCAGCGACGTGCGATACAACGAACATATTCATAAGTAACACACAAGTATGCACATAATGTAGCTCAGCTTAATATTGAAACTTGCAGTTGGTGTTATTATGCAGAGTAAACAAGATGCGCTCGCTCACTCGCCGATATTGAACACGCGGGTAGCTCTGACTCCAGATTGATAAGTAGATTTAAGCTGTAGACACAACACGGCTAGTTCGCGGATTGCTTTACTTTGAGGAACACAAACTCGTTCTAATATGAATCTTATTAGTTTAAGTTTTCAGTGTAAGTTGCCTCGGATGTACATCTACATAGTTATGGGATTCTGTGCTACTCTGCCATCGTCGCCTCACAGTGCATGTAGTACGTCATACACTTGGTTTCCCATCCAATGAAGTGATACATTTTTGATTGAACTACTTACTATCCCTCGCAAGTCTGTTATTAATATTTGGAATTGGATGGAAGTCTGTTAATAATACTTATTTAGAACTATACTACTAATATATATATATATATATATATATGTACAGATATGTATAGATGTATAGATATGGATATGTAATGGAAATGTTTATTTATTTACCCATTTATTTTAAAAGCCTAGAGTTTTATGAGTATGAGAATATACGAGTATATGTATGAATTACTGCATTTTATTTCTGGAATTTGTGTTGATTTGTATCGTGTTTAAAATGACTGCCACATCCCATCAATCGCGTAGGGGAGCTCAGGGACGTACGAAATAATATTCCATGCATGCTCTATAATCACGTCCAAACACCACGATACCTTCCAGTCACGGCGCGGATGTTTGATCAAACGCCTACGCGTATATACCTTCATCAATATGATGACAATTCACAATACATAAAATGACATCATTTTATGTATTGTGAATTGTTAAAACATTCATATTATAATATTTAATGAAGTATATATTATATCTGCGATGAGATTGTCACTTGGAGCAGGAGGCGGCGCACTGCCGCTGTAGGCAATCGAATAAGGAAGTGTTTCCGTTATAGAATGAATGTGATCAAATGACTGGCGCACACGACGGCTGATCACATTTACTCCGTGGATTGATTCTCTGTGGCCATCGTATATGTTCTAAGGATTATAGATACAGTAATAAATATACTTTGAATTAGATTAAAAATACAGAAAAATATATTTAACTGTGAAGAAATATAGTGTCATTTAACTATAGACTAATCAATCTTTATCCGATTCGAAGGACCAACTGCCTCACGGGATAAGACTCACGTGGAAAATAATCACTTCACTGTTTCAGTATACTGTAGTGTACTTATGACGTTTATTTTAACACAAAAAAAAACAAATACCATTTGTACGCAGCAAAGGTTCTGATAATTCAGAATTTCTCCCGCTCATCATGACGTAAGATTTTAATCTTCCCAGTGTTGTATTTCAAGCAAGAACTCGAGCCGTTTTCATTAAATAGAACCTTGGAGCATTAATGTTTCACGTAGAGGCCGATGTTCGTGTTGAGTGGCCGACGTGGGCCACATTCCGAGCCGCAGTCAATAGGTAATGCGAGGCCTCTACCTGTGACCCTGCACCTATTGCGTCACACTCACCTATTTATGTCCTCTCGACGATGCGGAGGCAGCTCACGCGCTATCAATGAAAGATACTTGTCAATAAGTCAGCTAACAGTGTATGGCGCTGAATCCAGCTATCAAATACTACCTGGTGCATTACGTTTCCGACAACATACCGAGTAATTACTAAAAAAAAACAACGTTCCCACTCAAGAGGCATCAGACGAGCCTACCCACGAGAACCCGCACTGGCCCTCTCGGTGAGAAGGACTGGATGGACTGGACCACATTCCAAAGTTTGAGCCCCCGTGTCCGCACTTTGTGCCATCTCAACGAGCTTTCTTTAATGGCCGCGCCAGCCAGGAACGCATATTGCGGAGTATCGTTGATATTCATGAAACACGATACGTTTATGGGTTACAGTGCTGGGTAAATAAGACGAAGAGATGGTTGTGTTCGCATCTGCGTCGCGTCACGCGTGCAATCCACGCATGTAACATATACTACAAACAGCAGTAACATTACAGTTATATATAAACAATCACACGCTCCCACTCCCATCGACACGCGCCACCCACGCTGTTATTATTGTATCACTTATGCGAACACTGTGTTTTCATACAAATCCGATTTTACCAAAAGAACGTTATTTTTTACTGAAAATACCGACGTGCCCTCGTTAGCATTGATATTGTCGGATGGAATCCGATTAATAACACATATTTGTTACTGGCATTTTCCGCAACCACGAGGGGAAAAATAAAAGTAGTCGATAAGTCGACAGCGCACATTAGAGGGAGCTCGCGGCGGGCAAAGTTAGGCGATTTGCGGCGCGTCCTAACATTCGTATGTTTATCTACTGATACTCACTCCGGTGCTTCGTGTACCCACGTCTATCACACCACAGACTGTCAATCACTCTACACACGTCTACCACACCACAGACCAAAGTGTCGCCTTCTTTAATATGTCGTGTTTGCAATATGGCATGTATGAATCTAGTTTTTTCTGGCAACGCGCATTTAAGAGAGGCTTCCGATAAATATAATTAGGTTTATTGAAACAGCGATAATATTTGAAATAATAAACTCCCCCAGATTTGTTTGCACTGTTGCCAATACTGAACGAAGTCTCCTCCGCGGCCCAACGACTCGATGTACTGCTTACGCAAAAGTGGTGATTACGATACGTTTGCACCACATCCCGGACACTCCATGATGTGTATGAAACATCATGGAGTGTCCGGGATGTGGTATGTGACGGTGTAAAGTACAATTAGTGTGTGGTCGCGAGGTGACTGGGACCCCGCTCACGGACAATGGGAGGGGACCGGAAACGCGGGCGGGGACACCCGCGCGCCCCTTGACGAGGGTGACCCTCGCTCACATCACTTGTTGTTTACGCCACAACTATTGAACTAGATACCCTTTTCTCCAAAACTTGACACAAGCATAAATCTTTTCGACGTTTCAAAATAACAAATGTCAGGTACATTTGTGATGTCTATGTCGCTACAAATATGTTTTCTTCAATACGTCCATGCGGACGACAGTGTGCAGGGATCGTGGGTCCCAACTCGTGCCCATATTGTTTGTGAGCACCTCAACCGCCGAGTTGCGGTGAGCTACGGCGATGTTAAGTGGCGCCTCGCAGTGATGTTGCGATGGTTGCGATAGGCACAGGGCGAGGTGCATTACTGCACATCAGCACGCGCGCCAACACTGGGCCGGATTCAATTTCCGCGCGGTAACGCAGATAAAATCTCTCTCGCACGCGTATGTAGATATTATGAGAGGAGGTAAAACGTGTTAGTTGCGCGCTAAAAGCCTGAGGGGTGCCGCGGGAGGAGGGGGAGGAGGGAGTGATGTAAGGGAGGAAGGAGCAAACGTGTTGAGTGCACGTGTTGCGACGTTTTATTGGATTTCCGCATTTTCCGGCGTCAACCGTCGCGTGCCCCGCGGTGCAATCTCAGACAGGCGCAGCGGCGCCGCACTTTGTACGTCCACTGAAGATACGCTCATTTAGAACTGTGTGACGAATAAAACAATATAAATAAACACAAGAGGAAAATAAGGCGAGGTAGTTACCTAAATAATTAAGTTCTCACAGAACCGACCTCACATTCTCTGCAAATAAATACTGCTGAGATATCGGAATTCTAAACCTTTTAAAAAACTTATAATACAAATGAAATTACATGATTTAGATAAATAGGATGGGATTGATTTGACGAGATTTTATGTGTTTTTACGAGCATGTGCGATATCTTCACCTCCGATATTGATTTACGTTTATACGATGGCGTAATAGTATCCGATCGAGATGAGCCTCCACCGATAGAGTCGCGCGCGGAAATAATAATCTTCAGTAACCGCTAACCTACCGACGAGGACCGTCTGGCAGGGTCTCCAACTATGCCTGTCACTCTATATATCCTTATGCACAACATAGATAGGCAATGCTGTATGTGTACTAGCGAGCTAGTTTATGCCTTTGGAACTATTAATTTAACCTGGCTATTTCTTTAAGCATTTACCATTTCTTGCGTGTGCTTGCTTGATTCTATATTATCATAAAATGCTGAGAAAAACAGTGTGCCCATGGGTATGTTTGTGGAACAAAAAGGTCTCGAGGTGACGTGAGGTGTCACACAGACGTCGACAGACGATCAAGATCATTAATATTTTTTTGCATTCTCAGTTTGAGGTTCGGAACATTATGAGTATGACGTCCCACGTGGGTATTGTTATATTAAGTGCGAACATGAGACCCTTGAAGCAGGCCGCCCCGCACCAGTGCACCACACGCCAGTATGCAAGTGTGTCGCACTGTAATAACGGGAGCCGGAGACGGCGACACAACAAAGAACGCGGTTTCTTTGTCACCTACAGACAATATAGGGATGCCAGCTGAAAGGAAAAGTGCGAACTTTATTTAATTAAATGCATGTTTTCCCACTCCTAGCATAATAACTATGATGTCATTTTCAATGTGGACATGTTGTACATTTGAATACATTTTTAAATTGCAAAATTTAATACCAAATTCCATCAGCATTCGTATTTTCACAATTTCCAATTAAATAACTCGTTTATTATCAAATTCGTTTACCAGATGAGCAGTATGCCCACCAAAATGGTATATAATAAGCGTGTTCCAATGTAAGCAGTTATAGCTAGTTTAGCTATCAAGTGGTTGCGATGCATAGTTCACCTGGACGGCGCGGCGGTGGCTAGTGTTCGCACGAGTGGTCCCGGGCCCCGGCCGGCCGCCCTGGCGCCGCGCCAGCCTCCGCCCGCGGCCGGTAATCGCTCAATTGACACATATCAACTAACCCGCGTGCACACCAACCAAACGTTCCTTCACATATACATTACTCCAGTAACAATATATTCTTCTTGGTGCCTGTCTGAAACACAGCAGCACCCGACTATAAATACCCTTTATAATCCTTTATAATATTACAGATATGTGTGCCTGAGGCACGGTTTCTTGAATATATTGAGAAGGCGCTGTGTATGCAGTATCTATCCGCCTCTAGGTTACGCTCATCTTTGTTTCTCTTAACACAAGTTTTGTAGCACTGATTATTTTATATTAAATCCAAGCCTTGAAGACGACCAAGACTAGTGTATAAGTGAATATTGACTGAAGATTTGAATGAAACCAGTGTTTTAAATGTGGCTCATACATAACCTAACACAGTGATGACCTCGCTTGCCAAAACCTTGGAGTAAATAGCATCAAATCAGACAACTGGTAGACATGTATGTTACCAGCACAAAGATATTGTTGAAAAGTGGCGGATCGCGCGCGACCCAAATATGCGGAGTGCACCTTGCGGCGCGGACGATTTACATGAATCCGCTAAACTGGCGCCGCCGCCGCCCGCCACTGCTACGGATAGCTCTATGCATATATACCATTTATGTACCCGCGTCTGTATGTCTGCATTAAGGTCGTCTGTAGGTTTCCATATAACTACCACTAAACCTTGAAAACACAAGAGTTTCATGATAGTTTTTCTAAATATTTTTTAATGATTTCATGACCTAACGGGCAGCTGTGCGTGCAGCGTGATGCGCGCGGATAGTATTGCTTATATTATGTCAGAACTAAATATGATAAACGCCGCACTACCGATTGATTCAATTAAACAGAAGCATGTTTGTTCACTGCTCGATTTCACTTTGTTTGTTACCCCCGGCCCCCGGCCCCCGGCCCGCAGTCCGCCCCCTCGAGTCCCCGCGGCGCCAGCACCATTTCAAACTCAATAAAATTTTTAATTCAATAAATTGGAGCCGAGGAGCGATTTCCTCCCGACACCGAGTCTACAAATATGATAGATGACACATCGCCAGGAGACCACTGGAGCTGCCTGGTGGTCGCAGCCTGATTTATCGGAAAGGACTGGAAACGGGTGTCTGCGCTAGGCAGCCGCTGGTCCTATACCAAAACATGCCACGTGACACACAACATTTAGCTACTACTTCTGCATTGCTCATAAATATGACCAGAGCGAGCGAGCTCGTAGTATACGATACGAGTAAATTTGAGATATTATTTAGGTATTACTCCTATGAAATAATAAAGTTTGACACTTATTACTAACAAATATAATTTGGGTGTGACACATTATGTCTCGTACAAATTATATTTATTGGACGAGAGAAATGGAAGAGAAGAACACAGTGCACCGACCACAAATAACATGGGATAAGGGCAGGAGGATGATGATGATGATGATGGACGTGTTGGATACTACGAGACATGTGGAGTACTATCGTAGGGATAAACTTGTTTTCTTGTTAGAGTTTGCAAAATTAAACTAACTGAGCTTCAGTTCACGCGGCGAACATGTTTAATTTATATTTTTGGGAAGCCAATCGTTATCTGGCCATATCGGCCATAAATTGGCTAAGATGTATATTTGTCAATTGTGTCCAATGACTTCACGAGGTCATCCATCGGAGTACTAACCCTGAGCTGGTTACATATATTACAGTTTTATCTGTGTCATCATCCATTATTAACGTTAATTAACACCTGGAAATAATATCACACAAGTATTATACAAAACAATATAAGGGTGATAACAAGTGAAGCTTTATGGTTGAAGGCACCGTTTGTATGTGGCGCGGTGTGAGCCCGGTGTCAGCGCGGCGCCGCCTCCACGCCCCGGGCGACGGCGACAAGTGCCCGCGTGACAGATACCGATCGCACCTGACACTGCTACTAATGCTAACAAAGGATTAGCTAAAACCATTTACGACTAATTAGGAGATTTACTGAAATTATTGGCATATATACTATGTGTTGCTGAGTTGTTTGCGTGATGTGAAGGTTATGAAGTAGTAAGAAGGAAGCCCCACGCCGCTCATTCGCTTCATGCGAGTACAGTCCTGTGGCTCGATGTGGAAGGAGGCTTCGATGACACCTCTTCGCTATAGTTCCACGCTAATATGAGAAGTATTTTGTAGAGAAGATATAAAAACAGTAAAGTATAATGTTCATTGTATTTAAAGCAATGTGGAGGATGCACGGACTCCGGTGCTACATTAATAGGCAGCACGTTGTCCAGTTCAGTGAACATTGTCACACGGCTTGCAACGTATGGAACGCGACACCGCTTTACATCTATATATTTTATTTTATAAAAACATGTGATATATCAATACCCGCCGAATAAATTATGGTCAATACGTGCAGCCATTCTGAAACATTACGTACTTTTGTCAATTGATTGGTAATCGGATTTTTTAAGAATAATATCACATAAAATCAAAGTGAATGTCTCCACACTGTAACACACATAACAAAACGCAATATAGGAATACATATGGCAGTAATATATGATCCTAATTCAGTTGAATCATTATGTAATGAAGCCATTTATACAAGGAAGTGTAATATTAAGCGTGCGCGGGGTGTCTCGTAGCGTTTCGTAGCACGTAGCACATGGGGGCTCGTAGCTCGTAGCGCGTAGCTCGCGGAATATGTTAGTGGGAGCGTAGCACTCGGCAAACTTGAGACATTGCACATTGAAGCCGGGGCACGCGCCTCCTCCGCGTTATAATGCCTTCATGTACACTATTATATTACTGTATTAGTGTGTGTGGGTGTGCACTCACATTACACGTGATTGGTGTGAAGACATTGACCACTTAGAGCCGAGAGTGCTTTGTAAAACAAACGTTAAGAGCCACTTTATATCTACACTGTACTGTACTACCACGGGGATGCAATTGTTTAATATTGGGGTATCTCATCAATGTACACAAATCACAGTGCAACGGACACAACAGCATTGCACTGTGGAACATTGTTGTCTGTCTAACAATGACTATGGTTTATTTAGCGTCTTTTTCACCCGTATTCAAAGATATAATTCAACAAGTAATTGAAATAGGTATATTTTTATACATATTGTAGTCGGAGACGAATTATTAGAATGTATGTATGTCACAGTATTGTGTGTACTATGTGTCAGCTGGGAATGTAATCGCGGCCCCTCGATACATCATCTCGCGACGTGCCATACATTTGTACCGACCACTCGGCCCTCTAATGCCAATCGAACTCACATAAATAACGTACGGTACTATTATATGTGACGTCACACCCACGACTATGAAACATTCCACACTTATTATTGCTGCATGCCATCTGTGGCATCTTATATAATTATTGCTACTTATTACTCGTATAGCACCCCCTAGGTTTCCTTAAAGTCCTTATTTACTTCTGATGCTGGAGGTTGCATATCGTCGCCTCATGCTTGTGATGTCTTGCTAGTCATATCACCGAGTCTATTGTATGTAGCCAGTAACTGGTGCTGTCATGTCAGATACCTGACTGTTAGGTTTGTTAGGCATAGTCACGTAGTTACCGCGTTCTCGTGGACCTTATATCTCGGCTTATTGTCAGACCACAAACAATTCATGATCTGAACTGCCGGAATTCACACATCTAGCATCCATAGGATTGAACAAACGAACAATACGCTACGTTATTCCTCAAGATTCGCAATAAAACGGACGTTAGTAAATTCATGTTTTGTTTAGTGCGAAAGTTGTAGGCGCTCAACGTTCCATGCATAAGTAGATGCAGGCGTGTGGCCGTAACACGCGGCGTGCGCCCGTGGCGGCGCGCGGAGGCGTCGAATACTGCGTTACGTAACACACATATGTTCGCTCGGCGATATCATCTATTTATGGCGTTACGGCACCGTTGCACGCCATCTACGGAAACAATAAACTTTTCAATTTGCTTTCCGCCAATATGTTGCGTCTTCACGCTAAACAAAGATTTAACGTTAAATTTATGTCGCGTTTTAGAAACGAAAAGCTTAACTTAATGCTATAACGATTTTTTTATACTTAAGCTTTTAATCAGCTTCGAGTGGTAACATCGTGAAACTTATGAAACGATGTGCATGGTTAGTGTTGGCTGGCAAGTAATAATGTCCGATGGCAGCGTGCCAGCGCGGCGCGCGGTGAACGGTGGCCCCGCACGTCCTCTCGCGCGTTTCTTCGCGAGCATTGCAACTAGTTCAACGGGGTACATCGCTGTAGGTAACTTCTTTAATTGTTCATTGTGAACAAGTGCAAAAACCAACTTACTTAATTCCACAAACTTATGCCAGAACGTGTGGTAATTTAGCAAGGAGTCTTCAGATATAAGGGCACACACAAATGTTGGATTACTTATGAATAAAATGCAATATTTGTTTTCGTCAAAACTTGCAATGCAAATGCGAGTATAATCCAGTCGTAAATGCTTTATGAGCGCAGTGCAGGAACTTGCGTCCGTAATTAAAAGTTTCCCGTGTCACGTCACAATCGCATCGCAGGGCGCGTATGTTGTAAATGTGTAATAATCCCGGGATGTGATGTGAGCGAGCGTCTTCCCTCGGCCCGCGCCCGCCGCTCGCCGCGTCGCTCGCTTGCGTCGAGCGCATCAAGCGCGCTTAATGCAACAAAGAGCCAAGCGATTAAACCAATTTGCAGCGCGAGTGAGGTTAAGTGCCGCTCTAGCGCCACCCACGCAAAACCTGACAAACAAAGTGCACTGCGGTCCGCCGAGGCGGCCATTACTCCCGGCGCCAAGCCCAGTCTCCGCCGACACCCGCTGCTATTGAAGCCACCATTCCTCAAATTGTACTTTCAGATCCACAAATATAACAAAATCAGCAACTCATACAACTTTGACCAGCACTAAAATGCACTTTCGGGTGTTTTGTAACGAAAATGTATAACTTTGTTGCAGACGTAGAGCATGGCGACAATGGACTGACAGATAGTGGGTATAATACTGCTCATTTACCTCCCCAGGGAATTGATTTCACCACAAACCGCGTAATTTTCTATCTTTCTATACTTTCGCCCCACTCTCACAATGAGTTCGATGAAGAGGCCACGTCAGGCAACTCGTTAAGCGTCGGAAATGAGCACGTTTATCGCGCAATCGCGTCGCGTTCCTCCGCGACGCGACACTAACGGCAATTAATCCGCAAAACGCCTCTATTCGTTTAATTGCCATTTAATGGCCAACCATATAAATCAGTGCGAGCCTTGTGCCGAGGCCCGGTTACCGAGACGTTGGCCGCCTGTGCTACTACGCCATTTTATTGTCAGAGCCGCCAAATTGTACTCAAGGCTTCGTTAGTTGAATGAACATTGGAAACATTATCGTACACTTATCATGCTTACAGTCCGCTGCATAAAGCTATTAGAATAAGTTTAATTGTTGACGGTCACTAGAGGCGCGCTGCTTGGATCAGTGCGCAGCTGTGACCGGACCGCCGCGTAGCCAAGTCCCACACGCACAATATAAAAATATGCTATGAGTACCTTCACCGATTTCTCAGAAATTTGTGGGTTTCGTGATATTTGGTGCATTTGGAAAGTCATAGTTTGTGAGAACTTCTGTGTAGATACAATATTACAATAATTCATTGAAAAGTGAGAAAAAAAATTATTGTAAAAAAAGGTAAACTGACTTCATAAAGTAATCATCGGAATCAGGCACCTACGTCATAAGCTGCATGTTAACTCATGTTTCAATAATAAAACCAATTAAACTATTGATCATTGTAAGAAGGCGCGTGCCGCTGCGGTGCAAGTGAAGCTCGCAGGCAGAGCTGGGGCGGGAGGTAGTACAGCTCTGGAGGCAATAAACAAATGCATATTTGATGTCCGCCGTATACAAGTCGTAAACCCGGTTCGTTTATTTTCTTACAACATCATAAAAATAAATTTCTCAGTAGTACGTACGTAGATGCGAAATCTGCTGAACTCATTTAAACAACGCATATTTAGTGCATACGTTCCTTACCCTGTTCATAAATAACTATTCTGGGAAAATGACAATATTTCATTAAACCAGAGACGACCCTTCACACACTCGACACTTTTGGTTTCCACGAACACAGGGATTGATCCCTCTAGTTTTTGTAACAGTCCGTTCTAGAGGTCAAGTATAAGTTACCAAGTACTTATTTCGCAATTTTAGTTTACAGAACTGTATTTGAGGTTCTTTATAAATTGCAGTAATAAGAGTGATTCTGATGCGTCTATTCATGGTCTCCTGTCGACGTTCAGTTGAGGTTCACCCAGCCGATGTGTTGAGAGCAGCCTCCAATCCCCCCATTATGAGTAGGGGGTGTGAATTAAGCACCCTCCTTGCATATGCTGCAACGGACGTAAAAAGAAGTTGAGTTGTTGAATCGTCTGATACTAAAATTTGTCATACATCGTGTCGTAAACTTTAATAAGTGATTTTATCGATCTGTTATAGGTACCCCATCCATGTATAAAGATTGGTTGATCGGACTGCTCTCGTCAGCACAATAACGTTCATGGAATGAAGACAGACTCCTTTCTATTCCTACTTTACAATTATAAAATTAAAAGTATTTTTTTAATAAGCCTCTCTGTATCCCGCGTAACAGGTCGATACACAAATCAAAACACATCAAAAAAATAATATTGAATTTAAGGGACACTTGGAACACTCATGTCTATTTAATTGTCAACATCATTTTATGACACGATCATTGTGTATCGTCGTATCGGCTATCGATATTTTGTAGTATTATTTCTACTCCCTATCGTCCTCCACTCTGTGTAGTTAATAATCGTGCCTCATTCCATTTTTTATAAATAAAATCAGTGGGCTTTTTAAAATTGAGGTTTTAAAAGTTCGCAGAATTTCCTCATTTTGAAGGATTTCAAATGGTTGAGTGCAAGAACTCTAAACACTGGCGCCAACACTGATTGAACCGCTGCCAATCACTCGGACAAACATTTTCAACGGATTTTTATGTCAAATGGGAATATAACTACGATCTATCTAGGGCATGACGAATTTTGGAAAATCCAGATTTGTCGTCTGCTAAAGGCTCATATTTAATTAATGTTATGAAAAATTTAATCATGTACAGAAAATTAAAATTTGTTAATTGAATCAATTTGACTTATTAACTAAATTAACTCGTCAAGGCTCGGCTTATAATTAAATTTCAATTAATAAAATGATGCGTCGAGTCAAAGATCTCCACCGAGGGGACAATACCCTCAATGATTCCAGTCCAGCAACAAACAACTTCTACACGTCACTACACGTCAGCTAATTGTTGCCAATTTACAGCAAGTGAATGTTGTGGACTTGATGTTTATAACAAATATAATATGTTGTCCTGCTCGTGTGTACTAACTGCCTCATTCTACCATGGCACCTCTCGCCAACGATAGGAAACTCATCAATTGTGGTACCTAATTTTATAACAAAATGATCTCATTGTTCTGACGCTCAGAGTGATCATTGCACTAACATGATTTGCCAACCGTTATGTCGTTTTAAGAGAAGAATTCAAAAAGCTTTTTATTGGATTGTTCCCTACTTTACGGTAACCGCTTACTATCAGGCGGGCTGAATGATACGTGTGTGTAATGGCGTGTGTGTGTGTGTGCAGTGCCGTCGGCGCGCATCCTGGGCGGGCCGGACCTGCACGTGGACATGGGCTCCACCATCAACCTCACCTGCCTCATACAGTTCAGCCCGGAGCCGCCCGCGTACATATTCTGGTACCACGAGGACGAGGTGAGCAGCCACAAAGTAATTACATGAATTCATTACCTACCTATTATACCTACTTACTATACAACTGGGGGCCTATTATGATTGGTTTAAGCAGCGTGGATTAACAACTTCCCAGCGATCATAGTTGGCCCCCAGTTCTGACTTGCTTACTGCTACAATACCCTATATTGTATTAGTAAGTGATGAGATTGTTGACTGATTATACTAGAATATATTACTCAGTTTGCATACCCCACCGGCTCGGAAACTAGACTTCTCAATTACATTAGTTGAAACGCAATTTGAGTAGATGGACATCCTTCAACTGTATTCCTGCGTTCTAAATATTTGTATTAAGTTAGTTAAAAGAGTTGAGGAAAATGTTCTCTAGTAAGAACTTATAAAAATATGGAGGTGAACGAAATCAAATGGGACTAAAAATAATGTAGATGCTTGTAATATAAGCCTACATAATATTGCCTCAAGTGACACACGGGACTATCAGTCGTGTCACATATTGTCGCAGCGTTTCTCCATTCGCTCATAGATGGCGCTACTCGCTAACAAATACGAAGATTGAGTACAAATACACGAGAACCTAAATCGTGCCATAAGAGTTTTCAAGCGCATTGCAATATATATACAAGTTTCCAAGTAGAACAGTAGGAGCCGCAGTTTCCCAGGCATGACATCCGCCTGGCTGGAAGATCTGCCCTTTGTTGGGGATGAGCAAGATCAGTCGCTCTCCCCACAGTGCAATAGTAACGACACAGTGGTAGAGCAGCGTCGCCGGCCACCCCGGGGTGATCGCGGACAATGTGTAACACAACCCAATAAACAAATATATGTAATTCCATTTATTGTGCACTATAGTGAAGGCACAAACATTTTCATATGAACATGAGCGGTTCTAAAACGTATCGCTCTATTTTCCCAATTTCACACCAATAGTAAAGTAAATAAAATTCGCAGTCGATGCGCTTAATCTCACAAGTAACGTTAACTTGTTCTTAGGGATGGCGATTCTTTCCAAAAAATATCGATTTTTAAATCGATTCGAATCGTAACTTGATGAATCGATTCATAAAAAAATCGAGGTCAAAAAGATCGATTTCAAAAAAATCGATTTTTTCTCGAGTCTACATTTACAATGTAAATATAAATCCATTTTATGAAAAACAAGATACCATAATAAGCGATCACTTAGTATTAAATTCAGGGAATTTTTTTAGTTCAAGAAATTCGATGATCATAATCATTTTTATAACAATATGAAAGTATCAGGTAAAAAAGAAGACATAATTTTACTTTCTAAATGTATTTGTTATATTAAGTAATAATTTTAACAAAAAAAATACTAGTTTCAAATTTTAATTCTAAAACTACTGAATAGATGAAAATCGTGTCGTTAATAGAAAAAATCGAGTGTCGATTCTCTAGGGTGAAATATCGATTCACTGAATCGATTCAGTGTTACATATCGATTTAAAAAATCGATTTATTTGGCTCGAAAAATCGATTCTTCGATTAATCGATCTCAGATCGCCATCCCTACTTGTTCTCATAATTTTAATTTGGCAATTTTTCAAATCCTATACAAAGTTGTTATTTAAGAATTTTGCGGGGTTGCCACAATTTTGCTATTCAAAGTTAATCAAAAAATAGATAGATAAAAGGTTTATTTGCCACACACAATCTACATGGACTGTCAATATTCTCATAGTAGATATTTGAAAACCATTCAAAATGGTTGCAGTAATTGGAGAATGATAGATTAGATAAATAATAACTTTGACCAAAAATGTAGTTATAATTCTTTTCTATATTTAATCACAAAAGAAGTTATGAAAAATACCTTCAATAACGTAGCATTATTTGAAAAAAATAATCTGAATCGTAACCAGGGGCCCAACAATGAGCTCTAATTGCAATGATAGTTCAGCTAAGCAACAGTGACAGATGTATACACGTCATGTACACGTGTCTCATAAATGAGTGAAACTATCATGGCAATAAGAGCTTATGGTAAGGCCCCAGACCGATGAAATTTGAAAAAAATTGTGAAGGAAGATTCAAGCACCGGGAGAGCTACGATCCTTTTGAGACATCCGTATGCGACGTGTGTAAAGAGCTATCCTTTATTCAGCTCTAGTTAGTAATTTTGAACGCGTGTAAGAACATAATTATAATTCAATTCATAAGTAACTATTTTAGCAAAATCATTGATAAGTTGGTTTTGGTTGTTGGTTTTTCAATGAATCGCTTATTGAATGGATTATCGCAAATAAACCAAACTACATAGTATATATAATATCCGCTACGCTATCGGAAGGTGCGCCCTCTGCGAGTGAGCGTCGTGTGAGCGGTAACGCGGGAAATTACTAATTTATCCTGAATATGCTAAATAGCGCACTTCATCGCGATAATACACACTCGAGAGCCGAGCACGCGTCTCGCGGTAATGGCTGATTAAATAATGATCGACTATAATAAACCGTTTTGTTGCGACCGACGACGACGCCGTGCGAGATTTATAATAATACATCTGGTACGAGTATGTTCTAACAAAATACTTATTAATGATGAAATTAACGTAACATCGTAAAAATTTACGCAACTCAATGTACATACTTTATATACTGTAATATAATACATACAATTTTAATACTCATGTTCATCACTGAATATGTACCTATTCTCAGCGCCGACCGAACACTCCGCTTTAAGCTCTTCACATTATTACGACTTTGTCAAAAGAGTGTATTATTGTAGTTAAAACATACAGCTGTTTTGCAAAGTATTCAGTTCAAATATTGCACTGCCTCCGTGTCAGAGCTAGGTTCTGCATGTAGTGGTAACAATCGCAGGCTCAGTGCGCGCACACCCCGCGAGCACGCATCGCGCGCTCACGGGCCTCGGGCTCAGCTAATTAGTGCGAATCGCTCCTCACCGCAGTGAAAACTTCCTGCGAATTAATTACCGCGACATCTGCGACGCTGCTTTATTACTTACCTAATTGATTAACACCACAGAATACTAACGCGCTAGTTACACCAACTTGCTAGTTGCAAGGGTAAACACCGCACCGGTTACTTGTAATTGTTTATGTTCCTGATATTAACGAGCCACCGTTGACCCCAGCTCATTGGAGCCCGCCGCACTACTACATACATATGTTTTATATCGCGACAATAAATTCCGAATGCGTTTATGTCGTCATCATGTCAGGACATTACGGATCACGTTCCCGGAATGTGGCATAAAATATTATAGAGGGCTTCGGGAAGTGGAATCCTACATTTATGGGATTTACTATGGAACATAATATGTCGTGTATGTAGGTACGAGAATATTGAGTAGCTGGGCTACTTGGTTCTTGACAATATAATGATGCAACTTGCTTCATCTGTACTATAACTATACTCAATACTATGAATACTAACTATACTATAATACTATAACAACTTGGTCAATAGTTTTAATTCTTATCAAATTAAATATTTGCATTTTATTATATACAATTTCAATATACATATATCCAAGAAGTTAAGAAAGAATTAAACCTATTCTTAAAAAATAACATAATTTTTTTTTGTAGAGTGTATAAAACGTGAGCGGAGCTGCGGACAGAAACTAGTTAGTCATAAATGTACAGACAAGATCTGTGTGTTTCGCTTGAATAACCAAATATTATATTATCAAGCATGACACACATGTTTGTTTTCTACATTCTTAAAATGGTTAGGAAAAAAATACGATCACGAGGGACTCGGTCGTTATAAGCCCTCTTAGTGTGATCGATCTCAGTTGTCATCAGGTTGTAATAATTAGTGAAGGGAAACAGAAAAGGCGGGAGTCAAGTGACCGAGCCGGTGTAATATCTGCGTTCGCTGACATACGAGTGCAGCGGCACACGCGGGAGACACCGCGGTCGGTGTCTCAAACATACTAAATTACATAACTTTGTTCTCTCTCAGTTTCGGACACAGGCCTTCTCGGTAAAGATCGAATGAACGCCTAAACTAACACGAGTGTTGCATGTCTATTGAAGGAGATGTATCTATTAGTTCGTGCGCCATACTGCCGAGTGGTCGTAGTTTAGCATCACAATATGAAACGCAATAAATAAAGTCCCGCACCCGCTGCCATTCCCTTCGGATACCTCATATCAAATGCTGTGTATCGTTTGTTGCCTTACATGTTCTGGTGCGCTGTATGTACAGTGACTCTTAATAATAAATCATAAATAAATAAATAAATAAATAATGCTCGGACATTATCACACAATGCCATTTAGTCCCAAACTAAGAAGAGCTTGTATTCCAGGTACCGGACAACGCATATAATACTTACATACAATATTTTTTTTTAACAACATTCTTATAATTATTCTATTCCAAACACCCAGACACAAGGCAAATACAAATGCTCATCACATAAAATGTTTGCCCTGACGCGGGAAACGAACCCGCGACACCTAGTGTAGCAGGCAGGTACCACTAGACCAATGGTGTTGTTAATAATTATGTATACTGCGATCTGTTCCGCGATTGTGGTATTCTCATATTCACTACGAACCCGAGAATCTGAACATGTTTGTTATTGTTCACACGAGTGGACCAGCGCTACCAATTGATATAATATGAGTGAGTCGGAGTCGAGGGTGAATTGTTGTAGTAGTATGTGAATAGATCGCGTTGAGTGGTGTGCGTCGGGAGGTGTGAATGTGTGCGGTGTGTGTGTGAAGCAGGTGATATCGTACGACTCGTCGCGCGGCGGCGTGTCGGTGGTGACGGAGAAGGGCGCGGCGACCACCTCGTACCTGCTGGTGCAGGACGCCGCGCCCGCCGACTCCGGCCGCTACTCCTGCTCGCCCTCCAACGCCGAGGTCGCCTCCGTCAGGGTGCACGTGCTCAACGGTCAGTGATACACACGAGACACACCAACATCTTCATACTCATGCCCGCAACTCTTGCTATATGGCGATGTCATCTATTTATCCCTTTCTAAACATACCAAAGATATACACTTTAAATTCTTGCCCCTTCATACCAGACACTCTAATGGGAACCAACACTCAGGAAGAAGACCGATTCATAAATAAAACTGCTATTTACTACGCAATGCCTCACTATAAAAGATCTCATATAGAACTTGGCAAGGCACTTAAACAATCAATAATAACGTTTAGCAAGCATTGCTTGAGCGGAACCATAATATTAAATAGCTTATTGTAAGACGTGCGTGTGTGCGCGGGTGTGTACAGGCGAGCGGCCGGCGGCGATGCAGACGGGCTCGGCGGGGCTGTCGAACAGCTCGCGCTGCATCCTGGCGGCGCTGGCGGCCGGCGCGCTGCACGCCCGCTGGCTGCGCGCGCACCTCGCCAGCTGATCGCACCACTAACCTCACAGACTCACCTCACAGACTCACACCCACTAACGAAACATAGTTTCGTATATAGTATAGTTCGTTTAAGTTTATATGAAGTGAAACGTCAAACACTGTGATGATTGTGGAGCGAGCGGACACACGCCGCTATCTCGAGGGACAATGTGTCATGTTCGCAGCGTTTTAGTTCGTAAAATCGCGTGTGACCGATGAAATTAGACGTATTGCTAGAAGATAAACATTGTATCCTCCTTCCGCGTGTGATTTTAGTGTTATTTCGAGAAATTCCCAAAATAATAGAAGTTTAACGTTTGTTGGTGATCTACCGGAAGATTGTTAATACAATAACTGTTTTAATGTGCAGAGATATAAGAAATATAGTGTATAATATACGATAAGTTGGTTAGCTACTGGCTAGTGGTACAGTAGAGCGGTCGCGGCGTCGGCTGCGGGCGCCATCCACACTATGCGGTACTGACGCGCTACTGACCATAGCATTTCATGTTTACTCTGTTTCCCTTGAACTAAACTGATTTACCAGTAAGCTCGCGTTCACAGTAGTAATTCAAAGCATTAAATGCCACCACTCATGTTCTGAAAGTATATTTATCCTTATGCGATTAAAATGTGTAATTTTGCAAACATATAAAATTACTGGTAGCAAAAATGTTGTGTTGTGCATATGCGCGGCGTAGCGCTCGCAGAGGGTGCGAGCGT
The DNA here is from genome assembly GCA_964035505.1 of Watsonalla cultraria. Taxonomy (NCBI): domain Eukaryota; kingdom Metazoa; phylum Arthropoda; class Insecta; order Lepidoptera; family Drepanidae; genus Watsonalla; species Watsonalla cultraria. Next base: position 89,491 of record OZ037712.1, on the reverse strand, counting down.
AGCTCTACGCGCCCTCTGCGGTAGCCTCGGCTGTCCATGCTCCCGTTGATGTTGAATCCCGTACATTGCTGGGACCAGTACTTGATTTACCTGATGTGCCTGAACTCCTGATTTTCATACGAAGCGATAAAAATCAGGTGATCTGACCTTCGTAACCAGTTTTAAGAGGAAAGTCGGTCTGGGTTAATCCAGTAGTTAGGCTTGCCAAAGATGTTAAATTAGCAACCGGGAGCTTCAGCTTAATGTGCTCTCCGAGGCGGTCACCCATCCAACAACAACTAAAGTTGGATGTTACTTAACTTCACTGATCGAATGATATGTGCAATAGCAAATGTGCCACGAACTCTACAAAATATGAATATTTCAAATTATAAAATAATGTATTAATATGATTAATAAAAGCAACTTGATAGGTACATATACCTACATCAATTACCGCTAAGTTGTATTAGACTATTAAACAAATTGATTGAATTATAGACGAATGCCAAAGAGCAATATAATATTATCCAGCCCACGCTCTATAACTGCTTCATGAGTTCTCTTATGTTCAAATATGTAATGTGTATGTTGTTCGTTCGTTTTACGATGTGCACTGTGCCTGCGATCCTACTCATAGTTACTATAATTTGTTATTGTTGTGTATATGTGTATTGTAACTGTGGAGAAACAAGAAGCAAATTTCTTCTGCTCTCTCGTACATCGTACTTGCAACCTTAGTATAATATATTTAAGTTGCAGGCTCTCCTTGTAGTACATATTGTTACTTTCGATGTCAAATAAACGCAGCATCGCGTGTCAGCGAGTGGTGGACACTGGCCCGCTGTAGACACGGCTCGCGGGTTCTGGAGCGCGTGTCGACATTGTGTTGATAGCCACTGTCCATCCAGGACGGTTAGTGTTGGTGGCGGTGGAGGCGCCGTGCGGCCGGCGGACCGCGCGTCTTACACTGTGGCGAGGTGATAGGTGTAAGGACCTAATTAACTAGCTCATTGTAATATACTACTTCGACAACACGTTTTGTATAGAGATACATGTAAATATATAGAGTTTTACAATAAATCGATCTAAGTAGACGGCAACACTATGAAACTGTATAATAATAAAACTATATGTATGTACAACATGAAACTTTATGTATACATTAACAGAATAAGTTTGTTTTCGAATAAAATATTTAATATTTAAGTATAGTTCCATTTTCATTTGTGTGTGTATTAATTCCTGAAACCTCCAAGCTATTACAGTTGGTGCATAGAAGCTATTTCTTTCAAAGCTATGCGGACCTGTAACATAATGTGACGTTATGAACGCAATATAATTTTCAGATATTTACACTCATATCCTCCGGACCCACCCTACCCACAGGGCTGACCACACCTTTGGCGGTGGGATATGTCACTAAGTTCTCCACTATTTGTTGCCCTGTGATAGGTGTTATAATTTTTGACAAAAAAAATTCCGAGTAATGTAATGCCTTTTCCAGAGGCGGGTGCAGGTAATAATAAAATGAAAATGATTTATTCAGTTTAGGCCCTGGTAAGGCACTTATGGATGTCGAGGAATTTACCACCGGTTCGGAAACTAGCCTTCTGAGAAGAACCGGCAAGAAACTCAGCTGGCATCATGTACATTTCATTACACAGTAAAATAATAATAATTACAAAAAAACATCATAAATTATTCACAATAGTGAAAATTGTATCAGCATGCATATGTAAAAAATAATAATTAAAAACGTAAAAACAATACCAAATGATTTACATATTATCATGTTTGCATACCATGTCATTGCCAGGAGCTACTTGTGCAGAGTTTTAATTCCATATGTCTTTATCATTTATGTAATCCGAAATTGTATAATAAGATATCTTCATCAGTACAGTTTTAATGTGTGTCTTAAATTTATCATAATTTAACGCGTTTATTGACTGTGGGATTTTATTGTAGAAACAAACACAATTCCCCATGAATGATTTATTTACCTTTGCTAACCTGAATCTAGGAGCTACAATTTTGTGTTTATTTCGTGTTGAAATTGAATGAATGTCCGAGTTTAAATTGAATAGATGAATAATTTTTTTCATGTATAGCAAATTCTCATAAATTACGTGACGATCATACAGTGACGGTAGGGTGAGAATATTTATTTCTTTAAATTTATCTCTATGAGAATCTCGGGGGTCCAGCGAGTATATTGCCTTGATGGCTCTCTTTTGAAGTATAAAAATTGAATCTAAGTCTGTTGCGGAACCCCATAACAATACGCCATATGACATGACACTATGAAAGTAAGCGTAATAGACTAATCTAGCAGTATCAATATCCGTCATTTGTTTAATTTTTCTAACCGCAAACGCAGCTGAACTAAGCTTTTTTGACAATGTTTCAATATGGGCGCCCCATTGTAATTTTGAATCTTAGGTAAGACCTAAGAATACTGTGCTTTCGACCAACTCCAATTGACTCCCTTGAATAGAAAAGTTTACTTCTAATTGGTTACTTTTCTGATACAAACAATAACATTCACAATATTCAGCATTATCATAGAAGTCTTACTAATAAATTAAAAACAGTAATTGTGAATGCCAGCTTGTGAATTAGAATACGAGGTTATGAGATAAGGCAGCGAGCACATTGTCGATGATCTCGGCATCATAATATCAGGAGTGTGTGCGTGAGCCAGATTATGATGGCTCCCGTGATGAGCGCAGTTAATTGTGCGGCAGGAATGGCAGCATCCACCCACGGAGCGCTTCACTCGAGCCCGCCGCGTCTGCTCACCGCACACTCCGCATTCAACAATACCGCGATACTGCTGGCTTTTTACTTTTATTTTATTCTCGCATCAAATTATGTAACCACTCAACTTCGCCAATGTATCTAACAAAAACGTTCACCGGTGAATTATTATATCAGTGTTTCATATGCATAATTCTGAGATGCATCGAAACACAAAGCCCGCATGTCGATAACCGGTTACTGTAGGCTATAGCCATTTGATATAGAGAAACCTTGCAGTGTTTTGACATTGTAAGAACACTTCAAGCGCTTTATGTTAAATTTCCGTACATAAACGAAGGAATCATTTTATACAAAGAAAATGACTATAACTGTATAAGTTATGAGTAGCGGTCGGCAGTCGGTGGTCGCCGGGCGGTCTCGGTGATCGCGGGAGGCGAGTGCGTGTGCTCGCGGCACGAGCCACGGGTGCACCTTGCTGCGGCGGAGATTGATGACTCCGCTTACAACACAACATTATATCGTACAAAAGACCCACTCCAACGCCATCTAAATACCACTCTATACCCATAACGGTAAGTACCGATCTCGCTTGTACTGTACCATCAATGCGTGCTGTGTTTTGTTGTGATCTCACCAGTTTTATAGCTTTGTTGTTCATCGACAACAAGCAAGTTACGCGATGTGCTTACAAAACAATATTGTATTGCTCCACGTCGTACACCAAAAATATGATCACAATTCTAAGAACACTAGACATCCTCGGTATAAGTGAACTTGTTAGTTTTTTTTTTATGAGATTAAATAATTTAAACCTATTTCCAAATAAGAATAATGAGCTCCTGGCCAACATGGTATCTTCTAAGTGATCATTTGGATGAATGCTTACACTTTTCGTTAAATCAAGTTGAATCAGGTACATTTAACACCCCGACGGCGTTAGCATCGTCTGCTATGCGGACGACACGCTGGTGCTAGCCGTCGGGGCCACCTTCGAGGAGACCAACCGGCTCGCCGAGCTTGGCGTGGCATGCGTCTTGGAGAAAATCCACGAGCTGGGCCTTCGGGTAGCGCCGGAAAAGACCGAGGCGCTGTGGTTCCACAAGATCCCGAGGGGAAGGGAACCACCCAGCTCGTCGGTTCGCGTAGGTGACGTGGATGTTCGGGTGGGACGGTACCTGAAGTACCTTGGTCTCACCCTGGACGGTCGCTGGGGCTTTTAGGAGCACTTCAGCCGCATGGTCTCCCGGATCAAGAGGGTAGCGGGTGCATTGCACAGACTGCTGCCCAATCTCGGGGGGCCGAGTGAAGGAGTCCGCCGCCTCTATGCGGGGGTCGTGCGATCCGTGGCTCTCTACGGAGCACCCGTCTGGTCTTCCAGATTGGGTGTTAGGCGCTGCAGAACTATGTACAATAGTATGCAGCGTCCTATGGCCATCCGGGTCGCACGAGGGTACCGGACCCTGTCTTTTGAGGCGGCCACTGTCCTGGCGCGGTTTCCGCCCTTGGACATCCTGGCGGAGATGGATGCTCGTATTTACGACCGTCTCCGCCGGGCGGACGGAACTGCGCCTCCAAATGCGGGTGAAGTGAGAAGGCAGGAGCACCGACATGCGCTCGTAACGTGGCGGGAGCGGCTGTGCGAGCCGCAGAACGCCCGCCAACGCGCTGTCGGTGCAATATTGCCGAGCCTCGGGCCCTGGCTAAAAAGGAAGGACCACGTCACCTTCCGGTCATTCTTCACCTTCATATTTGTGAATAAATGCTGCTTGTGGGGGCTGGTCATCTCGAGCTTCAATTTTTATTTATAAACTAGCTGTGCCACGCGGTTTCACCCGCGTAGATTTAGTTCATCCTTATTGTCGCAGGACCCTAATATTTTTGATAAATAAAAGTAGCCTAAGTTACTCCTTGGAACATCAGCTACCTACCAGTGAAAGTCCCGTTAAAATCCGTCCAGCCGTTCCAAAGATTACCCGGAACAAACAGACAGACAGACAGACAGACAGACGGACAGACAGACAGAGAAAAATTTTAAAACTTGATTTTTTTGTGTCAGTAGCGTGTATACTTTATTTGCATTTAGTGCAACGCTGTTATTTTGGAATTACAAACAGACACTTTAATTTTATTTAACTGTATAGATAGACTAGCGACTACGTAGGTTTGCCTTTTTTAACACGCTTTTATTAGCTTCACCTGTATGTATGTATGTAACCGACCCCTTTGAGCTCGATTTTGTCCTACTTTGTACGATCAGATTTAATTCAAACTTTGCACACCTGTCAAAAGTCGATGACAATGCAATAATCCGATCGAAGCATCCGATTATCCTAATTAGATTCGCCAGGATTAATTAATTTCTTTCCGCATCCTTTGCATGCGAGTAAGAGAGATAGAGCTAGTGCGGGCGGTTTGTGGTATTGAGGGCGGTTGATAGTTAGCCAATCGAACTAAATAATATATAGTTTAAAAAATTTAACTAAAAAATGAAAAATAAATAATAGTTTAAAAAAACTAAAAAAACACGCTTTCATAAAAAATCCAACTAAAAATCTGAAAATAAAATTTAATAAATTTGGATAAAGAATATTGTAAATTAGAAATGAATGTACATTTTTGTAAAAAAGCGTGGGGTGTATTCAATGCGCTTTTTAAGATATTATATTATCAAAGTGATGATTCTTCTACTCATTATCTGTCAATAAAATGTTTATAATTATTAACACTATGCACCCCACGCTTTTTTACAAAAATGTACATTCATTTCTAATTTACAATATTCTTTATCCAAATTTATTAAATTTTATTTTCTGATTTTTAGTTGGATTTTTTATGAAAGCGTGTTTTTTTAGTTTTTTTTTAGCATTGGAACTATTTAATAATCAAAATAGTAAAAGTATTATTTTAAGAGTAATTGCCGAATTAAATGTAAAAGGCGCATCGCCAGGGCTGTGTTAGCGAATGAAGTTGCAACATCGTGGACCACGACGGCCAAGAGTGACCGACTAGGAAGAAGAATTGCCGAATTCTTTGTAGGGGACTTCTTAGTAAGCAACTTTCCGAAACGGCGGTAACATTTATAATCCAGTAATATCATGTCATTCTGACGATTTCGAAGTAGATACCGTGTCAAATCTAATAGAATAATTTTGACTTTGAATTTTGATATTATACAGGCTAGCGTTGCTGCTTTGATTACATCAAGCTCACCAGGCCGAGAAATGGGAACACGACTAATTGTCCATCTAACCATTCACTGCAAATGACAGATAGAAAAATACATTTTTCCGTTCAGGGTTACCGGTGGAATAAGCACTGACTTTCCATGCATTTGGATAGGATAATATGTGTGGAGAAATAGATCATGGTGGAATTGCGTCGCGAGGAATGAAGGAGCAGGAGGGCTGGACACGAGCATGGAGTGACTGTGTCATATACACCGCGCACAGCCTCCTGCACCTCAGGGTGGTAAACAACTCTATATCTCATGTACTCTCAGTAAACATCACACCTACGCACAGATATTAAGTAGTAAACAGTTTGGTTAACTTTTATTGTTGGAACATTGTTAAAACTAGCTTGATTTTTAGTACCAAAGCTTTTCACATTAAGGCACACAGTCAAAGACACCTTCTTCTTCAAAATATGTATAAACATGGATATATGTATAACGATTATATCACTGAAGCCAACGCCGTGTTTTCCGGCCGAAAGCATAATTTGCAGCTAGTCAAAGAAAAATATTTTATTCAGTGGCCGGCTCTCAACGTGTAATACCAACTATGAGGCTGCAGGCGATATTCAGAGCGAGCCTGTAAGTGTTCAGTTGTCCCCACCTCGCTGGAATGTGTTACCATCAACACGGTACATTATACTAGTTACAGGTACCGTCACGAGCTATGAGCGCTCTCCGATAATAGTGGGGGTTACTGCGTACTGTATTTTATTAGTGTCGCGCCATACAGACAGACTACGGCGCATTCAAGGTCAGCGCTCATAACTCTTGAACGCACTTGTACTCGTCGTAATAGGTAGGCTAGGTGTCCACCTATGCTTGAATGGAGCCGACGACGCGTGTAGGTACAAGTGCCGTCACCTCGAACCGTTTTAGGTTTAAATTTCAAGAATTAAAGAGAAAAATCATGTTTTAAATATTACTCAGCGAAGGTAAAAATATAGAGCTCCATTTAAATAAGGCTGGCAAGCAAGGTGCATCCTGATTAAATATAACTGGCGGGGAGCAGAGGGATGGACTAATCTACCGCTGATTACTTGCACGGACATCAACTCTCTGTAAAGCGTAATAAAATTGGAAATTATTTTTGATATTTATTTTTACTGCAGTATACGCTTATTTAGTAAGTAGGTAAGTCGTTCGTAGTTCCTACGAATCTATGTAATTACGAGGAGGAGCACTCATTCCTGCGCATGGAAGTTGCCTGATATACATAGTTTGTCGAACCAATACTATGTTTTTAAACATTACAGTAAGAAATGTATTCTTATTCTTAGATTACTCGTGCAAATATCATATTTGATTACTATCAACATACTTAACGTTTGTTATGCAAACTATCAATCAAGAAGATTTATTAGTGTATCGCTGAGTCGGCGTGACTTGCACGTGCCCCCACACTTTAATCACCGCATCACCGTGAGTGGTCACTGCGCAACTCAGTGCTCGTACTGACTTACACATTCCACTATGTACTTACTTATCTATCTTTCAATAAATATTGAAAGATGACATGTTCATATTCTTATCTATCTACCGATAAATGATATCTTGCTAAATAATAGCTCAATTATATCAAATACATTGATCACAATATACTCATTCAAAAATTGAAAGTGGGATAAACTAAAAAATCTAGTAGGATAGGACACCTGCTATTCCTATTACGAATGTTACATAGTGTTATATAAATGTAACATAATAACTGGTACAATTTAATTGATAATTTCATTCAGTTATTATAGTCTCAGAGTCACTAGTCTCACAATTCACATATCCAATGATTGTATTTTCGTTACAGAGTATATTTGTTATGAGATGGATGCGGAAACATCACAATGTGGCGATAACGCAGAGAATGTTACGGACAAACGCTATTAATTATTAATCGGTTAGACAATCGTCTGCTCACGTCCATCCTAAGCATCACATAATATCTGCGCCGCCAGGAGAGGTAGCAGATGGTAATATAGAGCCGCGTCCATTTATAATACGAGTGGGTGTCTGTTGGTTTGTGGAGCGATCGGCCTCAGACGCACCGACGCGAGAGTAACTCGGCTCGTGCAGCCTGCTGACGGACCGAGTGCGGCTCTAAACCAGCTAAAACTGTCCGCGCCGGACATTTGTGTGCCTTGTCCGGAAACCATAGTAACGCGACGGACAAAATCCCCGCAGAGCCGGTGCCGCTTTTAAGCTGTAGCATACTACGTGTTAACTATAAGTATTCTATAAAAATATACCCACACAAGCGAAACGTACGACTCTTGAGACGGTGATGGACACAGCAACGTTTACATCTACATATTATGTCTTACATATATAATGTATATTTTGATGTATTATTATTGATATCGATATCGACAAAAACTACGAACTGTATCGACTATCGATATCGATTAATCATAATTACTATAGATAAATACGGCGTAATGACATTAAGGCGTCTTATGGAGGACCCAAATAAGTACACTAACATAAACATCAGTTAGAAGTATGTTATAACTATTAGTAGAAGCATATTCTGAGATACCTTTACACCGTGACCACTGCACACACCCCTGTTATTAATATTCTTCATATTATCGTCTCATAATTATCATTTTAAATCTTGCATTGAATATATCTGTGAGGTACATAGATGACTATTAATTTGGTATTGTGAAATAAATACGTTGTGGTAAAGATCGCTTGTCCAAATCATGAATGAAATTGATGAATTTCAAAAAACTGATTAAATTGTTGTAACAATTGTATTACACGTACATTACCATACAAAGTAAAGCAAGGGGAGGCATCACCTGCCCGTCACCCACGACGATCCTAATTGCTTTGACATCTCTTACAGGCGCCACCCATTCTGGTTTTGGTTCATGACGAACGATGTCATGACATGCCTGGAATCCGAAATGCAGACTATAGCAGTTATTTAAAAGCAAATATGATCCTTTGGTCTAGTCGGTATATTAGTATTGCTAAAGTTACAGTTACAAGTTAGTTTATGGTTCTACATTAAATACTCCTTAAAACTACGTAGGTAGAGCGTAGTCCTGTTGTAAGTGGGTAAAAAGATAGCAAAATAATTTACATACAATAGAATGATATACATTCGATTTTGTAATATGGCATATTTACTCATATGCTTGAATAGGTTATTAGTTCAGTGCTAATTAGCCTTGTACCTATATAAAATAAATACAATACCGAATGATATTGCTTTAGGAGTAGTTGCAACTTGCATCCTCAAGTTTAGATCTCGACACACTACACCATCTGCAGTAATGATATAATAATGGACTTCGACTGTTCTCTAACCAACGTCCATATAAAACTAAAATCCATGAATCCAACTAGAGATCATCTGCCTGCGCTCGCTTGGTTTTATTCTGAGCGATTTATTGAAATTATTATCAAGTTTGTTTGTAGACAGAAAGTATTGAATGACATCCACAGTTATAACTTAGATGATCGCTACCAACTTGACCAACATATGAATCAAAAACATTTAAAAGCCAGCATCAGGAAGAGCGACATCTCTCCGAATGAGCCGACATCAACTATGTATCTGGATCTAAACGTGTATTCTCGACTCGACACTGGAGCCCCGAGTTTGTCGTCGCAGTTTGTACATTCCAGCCACGTGAGGTCAGGAGGACAGTTAGGACGTGCATGTAGTCGCTAGTGGTCTGATGGTATTGCAATTAAGTAAGGCTGCTCTGCGAACATTTTTACATTTAAGTATATATATGTAGGTACATGAAGTTTAGACAATACAAGCTACATAGAAATACTGTTTTTATGCTTAGTAACGTATTATTTGACTTTCAAACAATATTTCTTCATACAGCTGTTGAAGCCGTGCGTCACACATTTTACGAGTATTGTGAGTACCATTTAATTACAGTTGCGTTAAATAAGTCACACAAACAAGTAGGTAGCACATTCGTCGCGCATCGACATTGAACACAATGGCAATCTGTACATACCTTGCTATTATTGACTTTATGTCAACTATTAGCATTCTTCGAAATAAGGAGATGATGTCCATATATGACATCAGCAGTGTGTCCTGGGTCCATCTGGGATGCAGGCAGGCAGGTGGACACCTCGACGCAGAGCACGTGGCGCAAGGTAACCCATACAAGCTCCACACATGGGTTTATTATGAATCGAGTGAACCAGATAAAAAATGTATGTGCCCCGCGGTTTTACCCTCGTAGTATTAACAATAAAAATTATTTTGCATAGTCATATTTTTTTTCAATATAAAAGTTGCCTCAGTAAGATAATTTTTCTGCTTGACATTATCCTGAACAAACAGACAGACAGAGAAAATTGATGTAAGTATAATATATCGGAAGCCAAGACTCACTTCGAGTCGCTGAGCCAGTGGAGTAAGTAAGTATGTATAATATATGTTTTGGAATAACAAACAGACTTAAATGTCATGTATAGACTGACCAAGTTTTACTTAAGGTACGTATTTGATATGGCATCTTGAGCTACCCGCTACGCACTACCCGCTTCAGACAGAGTGGAGTGGATTGTCTAAGGCAATCCAACCAGAGAGGCAGGGAAGACGACCGACGAGACCGGCGGGAATGGTTGGTCGAGGTCCGGCGCGCATGCCGGTTTGTGTTGTCTTCTAAACATATCCCATATCATAGTGTACGTTGAAACAAAATAATTATGTTATCTGAGTGCATAATGGCGGCCGATTTAATAGTTTACAGGGGCTACGCCAGGTGACCAAAGATTCAATCGTATTCTAACGGTTCAATCAAATTATCATATTTTAATATTCGCTTGTAAGTATGTATACTTAAGCATACTTAACATCTACCCGTAGTTATATCTGTGTCTTAAAACCACATTATTCTAGAATAATGTCTTATTTATGAAATAACGTAGACACATTGTTAATAATATGTCAAAGAGCCCCAAGACCGCGTTGGAGATGATATGACCCTGCCCCTGTTGGGTTCAATCAGGGTTCAATGTTAGGCCCAATAAAAGCATGCATCCATAACAAGAATGCAAGTTTAGTAGGCACCTAGTATTCATATAATACTGTATTTGATCGCAAAGTTTGGTGATGTCCTTGAGTCGCAGCGAATATATTATGTGATGTGAATGCTCTGGTCGTCCAACAAACGTTATCGTACATTGAACTTCTCATGTCAAAAGACGTCATCACACTCCGTTGTATAAAACTTTAGATGGTACAATCTCTCGCCAAACTCCCAGTATCAACGTATCAACCTTTGAAAATCAGTAGGTTGGTATCTAATCATTGTTATATTGGTAAGTTCATGTATAAAAAAGCGTGAGATTGTTATAATTATATATTAAGTATGCATTATACAGCATAACGTGAGAATATATTTTAACGTACACTTATAAAACCTGAGAAATAAAACAAATTATCTTTTGTTTCCATCAAAGACTTGTGGTTAGATACATTAAAAAATACTTTAGTTTTTAGTTTGAGTAATAACTCTTAATATAACGAGTAAATATGATAACTTTGAGCACTATGTAACGTTAATGTTTAAACTATTGTCATAGTTATCATCAGTAAATACAGTACCTGCTGTGTCCTGATGCATTGCATGTGTCAATATCATAGCAATCATATTTGCAGTAGGCACAGAACAAACACACGCAGCTATTCTGTCATATTGTATTTGTACTCGTGCTACACTACCCTCTCTGACGTCCTACATATAGGTATATGTTATGAATGTGCAACTCATGCACATAATGCATATACGAGTAATAAGCTCCTACCATTAGGTGTTATATTAATTAATCGTATACATAGGAACGTTTTAAAACTTTGCATAATGTACTCGTACATAACAAGCATTGGCTGGTCGACTGCACAAAATAACTAGAACTAAAATGATGAAACCATGTTGCATATATACTGTCTTGCTTCACGTTAATACATCATTTTGGCACTCATTTTTTACAAGCACGATACAAACTATGTACTTATTATTATTATTTATTATGAGCCCGATGTGTCCCACTGCTGGGCAAAGGCCTCCCTTCCCTCTTTCCATCCGTTCCGATCCTATGTACTTATTTATACTTATTACCTGTAAATAAATATCCACTTACTTCTTAAGACATGGAATGGTGCGTGCGCCGTGTGTCTGCCTCTGGAGTGCCATGGCTGGAAGCATTGAGGCCCTGACATGGCTTTCTCTCTGCCTAGTGTCAACCTATCGCCTGTGAGATGTACGTACATAACATAGATCAGCAAACTGACATACAGTACTACGATCAACGTAGTCGATTTTTATTGATAAGCAGTACTAGATACACATAGTTAAGAGTGTAGTATTAATGGTAGCTGGCAGAGTGTAGCGGTGTAGTCCTCGGCCCGGGTGGCACCTCTCGAACGCATCAGGCTCTCGCGGCCCGCGATGACGTCTCTCTGCCTATTTATTTATTATGTAGTTGGTTGGGACACACGGCGCCACGCTCGCTTATACAACGCACGCCTTATATAACCGGTATCTTGTGTGACAACATCGCAGGGGCCAAGGTCGTCTCTGTATCCCAACGAAAACAATGACAATACACTTGTCTTTAAGATTCCAGCGATGATTCAACCTTTGCCCTGCCTGCGTATCTCAAACTATTTCGATTTGTTTTAACGCATTTATCTCAGGGTCAGTTGGAATAATATTTGGTTTTAGAAGTCTTTAATTTTTATACGTTGTTTAGTTTTTGTTACACGTGCACCTTCAGTGTGCGCTGAGTTCGTCACTCGTTGATAATACTTGCCGTTGATAACGAATGACACAGTTTACATTTTAGCATCAGTCAAGTTTGATTTAATCAGCTTGATTACACTGATATGTTAACTGAATTCTGACTGTATCCTTTTCTACATGCCTAGTACGCAATATATACAATAGTTGTATGTCTAGTATATACAAGACATGTACTGTGGCAAATACATATTATTATCATAGTATGTATCTACTAGATGCTTCCCTGAGGCACTTGATGGTTATATACGAGCACGGACATAATATACATGATCGGTTGACATCGAATCATTACCAATAAATTGTATACAAACTGATATAATATCATAATGCTAGTGCAACTAAGACACCTTGAAGATATGAGGTAATCTGTGATAGTGACAAGCAAAACACTTCTAGAAAATTCGTCCCGCAAGTCATGGTGATTGAACAGAATATAATAATATACATCGTGCATACAGCTGATAACACTGGGCCGTCGCTACATATCGTAATATGATGGTGAACTTGTTGTTATTAGGAAGAACATGACCGAGCTGTTTGACATGTGCCATAGAGATGGGATGACCTCCTACAGCAGCCACCTCCACCCTTTGTAGCTGGCAACCATAATCAGAGCAACAGAAAATGTGTGAACATAGCAAAACTATTTTCTTTTATTTAAATTCTGTAAGTTACAATATACAAAATACATCCATCTTAGATGTAGACCATATAAATATCTAAATACCGGTGCCACAAATTGTCTCTCATATCATTATTTAGCATTATTAAACGATTATTTTATTTAATACTTATACATGATTTTTATCTCCTTCATTGGTCGAAGGAAAAGTTGTTATATATTCGCTAAAGCGTGAGCAGCCAAGAAAAAAAAAGAACTGTAAGGAAAAATATAAGGACAAATCAGGTTCAACTTCGTATCCTTACAACATTGTACGTAGGAGAATGTTAGTTACCTAATACTTACTCAGATGCTCTGCGTGGTGACTGAATGCCATCGCCTTTGACCCGTGGCTAATGGTGTCGGGCGGCGTGCTGGCGTCACTTAGGTACTTATACATCAGGCTCTCGTCTCTAGTCCCAGCCCAGTCAAAACACACGCTACACCTGATCACCTTGCCAGTTTACCACAATTAATTATTACTTGACACTGGGTTCTATCTACGGCACAGTGCTCTACTGGGTCGCAATGACTCAACTTATAGCATACCATACACCTACCACACCATTATCCATGATGGCCACTATTTACTGTACATAAGATTAGTTCTGCTCATGGCCCTGTTCTGGTACTGCTGCTACGACGCGAATTAAGCAATAGTACGCACAAAAACCTCGCATGTTCACTGAAACCGGAATTATTGTAACTAACCATCTGCAACGCGAACATAATGCATTGAACTATACTAGTGCTACACTACATACAACACACAGTGCGGTATATAATTATCTTTAATTATTAAATTAATATATTACAGTTAAAATAAGATAAAAGAACCCCACAATAATAACAATTAAACAGTCGTGTTCACAGGCATGAGGACACTGTAACTCTGCGTGCGGAGAGAGGAGGCAAGTCCTACCCGAACAGGTAGGTGTAGAGCACGGTGACCACGATGCCGAGCAGCACGGGGAACTTCCAGGAACTGATGAAGCCGGCGTCGCCTTCGCTCCGTGAGTCCTCCCAGGACACCTGCCGCTTCTGTGTGTGCACGCAGTCCTCCTCGACCAACTCGCCGATCACGTACTTGGCCATGAGCTCCTTGGCGTCGAGGCTGTGGCCGACGTCGTCGAACTCCTCGGAGGCGTCCTTGCCCGCCTGGTTGACCAGCACCTCGTGCCCGCCGGGGTGCTCGTCCAGGAACTTGCTCACGTCGTACACCACGTTGTCGATGATGAACACCGTCTCGTTCTTGGAGTCGCGCTCGGCGATCGCCTTCCTGGTGAACAACTTGGTGGTGGTCATGGTGCGTACGCGGTGTTCGTGCTGCGAGCGACTCGCGACTGGCGGCTGCTCTGGCGCAGCGGTCCGCCGCGCTCATCCCCGCCATCCTCCTCGCTATCATTCATTACCATTCATTTATCTATCTCCCCGCTAACGCCGCGCCGCACCGCAGAGCCGCGCCAGCGGGCGTAGCCGCGGCCACCGGAATTATTTAGCATTCGACCCGACGTGACCGCAGGCCGCAGCACATGAGTGGAATATATTTACACTGTGACAACAGCTTATACCGTTCTTCGTTGAAAACATTTCATATCGGTATTTAGTAAGTAAAGTCAGACTAAGATTAAACACTAGGAGTGTATAATCTTAGATCTGACTTTACTTACATAATACCAATACCTATGGATATTGGCGCGATGCATGCATGGCACTGCCATGGCTTCCAAAGATAAATAAAAGAAATAGGGTTGACACGATTGCGAAAGACCGCAATTAGGTAGGTACGTATCTACTTAGACATGCATAATATATGCAATTGTAAGTACAACATAAGTGTGTACGGTATGCACACTGCTTATTTAAGTAAGTATTGCGATAAGTAGGTATAGTATATCGTCACAAGCGACAAAGTGAACGATAGCTGTTCAAGCGCAGTCGAGAGTCCTTGACACTGGCGAGGTGACGGTGGGTCTGTCTCTGCTCTCCTACATCAGTACTTACCACGCAATCATTTGTGTATGCAATAAAAGTAACAGAATCATCATATATTATGGCAATCGCTTGCTCGAGTGGGCTGTTCAATGTTCGACAAAAAATGGAATGGATAAAAAACTGGTTGAGCCATCGGTTCAGGTATAGTCTGTGTGTTAGTGTGATGTAGGTATATAACAGTGTGCAGTGGGCTCGCGTGCGTGTGCGCGTGCGCGGGCTGGTACACGTGTGTGTGGCACTCTCACGAAGCGAGTGGTACCTAATTGCCGGCTCACCTTGAACGTAGTCACTGCAGACGAGCGCCGACCGTGTTTACTAATACATAAGTATTACTGCCCACCAAACAACAAATGAGGAAATTATTATAATAAAAATCCAGTATGTATACACAAACTATCACAATATAATAATATAACACAACCATTTTTCCATAAAACTAGCTACCTAAGTACCTAAGCCTTACTTTGACACCAAAACGTAGCGTTGCTCATTTTCTTTACCCGCTTATTTGTATAGATACCTTCTACACTGATCCATTAGATCGACCAAATTATAAAAATCCCAAACACCAAACTGTTTATTCAACTGTTCCGTTCACACTAAGGTATCGAACCGCACTAGAACATTATCATGATCTATCCAATGGATATCGGATATTGATGTAACAACTTGCCAGTCAGCATAATAAGAGTTGCCTGCTTGTGTTTGTGTGGCGAGAGGCAACCCAAGGTAAGGTGAGGGAGGAGATCACTGAAACAGATAGGAGTAGAGTACGACGGCGAAGACGGCGAGCACCAAAGGCGGCCCCCACACGGCCAGCAGGCCGGCCAGCGAGGCGTCGTGGGGCGCGGGCGGCGGGCCCTCGCGCCGCACCACCGGCGCACGCCGCTCCTCCTCCACCACCTGCCCCATGCGGAACTTCTCGCGCCACTCGAGAGCGATGTCGCTGTGACCCACGTCACTGAAGCACTGCGATGCGTCTTTGCCCGCGTTATCCATCAGCACCTCGGCACCGCCCGGGTGGTCCTCTAGGAACTGGCTCACTTCGTACACGACGTTGTCGATGATGATGGCGGCATTGCCGAGCTGATTGCGCGCCGCCACCTCCTCGCGCGTGAACTGTCTCTCGGCCATGTTGACGCGGGCACCTCGCACGGCGATCCGACCGGGACTGCTCACTAGCTAACTGACCGACTGAGCCTAGCGAACACCGCCGCCAAGGGTCAAGGAAATTGTGCGCGTGCTTTCCTAAACAGGCACACCACCTACTGTGTCCACGGGGCACCGGCAGCCGGAGTCACTGGAGCACGCTACGCTCACCAACGCCTCACTCCGCAATACAGATATAGCTAGTGAACTTGGCATCCGTTATACATAGATGTTACGTGAAATTCCAGCTATCTACCTAATGTGTATGTACATACATAAATCCTCAATTTTCAAAATTTCAGCATTAAAAGTCGTTTGATTCAGCTACTTCTTGTACTGACTTAATGTACTATCGTGTGTTGAAATAGACAGGAAATTGCGCCATCATCGGGCCTCGCAGGTACCTACGTGTTGATTACATACACGTCATACACATATTTAAATAGGTAACTCACGTTCTGATTAATTGACAAAAACCTACCTACTTACCTCAGCTACTTAGTTACCTACATGAAGTTATATTTTATTAACATAGTTTAGTACCTAAGTAGGTGAACTACTATTGATATGATAAGTAATAAGTAAGTACCTACCTAAGTACTTTTTTTCATTCACTATTTATTATCCACGTAATCTTGGATCGAATATATCATGTACCTATCATCTATATAGGTAATGTATCAGTATTCAGTACCTATGATCAATGGTGAGACTGATACTAATGATGACTAAATATTAGAAGTCACCGTGGCCTGTCTACGTTGCAACGATAAAGGTGTATGAGCGCTCATGGAAAATAGAGGGGATAACTGCACATTTATTTGTTCGGGTCGCTCCATACATGACCAAAAAAATTACTACGGCGTATTACTAAGGTCAGCGCTCATAGCTCGTGACGAGACTTGTACCTATACTAGCTATGGCTACGGAAGCCTCTACTGCAAGAGGTACGTACTTAGTTAAATTTGCCTTTGACGAGGACGACGCTACACACAGCTCTGGAAACCTTACTCACCTAAATACTGCATTTAAAACAATGACAAATTACGGTTGTGATTTTAGTGAGGTGGAATTATTACCTGACACCTCAAGTGATTGGACCACCTATACATGGAGTATCTCGTGAGTGAGTATGAAGTAGTTTCGAACAGGGTCGGGAATTCATGGGGTGGCTGTACACTTTGCTGCATCAGGGGCCTAAGAATAAAGAATAAAGGTCGTCAGTTTCTTATTGAACCCTTGCTGGATGCTTTTAGTTTCAATTATTTAAACGGCGCTAACAAAAAAAATCAGCACTAAACGTAATAAAATTTACGGGCAGCACAGGCTGAGCGATATCCCCATGCTTTAAAAAGGCCTTAAACATTTTTTTTTTGTAATTTTATTTTTTTGTTGTGATTTGATTATATTGTGTTTAAGTACAAAACAACAATAAAAGATCATTTCTTTATTTTACTTTATTTAACTTGAACACGAAGAAGCGATTTGGGCGTTTTCTACTTGTAACGCGTTAATTTAAGAACTAGCTATGACTCGCGGTTCCTCCCTAGGGATGGCGATCTGAGATCGATTAATCGAAGAATCGATTTTTCGAGCCAAATAAATCGATTTTTTAAATCGATATGTAACACTGAATCGATTCAGTGAATCGATATTTCACCCTAGAGAATCGACACTCGATTTTTTCTATTAACGACACGATTTTCATCTATTCAGTAGTTTTAGAATTAAAATTTGAAACTAGTATTTTTTTTGTTAAAATTATTACTTAATATAACAAATACATTTAGAAAGTAAAATTATGTCTTCTTTTTTACCTGATACTTTCATATTGTTATAAAAATGATTATGATCATCGAATTTCTTGAACTAAAAAAATTCCCTGAATTTAATACTAAGTGATCGCTTATTATGGTATCTTGTTTTTCATAAAATGGATTTATATTTACATTGTAAATGTAGACTCGAGAAAAAATCGATTTTTTTGAAATCGATCTTTTTGACCTCGATTTTTTTATGAATCGATTCATCAAGTTACGATTCGAATCGATTTAAAAATCGATATTTTTTGGAAAGAATCGCCATCCCTATTCCTCCCGCGTCGACTTGATTTGAGGGGTTAATATGATATTTTGCGGCAGGCAATTATTATTTTTAAAATTGAAGGAACCCAAGTTTCTCCTCGACAAATATCCGCAGGGGAAGTCCCTTTAAAATCATTCCAGCCATTTCAGAGATAAGACCGAACAAAGAGACAGACAGACGGAGAAAAAGACTTTTTAAATGTAGGTATAGTAGTAAGTAGTACCTTATAGTTTCCATAGAAATAAAAAAGTATAAAAAGTACTTTCATGTGCATTTTGTAAAAAGCTGTTAATCATAGATATAGAACAAATTTCGCTTTATACCGGTCAATTTGGAATAACAAACAATTACTTTAATTTTTATTTGCAAAGAAATAACATATAAATAATAAAACATATATATATAATAATTACGGTGGATCGATATGATACAGAAATCAGATCAAAAAATTCCTTCATTTGTAGTCAACGTCGACGGGAAATGCTCAAAGATCATATTATCCAATCATAAAGTAATTATAACATTAAAAAAAAACTAAAAAAACACGCTTTCATAAAAAATCCAACTAAAAATCAGAAAATAAAATTTAATAAATTTGGATAAAGAATATTGTAAATTAGAAATGAATGTACATTTTTGTAAAAAAGCGTGGGGTGCATAGTGTTAATAATTATAAACATTTTATTGACAGATAATGAGTAGAAGAATCATCACTTTGATAATATAATATCTTAAAAAGCGCATTGAATACACCCCACGCTTTTTTACAAAAATGTACATTCATTTCTAATTTACAATATTCTTTATCCAAATTTATTAAATTTTATTTTCTGATTTTTAGTTGGATTTTTTATGAAAGCGTGTTTTTTTAGTTTTTTTAAACTATTATTTATTTTTCATTTTTTAGTTAAATTTTTTAAACTATATATTATTTAGTTCGATTGGCTAACTATCAACCGCCCTCAATACCACAAACCGCCCGCACTAGCTCTATCTCTCTTACTCGCATGCAAAGGATGCGGAAAGAAATTAATTAATCCTGGCGAATCTAATTAGGATAATCGGATGCTTCGATCGGATTATTGCATTGTCATCGACTTTTGACAGGTGTGCAAAGTTTGAATTAAATCAGATCGTACAAAGTAGGACAAAATCGAGCTCAAAGGGGTCGGTTACATACATACATACAGGTGAAGCTAATAAAAGCGTGTTAAAAAATTGGGGTCTGCACCCTACGACGATTAATTTTCCGAGATTTCAAATCTCTCATCAAAAATCGAATTCAAATATGGAAAAAATTTCGCTTACTAAATAGATGGAACCATTCAAGTTGAAGACTATATTTATCCTTTTCCAACCAATCTCGAACCTACGAATATTTATGTCATAAATATACCGATTCAAATATCCGCATTTCAACTTGTCGACTATAAGCAATATCGACAACATGCACGTATCGAACGAACAACACTAGTGAACAACAAAATGAAAATGGTAACATTTTCTTAGACCATAATTATGATATATCTATGACATTCTTTATCTTTGCTCCCAATAAAAAATCAAAGCTTATTTATTTTTTGACCAATAATCATTCAAGTCTGTGGAGTCTACTCCACAGACTTAAATGACAAAGAAAAGAAAGCAAAGTTATCTGTGTCTCTCTCTTATTCTCCTTATGACTATAGTTTTCTGTGGTTTGTTCAGTTTGTTTTGTTTATGTTGTTTCAATTTCATAGAAAGTATAATAATTCAATATTTGTTGTTCTCAATAATAATACATGCAACAATAAAATGCAATTAACCGTTTATAATGTTATAAGTCAATCTACGGAAAATGTATATGTAAGGGTTTCATGATATCACGAGGGGTTATGTGTTAAACCATCATCATGAAATTGGTTAGTATACACTATGATGAATTACAAAGCTTATGGAAAATAGAATTACACTTTGTTTAGTGTAACTTGTATAAGTAACAAATATAGATAGTGGAATAGGTGGTAAATTCTTCGACATTCATAAGTGCCTTACCAGGGCCTAATCTGAACAAATCATTTTCATTTTCAGTTAATTTAGTCTTTTTACCAAACATTAGGTAAATTAACCATATTTTCCATGCACTAGTGCAGTTGTGTCAATGTTCGTCGTGGTCACCCTATGGCATGTTATCACACACCAGGGACACAACATTGGGTCTGGTCACACCCATCCACATAGTAATGCACCATACTTAGTTTGCAAGCATGATGTTGTATTGCAGTACTGCCTGAGCAGTGATGCTGCGAAGCCATGCTTTGTGCTGTCATTCCGTGAACTGCTGATAATGCTGGACTGCGGGCTGTCGGCCCAGTCCGTGCTCAACTTCCTGCCCCTGCCCCCCGTGCCCAGCCCGCGGCTGGCCTCGCTGCCCAACTACACACCACCACATGTCAACGACCCACTGCTGGAAGGGGTGTGTACCACTTGTTTAAACCCAAATACCTTTTACTCACAATTATATTTTTTGCATTGTATAGCTACTCACATGAGGAGCTATATACTTGATGCATGATTAGTACTGGTGTTAGTTGCATGTTTGTCAGTAACCTTCAAACTGGCTCGTGGGTACAGGAGCACTGAGTGAAGGAGAAAAACACATGTATTTGCAAATTAATTTCAACATTATATCTTTATTTGACTAGAGTTTTAACAAATTATTTTCAAATTGTGGAAATGACATGATTATAAATGTTACCGCTTGGTTCAGAAGGCTGCTTTTACTGAGAAGAACCTGGCAAGAAACTCAGTACCTAATTAGGCTTTACAAAAAGATTTGAATACTTAATACAAATTAAATTAGACAAAATTATGTGAGAATGGTCACAGTGCCAATGCACAAATGTAATTATTGTAATATACATAATATAATATAATTATTTAGTATTTAATTGGAGAATCATACACCAAAACAGAAGAAATTTAAACAAAAAGCAATTTTTCATTCAAGCAGTTTGCACCATCAGATAGGAGGTACATGACGTAAAGTAAATACTAAGAATAGCTTCCACCCGGCTGCAGCTTAACCTGTGTGGTGGTCATATTGCATATTGTAACTTCATATCTTTTTCAATTATGGAAAGCCCTTTCTTAGTCTAATACCTGCCTAGCACAAAAAGATTTGGTTACGCATTCATATATTAGTAAGTATTTATTATTGTACAACAGAATGCATAGTCATGCAAGTGTAGAATATGAAGAAGTATGTATGTGTGCATGCACGCAGGAGCTGAAGGAGTGCTGCGGGCGGGTGTTCGTGGACAGCGTGCCCGAGTTCTGTCCGCCGCTGGACAAGGTGGTGGACTTCTCGCAGCTCGACGTGATCCTGATCTCCAACTACACCTGCATGCTGGCGCTGCCCTTCATCACCGAGGAGACGGGCTTCAAGGGGCAGGTGTACGCCACGGA
Organism: Watsonalla cultraria; assembly: GCA_964035505.1. Taxonomy (NCBI): domain Eukaryota; kingdom Metazoa; phylum Arthropoda; class Insecta; order Lepidoptera; family Drepanidae; genus Watsonalla; species Watsonalla cultraria. The sequence continues at coordinate 67,389 of OZ037712.1, read as the reverse complement.
GCCCACGCTGCAGATCGGGCGCTTCTACCTGGAGGAGCTGGCGTCGTGGGTGTGCGGCGCGGGGGGCGCGGCGGGCGCGGGCGGCGCGGCGCGGCGCTGGAAGGAGCTGCTGCACGTGCTGCCGCCGCCGCTGGCGCACGCGGCGCGGCCGCGCGGCTGGCGCCGGCTGTTCGCGCCGCAGCGGCTCGCGCGCGCGCTGGCCCGCGTGCGCGTCGTGGGCTACGACGAGCGCGTCGACGTGTACGGCGCGCTGCACGCCACGGCCGTGAGCTCGGGCTTCTGCCTGGGCTCGGCCAACTGGGTGCTGCGCTCGGCGCACGAGAAGGTGGCCTACGTGTCGGGCTCGAGCACGCTGACGACGCACCCGCGGCCCATCAACCAGGCGGCGCTGCGCGGCGCCGACCTGCTGGTGCTGGCGGCGCTGACGCAGACGCCGGCGCACAACCCGGACCACATGCTGGGGGACCTGTGCGTGCACGCGGGCGCCACGCTGCGCGCGGGCGGCTGCGTGCTGTGCCCCGTGTACCCCAGCGGCGTGCTCTACGACCTGCTGGAGTGCCTCTCGGCGCACCTGGACGCGGCCGGCCTGGCGCACGTGCCGCTGTACGTGGTGTCGCCCGTGGCCGACTCGTCGCTGGCCTACTCCAACATCCTGGCGGAGTGGGCGTCGAGCGCCAAGCAGGCGCGGGTGTACCTGCCCGAGGAGCCCTTCCCGCACGCCGCGCTGGCGCGCCAGGGCCGCCTCAAGCACGCCAAGCACCTGCACGACGACGCCTTCACCACGGACTTCCGCCAGGTGCCCCGTGCCCCGTGCCCCGTGCCCCGTGCCCGCTCCTTACCGCTGCTTCTCCCTTGCCTCCACTTTGCATACCGACGTTCAATTTTGAATTTCAATTTGAATTTTAGCCAATCACAACAAAAGATTTGACGTTTTTTCGGCAGTATCAATTTGACTGAAATCTAATGTTGTCGCTTACCTCGCACACACGTTGCGGTGAATAGCGAAATTTTGCCGTAATATTTAAAACAGGTAAATCTGTAGAGCCACAATAGAATACCGGCGGATGCCGAGCGAACCCAAACGATGCATACACATGAGCTTTATCTATATCTATATCTATACAGATAAATAAAATTAGAGTGTCTGTTTGTAATTCCAAAATAACAGCTTTTCACTAAATGCATATGAAAGTATACAAGCTACTGAAACTAAAAAACTAAGTTTTAAAATTTTTCTCTGTCTGTCTGTTTGTTCCGGGTAATCTCTGAAACGCTTGAACCGATTTTAACGGGACTTTCCCTGGCAGGTAGCTGATGTTTCAAGGAGTAACTTAGGCTACTTTTAATTATTAAAAATATTCGGGATCCGCGACATGAAGCATAAAACTAAATCTACGCGGGGCACAGCCTGTTATTAGATAATAAACGTTGAACACGAATTCAAGTTGTCCATTTTGTGATCGATGAATGTAGTAGTCAATCCGTGTGTGCAGCCGTGCGTGGTGTTCTGCGGCCACCCCAGCCTGCGCTTCGGCGCCGCCGTGCACCTCGTCGAGCTGTGGGGGGGCAACCCCGCGCACGCCATCATCTTCACCGGTGAGGGTCCACCGCTAAACGTTTATTTTATTTTCTAAATCCGGTAACCTAATAGTTCAGGTACACAAGTGAGCGGGACAATACATTATAGAAAGTCAATAATAGGTCGTCACTTTGTCTCTTTTTCGGTCGGCCAGTAACGGTGTTCCCTGTCCCCAGAGCCGGATTTCCCGCACCTGGAGGCGCTGGCGCCCTTCCAGCCGCTGGCCATGAAGGCGTTCCACTGCCCCATCGACACGTCGCTCAACTACTCGCAGGCCAACAAGCTGGTGCGCGAGCTGCGGCCGCGGGCGCTGGCGCTGCCCGAGCAGTACGCGGCGGGCGGCGGCGCGGGGGGCGCGCGGCCCCACGTGGCGGCCGACGTGCCCACCGTGCTGCTGCGGCGCGGCGCGGCGCCGGCGCTGCCCGTGCGCCGCTCCTCCGCGCGCGCGCACCTCTGCCCCGCGCTGGCCGCGCGCGCGCACCTCCGCGAGGTACGCTCGCCCCGCGCACGGCACGCGGCCCCCGTGGGGCTCGCAACCGTATAATACGTGTGCCCGCTCTCAGGTGCGGCGCGGGCTGCGCGCGGCGCCGCTGAGCTGCTCGCTGCGCGTGCGCGACAACCGCGTGCTGCTGGAGGAGGCGGGCGCGGCGGGCGCGGCGGGGGCGGCGGGCGCGGCGGGCGGCGCGCGGCTGGCGTGCGGCGCGCCCGACGTGGAGGCGCTGGTGCGCGAGCTGGCGCGCGAGGGCGTGGGCGGCGCGCGCGTGGAGCGCGGCGCGGACGGCTGCATCGTGCACCTGCCGCGCCACGACACGCTGGTGCACGTGGAGCGCCACGCCACGCACGTGTTCTGCGACGGCCGCGCCGACGTCCGCCAGGCGCTGCGCCGCGCGCTCGCCGCCACCACGCCCACCGTGTGACCGCCTCCCCCTGCAGCCCCTCCCCCCTGCACGCTGGCCGACGACGACACTGCTGCCGTTGTTTCCGATGAACGTCCAACTTTAATAATAAAGAACGATGAACCCTTGTGCATCCTTATGCGATGTTCTCGACTCGGCTAGTCCCGGCCGACGTCCTCGTTTTGTATATCCCCATTTATGTATCCTCATTCGTGACTAAAATAATAATAATAAAAATCTAATTATAACGGTAAATATTTATTGAAAATATAACTACACCGATTACATAGTAATACATGAACGGTTAATAGATCGCCTCACCGTTACAGATATGTAATAATATACTGGTACACCACAAGAATGGTAACATTTGTGAGGCTGGCTGATTGTAACTAAAATATATACACATTTAAACATTAAGTACAGTCTAAAGAATACATACAGTATACATTTTCCGTCGAATAGTCAAAATCGATCAGGTTGAGTATAACAAAACTGCGCGCATTGCTCCTCGAGCTCCGAGACACCAAATATAACATGCTGACATCTAATGGACAGCGCGCCTTCTGTTTCGATCGGTTTGAAAAATCAATACACACCATTACGAAGTATAGCAAGCACTGTACAAAACCCCAGCTGGCTCGGATCTATCGCGTTATGTTACGATCGACACCTCCAGTTGTCATCAATGGTTGGCTACAGATGTGGTTACCATAGTCACGTCTACAGTTGAAGCACGGTATACACGCTCACCAAGCAGTATGTACAATAACACTGCGTTAGGCTAGGTTATATGTAGGTAACTCATTACATGACATCCTCGCAACGAATGATTTCAACAAATATAAGGTCAAGCTCTTTTGACCTTAAAATAATTTACACATGTTTTGTTTTGAAATTCGAAAATACAGTTCCGTAGCTAGTCCGAGACACGACGCGAGCTAGCGACAAGGACACCAGCATTTCCTCAATAACACGTGTTAGCCACCAATTTCGCAAGCTAAACTCGACAATTACATCTTTAAGAAAAATCAATGAAAAATTTCACGTCATAATCACGTGCGAGCTAAGGGTGTTTGAGGGCGTTCGTGTTCTAATAATGAAGTAGCCTCTAGGCGTGGAGGTCCATGTCCGCGAAGAGGTCGCCGTTGGTGGCGAGGCAGAGTGCGTAGTGCGCGTGCAGCTGGGCCAGCAGCTCGTGCTCGTCCAGCGGCCCCAGCGCGGCGGCGGGCGCCCTAGGCGTGGAGGTCCATGTCCGCGAAGAGGTCGCCGTTGGTGGCGAGGCAGAGTGCGTAGTGCGCGTGCAGCTGGGCCAGCAGCTCGTGCTCGTCCAGCGGCCCCAGCGCGGCGGCGGGCGCCCTAGGCGTGGAGGTCCATGTCCGCGAAGAGGTCGCCGTTGGTGGCGAGGCAGAGTGCGTAGTGCGCGTGCAGCTGGGCCAGCAGCTCGTGCTCGTCCAGCGGCCCCAGCGCGGCGGCGGGCGCCCTAGGCGTGGAGGTCCATGTCCGCGAAGAGGTCGCCGTTGGTGGCGAGGCAGAGTGCGTAGTGCGCGTGCAGCTGGGCCAGCAGCTCGTGCTCGTCCAGCGGCCCCAGCGCGGCGGCGGGCGCCCTAGGCGTGGAGGTCCATGTCCGCGAAGAGGTCGCCGTTGGTGGCGAGGCAGAGTGCGTAGTGCGCGTGCAGCTGGGCCAGCAGCTCGTGCTCGTCCAGCGGCCCCAGCGCGGCGGCGGGCGCCCTAGGCGTGGAGGTCCATGTCCGCGAAGAGGTCGCCGTTGGTGGCGAGGCAGAGTGCGTAGTGCGCGTGCAGCTGGGCCAGCAGCTCGTGCTCGTCCAGCGGCTCGAGCGCGGCGGCGGGCGGCAGCGCGCGCGCCACGGCGGCCATGGGCCAGGCGCGCGCGGCGGCCCAGCCCAGCGCGCGGAGGCGCGCGGCCTGCGCGGCGGGCGAGCGGCGCGCGCCCTCGGCGCCGAGCGCGCAGCCGCGTGCCTCCAGCGCGCGCAGCATGACCTCCCCGAACTTGTCGCCCAGGTTGCACTGCTCGTACAGCAGCAGCGCGGCCAGCGGCAGCGTGGCGGCCAGGTGCGCCAGCAGCGCGTCGGCGGCGTCGGGCCGCAGGTACACCAGCACGCACTCGGCCAGCACCAGCGTGGGCAGCGCGGGCTGCGCGCCGGCGGCGGCCAGCTTGCGGCGCACCTCGGCCAGGCAGCGCAGGTCGCAGCCGAGCAGGTGGTAGGGCTCGGCGTGCAGGTCGCCCGCGCGCACCACCACCTCGCCGTCTGCGGGCGCGTCGTTTCGTTACGTCGTCTTCCCCGTTACGACTTTTAGCATGATTAATAAAATAACAAATTTACCTTCATTTCCGATCTTCTCGAGCAGCCGTTTGTTGCGTTTGATGATATGGTATTTCTTGGCGGTGACGGCGGGGAAGTCCAGCTCGATGAACTTGCTCACGATCTGCGTGGTGTCCCTCAGGCGCCAGTACAGCGTGTCGAACCCGCAACCTAGGTTGATGATCTGACAATTGGTTCCGCATCGCTGAAACAACTCACATACTATACATACGATCGAGATATATATTATAGACCATGTTAAACAAATATGTATACATTATTTGGATGACTTAAATTTTGTGTATCTTATTATGACTATATATTTTTAATAACTTAAAAATAATATATTTTCCCTTGATGGTACAATACAAACTCATATTAAACTACTGTAGGGATTCCATAGGTGTAATGTTTGTAAATAATCCCATTGGCACTGTACTTTTGCTACAATTAATTAATCTTAATTTTGCTTTGACTGGCTGGAATTTGCCATGCTCACATATATTTGTACTATATTTTTAGTTTTTATTTTTGACAATTGAGCATTAGAACTGTGTCCATGGGCTTATGGTTGCTTGAACAATTTGTTTTGTATTTTTAAAACTGTATAATATTCTTTAAAAGAGTAATTACTGAGTTTCTTGCCAGGTTCTTCTCAGTAAAATCAACCTTCCGAACCTGGCGGTAGCATGTATAATCCTGTGTAATTGTGTCATTCTGACGATTTGAAAGTACTTTGTATGAAGTCTAATCGAATAAAGATATATTTGATTTTGATTTTGATTTTGTAATTAATATGTTATGTATACCCACACTGCCTTCCTCATGTGACATTAATGTAAAATAGAGATGGATCAGTCTAGACCGTAATAGTTCCTGGAACTATATCTGCGACACAACATCATAGTTCCAATCCACAGTATAGTCTGAAGTCGGTCTGCATGTCCTTATTGGTGCAGGACCAAGCAGAGCCAGCTAAAGAACTTGGGACCTATCTCACCGCACCGATGACATATACAATAAATAATGTTACTTATGTTGTCGCATATAAGGTTGATACTTGACTATGTCCAAACATATATATAAATCATCCAAAGCACTTCTGGACACACGTAAAAATCATTCGCAAATGCAGTTCTAATTACCCGTCACAAATGAACCTAAATGGTACAAGTGCGAATAATGCCAAAGACATATCTAATCTCTTTGCAAAACAGTTTTCATCAGTATATAACCTACACGGTCCTATCAATGACTCAGTCCTCAATAGTATACCGATATCTGTAAGACCTGATATCAATCACTTTACAATCAATGTAGAAGATATAAGCTAATATAGAATGACAAGCGTAAAACAACACGACAGGAGTCAAGTCACTAGGTTGTTAAAAAATTACAATAATATGTGGATAGAAACTAACCTCCAGAAATTGGTGAATAAACATCTCCACAGCTTTGACCCTGGCATAGTAGCCGCGGTTGATCTCCGGCGCCTTCCTGTCCACATGTCGCGCAAAGAACTGGATATAGTCGTCCTTCCAGTAGCCCAGGTCCACGGCGCAGCGCTTGCATTCCGTGGCGTCAGTGTTCGTCGCTATGATGGCCTCGTCCTCGGCACTCCACGATTTTATGTTATCCATTGTGCAATCAATCCCTTGCGCTTACGCACTAAACCAAATTCTCCCAAAACATCACCAATCACTATATTATTAATTTACATTCGTAGGCACGGACCTTAAATAAAAGTATTGGTAGTTAATCTGGTTGTAACCAGTAATGCACCTTTTAAATGAGCAAGTATCTATAAAACTATATTGAATTCACAAATGTAATATCGATCATTTATTGAAATATAAGATGACCGTATCAATCACTTCATCCGTTTGTAGTTAGTTAATCTTTAGATTTCTAATCACAAGTTATTTATTTATTGTAATTTTGCACTGCACACCCACACACAGGTACTTTTATTTTTGACAGTGAGTGACAGACACAGACTGCATCAGTAAAGTAAAGTGACAGCTATTCTATTAGCACGTACTATAGATAAAGGAAAAAATTCGCTTGCATGCAGGAAGCATTGTTTTGTTTACTATTTATCTACGTGATACTGGCAAAATGAGAGGTAAACTTGATTTAAAGGTTCTGGTAAAAAGAACCTCAAAATATTTTTTTACTTTTAGGTCCCTAGTCGTTATTTCTTTAAATAAATCTCTTTTGCGCCCCGCGGTTTTACCCGCGTAGACTTAATTCGATGGGTGGCCCACGGATCTAATGGCTTTTTTAAATAAAATTGGCCTAAAACACTCCTTGAAATATCAGCTATCTGCCAGTGAAAGTCCCGTTAAAATCCATCCAGCCGTTTAGGCGTGATGCCGTGACCAAGGGAAATGGGGATTCATTTTTATATATAAAGAAGATATAGATGAGCAAAGAAAGCTGAAAAGTCTGTTATTATATGGATAAATTAATTAAAACACATTCCCGGATGGAAACAGTCATTTAATGAGCTTAAAAATTGAAATCACATTATTTTAATGCCATGATCCTTGAAGAATTTAATTATTTCGTTAACTTACTGATATTGCAGTGACCGCTTGTTGTGCTTGCGATTGTTCTATCTAATGAGTATAAAGTGAAAACATTACTTTATCTATGGTTCCATCATTGTTCCTGTCTGTCAATTTCATTTTTGTCATACGTCATTAATTCATAATCAAAACAATATATAAATCCTATAAATTAATATCATATCGTGGAAGTTCATTACTACGAAAAAGGACGGAAGTAACAAAAGGAAAAATAACAATGAGCATTGCTGATAATTGAATGGGAAATGTCAAAAAAAAATTTACCCATAATATTAGTATGCGCCGCGGACGTAAATGCCGCTTCAACTGTGATATCAAGTGTGTGTGATTCCCAGTGCGTACATTATTGTCCTTAATGATATGGCACATTACTGAAATCTTTTGCTATTTACACACAGAACTAGTGGATAATGAAGTGGATGAAGAGGAGAAGGGCACGTGCACCGAGGGCTCGGTGACATGGCGGCTAGAGAACAAGTACTACACCGCGGACGTGCGCGTGTGGCCGCTCGCCGACGGCGGCGCGCCTCCGCCCGAGGACCTCGTCGAGGCGCATGTCATCTACCTCACCGAGGATGAGGTAATAGACATGTCCCAATGTAGGTCAGGTTCATGTGCAGTTAGTTATGAGCACTGACCTAACTGCAGAGTACTCATTTAGGCATGACCCAAATCAAATACCGGCACACTCTTTTATCAACATTCACTTCAACTAGTTTACATAAATGGAGTGGATATGATGCACTGCCTCATTGGTCTCAAACATTAATGTTGAAAATGGAATCCTGGATTGGAAATTAATATTGGGTTCTTCAATTCAATCAACTTTATTTGATTAGACTTCTATCAAAGTACTTTCAAATCTTCAGAATGAGACAAAAAATACATTATACATGATTGATTAACCACCGGGTCCAGAAGGTTGCTTTTGTTGAGAAGAACCCTGCAAGAAATTCATAAATTAGTCTTATAAAATATATGATACAATGTATCTCATGAATGCCCATGGACACAGTTCCAATGCTCAATTGTCAAAAATAATAAGTAAAATATGACAGATATTTGTCAGCATGGCAAATTCCAGCCAGTCAAAGCAAAAATCAAATTAAGTTTAATTAATTGTGACATAATTTTAATAATACTAATAGATTAATTAATTGATTAGCAAAATTGGTTCAGCTGCACTCGAGATTTGTACTTAGCAACACATTCAGTGATTCATTTATTATAGACCGATACGTCACATAATGTATTATGCATAAAAGTCAATTGAAAAAAATCTTGACACTATATGTGTATTTTATAATACTTATAATTTTCTTCCTAACTTACTTATTTCTTTCCTCATTAATTGAAATATTGTGATTATTTACAAAAAATTACATTTACAAAAACTATACCTCCCCGTACCCAGTATACCTCTATTGAACATAACTGGTGGAATTTGGGCCCCAAATAACTCGCCGAAGTAGCATAGCAGACCGGCCGCGTTATTGTATAAGGTTTCTCGGGGGCTTCGCTTATATGACATCGATACATAATACATACATGATGGTGTGGCAGTGCGCGGGCGCCGACGGAGGCGCGGCGCTGGCGGAGGCGCGGGCGGCGCGCGGCGCCGGCGCGGCCGTGCGCCTGGTGCTGGCGGCCGCCGCGCCGGCGCCGCTGCGGCGCTGGGCCCGCGCCGCGCGCACGGAGCTGCTGGCGCCGGCCGACGTGGGCCGCGCGCGCGACGCGCTGCAGGCGCACGTGTGGCCCGGCCTGGCGCGCGCCCCGCCGGCCCAGGACGGCGTGGAGCGCGCGGAGGCCTTCGCCGCGGCGCTGGGCGCGCTGGCCCCCGCGGCGCGCCACGCCCGCGAGCTGCCGCCGCCGGAGCGCCTGGACGCCGCCGAGCGCCTCGTGGCCGCCTTCTGCCGCGCGCTCGGCTGCGACCTCGACGACTGCTGACGGCCGCGACCGCCGTCCACGTGTCGCGGGTGCCTCTGACCGGTCGCGAGACCGCCGGGGGGGGCGCTCCGAGCCGAGCGCTTACGAATTCAACGCAGTGCGAGTCGGCCGGGACCGTTTATCTTTTTCTATGTTTCATAGATATAATGCTGTGATAGTTTTTAAATTTAATAAAAAGTATGCATAACATAGATGTTCCTTTTTTTCTTCCACATTCAGATGTGGAATGGATGTTTTTTTTCAGTCTCGACCCGTCCACCCGAGTATACTGTACACCCCGAAAATCGATATTTCCTAGTGGCATGGCGTTTAAATACCAGTCACATATTTTACCACTTATTTTTTCCCCATAGCGTCTTTTTTGGAGGGGATAGTGAGTATAGGAAAGTATTGAATGAAACGTCAGTGAGTAGTAATATAAAACATTTAATAGAGTGCGGGGCGTGGGCAGCAGTGCAGCGGGCCTCCATCGCTCCCTCGCTGGGGTACTATAACAACATGATAGCTGTGTCGCTAGTTACGGCTAAATATCACAGTGTTGATAATCAGTTGTGGACGCAAGCGAGCACCCGGCCGAGCGTCTTGGACCTCGGCGCCTCGGGCACACTACACTTAACTACTTAATTTATATCTTAAGCTAATTGTGACACTCGCAACCAATTATCATAATGTCATTTATTGAATATATTCATTAACTGTACGTTAGGTACAATCGTAGCATTATTGTTTGAGTGCAGTTAAATACGTGAATATTGCTAGCCTAACACTAACTAAATATAACATTAAAGTATTGAACGTATTTCAAAATGTAGCGGGACATTGTGCGTGTTAAGCGGAGCGTGCCTCGTGCGGCTCGCGGCTGGCCTCTGCCGTCCATCCTATAATAATACACCTATGCCACAATCTTCAACTCGATGAACCATCTTAAATAAAATCAAATCTTAGGCCAATTCTGGTCAATTCATAAATGCACGAGGACAAAACCGCCGAGCTGATTAAGGTGCAATATGTAGCGCAGATCAATAAGGGAGGTCAGGAACTTGTGCTTGTACCACTGGCACAGGCCGAGTGCTGTCTGCCACGCTCATTGCGAGAGCTCGGCCGTCCGGGCAGCTAAACTTATTTTATGATATGTTTCAATGAGCCATGACGTCGTTAATGTATATATAGATATTTTTTTGTTTAGTCGACTCTTGTCAAATTCTAAATGCCAGACGTGTATAAAAAAATGTCATATTCTCTGAATGTCAGATTCTATAAATGCCAGATTGTATCAATTTCAAATTATATAAATGCCAGATTGCATCAATTTCAAATGATATACGTGCCAGATTTTAGAAGCAAGCAAGGTATCGTAATTTTTAGGACTATGTTCATTCGTAATATTATGATCACTCATATGTACATGACAATATATTTTACAAAACTTTAAGCACCGTTTGTCTTCTTCTTTGAGCTGTTGTAACGAAAAGTTCTAGGGCGTCAGAACATAAAGGAGGTAAGTAGTTCTCATCTCAAACGATTGGCCTATTTAGTCGTAATTGGCAATGTTGCAAGGGCACAAAAGAGGTGGTTCTCTGAGTTATATGTCTATAACCAAAAGTACTAACCAAAAAACTTGACATTAATAGAATCTAACATTTGTCGAATGAACCTTTTTTTAGCAGTGATGAATACGATTCATACGATGCGTGGGTATATAAGGCAGCGTGCGCGCGGAGCCAGCCGGGGAGCTCTAGGCGACACACAATATATATTGTCAATATTTAATACAATTAGGTATAGGTGTCGTCACAGCCAATCCATATAGCCAATTATGCATAATATATTATAATAAATACTATAGACTGAATAACGCGTCGCCAACGATTCGGATACGCCCGCAGGCACACTTGCGGGGAAACGGTGTTCGAACGGATATCCTTGCAACCGTACATAATAACACGATTCGTGTAATAACAGGAACATAAATAATTTGATACAACAAAGTTAACGTGAATATATCGTGAGGCGGGAGCGCCTTAGACGGGCGCGGTCAGAGCGGTCAGAGCGGTCAGAGCGGTCAGAGCGGTCAGAGCGGGAGCAGCGCGTCGGGGCGGTCGAGCAGCGCGCCGAAGTACTGGCGCGCCAGCCGCGCGATGTACTGGTCGGCGGGCGAGCGCGCGGGCCGCCAGCCCTCCAGGAAGCCGATGTGGCCGCCGCGCGCCGGCACCAGCAGCGCCACGCGCCGCGCCGCCTCGGTCTGCGCCCGCGGCAACACGCGCTCCGGCTGGAACGGGTCGTCGGCCGCGCACAGGCACAGCAGCGGCACGCGCACCTGCCCCAGCTTGTCGCGCAGCGACGCCTCGCGGTAGTACGCCTCCACCGAGCCGAAGCCGAAGTGCTTGGTGGTGAAGGCCGCGTCGAACTGGCGCACCGTGCGCACGCGGTCCACGGCGCGCCAGTCCCACGGGCCGTCGGCCAGCGGCGGGTGCGCGCGCACCGTGTTGCGCAGCCTGCGCGCCATGTGGTAGGACAGCAGCGCGTTGAGCGGCGGCCGCTCGATGCAGTCGGCGCCGCGCTCCACGTCCAGCGGCGCGGACACGGCCAGCGCGGCGCGCACGCCCGAGGCGCGCCCGCTCGCCGCCAGGTACTGGCCCAGGATGAGGCCGCCCAGCGACACGCCGGCGGCCAGCAGCGGCAGGCCCGGCTCGCGCGCGCGCACGGCCGCCACCACCTCGCCCAGGTCGCCGTGGCTGAGCGCGCAGTACAGGCGCGGCGTGGCCAGCGGCAGGCCGCCGCGGCCGCGGTTGTTGAACACGACGCAGCGCGCGCGCAGCCCCCGCGCGGCCGCGGCCAGGCTGCGCACGTAGTCGGCCGACGAGCCGCCCGTGAGGCCGGGCAGCACCAGCAGCACGGCCCGCGCCCGCCCCTCGCCCTCCGCCGCCCAGTCCAGCGCCACCTGCCCGCCGTCCGACAGCACCAACACCTCCCTAAACCATACAAAATACGCATCTAGTAGGAGTTTGTGAAATTTAAAACATTTATTTTTTTAAACTTAAATACCTCCAAATCATCAGAATGACGATTACATACCGAGTTGTATCTGTTCCACTGGAACTGAAAAGTTTTTTCTAACAAAAAACAATACTTACAATACTATATGTCTACTTTTTACATCAAAAAGTGATCAATTACAAATATGAATAGCACAAAAAAATCTGATATACATAAACACTACCAGTGGCGTAACTATGTATGCCATGGTAGAGCAGTGCACCTGGGTTGCATAGTTAGAAATGACGCACTCACACAGGCGCACACATTTTATATATTTAGGCCATATTACGGCTTGTCATGTTGTGACCAATCGCCTGATCTATCCAAAGCATTCAACTGTATGCATAATAAAACATTGATCAGTGACTGTACTGAGTGAGAATATGAAACATTGATATACAAAGGACAACATCTACTGGGTGTCCAGTGGTGATGGCTGTCATATAAATGATCTTCCTTACATGGTAAGCAAAGACATGATAATATGTTATTTGCTAACAACACATCACAACTATTTAAGATAGATAGGCAATAATCTAATTTTGACTATATAAATAAACCTCCAGCGTGCATAGTATGAGTATGTTGGTTCAGTGCTAACAATCCTAATAAAACAACATTTAAGTTGACAATGCCTAATGTTAAGCAACTCAGATAAAGTACCCACCTGTCTCTAGTAATCAAGAACAAGCTCAAACAACTGATAAGTAATGAGGTGCTGGACCTTGGATCAAAAATCAGGCTTAGTGTCCATGCTGCTTAGTAAGCTGATATATCATTTTCATTTTCATTTAACGTGCCGAAGCTCAGAGGGCTGCCTATACTTTGAAAAGAATGGAGCAACACCCCCCAAAGCTAACAAACCTTGAGCCTGCTAGAATAAGTTCAAGTCACTGTTCCTTTTTTATCCTTATTAAAAGCTTATAGTTTGAGGGCCAAACAGTCAATAGAGGCGGTTGGTTAGAGCATGCAGTAAAGTATTGAGTGGTGAGGGTAGGTACCTGGTGAAGGACACGGGGGGCAGCAGGTAGGAGCGCAGCAACGAGCCGAGCACGGTCTGCATGCGCGCCTCGACGCACCACGGCGTGGGCCAGTACGGCTCGTGCACCAGCGGCACGCTCTCCTCCAGGAACTGCCGGAACTCTCCCTTGCCGCACACCAGCCGTGGCCTCTGCAACACGTACCATGATATCAATGCAGGTGTATCGCACGCCCTAAACGCGCTTTAGTTATCGATCACTCTTGACACTCGACTTTACCTTTACAACTTCCACCAGATAGTAGGTTAAGTATAAAATAGATAGTGATATACCAAATAGTAACTCTTTCTTTACTTCAAAAATATATGTAAATATTTCATACATGATTTACACGACAAAGCCACGAAAAGAAAATAATAAATTCTTATATCTAGGAAGACTGAAATTGTAATGTAGTGAAATTATATAAATACACTCATCGTAAAATGAAAAGTAAAGTAAAGTGGAAAATGTGGTAATTGGAATGGAATGGATGGACCAATGGAAATTGGAATGGACTCTTTATCTTATCTACATAGTACCTATACACGACTTGACTTTGATGTTTTTGACGTTGACGTCTGTAATTTTTTTTTTAATAAGTATATGGACCCACTCGCTCTTCTACACAAGTAGAAGTACATTCTTTTGTACGGACCAATGAGGAAGGAAAAATATATAATATAAATAAATATTTTATTTATATACGGGAAACAATCCATATAGAAAAAAAATCGCTTATTTCGGGATTCCTATCTTCTAGATCCATTCTGACAGCGACATTGATAGTCTCACTGACAGCTGACATCACCCTACCAACTCCCAAGTCACGTCAGCCAAGAAGTCAAACAAAATCATTAAGAGGACTGCTTTTCATTTTTGTTATATTTATTTTATTTTTTATTTGAGGCGCGGATAGTGTACAGTGCGTTAATTTAAATTTTAACCTAATATTTTATTTTTAAGCTATTTAATAGTTTTTAAGATGAAGTGATATTAATTTCCGATTCTTTGCTAACGGTCAAAAAACATCTGATAGTATATTGCTAATTTACGTGAAAAAACTTGAAAAAATGAAGGGGGCAAATTTATTAGTGTGTGCTAATCGTTGCATATCCGGGAAACCACAGCTGTTGGGTGTCTCAGTAAACAGGTATGGGTATTGAGAGACAAACTGTCCGGAACAATCATGCACTTTAAGTCCTTGGACTTTGCTCTACAATGTTTGGCCTACTTTTGAGTTTGTAGTACAAAGTTCATTTTCTGCCTGAACTACCCTCTTTAGTCCTGGCTGGACATACGTTATATCTAAATCAGGAACAAACTGGAAACTACATTCTATGTAAACAAAACTAAACACTGATTATAATGTTTGTATCCCACAAGCATCCAAACTGTCTGTTGGATGAAGGGCAGTCACTGTGGCATGGACCACACTCAGTAATGTCACCTGGACATAGGAAATCATTAGATCTTCCTCCCGAGTGCTGCCACAGCTCCTATTCCAATATCTCTGGTGATAATTGTCAGTGAGCAGTGACTCCAGCCTATCATAATAAGTCTATAAACTATAGTTGAGTGCTGTGTCAGGTACTGTAAGGTGCTCCAGCATCTTGCAACTACTTTATTAGTAAAAGTGTCCTGTCAGTTTATAAATGCGGAAACTATTTACAGAGTTATCAAAACTGAACCATTGTGCAATAGAACTGTTGTGTGGTGCAATCTTGTGGGTAAATGAGTTCTGTCTGTTTGTTACTTTTTCACTGTTGAATCTGTTTTACTGAAATTGGGAATATCATGGTTAGCTTTAACCCCAGGAACAGACATGGTGCTTGAAAATAATTATGCAGACTAAATCATGGTAAAAGCAGGTATTTAATATGTTGGAATAATTAAACATACCTACTTCACTATTTGAAGCATAAGTTCATTATTTTAAAGAAGTTTGAGCCCTAACAGTGTTTTTCCTACCATAGTTATAATATGTTGTACTCAAAATTGTATAATTTCTTATAATAGTATCATGTGGGGAGGGAGACAGCTTGTATTTTAATGGGACTAATGAGGGATTAGACAAAAGTTGGGAGGAGCTTGTGGTTAAGTTGCTAAAGGGTAAAATTATAATACATGGATAAAGCCAGGAAGACCATGATAAGTCACCAAAAGTTATAAATAACATTGAAATAAAACAGAAAGTATTTTATTTTGCTCAAACATTATAATAGCATCTTTTTACGAGAAGTATTGTTATATCCATCACTCATAGAAGTACATCATTAACAAATTATGGAATGGAATTAATTAATTATCTTTTGATAATGGGAAAAGAAAGAATATGTACAGGCCGCGATGACATAATGCGTGTGGTGTGCAGAGTGCGGGCGCGCGGCGCGGCGGAGGCGGCGGGCGCGCGCTCCAGCGACTCCTTCACGCTCAACCTGTTCCGCGGCCGCCTGGAGCCCGCGCAGGTGTTCCCCTACCCCGAGCCGCTGGCCGATGACCAGCGGCAGATGCTGCGCGAGCTGGTGCCGCCCGTCGAGAAGTTCTTCCAGGAGGTCAACGACCCGGCGGCCAACGACGCCACGGCGCAGATCGAGGCCGGCACGCTGGCGGGGCTGTGGGAGCTGGGGGCCTTCGGCCTGCAGGTGCCCGCCGAGCTGGGCGGCCTGGGGCTCACCAACACGCAGTACGCGCGCCTCGTCGAGGTACCTCCACCATTTTTTTACTATAATCTTTAAACATTTAGTTTGCCGACTCGTTTGTGCGACATCTTTTCCTGTGCCTATGTCAATGGTCGGTTTGTGTGCGAGGTGGTGGGCGCACACGACTTGGGCGTGGGCATCACGCTGGGCGCGCACCAGTCCATCGGCTTCAAGGGCATCCTGTTGTTCGGCGACGAGTGGCAGCGCCAGACGTACCTGCCGCGCGTCACGGGAGGCGAGTACGCCGCCTTCTGCCTCACCGAGCCCTCCTCGGGCTCCGACGCCGGCTCCATCAAGTGAGTCGCTCCCGACCCTCACTTATGTGTTGCTTATCCTGTTTATTCATTACGCGACCTCGTTACATGCTCGCTATTGTCGACACCTCATATAGCCAACAACAAATGGCTCTCGAAACAGCCAAAGTGGTGTCGGACTACAGCCAGTCCCGGGTAATATAGCCCGCGAAACCCTCGGGTGATTGCAGGACCCGAGCCGTGCTGGCGCCGGACGGCGAGCACTTCATCCTGAACGGCTCCAAGATCTGGATCAGCAACGGCGGCATCGCGGAGATCATGACGGTGTTCGCGCAGACGCCGGTGGAGCGCGACGGCGCCACCGTGGACAAGGTGACGGCCTTCATCGTGGAGCGCTCGTTCGGCGGCGTGTCGTCCGGCCCGCCCGAGAACAAGATGGGCATCAAGTGCTCCAACACCACCGAGGTGTACTACGAGGACGTGCGCGTGCCCGTGCGCAACGTGCTCGGCGGGCTCGGCAACGGCTTCAAGGTGGCCATGAACATCCTCAACAACGGCCGCTTCGGCATGGCCGCGGCGCTCGCCGGCACCCAGCGCGCCGCTCTCAAGCAGGCCGCCGAGCACGCCGCCACGCGCGTGCAGTTCCAGCGCCGCCTGCGGGACTTCCCGGCCGTGCAGGTACCGCCCGCCCCACTCGCCGCCGGCGCCCCCCGCCCCACTCGCCCCACTCGCCCCACTCACCGCCCTGTACCCGCAGGAGAAGCTGGCGCGCATGGCCACGCTGCAGTACGCCACCGAGTCGCTGGCGTACATGGTCAGCGGCAACATGGACGCCGGCTGCCAGGACTACCACCTCGAGGCCGCCGTCTCTAAGGTATGCATGATTTATTTGCTATTTGCTCGCGTCGTGCCACAGGATCAGCTATGTTAATATCATAGCTGAAAATAATCGAAACATAAGAAATATGTTTATTTAATACGACTAGCTGTGCCCTGCGGTTTCACCCGCGTGGAGTTAAATGTATTGTCCCAAGGAACCTTATTGTTTTTAAATAAAAGTAACTAATATTACAAGGCTAAGTTACGCCTTGTAATATTAGTTACCTGCCAGTGAAAGTCCCGTTAAAATCGGTCCAGCCGTTTCGGTGATTAACCTGAACAAACAGACAGAGAAAAATTGGTTTTTTACTTACTTGACTTACTCACTTAATGAAAAGCCGTTATTTTGGAATTACAAACAGTCACTTCAATTTTATTTATCTGTATAGATCTATATACATTTTCAACTATTCTTATGTCGTGTATAACAAAATACAAAATGATTTTGTCAATATATTAGAGGAAAAGAGTCTCTTAAAGTCCTTACATGAGTCACCAATTAGTTTTTATTGCTGTTAAAATATGTTCTGCGACGAGCCCGAGCCCGTCCGTAGGTGGGGCGGGGGTCGGGGCGGGGGACTGGGCAGGGGTCGGGGCGGGGGACTGGGCAGGGGTCGGGGCGGGGACTGGGCAGGGGTTGAGGCGGCGGCGTGCGCAGGTGTTCGCGTCGGAGGCGGCGTGGGAGGTGGTGGACGAGGCCATCCAGCTGCTGGGCGGCATGGGCTACATGCGCGCCACCGGGCTCGAGCGGGTGCTGCGCGACCTGCGCATCTTCCGCATCTTCGAGGGCACCAACGACATCCTGCGGCTGTTCGTGGCGCTGACCGGCCTGCAGTTCGCCGGCTCGCATCTGCAGGAGCTGCAGCGCGCCTTCCGCTCGCCCGCCGCCAACCTCGGCCTCATCTTCAGCGAGGCCGGGCGGCGCGCGGGCCGGGCCGTGGGGCTCGCGCGGGCCGACCTGGGCCCGCTCGTGGCGCCCGCGCTGCGGCCGGCCGCCGCCGAGCTGGCCCGCCTGGTGCCCGAGCACGGCGCCTGCGTGGAGACGCTGCTGCGCACCCACGGCCGCCGGGTCGTCGACCAGCAGCAGGCGCTCACGCGGCTGGCCGACGCCGCCATCGACGCCTACTCGGCCGTGTGCGTGATCTCGCGGGCGTCGCGCGCGCACCGCCAGGCGCTGCCGGGCGCCGAGCACGAGCTGCGGCTGGCCGAGGCGTGGGCCGACGGCGCGCTGGCCCGCATCCCGCGGCGACTGGCCGCCACGCACTCCGCGGCGTCGCTGGCCCGCCACGCGCGCCTGGCCGCGCTGGGCAGCGACGTGGCCGACCGCGGCGGCCAGCTCTCCTCCAACCCGCTCAACCTGTGACCGACCAGCGCCCCCTGCCCTCCTGCCCTCCACTTGGGACGCAGACCATGTCCGCCATCCCCTCGGTAATCTCGTATTGTTGTATTTTTGAAGTAAAGTAAAGTGATTGAATGATTTATTTATTTTTTGATAGGCAATGTTTTACTAGTTACAATAAATAAATATTTAAAGTTTCAATCTTTGTATTTATTAAATCATGCGTCAAATCGACATAAAGGTAATAAAAATGCGATAGTCTAGATTTACTGTGCCCCGCGGTTTTTTCCCGCAGAGGCAAAAATTTAAATTTAGGCCTATATACTATTAGTATAGTATAGTAGAACCTTCGAAAATCTTACTGGCGACTAGTGCGTTTGTTAATTACTTTCATTGAGTATTTGAAGCACTACATTTTAATGAACGTGTGTGGAGTCGATCTGATGATGGAGCCAAAAGACAGTCGAAGGAACTCCTCAACGATTTATTAATTCTTAGGGCTTGATTAATTCGTATGGATCCGAACAATCTCCCTCGTTTATCCACAACAACCACGTGACATTGGCGAAATAGCTGCACTCGAGCTCGTCGCCACCATTAAAATAAGAAGATATTAAACATATTTATGTAACGCGATAAAGCTATATTGCGTTACATACACGATTTAATAAACGTTACATAATTGTTTTTTTTTTCATGGTATATTTTTTTTAATAATATGAACAGTTTACAGTTATTGATCTATCTATGACATTCTTTATCTTTGGAATAGCTAGTTGTCGTAGTTGCGTAGTAGAGGTCAGTATGGCAACATAAACCTGTCAAAGTTAAAGATGTTAGTTGTCAGTCAGTCAAGCTTTTTATACCTTTGGTTGGTAGCGAAGTTATAAATCAAAACATGTGGGTATCCTAGTTCATAGCTAATAGTTTTTTGTGGTTATGGTACCTACTTATCTATCCATCTAATCAAAATATTACCTTATATCAGTGTAGTGTACACATACATTCAGAAAAAAGGAAGTGAAATAATTTTAATTATTAGAAAAGTGACACTTAAGCTTTGTGAGTTTGTTTATTTACACCAACTGATTAGCAGACATTCTCAGGGTTGGTACAGATACTTATTGCATACCTGCATTGAAAATTCAAATAGGGACACGAGTAACGTCCGTTCTTTGACGGTTAGTTGTTCTCTTTCACGGTGTTTGAAACGAAATATAAATATGCTAGACAATAGACATAAGAAAAAAAATTGGGAGGTTTTAACGTTCCCGTTCAAAATGAGAAAAATACGCCAGCGATATCAGTAATCTAAGAACATGTTAGAACCTATACTTGGGCCACTGACCGGGTTATCTTACTTATTAACTATTTACTAGTAAAACGATTATTAGGTACTAGCTGTGCCCTGCGGTTTCACCCGCGTAGATTTTATTTGATTACCGCGGAACCCAAAATTTTCTTTATAAATAAAAAGCCCATGGTACTCCCTGTAACATTAGCTATCTGCCAGTGAAAGTCCCGTTAAAATCGGTCTAGCCATTTCAGAGATTACTCTTTGGCAAATAACTCATTATTAGGTACCAATTCTTTGCGTTTTTATACTCGTGATAATTTTTAAACGCAATGTCCTATTGGAATAAAACAAACAGTATTTTACTTCTACATGAATACCCTTGATAGTATAATGCTTGATTAGGATAAGAATTAATATTATGATACACATTTAACGTAGTTTCTTCAGACGATTAAATTTTTTTTTGAACATTAAAGCGGTTATTGTGACTAAACTATGAGAGTTAGATATATGCTCTCGCGGACTTTTTTGTAGATCTTAATAAGACCTACAAACCCATAGTACATCATTTTGTTCTATTGTCAATAGTTTTTGCAGCGTACGCATAAATAGGTTTTCGATTTTACACCTTAGATTACAAAATTGCAATTTACTTACGGACCCCTAATTTTTATGAGAATAAAATATAGCATATAGCCTTCCTCGATAAATGGACTATCCAACACTGAAAGAATTTTTGAAATCGGACCAGTAGTTCCTGAGATTAGAGCGTTCAAACAAACAAACAAACTCTTCAGCTTTATACGAGTAATATTAAGTATAGATTATTATTTATTGAAGTTATAGCCATTGATATAACCTAAACAAATTATCCGTGGTTATAGCAGCTTGGATATACAAAAAAGATGGTAGTGGTATAACATAAATTTAAAAAACTTAAAATATCGTTGGATACCTACTGGTGAACGGGGGGAAGGAGTGATTAAAATGCACGGGGGAACAAAAAACAACAAGATAGGTATTAATATCAAATTCGAAATATAAATTTGTATGTAAGTATGTGTATTTGCATTAAATTATCTCGTAGCGTTAATCTTAAGAAATCACGAAGATGATTACTTGCGTAGGTAGGTAGCCTAAACCACTTTGATAAAATTACAAATAAATATAACATACGAGATGAAGGATCACATTTAGAGCATTTCATTGATTAATTTACAAAAAAGACTTTTGAATTTGTTTGTTTTTTAAATGGTATAAATTTGATTTCCATACAACTTTCGTTGTTTGTTTAAACGGATCGTTATAAACTTTATAATTTTAAAAATAGTCGTAAAAAGTCAACGATTTGTAATTTATCTAAGCATAAAAAATACGCGAAGAGAGGGCGAGTCGCAGTATATTAATGTTATATAGGTCGGTAATTCCTTTCTTTTAAGATTCTAAGCACTTACGTTTCTTTTAAGGGAAGGGATTATGAGTTCTTGTATACCATTCCGAGTGGCATTCTAAAAATACAGGGTTGTTTTATCTTCATACTAGCTGAGCCCCACAGTTTGAACCGCGTAGACTTTATTTTGATGCCCCCAGTTTTTCTTTATATTGTAAGTATACAATTAGCGTAAGTTACTCCTTAACACCAGCTATGTCCTAGAGAAAGTCCCGTTAAAATCAATTCTTTTCAGAGATAAGCCGGCACAAACAGACAGAAGAATTTTAATAATTATTTGGTTTTTTTGTAAGTACCTACTTACGGTAAAATACTGCGAAAAGCAATTAGATGTTATATGGCCTAAAGCCTTCTTCCTTGATAAATGAACTATCCAACACAAAAATATATTTTCAATTCAAACCAGTTCCTGAGATTAGCGCGATTAGCCAAACAAACTCTTCAAGTTTATAATATTAGTACATAAGTATAGATACTTAGCGTGTAGAAAACAATATGAACATTTTGTAGTGTGGTTTAATGACATGCACGACCTTCTTAGTCTATCTCTTATATGAAGCTAAAGTAAAAGCGACGGTATGCGTAGAATGGGCGACCGAGAGCTCTCCGCAAAAGGAACGGGCGGCGGCGGAGAGCTTGAACGTGCTAGTCAGATGACGGCCACGGACTACACAAGCTGTGTGCCGACAAAGGTGGGCAGTTTGCCGGCAGAGGCAGGCAGTGAGCCAGCAGAGGCTGGCAGTGAACCAGCGCAGGCGGGCAGTGAGCCAGCAGAGGCGGGCAGTGAGGCAGCGCAGGCGGGCGATGGCAGAGAACTGTCGGCCGCACAGCGCGCGCGCTCGGAGCGCAATCGTCTGCGAGCTCGCGCACTACAAGATGCCCGCCTCGTGCACTCTCACCCAACGTGAGTTTTAACCATTATTTTTACTCATGGGAATAATACATTCCTAAAAACGTCCGAAAGTATTTTATAAATGCAAGGCGTAAGAACCATCATCGAAACTGTATGGCTGCCGAGGAGACGTCTTTCAATACGTTCCCAAGTAACATTTAATATACCTACAGCGTTTTTAGTGTAACGAAGGCTGTGACGACGGAATGGTCGACGCGAGTTTTAGCTCCCAGATAAAACTCATTAGGATTTAAATATAATATGGTAATATGGTGATTTCAGGGAACACCCTGCGCAAAAAATAAAGGCTCATTGTTTGCGGGCTTTTACTGTATGTAGCCCTCGACACTGTTGTCGCATGCGAGCTAACATTACGATGAAACGAGCGGCGAGAGCTGAAGATCGCGGTGGAATCGCAGGTGCGGGCCCGCGAGCGCGGCCGTCGACAGCGGCGGAGGGTTCCTGCTGGACGCGCCGGGCCCCGCGCCGCCCGCGCCGCGCGCCGCGCCCGCGCCCGTCGTGCACCGCCCGCTGCAGCCGCGCTGCGAGCGCTGCGCCCTGCGCTTCCCGCAGTCGCACCTGCTCGACACCTTCGACCTGAGCGTGTGCGACGCGTGCCGCGACGACGACGACGCCGACGAGCTGGTGACGCGCACCGAGGCCAAGGCGGCCTACCTGCTGCAGGACTGCGACCTGGACGCGCGCGAGCCGCCGCTGCGCTGCCTGCGCCGCCGCAACCCGCACAGCGCGCGCTACGGCGACATGCGGCTGTACCTGCGCGCGCAGGCGGCGGCGCGCGCGCTGCTCGTGTGGGGCTCGGAGGGCGCGCTGGAGGAGGAGCGCGCGCGGCGCGGGGCGGCCCGGGAGCGCGCGGCGCACGCGCGCACGCACCGCCGCCTGCGCGCGCTGCGCATGGACGTGCGCTCCGGCCTGTACCGCCGCGACCGCGAGCCGCACGCCCACGCCTTCGGGCCCGAGACCCACGACGCCGCCGCCGACCTCTACCGCCGCGAGTGCACCACCTGCGGCCACGAGGAGACCTACGAGAAGATGTAGACGACCGCCGCCGAGTTCCGATCCGACCCGACTTTCGACCGACGTCGTGCCAAGCAATTTTATCGGCGAAGATAGTGCCGACCCGATGAATAGAGTCCGGCGCCATCTCGGGCGCTATACCGACGTGACTGATACTCGGTACTAATTGTAGAAATAGTAGTCTATGCATCTCATGCTGTATAGGTTTTAAAATGTTTTAACGCTGACCATATTGATTGTGAATTTCCCTATTTTGTGTGGGAACGTAAGTGTTTCTTGCAGCGCGTTTACTTGAGGCGCTTAAGTCCACGCGCGCAAGCAGCGAGAGGACCACTCTGTGACGACTCGATGTCATAAAATTACGACTTTATTCTTTTCTCGTTACTTCCATTCAAGCTTTGATTATCGTTCAAGGCAAGAAATTTTCATAATCCAAGCAGCCTGTTCCGTCTAGACTGCTTCAAGCAGTATATGTATGAGGGCCCTAAGTAATTACTTGAAAACAATTTATTTGATATCAACAAATTGTCTGTTTATTTATAAACCTGTCTATATAAACACCACAATAGAACCACAATCTGTAAGTAAATGTATACCACACACTCGCAATTAACTGGTATGGATGGTCAGGGCCAATAGTGGAGTGCACTGGTGGTGGGTGACCAGCCACACTTGCTGGGAACAACTTATGGTATACTCTTTTGTTGCTAGTGCCTCTATCCTCCAGTTGACTATCAGCACTTAGATGCACTCCAAAGCACAAAGGATAGAATAGAGTGGATATTTACCCTCAGCATCCAACTACAGACAGCATTGAGCCCAAGTGTTTGTCAACCTGATCCGATGATTATTTGGAACTCATTTATAATACAATTTGTTTCCATCAGGCATATTATCACAAACAGTCTTTGATCTACATGGTGAGCATTCCAATTTGGGAAAATCCAGCACTAGTTAATAATTGGGTTAGTACAAAAAAATTGTTTTTGAATGTATTGGAATTAAGAAATGCAGTAAATAAAAAAAAGGTATTTTACAATTCTTAGACTTAAAAATATTATTGTTAGATCTACATAAATTGAAGTGTTAGATAGCCTTTAAGTCCTCAGGTAAATCATTCTTGGGGTGCTTGTTCTCGAAGTGCTGCTTGTATGTCTTGGGGTCGGGCATCTGAGCCTGCAACAAGGGGTGGCATGAGTAGTGCTCGACCACAGAGTGGCGGAACCAATAAGTGGGGCAGTTACCTTGCAGACAGCGCACACATGCACTAGCGCCTTCTGTGCAGCCTTCTTCTGGTCTGTGGCACTGTGGCCCTGCTGCTTCTTCATTTTGGACTGCTTCTCCGCTGCCTTCGCTTGCGACTGGAGTTTTTGCTGACCCCGAGCCATCCTGTCCACATCACTCAAAATGTTATAACCTACATAGCATAACAGTTACAAAATATGTGAGTTTATTCTACCAATTTACAACATAAGAGGCTTCAAAGGACTGCATAAATTTTCAAGCTCACAGTAAATAAGTTACAAAGTAAAATAAAATATTGAACAGTAATCTTTACCTGCCATCATGGTGAGGCAATAATAAAGTTTAACCATATGTGCTAGCGTAAAAAACAAAATATACAATTCAATAGGGGTTTTTGAATAGTGCTGTGATGATTTTAACGAATATAGCATTTTACCCGCAAATAAGATACAACGTATGGCTCACCTTCGGCTTTCTACACTTGCAATAGAATAATTTTATACAGACTAGAACGACAATGATATGCTGCAGCACCAATTCCTGAGAGTATTCAAATAATTTTGCGATTGACAGCTAAATCGCTCCGATTAAATGGTTCAGTGAAAGCTAGGTAGATATTTAGTTGCAATATGGAATGATGGATGGTGGCGATGATTGAACACACGATCACATCACATCAAATCACAATTTCCAAACTCCATGTCAGTCAAGAAGTCAATCTATAGATAAAGAAACTTCGAGTCAATCAACAAACCACAGAGAAAAGTTTTTATTTAAAAAAAAATCTCAGTGACACAGGCATAGATATAGAAAAATTTCGTTTACTCAATAGATAGAATCTTTCAAGTTCAAGATTGTTAACTATATTTTTAACCTTTTCCAACTAATATCTAACCTACATAATGATAAAAATAGACAGAAAACGCCAATCGATGTCGCTTCAACTGCGCGCGTCGCGGCTTTCTGCTGACAGCTGTTTGTTTTCTAGCATCTATACTAATATATAAAGCTGCAGAGTTTGTGTGTTTTTTTGTTTGTTTGTTTGAACGCTCTAATCTCAGGAACTACTGGTCCGATTTCAAAAATTCTTTCCGTGTTGGATAGTCCATTTATCGAGGAAGGCTATAGGCTATATTTCATTCTCATAAAAATTAGGGGTCCGTAAGTAAATTGCAATTTTGTAACCTAAGGTGTAAAATCGAAAACCTAATCATGCGTACGCTGCAAAAACTATTGACAATAGAACAAAATGATGTACTACGGGTTTGTAGGTCTTATTAAGATCTATAAAAAAGTCCGCGAGAGCATATATCTAACTTTCATAGTTTAGTCACAATAACCGCTTTAATGTTCATAAAAAAAATTTAATCGCCTGAAGAAAGAAAGTACGTTAAATGTGTATCATAATATTAATTCTTATCCGAATCAAGCATTATGCTATCAAGGGTATTCATGTAGAAGTAAAATACTGTTTGTTTTATTCCAATAGGACATTGCGTTTAGAAATTATCACGAGTATAAAAACGCAAAGAATTGGTACCTAATAATGAGTTATTTGCCAAAGAGTAATCTCTGAAATGGCTAGACCGATTTTAACGGGACTTTCACTGGCAGATAGCTAATGTTACAGGGAGTACCATGGGATTTTTATTTATAAAGAAAAATTAGGGTTCCGCGGTAATCAAATTAAATCTACGCGGGAGAAACCGCAGGGCACAGCTAGTGTATGATACACATCGTGATGATCCTCGATATTGCTAACGCCGACTAATCGGTGTAACCAAAGATAAAAAACGTAAGTGAAATTTTTCTATATCTATGGGTGTAACAACAAAATAAAGCCTTTTTATTTATGGTCGATCATGCTTGTCATAATTTTATTCATTTTAGTGAGGATATAAATAAATACGTTTTTAAAGGAAAGAGTAAAGTAACCTAACATAAAATTAAAATTGTATAATGTAAGGGAATTTGTTGTGGTTATTTTTTGGGATACCATATCAAAGTATATGAATGAACAGGCGTGTAATAAGGCTTTCTAGACTATCTATTTCATGCATAACTGAAGTGACTGATGATTGAGGATGCAAGGCGTAATTGGTCATATAAGGGGTTGTCGTCACTATTTGCGGTGGAAGGGATCTCAGGCGGGTGATGCGAGCCCGCTGCGGCGGTTGTTGGAGGATGCGAGCTCGTTCGGCGAGGCGGGCGGGCGCCAGGAGCCGGAGCTGCGCTGGAGCACGCAGCCGTACGCCGCGGCGCCGCCCGGCGAGCCGCCGCCCGAGCCCGTGGCGCCGCACTCCACCAGCGTGCTGCTGTTCCCGGGGCAGGGCGCGCAGTTCGTCGGCATGGGCCGCGCTCTGCAGCACGTGCCCGCCGCTATGGATATCTACCGGCTCGCCTCCTCCGTTGTTGGGTAAGTGTCGACACATTTTCTTCGTCATTTTAATTAGTTGTTGCAACCAGGAATGTTATGGGGTCCATATTTGTTTCCATGACAATAAGGTATCCAATTATTTATTTAAATTAAATCTATATATATAACTCAAAGGTGACTGACTGACTGACTGATTGACTGATATAGTGACCTATTAATGTACAGCCCAAACCGCTGGCAGGATTGGGCTGAAATTTGGCATGCAGGTAGATGTTATGACATAGGCATCTGCTAAGGAAGGATTTTGATTAATTCAACCCCCAAGGGGATGAAATTTTGTATGAATCATTGTCAATTTTAAACTGTGAAATTAAGCATGAAACTAAATCTACACGGGTGAAACTGCGGGGCACAGCTAGTTCTAATATATAATAGTATCGCTTAGTGCAACTACTATTACCAAGCATAAGTTATTTAAGTATATTAGCCAGTTTAGCAGAAATGTACACTCATATAAATAAATGAAGTAACCGTATTGGGTACATAGAGCAGATAGATATGCAAAACTGTAATATTGCTGAGGGTACCACTTTGGAAGGTGCTGTGGAGTATGAGTGGTCACTGGTAGGTGCTGCAAGGCTTTCGTCTGCATGTAGCGCTGCCCCAAATACAAACACCATATAAAAATGTAATTTTTTCTGAGTAACTAAGTCATGGAGAAGGAACACAATGTAGATACTTCCAGATTACTGAAATAAATCAAAGCAAAAAATGTCTGGGAGCCTGCAATGCATATAAATGTTTAGTAAGTATGTCAGTTCATTCTCATTTGTGTCAGTATCAAAACTCCACACAGTCAAATTTCCTTTTCCTGAGGATCAAGATCAGTTTACAGTTTAATTAGTAGAGTAGGTAAATTCGGTAAGTATGTGATTTTTAAGTAGTTCACGAATAATCATAATATTGTATTTTGGGTGCACGATTAGTCTAGAGCAGGGATATTGCAAGTGGTTCATATAGACCCCTCTGGGTACATGTATACACCATACATCCAGGGGTTGAAAGGGTCAAACTTCAACTATTAACAACACAAGTTATTGTTTGACTCTTTTATGACACAGTATAAGTTGTTTACATTTTTTACAAAGTTGTTTACAAGCCATTTTAGAAATTACCTGGAACAAACAGATAGATAGACAGACAGACCGACAGACAGACAGAGAAAATTTATAAAACTTGGTTTTTTATGGTCAGTGCCGTGTATACTTTTATATACATTTAGTGAAAAACTGTAATTTTGGAATTACAGACACTTCTATTTTAACTATCTGTATAGATTTGAAATTTATGTAAAGGTTTTTTTGTGCATAACTTATGTCAAATATACTGAAAGGTCAGGAATCCCTGGTTCAATGGCTACTGTATTTGATAATTATAATTAAGTATTCCATTACAAAGTATATCACATGATTTCTTGACTTTGTTGACTTGTACATATTCAATAGTATTGTTTGTTGTTTGTCGCAGGTGGGACGTGTGGCGCGTGTGCACCGAGGGCCCGGCGGAGGAGCTGGAGCGGCGCTGCCAGACCAGCGTGCTGGTGACGTCACTGGCGGCGCTCGAGCGGCTGCGCGACGAGCGGCCCGGCGCGCTCGAGCGGGTGCGCGCCGCCGCCGGCTTCTCGCTGGGGGAGATCACCGCGCTCGTGTTCGCCGGCGCGCTGCCGCTGGAGCGCGCGCTGCGGCTCGTCGAGCTGCGCACCGAGGCCATGCGCGCGGCGGCGGCGGCGCGGCCCGGCGGGATGCTCACCGTGTGGCTGGCGCCCGACGCGCGCCTGCCCGCGCTGCTGGCCGCCGCGCGCGCCGAGGCCGCCGAGCGCGGCGCGCCCGACGCCGTGTGCCAGGTGGCCAACTACCTGTACCCGGGCTGCAAGGTGCTGGCGGGCGACGACGCGGCGCTGCGCCTGGTGGAGCGGCGCGGCGCCGCGTGGGGCGTGCGGCGCGCGGCGCGCGTGCGCGTGGGGGGCGCCTTCCACACGCCGCTCATGGCGCCGGCCGAGGCGGTGCTGCGCGCGGCGCTGACGGCGTGCGAGGTGGGCGCGCCGCGGCTGGCCGTGGTGTCGGCGCTGGACGCGCGCGCGTACGGCGCGGCGGCCGACGTGCGGCGGCGACTGGCGCGCCACGTGGCGCGGCCGGTGCGCTGGGAGCAGGCGCTGCACGCGCTGTACGCGCGGCCCCGCGGCGAGACCTTCCCGCTCACGCTGGCGCTGGGCCCGGGCAGCACGCTGCGCGCCACGCTCAAGCAGGTCAACGCCCGCGCCTGGGACTCCTCGCTCCAAGTGCCCGCCTAGCTGATATGTTACCTTTAGTCGTTAAACTCGTGTGTAGATATAAAATCGATATAAATATACCTAAGTACATTATATTTCTTTTTTTTTTTTTTTTTTTTTTTTTTTTTCTTGCCGGTAAATTAAAAAAAATATATATCCTAATGAAACCCAGTGCCGTTATCTTAAGATCGTCACAAGTGATCACTTAAATTCAGATTTGTACCAAAAAAAAAAAAATGCCGTCAGATGGCGCTATTACGATCCCATACTAATTGCGTTTACAAAGTTCTAAATAAAAAAAAAATTGTAATAAAGAGAAAGCAAGCTTTCCAACGCGCGATAAGAAACTTCGCTGAACAAAAAAAAAAAAAAAAAAAAAAAAAAAAAAAAAAAAAACCACAAGATGGCGTTGTACAAATATAAAATAAAATTGAAACAGGTTAGGTTAGGTTTCTTTTTTTTTTTTTTTTTTTTTTTTTTTTTTTTTTTTAACACGTTCTCTAACATAATTAGAGGTTTGCATTCCAATTTCTTTGTTTGCTAGTAAAGTTTTTATACTATTATTTAATGGTAATTTAATTCTTATTTATTTCTCACTATTTAGTTTTACATTAATTTCATTTACAAGAGTTTAAATTTGGAGTGACTAAAGACAATTTTAATAAAATCTGTTTATTTTACAATTTACAAAGGTAATTACGGTTTTTGTTTTTATTTTTCGTTGTGTGCAATGTTGTTCGCTAGATAATAATTTAGCAATTACTTATTTAAAGTTGCGACTTTCGTCGCAACTCTTTTGCAGAAGCCCACAAAGACTTCCCGCGTTGCCTTACACCTCAGAAGGGCTCCAAAACTGTCCCTTCTTACTTCCGCATCCATCCTCATTTCTGCCTCAAGACGCTCCTTCCCGAAGGCTGGGCACTCAGCGAGGATGTGTCCGACGGTTTGGCTCACGCCCGGCTCACAGAAGCACGATGGGTCCTCCTTACACTTGAATCTGTGCAAGTATTCGGAGAACCCGCCGTGCCCCGTGAGCACTTGCGTCAAAACGCCCGCTGGGCGGAGCTGTCGGACAATCCTGTACGCCTCCACAGCGTCGGGAAGGAACGTCTTGGTGACCCCAGCCGTTGCGCCGGCTTTATATCTCCGGTTCCATTCGTCAAGCGAGTGCTTGCGCAGCTCTCGCTTGACGAATGAAACCGGGCACCTGTCATACTCCGGCCTCTTCTTCGAGTGCAGGGCAGCTTCCTTGGCTAGCTGGTCCGCGCGCTCGTTCCCCTCCAACCCCGCATGTGCTTTGATCCAGAACAGGGAAACTTCCCTGTTCTGGAGTGTGCATTGGCGGATGTTTTGCCGGGCTTCCACAGCCAGGGGGTGGGGGGAACTCGCGTTGACCAGCGTCTCCAGGGCGGAACGCGAGTCGCTGAGGATCGCGCAGCGAGCCTCACCGCATCGGAGGATCAACCTCGTGGCGTGGCATATGGCCAGGAGTTCCGCCTGGTAGACCGTGCAGTGCGATGGCAGCTTGAGTTTGAGGGCTCGAGTCTCGACCCCACTGCTCCTCAGAGACAGTGCGGCCCCGACCTTGCCCTCAATCTTGCTGCCATCAGTGTATACTTGGACCGCGTGATCGACGCGGTCTTGCACTTGTTGTTGGTCCACCAGGCACACGAACTCCAGGCACATATGGACTGCCGGATGCGGGGCTTCGGTGGGGGCAACTCTTCGCTCCACCTCCCGATCGCCTAGCACTGTCTGGGGAACTCCTCTCTTTGCCTCATACAGGGCGGCTGCCTCCTGTATCTTGAGGTCGAGAGGTAGTATCCCAGCCAGCGCCAGTGCCGCGTTCAGGGAGACGGTGCGATAGGCCCCACACAACTTCTGCGCGAATCCTCGCTGGACTGCGTTCAGCTGCCTCTGCACTCCAAGTTTCTTGGTTGCCGACGACCAGGCGCTGGAGGCGTACGAGATCACTGGCTCCACCGTAGCCGTATAGATCATACGGGTGACCTCTGGGTGGAGTCCCCAGCTGATCTTGGCGGCTCGGGACAACTGCTT
Source organism: Watsonalla cultraria (assembly GCA_964035505.1). Taxonomy (NCBI): domain Eukaryota; kingdom Metazoa; phylum Arthropoda; class Insecta; order Lepidoptera; family Drepanidae; genus Watsonalla; species Watsonalla cultraria. The sequence continues at coordinate 36,137 of OZ037712.1, read as the reverse complement.
GTACACGTTCAACGCCCGCCGACAGATGTTAGCGGTGTGGGCGTTGAACGTGAGCTTTTTGTCGATGGTGAGCCCCAAGATCTTGATCTCGTCGGACATGCCAATGTCGACCCCTCCCATGCTCAGGAGTGGCGTGTCAAACTTCAGCTTCTTTGTGAGCAACATCGCTTTTGTTTTGTGCGGAGCAAACTTCAGCTTATTTTTGACACCCCACTCCCGGACATATTCGAGGGCGGCATTGGCACGTCGCTGGACCTCCAGCGCCGTGTCGTCGGCAAAGACGAGGACGACATCGTCGGCGAACGCCTGACAATAGTCGCCTCGTCTTTGGAGTCCTCTCAGTAATGGGTCGAGAAGAAGGTTCCAGAGGATGGGGCCGCCGATGGAGCCCTGTACGCAACCCTTGTGGGTGCTCTTGGCGTACTCCTCACCGGCGTACCTCACCCTCACGGTTCGGTCCGAAAGATAGCTGTCAATGACACGCCTAAGATTCACCGGACACTTTTCCTCAGCCAGACGGACTCGGATCGCAGGCCACCAGGCGCTATCGAAGGCTCCCTCTATGTCCAGCGACACCATGGTAACCAGCCTCTTGTCGGCTAGGTTACCACGGATGTGCTGCATAAGGTCATAGAGGGAGTCCTCGGTGCTCCTCTGGGGCATGAATCCGTACTGGCGAGTACTCATCCGGGGAATCAGGTGCCATTGCAGTCTTCGGACCACCATCTTCTCGAAGATCTTCCCCATTACTGAGAGAAGTCCAATGGGCCGGTGTGCTTTGGAGTCACGGTAGTCGTCCTTGCCAGGCTTCCGCAGGACGACCACCGTGGCTTCCTTCCAGGTGCGTGGGAAGCAGAACAATTCAAGGCATTTGTTGAACAGGGCAAGGTGAAGTTCGGGGTCTTTAGAGATGACCTGGCTGCAGATGTCGGCAGTGAACCCATCCGACCCGGGGGCCTTCTTCGGATCAAAGCTTTCCACCGCGGACTTCAGCTCGTGCAACGTAAATGGCGGGTCATGTTGCTCATCATGAGCCGAGCCATTTACGTGCTCGGCTGTTGCTCTGGTCCGACGGTGGTCCGCATTGTCCTCGCTCGCAAGGTCCTCCGGGTAGAAGGTCTCTGCCAACAATCTAGCGGACTCGGCCTGGGTCATCTCAATCCCGTCCTTCACTAGGGGTTGGTCCTCCTGCCTCGCGGCAGTTTTCCCCAACACCCTATATATGCCCTGCCACATGCCTTCCTTGTCCTGCTTCCCACAGAACTCCTTCCAGCTGGCAACCTGGGCGTCCTTGGCTGCAGCTTCGTATCTGCCCTTAGCCTCCAGGTACTCTCCGACGACTTTGGCCCTACGATCGGGCGCTGCACAACGGATCCTACGCTTTCTGGTGGCGACTTCTTTCTTCATCCTCACGAGCTCGGAGGACCACCACGGCATGGTCAGCTTTTCGTTGACCTTCTTTTTGGGGATGCATTGACCACAAGACTCTGTTATTAGGCCTAAATATATTCCTAAAGTATGTTCCAAAACATTCGCATCTCTAATTTCTATAAAATTTTCTGCATTTATTTGATGCTGATGCTTAAGCTGGGCCAGTTCCTGATGGAACCGGTCCCAGTCAGCTTTTTTAGTATTATAGAGTCTTGTGGTCCTCTGTACATGCATCCCCTTTGATCTTTCGAGGTTCAACCTGAAAGTGATGCCGTTGTGGTCCGAGCTCGTGAGGCTTTCGTCTACCCTCCAGTCGTCCACCAGATCGAGTAGGTCCGTCGTGCAGGCCGTCACGTCGACGCAGCTGGTAAAGCGTCGCCCACCCCGCACAGTGTCGTACGTCGGGGTGTCGCCGTCGTTTAGTACCTGGAAGCCAAGGTCCGCAAGAGCGCCTGCGAAATCTTCCCCCCTGTGGTCGACTCGTCCGCTACCCCACCAGTTGCTTTTTGCATTCGCATCGCCTCCTATCAGGATGAATCCAGGCCCGAGCTGGTTGGCGACTTCGTCAAGGTGCTCCAGGTATGGCCCTATGGGCTGGTCTGGCTCGAAGTAGTAGGAGACTACTGAGATCTCCCAGGCATTGGTACGGATCCTCACCACCACGATGTTGTTGGTGGTGAGTTTTGGGCACTGTATGACGTCTAAGTCATGGTTAAGGACGGCAATTGCCGCCTTTACAGTGCCCTCCCCGTTACCAGTGTTCTGGAAGATCCTAGCTCCCCTGTGACTCCTCATACTTCGAGCTCCACCCACATAGGGCTCCTGGAGCAACGCGACGTCCAGCTTTCTGGCGTCCATCTCCAGCAGAAGCTCGCTCGTGGCGAGATTCTTCCGCTGGAGGTTGGCCTGGACCATCCTGATCGGCTTGCTACTGGTGGGGCCCACCGTGGTGCCCTTAGCAATACGCTACACTGGCCCTAGCCAATGCATCCCACTTGCGCCTCACCGGACACTCCGAGCTGAAAGCGTTATGCTCGGTCTGGTCCAGCTTGGCGCTGCTGCAGTTGCAGCATCGTGGGGCTGCATTGGAGAGCCAGTCAGCGCATTGGGACTTCGTGTGGGCGCCCCCGCAATGGCTACACTTGACGACGGTCTCCTTGCAGAGCCGCCGCCCGTGCCCGTAGCCGAGGCACATGGAGCACTGCACGAGCGGAGAGTAGTCCTCCGCTTTGACCTTTTGCAGGTCGACGTGCAGCGCCCCGGCCTCGACTACTCTCGACCATATGGCGGGGGACACCCGCATAACCACGTGTCCGGCATGGGGGTTCCGCGCTTTCCTACGAAAGCGGACCTCCAGCCGGACGTCCTCCTTTTTGAGGCCCTCGAACAGGTCCCGGTTCTGATTCTGAAGGGCGTTTATGACGTCATCGTCGCTGTTGTACGACAGCACGTCCTTCAGGATCAGAAGCGGGTCCTTGTTCCGGACCTCCTCCACGACGAGTCGACCACTCGCTCCTTTTCGCAGGCGCTCTTTTACCTTCTCCCGTTCCTCGAGGCTGCCGCAGCCCACAATGACCTTTCGGTCCTTGGCCTTCCTGACCCGATCCACCTTCACCCAGCCATCCTTGGCGTTGATGGCTTGGCGGATCTGGGTCAGGACCTCATCTCCTGTCTCTTTCTCGTTCGTGGAGGTGACCACTACCGAGTGCAGCGCGGCTGAGGTCGGGACTCCCTTCTGGGGTCCTGCCGCCGCTACACTCGCATAGGTGGCCCTCTCCACGGACGAGGCAGAGACTCGCTCCATCAGGGAATGCAGCTTCTCCATCCTCTCGCTGCTTTCCCTGATGAGCCTCCCATGCTCCTCCAATTTTTTGGCCAGGTCCACTTCTTCCATTGCCTTTTCCTTTACTTGTGGCTGCGGCGCCTCTTCTTCCCCAACCCTCGTCTTACTCACGGCCTTCCCTTTTCCCTTGTCCCTTTCCCTCTCACTCTCCGCCTCCTTGACGAGCTGGTAGAGCCGCTCGATGGCCTGGGTAACCGCTTCCTTAATGTCCGTCTTAAGGTTCCGCGAGTTACCCAGGTTTAGCTTTGCTTTAGTTAGGCAAGCTTTAGCCTCGGCGACTCTACCAGCGTAAACCGGCTTCTCCGTCGGGCTCCCGAAAGCCTGCGTCGACGCACTTCCGCCCGGTGCCATCTTCGCTTTCGGTTTCGGTGGGCCCGCCGGAGCTGCCGGTTCAAGGGCGAGGGTAAGGGATTTCTTCGCGGCGATAACCGCGAAGGTTGTGTTGAGTGGTTTGGGGGTTTTTTTAGCCGGCACCGGAGCTGGAGCAACATCTGTCGGGGCCGACGTTCCGGCTTCCCATTCTCCGATGCTACGGCGCACTGATGAGACGGAGGGGGGGGCAACCATTTCAGGGGGTGTTGTGGGGTTGTCCTTGTTGGACGATGGTTTGGCGGGAGTGCGAAACATTTTTATATTATGTCGAGAACGCAGAGTATAAATACGATAAAATCAATAAAAGAAGGTTTGTAAAAGTTTTAAAAGATACAATAAATACAATAATTAATCAATAAAATGACGGTCACTAGGTTAGTAATAATAAAAGTCAATAAAAGTCAAATAAATACAGTTAAAAAGGAGCCCAAAAAGACTCCTGTCGGTTAAAATTAAAATTAATAAATTATCACTAAAATTTGTCAAAAGACCGTCTTAATAAATTAATAATTTAAAAACTATCTACAACTATGTCTAAATTAAAGCTAAATTAGGTTCCCAATAGGGTGCCTAAAGAGTCACTTAAATCTAGACCAATAGAGGTGAAAAGAAGAGCCAATAGGGGCCCTTGTCCTAAAAATAAAACGGTTTTTTCGGCCTAAAATCCGAAAAAAGTCCCTAAAAATTAAAGCACTAGTCCTAAAATTCGTCCAAAGGTCTTGTTGACCCCCAAGTTCCGATAGGCAGCCTATCCAACCCAAAACCGCGTCAAAATCGGCTCGGTTAGGTTAGGTTAGGTTTTTTTTTTTTTTTTTTTTTTTTTTTTTTTATATTCTGCGTCCTCTGCAGTTTGCAGAGACTTTGCTTATCGTTTAATTTATATATGCTTGATTTATTTATTTACTGATTTTATATTTTACTCTACTTATATAAGAACTTTCTATTATTATTTTGTGCTTAAAATTTTGCCTAGTTTGCCAAATGGTAAATGTAACTATTTATTTTTACTAATTGCTCGGCTCGCGACCGAGACACAATACTTTTGAAATTTGTCTCTACTTTCCTTGCATTTAAGGAGCCGACCAAAATTCTCGGCTTTTAAAGCCGAGCCCACTTCCATCTCAGTTTCAAAACGTTCCTTCCCGAAGGCTGGGCACTCGGCGAGGATGTGTCCGACGGTTTGGCTCACGCCCGGCTCACAGAAGCACGATGGGTCCTCCTTACACTTGAATCTATGCAAGTATTCGGAGAACCCGCCGTGCCCCGTGAGCACTTGCGTCAACACGCCCGCTGGGCGGAGCTGTCGGACAATCCTGTACGCCTCCACAGCGTCGGGAAGGAACGTTTTGGTTACGGCAGCTGTTGAGCCGGACTTGTATCTCCGGTTCCATTCGTCAAGCGAGCGCTCGCGAAGCTCTCGCTTGACGAATGAAACCGGGCACCCGTCGTAGTCTGGTTTCTTCTTGGAGTGCAGAGCAGCTTCCTTGGCCAGCTGGTCCGCTCGCTCGTTCCCCTCTAACCCCGCATGTGCTTTGATCCAGAACAGGGATACTTCCCTGTTCTGGAGTTTGGCGAGCCGGATGTTGTGGCGTGCTTCCACAGCCAGGGGGTGAGGGGAACTAGCGTTGACCAGCGTTTCCAGGGCCGAACGCGAGTCGCTGAGGATCGCGCAGCTGTCGCTCCCGCATTGGAGGAAAATCCTCGTGGCCTTGCATATGGCCAGGAGTTCCGCCTGGTAGACCGTGCAGTGCGATGGCAGCTTAAGTTTGAGGGCTCGAGTCTCGACCCCACTGCTCATCAGAGTCAGTGCGGCCCCGACCTTGCCCTCAATCTTACTGCCATCTGTGTATATCTGGACCGCGTGGTGTACGCGGTCTTGCACTTGTTGCTGGTCCACCAGGCTCACGAACTCCAGGCTCAAATGTTCGGCCGGATGCGGAGCTTCTGTGGGGGCCACTCGCCGCTCCATCTCCCGATCGCCCAGCACTGTCTGGGGAACTCCCCTCTTCGCCTCGTACAGGGCGGCTGCCTCCTGTATTCTGAGGTCGAGGGGTAGTATCCCAGCCAGCACTAGTGCCGCGTTCAGGGAGACGGTGCGATAGGCCCCACTCAGCTTCTGCGCGAAACCTCGTTGGACTGCGTTCAGCTGCTTCTGCACTCCAAGTTTTTTCGTCGCCGGCGCCCAGGCGCTGGAGGCGTATGAGATAACTGGCTCCACCGCGGCCGTGTATATGACACGGATCACGTCCGGGTGGAGGCCCCAGCTGACCTTGGCGGCTCGAGACAACTGCTTGTATAGGTTCAACGCCCTCCTACAGATGTTCGAGGTGTGGGCGTTGAACGTCAGTTTTCTGTCTATAGTGAGCCCCAAGATCTTTATCTCATCCGACATGCCAATGTCGACCCCGCCCATGCTCAGGAGTGGCGTGTCAAACTTCAGCTTCCGCGTCAGCAGCATTGCTTTCGTTTTTTGTGGCGCGAACTTCAGCTTGTTTTTGACACCCCACTCCCGGACATACGCGAGGGCGGCATTGGCACGTCGCTGTACCTCCAGCGCCGTGTCGCCGGCGAACACCAGTACTACGTCGTCGGCGTAAGCCTGGGCGTAGTCGCCCCGGTGTTGGAGTCCTCTCAGTAATGGGTCGAGGAGTAGGTTCCAGAGGGTGGGGCCGCCGATGGAGCCTTGTACGCAACCCTTGTGGGTGCTCTTGGCGTACTCCTCACCGGCGTACCTCACCCTCACGGTTCGGTCCGAAAGATAGCTGTCAATGACACGCCTAAGATTCACCGGACACTTTTCCTCAGCCAGACGGACCCGGATCGCAGGCCACCAGGCGCTATCGAAGGCTCCCTCTATGTCCAGCGACACCATGGTAACCAGCCTCTTGTCGGCTAGGTTACCACGTATGTGCTGCATTAGGTCATAGAGGGAGTCCTCGGTGCTCTTCTGGGGCATGAATCCGTACTGGCGAGTACTCATCCGGGGAATCAGGTGCCATTGCAGTCTTCGGACCACCATCTTCTCGAAGATCTTTCCCATTACCGAGAGGAGTCCAATCGGCCGGTGAGCTTTGGAGTCACGGTAGTCGCCCTTGCCGGGTTTTCGCAGGACGACCACCGTGGCCTCCTTCCAGACTCGTGGGAAGCAGGACAATTCTAGGCATTTGTTTAGCAGGGCAAGGTGAAGTTCGGGGTCTTTGGAGATGACCTGGCTGCAGATGTCGGCGGTAAAACCGTCCGACCCGGGGGCCTTCTTCGGATCAAAGCTGTCCACCGCGGACTTCAGCTCGTGCAACGTAAACGGCGGATCATGTTGTTCATCATGTGCCGAACCGTTTACGTGCTCGGCTGTTGCTCGAGTCCGACGGTGGTCAGCATTGTCCTCGCTCACAAGGTCCTCCGGGTAGAACGTATCCGCCAACAACTGCGCGGATTCCGCCTGGGACATCTCCTTCCCGTCCTTCACCAGGGGTTGGTCCTCCTGCCTAGAGGCAGTTTTCCCCAACACCCTGTAGATGCCCTGCCACACCCCTTCCTTGTCCTGCTTCCCACAGAAGCTCTTCCAGCTCTCCGTCTGAGCTCGCTTTGCTGCGGCTTCGTAGCCCTCTTTTGCCTGCAGGTACTCATCGACGACTTTGCTTCTCCTGACTGGCGCTGCGCACCGGATCCTGCGCCTCTTAGTGGAGACCTCCCTCTTCATCCTCTCGAGATCCTCGGACCACCACGGCAAGGTAAGATTTTCTTTCATTACCTTTTTGGGGATGCATAGACCACAAGACTCTGTAATATGACCTAAATAATTTTCCAAAAATATTTCCAAATCCTGTTTGTTGTGAATTTTGCAAATTTCTTCCAAATTAATTTTGTTGGTGGCTTTTAACTGGGCCAGCCTCACGTGAAGCTGGTCCCAGTTTGCCTTTTTGGTGTTATAGAGTCTTGTGGTCCTATGAATGTGCATCCCCTTGGCTCTCTTCAGTCTGAGGCTGAAGGTAATGCCGTTGTGGTCCGAGCTCGTGAGGCTTTCCTGGATTCTCCAGTCCTCCACCAAGTTGAGCAGATCCGATGAGCAGGCCGTCACGTCAACGTGGCTGGAAAATCGTTGACCACCCCGCCAGGTGTCAAAGGTCGGGGTGTCGCCGTCGTTGAGTACCTGCAGGCCTAGGTCTTCGAGAGCGCCTGCAAATTCCTCCCCCCGTGGGTCGACTCGTCCGCTTCCCCACCAGCTGCTTTTTGCATTTGCATCTCCTCCGATCAGGATGGATCCTGGCCCGAGCTGGCTGATGATCTCGTCCAGGTGCTCCAGGTATGGCCCTATGGGCTGGTCTGGCTCGAAGTAGTAGGAGACGACTGTGATCTCCCAGGCGCTGGTACGGATCCTCACCACCACGATGTTGTTGGTGGTGAGTTTTGGGCACTGTATGACGTCCAAGTCATGGTTCAAGACGGCGATTGCCGCCTTTACAGTGCCCTCCCCGTGACCAGCGTTCTGGAAGATCCTAGCGCCCCTGTGATTTTTCATACTTCGAGCTCCACCCACATAGGGCTCCTGGAGCAACGCGACGTCCAGCTTTCGGTTGACCATCTCCAGCAGAAGTTCGCTCGTGGCGAGGTTCTTCCGCTGGAGGTTGGCCTGGACCATCCTGATCGGTTTGCTACTGGTGGGGTCCTCCGTGGTGCCCTTAGCAATACGCTACACTGGCTCTGGCCAATGCATCCCACTTGCGCCTCACTGGACACTCCGAGCTGAACGCGTTGTGCTCGGTCTGGTCCAGCTTGGCGCTGCTGCAGTTGCAGCATCGTGGGACTGCATTGGAGAGCCAGTCAGCGCATTGGGACTTCGTGTGGGCGCCCCCGCAATGGCTACACTTGACGACGGTCTCTTTGCAGAGCCGCCGCCCGTGCCCGTAGCCGAGGCACATGGAGCACTGCACGAGCGGGGAGTAGTCCTCCGCTTTGACCTTTTGTAGGTCGACGTGCAGCGCCCCGGCCTCGACTACTCTCGACCAGATTGCTGGGGACACCCGCATAACCACGTGTCCGGCGTGGGGGTTCCGCGCTTTCCTTCGAAAGCGGACCTCCAGCCGGACGTCCTCCTTTTTGAGGCCCTCGAACAGGTCCCGGTTCTGATTCTGAAGGGCGTTTATGACGTCGTCGTCGCTGTTGTACGACAGCACGTCCTTCAGAATCAGGAGCGGGTCCTTGTTCCGGACCTCCTCCACGACGAGTCGACCCTTCGATCCTTTTTGCAGGCGCTCCTTCACCTTCTCCCTCTCCTCGAGGCTGCCGCAGCCGACGATCACCTTCCTGTCCTTGGCCTTCCTGACCCGATCCACCTTTACCCAGCCATCCTTGGCATTAATGGCTTGGCGGATCTGGGTCAGGACCTCCTCTCCCGTCTCTTTCTCGTTCGTGGAGGTGACCACTACGGAGTGCAGCGCGGCTGGAGTCGGGACTCCCTTCTGGGGTCCTGCCGCCGCCACACTCGCATAGCTGGCCCTCTCCACGGACGAGGCAGAGACGCGCTCCATCAGGGAGTGCAGCTTCTCCATCCTCTCACTGCTCTCTCTGATGAGCCTTCCATGCTCCTCTAGCTGTTTGGCCAAGTCCAGTCCCTCCTTTCCGTTATCCTTTACCTGCGGCTGCGGCAATTCCTCTTCCGTGACCTTGGCCCCTCTCACAATCTTCTCCTTTCCCTTCTCCTTCACCCTCTCACCCTCCGCCTCCTTGACTAGCTGGTAGAGCCGCTCGAGGGCCTGGGTAACCGCTTCCTTAATGTCCGTCTTAAGGTTCCGCGAGTTACCCAGGTTTAGCTTTGCTTTTGTTAGGCAAGCTTTAGCCTCGGCGACTCTACCAGCGTAAACCGGCTTCTCCGTCGGGCTCCCGAAAGCCAGCGTCGACGCACTTCCGCCCGGTGCCATCTTCGCTTTCGGTTTCGGTGGGCCCGCCGGAGCCGCCGGTTCTAGGGATTTTCTTGCGGTGACCACCGCGAAGGTGCTGTTCAGCGGTTTGTTCGCGGGGGCTGTTTTGGTCGACGTCCCCGCTTCCCACTCCCCGATACTACGACGCACAGATAACACGGTGGGGGGGTCGATCTTTTCGGGAGGGGTGATGAGGAGGGTGCCCTTGTTGGACGTTGGTTTGGCGGGAGTACGCATCATTTTTGCACGAAAAGTAAATAAATAAATAAATCAAAACAGCAAATAAATAGAATTGAATAAAATTGAATTCAAATAAAATGGTTAAAAGGTCAATATGGACTGTTATATTACAATTAATTATTGTTTGGATCAGGTACTTATAGGGAGCGCTTAGTATTACAACTCAGCTGTCAATAGGGACACCGAGTTAAAATAAAACAGAATAAAAACAGAATTTGGGCCCAATACGTCGGTAAAATATAACACAAATATAAGTATAATAACGGTCGCAAAGTTCAGAAGTAATAAAAGTCAATAATAGTAAAATAAAGTCAAATTATACAATTAAAAGGAGCCCCAGAAGACTCCTGTCGATAAAAATTTAGATTATAAATTTATTTCTAAAATTCGTCAAAAGACCGTATTTAAATAGTTATACAATACAAAGTACTTATACCGACTACCGACTACAAAAACTAAGCTAAATTGGGTACCCAAGAAGACACTCCAGAGGTCACTAAGTACTAGGCCAATATCGGCAGTCTAAAGTGTCAAGAGGGACACGAATAGTCTTAAAACTAGTAAAAACTGGTCAATAAACCAATTTTGTCCAAATAAAATAAAATAAAATTAACAGTCTTAGACTTAATTAATGTGTCTCTTGCGGGACGGGGCCTTGTATGTAATTTTTTTTTTTTTTTTTTTTTTTTTTTTTTTTTTTTTTTTTTTTTTTCCTTTATTCAATCTTGTTTGTCGTGCAATCAATTTGCACAGCGTTTAGTGAAGTTAATTTTAAAAAAATTGTACAGGGAAAGTATTGAAATTCAATTTGCACAGTATTACAATTGACTATTGAGAATTAACAGTAATTGGTAAGGAATGTTCTAGAACTGGTGTTTTGCACAGTGTTACTAGTGTGCAGATTTTTATTTGCAGATTTACGAATAATTTGTTGATAATTGATGTAAGTATTCAATTTTTCTATTTTGTTTGTAGTAAATATAACAACAATCTATTTGCACAGCGTTTAGTGAAGTTATTTATTTAAATTTATACAAGAAAAGTATTGAAATTCAATTTGCACAGTATTACTATTGACTATTGAGAATTGACCGTATTGGTAAGGAATGTTCTAGAACTGGTATTTTGCACAGTGTTACCAGTGTGCAGATTTTTATTTGCTGATTTACGAATAGTAAGTTTAAATTTGATGTAAGTTATGAAATTGGAATGAATAGATTATATTCTCAGAATATAATTAATTGAATAAGATGTGATATATAATTTACTAAATATATTTTTAAACTGTATTATTGCCAAGAGGCGAAGACTAATGTATGAAAATGTTTAAAAGAACGACGCTGGAATTTTGCAAACAATTAAGACTATGAAGGTCGATAAGATGCGATGGAAACAAACAAAAACAAATAAAACAAAAATAAAAAACAATTACAAAAGTCCCCAATCTAGCACAATAATTTCCCGATAATACTGGGAGATTACAACTGGGCAGTTCAAAGTACAGGTGGTGTAAACCCTGCGGAACAAGACTGTGCGATAATTCTTTTGTTCGCTAATGAGGTCAGGGGTATTGAACTGTTTTCACAGTTGTTTGTTGCTACAATAATAAATATTTTTAAATGTTAAAATTCAATTTCACTGGTCGGTGGGACAGCACAGGTTTGTAAAGAACCACAATAAAGACACAATAAAAGCACAATAAACGACACTATAAAAACACAAAAAGACGTAGTTTTGAGGAGTTCAACACCTCAAGTTTTTGTTTTTGGGCCTCAGACAGATATTATTTGTCTAATATTCGTGTGAGGAATCCCGTTTTTACACTGATGAAATACACAAAACACAGAAGTTTGATTTCAGATGTCAAAAACACAAAATATAAAATTTTAAAATACTATGTCAAAAGTGCTATCAGTCAATGGGCCTCAGACAGATATTCTTTTGTCTTTATTAAAATGTTTAAAATGTTTACGAATATTCGTGTGAGGACTCCACGTCTTTTATTTTGTAGTATGTAAGAACACAAAATTACCCAAAACTATTTGAGCACACCAGGACAAACGATAAAACAATAATTTCAAAATAAATTTTAATTTTTTAATTTTTGAATTTGTGCCGAAAGGTTTGTGACCCCGCGGATCCCAGAAAAGTTGTTTTTTTGGGGATAACTTTTCAACCCACAGCCCGATTTCGATGAAATTTGGTATACCGGAGGAAAACGGGGTTGCCCAAAAGGTGGTATAAATAAAAGCAACCCGAGGGGTAGGGGTTGAGAAGGGGAGCCAAAAAAAACAAGTGTTTTTTGTGAAATTGAGTTTTGGGGGTCAAGGAGTTGAGTGAGAGAGTTGGGACCACTTTTAATGTTATTTTTTCCCGTCAAGGTATATATATAGCCAAAAAGAAATTTCAAAAAGCCTACAGGAAAAATTTATTTTTTGGAATGCACTTACGTAACAACGATGCTGGCAGAAGTGTGAAATACCGAATATCTCTGGAAATATGCGTGCTAAAAATCTGAAAGTTTTCAGGGATGTGCCTTGGGGGGCAATACACAGGATTTCCCACTAAAAAAGGGGGGTCAAAGATCTTGATGCGGAGATAAATGAGAAAGAGTCAGAAAAAGTTCTAAAAAACGCAGTCGAGATCAGTGAAATCGCTGTAACTTCGTGAAAACTTATCTTAATTTCGTCCAACTTTTTTCAGGGACCCTGAGAAGTGGCGCCAATGAACTGATGCAAAAATCGGTGAATTTGTGAAGAATGTCGATGAGATCCGAGCGGTTTCCTTCCTCTCGGCGAGTCGGAGACTCGTGAAAACACTGTTTTCTCTCTGGAGGGTCACTTCACTGTCCGATTTTCACAATTTTTTTTCACTAAAATGTTCACTAAATTAGCGCGCAACTTTTAAGGTATCGTTTGGGTTTTTTTTTTGTGATACTGTAGCCAAAGCTATGATTTTTGAGGCCGGAGCTTACGTAAAACGATCTGATCGGCACGGCGTTTGGCACAGAACTGGTTAGGTTAGGTTAGGTTAGGTTAGGTTAGGTTAGGTTAGGTTATCCAGGGCCCGACGGGGTTCCAGGCCGCGCGTTGGTTAAGGCCCTGGACACGCTAGAGGCCCGCTTCAGGGGACTGCTCGACGCGTGTCTTGCGCGTGGACAGTTCCCCTCGATCTGGAAGCAGGGCTTGCTAGTCTTGCTGCCGAAGGAGGGACGTCCTCCGGGCTCGTCGTCAGCGATGCGGCCCATCGTGCTGCTGGATGAGGCGGGCAAGCTATTCGAGCGAATAATAGCTGCCCGCATCACAGACCACTTACGCACGATGGGGCCCGACCTGGCCACCAGCCAATACGGCTTCCGAGAGGGACGCTCCACGGTCGACGCCGTGATGCGCGTGAAGTCCCTCTCGCAAGCAGCTGTCGCAGAGGGCGGGGTGGTGTTGGCGGTGTCCCTCGACATCTCCAACGCGTTCAACACCCTGCCCTTCAGCTGTGTGGCTGAGGCGCTCCGGTACCATCGGGTTCCGGAGTACCTCCGACGAGTCCTCGAGGACTACCTGCTGGGCAGGAGTGTCGTGTGCGTAGACGGGGCCGGTGAGCTTCTACGTCGGCGCGTCGCATGCGGTGTTCCACAGGGATCGGTGCTTGGCCCGCTCCTGTGGAACATCGGATATGACTGGGCGCTGCGTGGCGCTCTTCCGGCCGGAGTCGACGTGGTGTGCTACGCAGACGACACTCTTGTCACAGCAAGAGCGGCTAACTATGCCGAGGCGACCCTTCTGTCGGAGACCGGAGTGGCGATCGTCATAGACCGGATCCGGCAGTTGGGTCTAAAGGTAGCCCTCAGCAAGACTGAAGCCCTGTGTTTCCACGGGCCTCGCAGGAAGCCACCAGTGGGGGCGCAGCTGGACGTAGGGGGCGTTGCCGTCGAGGTAGGGGCCGAGATGAAATATCTCGGCCTCGTACTCGACGGCAGGTGGAAGTTCCACGCGCACTTCAAGCGCCTCGCCCCCAAACTCGTCGCTGCGGCTGGTGCGCTTAGCCGGCTCCTGCCGAACACTGGAGGACCACGAACGTGCTGCCGTCGTCTGTACACCGGGGTGGTGAGGTCGATGGCCCTGTACGGCGCGCCGGTGTGGGCGGAAGCCCTGGATCGCCGCAATATGACCCTGCTCCGGAGACCGCAGCGGGTCATGGCGACCAGGGTGATCCGCGGATACCGCACCATCTCACACGGCGCGGCCTGTGTCCTGGCGGGGACCCCACCCTGGGACCTCGAGGCCAAGGTGCTCGCAGCCGTTTATCGGCGGAGTGCTGAGGCCCGAGCAGACGGCGGGGCCGCCGCGCCCGAAGACACGAGGCGCGAGCGGCAGCAGGCGCAAGAACGTTCGTTGGTCGAGTGGCAGGAGCGGCTCGCGGAGCCGGAGGCCGGGCGTCTGACCATTGAGGCCATTCGCCCGGTCCTCAAGGATTGGATAAGCCGCAAGCACGGGTCGCTCACCTACCGCCTCGTGCAGGTACTGTCCGGACACGGATGTTTCGGGAAGTACCTGCACGGAGTGGCGCAGAGGGAAGCGACCCCTAGGTGCCATGAGTGCGGCGGCGACGAGGACACCGCGCAACACACGCTGGAGCAGTGCCCGGCGTGGTCGGTCCAGCGCGATGTCCTCGCCGCCAGTATCGGAGGAGACCCCACGCTGCCTTCCCTGGTTAAGGCCATGGTCGGCAGCTCTTTGGCTTGGCATGCGGCCGTGTCATTCTGCGAGAACGTCATCTCGCAGAAGGAGGCGGCGGAGCGGGCAAGGGAGGACGATCCTCTCGCAGCCCCACACCGCCGCCGCAGGACCGGCCGTAGGAGGCGAGCCGAAGAACGGCTCATGCCTCCCTAGAGGGCCGCGGGCGTCGGGACGGGGGTCTCGGCGCCAACGCATGGCCCTCGCGGTTGTAGGACGCTCTCGTGTTCCTGAAGCGTCCTCCCAAGTGCCAAGCCATCCAGCCAGGTGTCTGCCAGTCGTCGGGGGGGGCCACGGGACCGTGCGAAAGCGGTCCTGCGCCCGCCCGGAACGGCGATTGGTAGTGTAAAAGCCAGGAGATGCCAGGTATTTGTCGTTGCTGGGGGGGCCCTCGGGACCGTGCGAATGCGGAACCGCGCCCCCCATAAAGGTGACGGCACTGTAAAAGCCAGGAGATGCCAGATGCCAGGTATTTGTCGTTGCTGGGGGGGCCCTCGGGACCGTGCGAATGCGGAACCGCGCCCCCCATAAAGGTGACGGCACTGTAAAAGCCAGGTCTCGGTTCCGGAACCGAGAAAGGAGAGAAAAGCCAGGTTCAGCCAGGTACCAGGAGAGGGGTCGAAAAGACCAGTCGCTGGAGGGGGCGTCGGTGCGTGTATCTTGCGGTCCCGAGCCCCCCCCGTTCAGGCGATGTGGAGGAACACCGTGGATGTTTAGTGGGTGGGAGTCCCACATAACCCCCCTGCTGCCCCCGTGGCAGGGGTGCGTATCCATAAAGGATTTTACCACGTTAAAAAAAAAAAAAAAAAAAAGGTTAGGTTAGGTTAGGTTAGGTTAGGTTAGGTTAGGTTAGGTTAGGTTGGGGTGCCAAGGCAGCAACCTCCACGTGGTGCACCCTGGGCAACGACGGCTGACAACATTCCTCTAACGGGGCTCTGTTGTTGACCGGCGGCTGATGGCTAGCCAAATGGGGGGGGTACACTTAACAGGGAGTTTACACACACACAGTTACACTTAACATGCAAAAACCACACACATTTTTCTTGCACACACACTACAGCACACATCAGCTACACATCTACATGCAAAAACCACACGCACAAGCAGATACACAAACTCAATCCCAAGATACTCTGGTCGATGGGATGCATGGCTGGCGAGATGGCCAGTCCCGACAGTGCACACACACCACCCACACTCTACAGATACACTACACATCACACACCCTCACGTTCACACACTCACATACTTCACATGCAAAAACCACTTTACTGTTACACAACGACGAGGAGGAGGAAACACAATCAAAATGACGACACGCATATTGAAGACAAATCTCCAGGCGGGTAAATCCCGCCCCGAAGCCTCGGCTTCGGGCTGCCCCACAGTATCTGGGGGGGGCACAACATGCGTCGGAGGTCAGCATGCCGCTGACCCCCGTGAACAACGACCCGGCAATTCATTCACGGACACTGAAACCTCAGGAGAGAGTCTCTCCAGAGATAAGGCTCAGAGGTTCTGGGCTTGCGACGAAACAGGAGGCCGTCGATCGACGTGCCCTTCCTCGGGCGACGACTTGCCCGGATCGGAAGTGGTGACGTGCGAACCGGCGCCCCCTATCAATCGTCGGGCACTGGCGGCTCGAAACCGACCCAAGCCAGCGAGAGATGGGCGAGGGCGATTCGCGGCCAAATCCCAGCCGGCCGATGTGACGCTGCGGCCAGAAGTCCAGGAGCACGGCGACAGTGACTCCTCATTCGCGTCTGCGGCGTCGGAACGTGTGGCCAGGCGCTGCTCTTTCATCCGCAGCGACAGTAATGGGTCCCCGTTGCCTGCGGTGCAAGACAACCGCAAGGCGGAGGAAGAGCGCAGAAGGCGGAGCATCGAAGAGGAGATCCGGCTGAGAGACCCGACGGCAGCAGCCTACAGAGACGTAATAGTCACAGAGGCGAGGAAGATCTGTGAGGTTGCTGCCAAGTCAGGACGCCTGAAGGGCACCTGCGTTCGGGCCCTTAAGTCTGCTGCGGCAGCAATCGAGGTGGCGAGCGGTAAGCTCTTTGAAAGCACCGCCACTCTCGAGACGAGGAAGTTACAGGCGGAGGTGGAACGCCTGCGAGCGGAGGTAGCTCAAATAGCTGCTCTGCGGGCGGACAACGACCTCCTGCGCGCCGAAGTGGCTACATTGAGAGTGGAGAACACCAGGCCGCAGCAGACTACACCTGCACGTGTAACTCCGCCACCATCTCAGCAGGACGTGGCCGCCACAGTGATGGCGGCCATGCAACAAAAATTCGAGGAGTTGGAGAAGCGCCTCTGCCCCTCTCAAGGGGAGCGCAGAAAAGAAGCCAGGCCCACACATATGGCGCCTGAGGCCAGAACATCCGGGGTCGAGCCGGCTAAGCGTGGCAGGCGCCGCAGGCGTAGGCGAGGAGTAGCACCAGGCCAACAGCTACCTGGTGCTACAACTGAGCGCCCTTCGGTAGCTCAAGCGGCTTCGACCCCAGTCGAAACCTGGGCCAGAGTGGTAGGGAGGACGGGGGGCAGAAAACAAGGAACGAAAGAGAAGACCCTGAAAGCGCCTCTTCTCCCAAACCCACCCAAACCCATTAGGAAAGGAAAGGTAACTCAACCAAGAGAGGCTAAGCTACGCGCTCCCAAGACGGCTGCAGTGGTGATAACGCTGCAGCCCGCTGCAGAGCAGAGAGGGCTCAAGTACGCCTCGGTCATCGCCGACCTCAGGGAAAAGATCTCCCTCCCTGATATAGGGATCCCTCACATCCGCATTAGGAAGGCGGCAACGGGGGCCCGAATATTTGAAGTGGCGGGGTCGGCGAATGACCAAAGGGCAGAGGCCCTAGCAGAGAAGATAAGGCAGACACTGAGCGCCGATGACGTTCGGGTGTCCAGACCCGAGAGGCGCGCTGAGCTGCGCATCTCCGGGCTGGACGACTCAGTGTCTGCCAGTAATGTGACTGCGGCGATTGCCCGTGCAACAGGCTGTGCAGAGGGGGTCATCAAGACCGGAGAAGTCCGTGCGACCCCCTCGGGCCTAGGAGCACTGTGGGTGAGTTGCCCGATCGTCACTGCGAAAGCACTGACGACAGCGGGCCGGTTGTTAGTGGGTTGGGTGAGCGCAAGGGTTACACTCCTGCAGCGCAAGCCCACCCGCTGCTTCCGGTGCCACCGGAACGGGCACGTGGCACCACAGTGCTCCTCCTCTGTTGACCGCAGCGAACTTTGCTACCGCTGCGGTGAGCCCGGCCATAAGGCGCGCGAGTGCTCGGCAGCACCGCACTGCGCCCTATGTGCCGAAGCGGGCAGACCGGCGGACCATGTGGCGGGCAGCAAGGCCTGCAGAGCCACGCCGGTCAAGCCGGGCAATCGCCGTAAGCCAGCGCCCACGGGGGGTATAGCCCCCGTCGCTGCTAAACCAGCTCAGCCAGCTGGTCAGGGGACGGTGACCGCCGATGGCCCCTAGTCGCCCTACGAAGGTCCTGCAGGGGAACCTCAACCACTCTGCTCGGGCTCAGGATCTTTTCCTGCAGTCCCTGCTGGAGTGGTCGGTGGACATTGCGGTGGTGGCGGAACCCTACTTCGTTCCGTCCAGGTCAAACTGGGCGGGCGATGCTACGGGAACCGTTGCCATCGCAAGCGCAGGGGACCTCACCCTCAAGGAGAGGGGCCAGGGTTTCGTCGTCGTGGCCTGGGGGGGATTCGCCTTCATCGGCGTGTACTTCTCCCCCAACAGACCCCTCATCGAGTTTGAAGCCTTCCTGGACGAGGTTGGGGCGGCGGTGAGACGAGCTTCACCGCTGCCGGTATTCGTCCTGGGAGACTTCAACGCCAAGTCAACGGTGTGGGGCTGTCCGGCCACGGACGCTCGCGGCGAAACCCTCGAGGAATGGGCGGCTCTCATCGGAGTCTCCGTCCTAAATCGGGGCTCTGTCAGCACCTGCGTGCGGCAGCAGGGAGAGTCAATCGTGGACATCTCGTTTGCATCTCCTGCTGTCGCGACGCGAGTCCAGGGCTGGCGGGTCCTCGATGGGGTCGAGACGCTGTCGGATCACCGTTATATCCGGTTCAGCGTCTCCCCCACGACGGAGGCAAGAAGCCGTCGAACCGGCGGACGACGGTCACCGTTCCCAAGGTGGGCGCTGGCTAAATTGGACAACGACTTGCTTGAGGAGGCGGCCATTGTAAGGTCTTGGTGCCAGCCTCAGTCGCGCACAGACGACGTGGAAGACCAAGCGGCGTGGTTCCAGGAGACTATGACGGAGGTATGCGACGCGGCAATGCCGCGCGCACGGCGCCGGCCACCACGTAGAGAGGTGTACTGGTGGTCGGCGGAGATCGCAGACCTCCGTAGGGACTGCGCCGAAGCGCGCCGCGAGTACCAGAGGTGTCGCAGGCGGCGCGCGCGCGACGAGGCAAGCGAGGGCCAGCTGTACGATGCTTACACGTCTTGTAAGAAGACTCTGCAGCTGGCCATCGCACAAGCCAAGACCCGAGGCCGGGAAGAGATGCTGGATGAGCTGAACCGGGATCCGTGGGGTCGCCCCTACCGCCACGCGCGGAAGCAGATGCGCGAGCGGGCCGCCCCACTCACCGAGTCTCTCCAGCCCCGCCTCCTCAAGGAAGTCGTCGCGGCGCTATTCCCCGCCAGTGCTGACTTTCAGCCGCCGGGGATGGCGCCGCCACTCACCGGACGTGACACGGACGCCGCCCCCGTACCCCCCATTTCGGATGGCGAAATGGGGGCGGCGATCCTACGGCTCCGCGCCAAAAAGACCGCACCAGGGCCCGACGGGGTTCCAGGCCGCGCGTTGGTCAAGGCCCTGGACACGCTAGAGGCCCGATTCAGGGGACTGCTCGACGCGTGTCTTGCGCGTGGACAGTTCCCCTCGATATGGAAGCAGGGCTTGCTAGTCTTGCTGCCGAAGGAGGGACGTCCTCCGGGCTCGTCGTCAGCGATGCGGCCCATCGTGCTGCTGGATGAGGCGGGCAAGCTATTCGAGCGTATAATAGCTGCCCGCATCACAGACCACTTACGCACGATGGGGCCCGATCTGGCCACCAGCCAATACGGCTTCCGAGAGGGACGCTCCACGGTCGACGCCGTGATGCGCGTGAAGTCCCTCTCGCAAGCAGCTGTCGCAGAGGGCGGGGTGGTGTTGGCGGTGTCCCTCGACATCTCCAACGCGTTCAACACCCTGCCCTTCAGCTGCGTGGCTGAGGCGCTCCGGTACCATCGGGTTCCGGAGTACCTCCGACGAGTCCTCGAGGACTACCTGCTGGGCAGGAGTGTCGTGTGCGTAGACGGGGCCGGTGAGCTTCTACGTCAGCGCGTCGCATGCGGTGTTCCACAGGGATCGGTGCTTGGCCCGCTCCTGTGGAACATCGGATATGACTGGGCGCTGCGTGGCGCTCTTCCGGCCGGAGTCGACGTGGTGTGCTACGCAGACGACACTCTTGTCACAGCAAGAGCGGCGAACTATGCCGAGGCGACCCTTCTGTCGGAGACCGGAGTGGCGATCGTCATAGACCGGATCCGGCAGTTGGGCCTAAAGGTAGCCCTCAGCAAGACAGAAGCCCTGTGTTTCCACGGGCCTCGAAGGAAGCCACCAGCGGGGGCGCAGCTGGACGTAGGGGGCGTTGCCGTCGAGGTAGGGACCGAGATGAAATATCTCGGCCTCGTACTCGACGGCAGGTGGAAGTTCCACGCGCACTTTAAGCGCCTCGCCCCCAAACTCGTCGCTGCGGCTGGTGCGCTTAGCCGGCTCCTGCCGAACACTGGAGGACCACGAACGTGCTGCCGTCGTCTGTACACCGGGGTGGTGAGGTCGATGGCCCTGTACGGCGCGCCGGTGTGGGCGGAAGCCCTGGATCGCCGCAATATGACCCTGCTCCGGAGACCGCAGCGGGTCATGGCGACCAGGGTGATCCGCGGATACCGCACCATCTCACACGGCGCGGCCTGTGTCCTGGCGGGGACCCCACCCTGGGACCTCGAGGCCAAAGTGCTCGCAGCCGTTTATCGGCGGAGTGCTGAGGCCCGAGCAGACGGCGGGGCCGCCGCGCCCGAAGACGCGAGGCGCGAGCGGCAGCAGGCGCAGGAACGTTCGTTGGTCGAGTGGCAGGAGCGGCTCGCGGAGCCGGAGGCTGGGCGTCTGACCATTGAGGCCATTCGCCCGGTCCTCAAGGAATGGACGAGCCGCAAGCACGGGGCGCTTACCTACCGCCTCGTGCAGGTACTGTCCGGACACGGATGTTTCGGGAAGTACCTGCACGGAGTGGCGCAGAGGGAAGCGACCCCAAGGTGCCATGAGTGCGGCGGCGACGAGGACACCGCGCAACATACGCTGGAGCAGTGCCCGGCGTGGTCGGTGCAGCGCGATGTCCTCGCCGCCACTATCGGAGGAGACCCCACCCTGCCTTCCTTGGTCAAGGCCATGGTCGGCAGCACTTTGGCTTGGCATGCGGCCGTGTCATTCTGCGAGAACGTCATCTCGCAGAAGGAGGCGGCGGAGCGGGCAAGGGAGGACGATCCTCTCGCAGCCCCACACCGCCGCCGCAGGACCGGTCGTAGGAGGCGAGCCGAGGAACGGCTCATGCCTCCCTAGAGGGCCGCGGGCGTCGGGACGGGGGTCTCGGCGCCAACGCATGGCCCTCGCGGTTGTAGGACGCTCTCGTGTTCCTGAAGCGTCCTCCCAAGTGTCAAGCCATCCAGCCAGGTGTCTGCCAGTCGTCGGGGGGGGCCATGGGACCGTGCGAAAGCGGTCCTGCGCCCGCCCGGAACGGCGATTGGTAGTGTAAAAGCCAGGAGATGCCAGGTATTTGTCGTTGCTGGGGGGGCCCTCGGGACCGTGCGAATGCGGAACCGCGCCCCCCATAAAGGTGACGGCACTGTAAAAGCCAGGTCTCGGTTCCGGAACCGAGAAAGGAGAGAAAAGCCAGGTTCAGCCAGGTACCAGGAGAGGGGTCGAAAAGACCAGTCGCTGGAGGGGGCGTCGGCGCGTGTATCTTGCGGTCCCGAGCCCCCCCCGTTCAGGCGATGTGGAGGAACACCGTGGATGTTTAGTGGGTGGGAGTCCCACATAACCCCCCTGCTGCCCCCGTGGCAGGGGTGCGTATCCATAAAGGATTTTACCACGTTAAAAAAAAAAAAAAAAAAAAAAAAAAAAAAAAAAAAAAGGTTAGGTTAGGTTAGGTTAGGTTGGGGTGCAAGGCCAGGAGACCTCCTCGTGTGCCCGATCCATTGTTTGTCCTAAGGATACGTCCGAGGGAACGACAATGGCTTCGGGACGGTGCACCCTGGACGTCGACGACAGTCTCTTCGGGGGCCTTCATCGCGTGACTTAGCTCCTCGATGGCGATCCCTGGGGTCACTGTCGTCGATGACTAACACCTGGCACTCGACGCAGGTGGCGGAGGTGGAATTCGCTCCTTGTACGTCTCTGTTCAGCAGAGATGACAATGGATGCGAGCCTGCGTCACCCATTCCCAAGGTTCGGCGTGCCTATGGGAACTAGACCTTCTGTCTAGGACTGGGGGGTAGTACCCAGTCAAACGTCAGGGGGAGGGGTGGCACTCCGAAAGGGGTGCCCGGGGTTGACGCTATCTCGCTCGTCACCCCGTGAATGCCGTAATCACCGACTCTTCCTTCAACAATTCCAGTTAGCGAGGCTGGATACGTCGGGGAGTTGGTGACCGGAGAGGGCTTGCCTTAATTGGCCGGCCTGCGAGGAGAAAACCTCTATAAAAATCCGACAGCGAAGTCGTGAAAACCTGAGAGACTCTGGGCCACCTCTCAGTATATAAGTCCCCCATTGTCGGGATGGGCGTCACCCGGCAATGGTCTTTAGTTCGACCCATTATCGTGGGAACAGTAATGGAAACTTTAAAAAATAAAAACACAATGATGGCGGAAGAGAAAAAAAAGGACGTAGAGGGTGTAAAATCCCTACAAGGACAGGTAATTACGGGGGGGAGGCAGTCGCTGACCCCTGTAGTAGTACTGGAGAGCTGCAGTGTAGCTGCAGCTGTGGCGGCCCGACCAAGGTCGCAAAAGAGGAGCAGGACCAATTCCGGCTCCTCCTGTGGCGAGCAGACGGTTGCCAAGGTCGGCACGGCGACACGTGGCCGCGCGCGCTCAAGCGCAGCAGCGCGTATAACGCGCGACGGGTCAGGCCGCTTTATCCGGCCGCCCACACCGTGCGCAGGGAGCGAGCGGGACGAGGACAGCGACGCGATGTCGGAGATGTCGCTCGTGTCGCTGACCTCAGAGGAGGCTGAAGTAGCGTCCAGGGCAGGCCCCTCCGGGACTTGCCGTGCGGCCTACTTCAAGGACGATACGGACGACCTGTTCGGTCCTGATTTGGCCCTGACAAATACCAGGGCCAAAAAGAAGCTGCCCTCGGTAGAGGAGTTGAGGAAGAAGTTGGAGGAGATGCCCACACTTGAGTTGGGCACCCTCATTAAAGAGCAGCAGACTGCTGTAGAACGGGTTGCAGACAGGTCGAAGCACCTGAAGGGCAACTTCGTGCACCAGCTTCGTGTGAGTGCACGAAGGACTGAGGCGGCGTCGCTTGTTCTGGCGATGCGTACATCCGCGGGCGCAAACACCGAAAGGTTGGAGCGCGAGAATGCGGAATTGCGCTCGCAGATGGCGGCTCTCTCTGCCAGGATGGAGAAGCTCACGGCGGAGCTCTCTGTCCTCCGCGGGGCGGGCAGGGTAGAGGCCAGTGAAGCCGCCTCGGCACTGCCTTCGGGTGTTGAGGACCTCACGCGCGCTATCATGGTCCAGGTGGGGACCATGATTGGCGCGCGGTTTGAGGCCTTGGAGGAGAGGCTGCTTCCCGAGAGGCGCATGCGTCCCCCACTCGCTGCGGACGCCAGGAGGGCAGCTCAGGCGCCTGTCGTGCCACCTGCCGGACCGCCTGTCGGGCCACCCTCATGCCCGGCAGCCCCGGCCTCTGGGGCACCTGCCCCGGAGACGCCGGGACGTAGGAGGGGAGGGAGGAGGAACAGGAGGAACAAGCGGAGCCCGGCCACTGCCACAGTGCTTCCGACCGCTGCTCCTCCTGCAGCTCCGCGGGCAGTGCAGGCACCACCCCCCCAGGTGGCATGGAGCACAGTAGTGGGGCGTAAGGCCCAACCCAGGGCTGGGCCGAGTGGGCCTCCTCCCGCGAAGCCTGCGTCCCGGCCCCCGCCGTCGCGCAAATCTGAGAGGGCACCGGCGCGGCCGCCAACTGTCGCAGCGATCACTGTGACGATCCCGGAGGGATCGGAGGTCACGTACGCTGCGGTGATGGCGGCTGCGAGGGAAAGGATAAAGCTCGCCGACCTTGGCATTCCGAGCCTTCGGAATCGGAAAGCCATAACCGGCGGGCTGATCCTAGAGGTCCCGGAACCGGACTCTGCCTCCAAGGCCGACGCGCTCGCGAGTCGTATGCGCGAGTCCCTCCAAGACTTGGGCGTGCGAATAGTGCGCCCAGTGAAGATGGGGGACATGAGGGTGCTGGACCTCAATGAGGCTACCACCCCCGAAGACGTGGCGACCGCGATCGCGGAGGCTGGAGGCTGCGCGGCGGCGGAGGTGAAAGTGGGCGACATAAAGCGCCCCTCACTCTTGGCCCTGGGGACTGTGTGGGTTCGATGCCCACTCACCGCGGTGCGCAAGCTGTTCGCAGTGGGGCGCATCCAGGTGGGGTGGGTGTCGGTGAGGGTCGAGGCACTGGAGGCAAGGCCATTGCAGTGCTTCCGGTGCCTCGAAATTGGCCACGTGCGTAGCACATGTCCGAGCACGACGGACCGAAGCTCCCTGTGCTACGCATGTGGTGAGGCGGACCACCGGGCGAGTCAATGTACTCGCCCGCTGAAGTGCCCGCTCTGCGCGGACCTGGGCCGGCCCTCGGGCCACAGGATGGGGGGCAAGAAGTGCTCCGCTCCTCGTGGCAAAAGGGGCCGTAAGCCGGGTCCCGCGAAGCCGAGCGGCACGGGTCCGGTACAGCCGGGCTCGAGCCCAGCTGTGGCGGCAACCGAGGTCCCACCACGACCTTAAGGCCCCAACGAGCCTTACAGTGCAACCTCAACCACTGTCGCGCGGCGCAGGACTTGTTCCAGCAGTCCGTCGCGCAGTGGTCGGTTGCACTGGCGGTGGTGGCGGAGCCATATCGCGTCGTCCCAAACCATCCTCGCTGGTTTGGTGACGACATGGACTCCGTCGCCATATATTGGGGTGGCGGTAGCGGCGACCCTCCCTGCTCCCTCATTGAGAGGGGGCTGGGATACGTCGCCGTGAGCTGGGGTCGTGTAGTCGTTGTGGGCTGCTACGTCTCCCCCAACTGTACCCTCGCCGTCTACGAGGCGTACCTGGACGGGGTGGCCAACTGCATTCGCAGATGTCTGCCTCGTCCCGTGCTCGTCCTGGGCGACTTCAACGCTCACTCTCGTGAGTGGGGGAGCGCCCGGGATGACCAAAAGGGGGAGACAGTGCTGGAATGGGCGGCGGCGCTGGACCTCCGGTTGCTGAACCGGGGGTCCGTCAGCACCTGCGTGCGCTGGCAGGGGGAGTCCGTCGTGGATCTTTCGTGGGCGACTCCCCAGGTAGCGCGCATGGTGACGGGGTGGAGAGTGGCAGAGGAGATGGTCACATTATCCGACCATCGCTATATAGCGATGGATGTGGCCATCCGCCTTCCCCGCCCCGACAGCCGCCGCAGTAGCAGCCCGCCGCGACGATGGTCTCTCAAGCGGCTGGACAGAGATCGTCTCTGCGCCGCAGCCATCGTCGCGGCCTGGCCTGAGGGCCAAGAAGATGGGATCCTGCCCGATCCTGAAAGGGAAGCCGCCTGGTTCCGGGACACGATGACGTCCATATGTGACGCGTCGATGCCCCGGACCAGATCTGCCAAGCCCCGGGCCGTGTACTGGTGGTCGGAGAGCATCGCGGAGCTGCGCGAGATATGCCTCCGCGCCCGACGCCAGTACACACGTGCCCGGAGAAGAAGGCGAGCCACAGCCGAAGAGTTGGGTGGAGCCTACGTGGCCTATCGAGGCGCCACGAAGGCGCTGCAGGCAGCTATTGCCAGCGCCAAGGCTCGGTCGTGGGATGAGCTCATCGGGGGACTGGAGAGGGATCCATGGGGCCGCCCGTACAGGATGGTACTGGGCAAACTGCGCCCGTGGGTCCCTCCGTTGACGGAAACTCTGGACCCGGCATTCGTGGAGAGGGTTGTAGACACCCTCTTCCCCAGGGTCCAGAGCAGTCCCGTGCCCCCTCCTTCGGAACCGATCATCTGGACCGAAGAGATGGGGGTGACGACCGATGAGCTGGACCGAGCCGTGAGGCGCCTCGGAGCCCGAAACACGGCACCAGGCCCCGACGGAATTCCTGGTCGGGCCTGGGTGTTGGCTCTACCCAACGGGCTGGGGAACAGGCTGCGGCGGCTGTTTAACGACTGCCTACGCTGCGGCGTGTTCCCCTCAGGCTGGAAAGTGGCTGGGTTGGTTCTCCTCCATAAGGATGGTAGACCCGCAGATTCTTCCTCCGCGTATCGTCCTCTCTGCCTACTAGATGAGGCGGGTAAGCTGCTCGAAAGAGTGTTGGCGGACCGCCTCAGTACGCACCTGACGAGCGTCGGGCCGGACCTGTCGGAAGACCAGTTTGGCTTCCGACGCGCGCGGTCGACAGTGGACGCGATCACACGCGTCCGGACACTGTCGACGCAGGCTGTATCCCGGGGCGGAGTGGCGTTGGCTGTCAGTCTTGACATTGTCAACGCCTTTAATAGCCTGCCCTGGGACGCAATAAGGGGGGCCCTGGTGTACCACCGCGTGCCCCCCTACCTGCAGCGCGTGGTCTGTGCCTACTTGCGCGACAGGTGCGTGCAATATGTGGGCGGAGATGGACGACTTCACCGGAGGGAGGTGTACTGCGGGGTCCCACAGGGATCGGTCCTAGGGCCACTCCTGTGGAACCTCGCGTACGATGCGGTCCTGCGGGTCGATCGCCCCGACGGCGTTAGCATCGTCTGCTATGCGGACGACACGCTGGTGCTAGCCGTCGGGGCCACTTTCGAGGAGACCAACCGGCTCGCCGAGCTTGGCGTGGCATGCGTCGTGGAGAAAATCCACGAGCTGGGCCTTCGGGTAGCGCCGGAAAAGACCGAGGCGCTGTGGTTCCACAAGATCCCGAGGGGAAGGGAACCACCCAGCTCGTCGGTTCGCGTAGGTGACGTGGATGTCCGGGTGGGACGGTACCTGAAGTACCTCGGTCTCACCCTGGACGGTCGCTGGGGCTTTGAGGAGCACTTCAGCCGCATGGTCCCCCGGATCAAGAGGGTAGCGGGTGCATTGCACAGACTGCTGCCCAATCTCGGGGGGCCGAGTGAAGGAGTCCGCCGCCTCTATGCGGGGGTCGTGCGATCCGTGGCTCTCTACGGAGCACCCGTCTGGTCTTCCAGATTGGGTGTTAGGCGCTGCAGAACTATGTACAATAGTATGCAGCGTCCTATGGCCATCCGGGTCGCACGGGGGTATCGTACCCTGTCCTTTGAGGCGGCCACTGTCCTGGCGCGGTTTCCGCCCCTGGACATCCTGGCGGAGATGGATGCTCGTATCTACGACCGTCTCCGCCGGGCGGACGGAACTGCGCCTCCAAATGCGGCTGAAGTGAGAAGGCAGGAGCACCGACATGCGCTCGTAACGTGGCGGGAGCGGCTCTGTGAGCCGCAGAACGCCCGCCAACGCGCTGTCGGTGCAATTTTGCCGAGCCTCGGGCCCTGGCTAAAGAGGAAGGACCACGTCACCTTCCGGCTGACGCAGGTACTCACCGGACACGGGTGTTTCGGAGAGTACCTGAATCGGATCGGTCGCGAACCGACGACGCAATGCCACCATTGCGGCAGTGACCGGGATTCCGCACAGCACACGCTGGAGCAGTGCCCAGCGTGGAGCTCGGAACGGCGAATCCTGGTCACCAGGATCGGGCAGGACCTCTCTCTGCCACGCGTAGTGACGGCTATGCTGGCAGACAGAGAGGCATGGAGGGCCGTAGTCTCCTTCTGCGAGACAGTAATGTCCCAGAAGGAGGCCTCCGAGCGGGATCGAGAGAGAGCCGATCCCTCTCGGAGACGACGGCGACGGCGGGGCGGAGGCAACGCACGCCCCGGACCGTCCACCCAATAGCCAGGGTCTAAGAATTTGGCTATGGTATCCCCTGCCTGTCGTAAGAGGCGACTAAAAGGGGGCCGGAGGGCCTGCTGGCGGTGGTCGGGGTGGGAGCTTTGACCACTGAGCCGCGGGCCCGGGAAGGTGGCAGCGCGACGTGGCTCGCGCTGCCTTGCACAGCGAGGTCTCCAGGGGCGGCGACACAGCTGCCCCGGGGATGTGCCCCGGCAAAGTGTGGGGGGACACCGGTGCGATCTATCAGAGTACCCGGAGTCCCCCCTGAGCACTGAGGATGGCCACCGGGGGGGTTTTAGTGCGGTAAAAATCCCACATACCCCGATCTGCCTCTCCCAGGGCGGTCGGGGACCTTTTGAAGGTCCCCGACCTCAATAAAAAAAAAAAAAAAAAAAGGTTAGGTTAGGTTAGGTTAGGTTAGGTTAGGTTAGGTTAGGTTAGGTTAGGTTAGGTTAGGTTAGGTTAGGTTAGGTTAGGTTAGGTTAGGTTAGGTTAGGTTAGGTTAGGTTAGGTTAGGTTAGGTTAGGTTTTTTTTTTTTTTTTTTTTTTTTGACGCCCTTTAGGCGTCGCGCGTTTCCTCGGCCGTAGGCTGAGACTTTGTCTATCATATTTTAGAATTTCTGCCACTTATTATGGTGTGTATTTGTGTGTGTGTGTGTAGATTTTTCACTTATATTTCTTGTCGTCTTTTTACATTACTCTTCTTTCTTTTAACTTACTCTTATTTCTTCCTTCCAGTTTACAGCAATCGTCTTCCCAGGGGCCCTGGGATGACGGCTGCGCGTGCGAGTTTTTATTGCAAACGGGTGGGCCATGTATCAACATGGCCCAGCCTTTTAGCTCTCTGGGCAGCCGTTGTACATGTATATTCCAGGCCCCCCGAGAGGATGGGCTTGGCCAACCTTAGCGATGCTGTGCGACAGTTCTTCGACCCTCTTCCCTGGCCTGTCCCGCAGACACTCTTCAGCGCCTTCGGTCTGCACAGCGTGTCCAGACGCGACCTGCCATTTTGTAGCATCGGACCACAGCGGCCCGGTTTCTTCTGCTTTAAGCTTGGCCGGTTTCCCACGAAACCGGCCAAAGTTTTTTGCCATTTTATTGCCGCTGTGGTCTGATCCGGCGTGGCCGCGTCTGCGGTCCGCTGTCCCGTCGGCATTGTTGGGCGTCTGCAAGCTGAGCGCCCCAGGGGCGCCATGCTCACCAGCCTGTTGGTGATCGGCGTGACTCCACGTGGTGTCCCTAGGAGTACGCGATACTGGCCCGAGCCAACGAGTCCCACTTGCGCCGAACCGGACACTCCCGACTGAACGCGTTGTGGTCGGTTTTGTCCAGTTTGGCGCTGCTGCAATTGCAGCATCGCGGGACAACGTTGGCCAGCCAGTCCGCGCACTCGGACTTCATGTGGGCGCCCCCGCAGTGGCTACACGCGACGACTTTCTGCGTGCAGAAACGCCGTCCGTGCCCGTAGCCGAGGCAGCGCGAGCATTGGACAAGCGGCGAGTAGTCCGCCGCTTGGACCTTCTGTAGGTCTATGTGCACCGCGCCCGCCCCGGTTACTCTCGTCCATACTGCGGGGGACACCCTCATGACCACGTGGCCGGCGTGGGGGTTCCTAGCTTTCCGCCGAAAGCGGACCTCCAGCCGGACGTCTTCCTCGTCGAGGCCGTCAAACAGTTCCCTATTCTGGTTCCTCAGGGCGTTTGTAACGTCTTCGTCGCTGTTATACGACATCACGTCCCTGAGGACCAGAAGGGGGTCCTTGTTCTTGATATCCTCGACGAGGAGCCGATCACCTGCGCCTCTGAGGCGCTCCTTTACCTTTTCCCTATCCTCCTTGGAGGAGCATGCCACAATGATCTTTTGGTCCTTAGCCTTCCTTACCTTCTCGATCCTGACCCACCCGTCTTTGGCCTTTATGGCCTCGCGGAAGTGAGTCAGGACCTCCTCCCCAGTTTCCTGTGTGTCCCTGGAGCTGACCACGACCGAGTGCAGTGGGGCCCGAGTCGGGACCACAGGTTTCGGTCCTGCCGCCGCCACACTCGCGTACGTGGTCTTCTCCAGGGATGAGCCGTGTTGCTCCAATTTCCCTTTTAGCTCTTCCATTCTGGTGTTGTTTTCCCTAATTAATGTGGCATGCTCCTCCAACCGCTTCTCCAACTCTACTATCCCCCTCTCCCAGGGTTGCTCTTTCGGCAATTGCCTGGGAGGCTCTTGTTCCGTAGCGACAGCCTCCTCCTTCTCTTTCTCCTCCCTCCCATTCCCTTTTTCTTTATCCATTTTGCTCCCGGCCTCCGCTTCCTTCACCAGCTGGTAGAGCCGGTCGATGGCCTGGATAACTCCCTCCTTGATATCCGTTCTCAGGTTTCGGGAGTTACCCAGGTGTAGCTTGGCCTTGTTCAGGCACGCCCGTGCTTCGGCGACTCTACCAGCGGGTGCCGGCTTTTTAGGTGGACTCTCGGAGGCTTCTGTGGGAGCACTGCGAACCGGTGCCGCCTTCGGCTTAGGCCTCCGAGTAACCGTCGAGGCAGCCACGGGGACCGGGGATGGAGAGGGGGACTTGATAAAGGTGGTTCCTGCCTCCTTCTTCTTCTCACTGTGTCGCACCACTTCCCTTTGGGGTGCGACCTCCTCTGGCGAGGGTGTGTAAATAATGGTCCTACGGACAGAACACATTGGGGTGCGAACGCTCCTCATTTTCAAAATTTAGACGACACAATATAATTTAACACAGAAATTAAAACTGTAAAATGACACTAAAGCAGCAGAAATTGTAAAAATGAGCGACAAAGTGCAGAGGATAAATAATCAACAATAAATAATTTGTAAATATTATAAGTTAATGAAACGGTCAATAATCTAATAATATGTCAATAATAAGGTTAAAAAGGAGCCCAATAAGACTCCTGTCGGTTAAATTTACAATTAAATTACAATTACAAAGATTACTAAAATTTGTCAAAAGGCCGTCTCAAAATAATTATATAATACAAACTCTTAACCTACGACTAGAAATAAACTAAAATGGGTGCCCAATAAGACACCCCGGAGGTCAACTAAGTGCTAGGCCAATATCGGCAGTCTAAAGTGTCAATAGGGACACGAATAGTCTTAAAAGCTAGTAAAAACTGGTCAACAAAACCGTTTTTGTCCAAATAAAATAAAAATATAAATAACAGTCTTAGGCTTAATTAATGTGTCTCAGGCAGGACGGGGCTTTGTATGTAAATTAAGTTCTTTTTTTTTTTTTTTTTTTTTTTTATTTTTTATTTTTTATTTTTTTTTTTTTTTTTTTTTTTTTTTTTTTTTTTTTTTTTTTTTCTTTTTCTTTATTCAATCTTGTTTGTCGTGCAATCAATTTGCACAGCGTTTACTGAAGTAAATTTTTTAAAAATTTTACAGGGAAAGTATTAAATTCAATTTGCACAGTATTACAATTGACTATTGAGAATTAACCGTAATTGGTAAGGAATGTTCTAGAACTGGTGTTTTGCACAGTGTTACTAGTGTGCAAAATTTTTATTTGCAGATTTTTGAATAATTTGTTGATAATTGATGTAAGTATTCAATTTTCCAATTTTGTTTGTAGTAAATATAACAACAATCTATTTGCACAGCGTTTAGTGAAGTTATTTATTTAAATTTATACAAGAAAAGTATTGAAATTCAATTTGCACAGTGTTACTATTGACTATTGAGAATTGACCGTAATTGGTAAGGAATGTTCTAGAACTGGTATTTTGCACAGTGTTACCAGTGTGCAGATTTTTATTTGCTGATTTACGAATAGTAAGTTTAAATTTGATGTAAGTTATGTAATTGGAATGAATAGATTATAGTCTCAGAATATAATTAATTGAATAAGATGTGATATATAATTTACTAAGTATATTTTTAAACTGTATTATTGCCAAGAGGCGAAGACTAATGTATGAAAATTTTTAAAAGAACGACGCTGGAATTTTGCAAACAATTAAGACTATGAAGGTCGATAAAGTGCGATGGAAACAAACAAAAACAAATAAAACAAAAATAAAAAACAATTACAAAAGTCCCCAATCTAGCACAATAATTTCCCGATAATACTGGGAGATTACAACTGGGCAGTTCAAAGTACAGGTGGTGTAAACCCTGCGGAACAAGACTGTGCGATAATTCTTTTGTTCGCTAATGAGGTCAGGGGTATTGAACTGTTTTCACAGTTGTTTGTTGCTACAATAATAAATATTTTTAAATGTTAAAATTCAATTTCACTGGTCGGTGGGACAGCACAGGTTTGTAAAGAACCACAATAAAGACACAATAAAAGCACAATAAACGACACTATAAAAACACAAAAAGACGTAGTTTTGAGGAGTTCAACACCTCAAGTTTTTGTTTTTGGGCCTCAGACAGATATTATTTGTCTAATATTCGTGTGAGGAATCCCGTTATTACACTTATGAATTACACAAAACACAGAAGTTTGATTTCAGATGTCAAAAACACAAAATATGAAATTTAAAATACTATGTCAAAAGTGCTATCAGTCAATGGGCCTCAGACAGATATTCTTTTGTCTTTATTAAAATGTTTACGAATATTCGTGTGAGGACACCACGTCTTTTATTTTGTAGTATGTAAGAACACAAAATTACCCAAAACTATTTGAGCACACCAGGACAAACGATAAAACAATAATTTCAAAATAAATTTTTAATTTTTAATTTTTGAATTTGTGCCGAAAGGTTTGTGACCCCGCGGATCCCAGAAAAGTTGTTTTTTTGGGGATAACTTTTCAACCCACAGCCCGATTTCGATGAAATTTGGTATACCGGAGGAAAACGGGGTTGCCCAAAAGGTGGTATAAATAAAAGCAACCCGAGAGGTAGGGGTTGAGAAGGGGAGCCAAAAAAAACAAGTGTTTTTTGTGAAATTGAGTTTTGGGGGTCAAGGAGTTGAGTAAGAGAGTTGGGACCACTTTTAATGTTATTTTTTCCCGTCAAGGTATATATATAGCCAAAAAGAAATTTCAAAAAGCCTTCGGGAAAAATTTATTTTTTGGAATGCACTTACGTAACAACGATGCTGGCAGAAGTGTGAAATACCGAATATCTCTGGAAATATGCGTGCTAAAAATCTGAAAGTTTTCAGGGATGTGCCTTGGGGGGCAATACACAGGATTTCCCACTAAAAAAGGGGGGTCAAAGATCTTGATGCGGAGATAAAAGAGAAAAAGTCAGAAAAAGTTCTAAAAACGCAGTCGAGATCAGTGAAATCGCTGTAACTTCGTGAAAACTTATCTTAATTTCGTCCAACTTTTTTCAGGGACCCTGGGAAGTGGCGCCAATGAACTGATGCAAAAATCGGTGAATTTGTGAAGAATGTCGATGAGATCCGAGCGGTTTCCTTCCTCTCGGCGAGTCGGAGACTCGTGAAAACACTGTTTTCTCTCTGGAGGGTCACTTCACTGTCCGATTTTCACAATTTTTTCACTAAAATGTTCACTAAATTAGCGCGCAACTTTTAAGGTATCGTTTGGGTTTTTTGTGATACTGTAGCCAAAACTATGATTTTTGAGGCCGGAGCTTACGTAAAACGATCTGATCGGCACGGCGTTTGGCACAGAACTGGGTTAGGTTAGGTTAGGTTAGGTTAGGTTAGGTTAGGTTAGGTTAGGTTAGGTTAGGTTAGGTTAGGTTAGGTTAGGTTAGGTTAGGTTAGGTTAGGTTAGGTTAGGTTAGGTTAGGTTAGGTTAGGTTAGGTTAGGTTAGGTTAGGTTAGGTTAGGTTAGGTTAGGTTAGGTTAGGTTAGGTTAGGTTAGGTTAGGTTAGGTTAGGTTAGGTTAGGTTAGGTTAGGTTAGGTTAGGTTAGGTTAGGTTAGGTTAGGTTAGGTTAGGTTAGGTTAGGTTAGGTTAGGTTAGGTTAGGTTAGGTTAGGTTAGGTTAGGTTAGGTTAGGTTAGGTTAGGTTAGGTTAGGTTAGGTTAGGTTAGGTTAGGTTAGGTTAGGTTAGGTTAGGTTAGGTTAGGTTAGGTTAGGTTAGGTTAGGTTAGGTTAGGTTAGGTTAGGTTAGGTTAGGTTAGGTTAGGTTAGGTTAGGTTAGGTTAGGTTAGGTTAGGTTAGGTTAGGTTAGGTTAGGTTAGGTTAGGTTAGGTTAGGTTAGGTTAGGTTAGGTTAGGTTAGGTTAGGTTAGGTTAGGTTAGGTTAGGTTAGGTTAGGTTAGGTTAGGTTAGGTTAGGTTAGGTTAGGTTAGGTTAGGTTAGGTTAGGTTAGGTTAGGTTAGGTTAGGTTAGGTTAGGTTAGGTTAGGTTAGGTTAGGTTAGGTTAGGTTAGGTTAGGTTAGGTTAGGTTAGGTTAGGTTAGGTTAGGTTAGGTTAGGTTAGGTTAGGTTAGGTTAGGTTAGGTTAGGTTAGGTTAGGTTAGGTTAGGTTAGGTTAGGTTAGGTTAGGTTAGGTTAGGTTAGGTTAGGTTAGGTTAGGTTAGGTTAGGTTAGGTTAGGTTAGGTTAGGTTAGGTTAGGTTAGGTTAGGTTAGGTTAGGTTAGGTTAGGTTAGGTTAGGTTAGGTTAGGTTAGGTTAGGTTAGGTTAGGTTAGGTTAGGTTAGGTTAGGTTAGGTTAGGTTAGGTTAGGTTAGGTTAGGTTAGGTTAGGTTAGGTTAGGTTAGGTTAGGTTAGGTTAGGTTAGGTTAGGTTAGGTTAGGTTAGGTTAGGTTAGGTTAGGTTAGGTTAGGTTAGGTTAGGTTAGGTTAGGTTAGGTTAGGTTAGGTTAGGTTAGGTTAGGTTAGGTTAGGTTAGGTTAGGTTAGGTTAGGTTAGGTTAGGTTAGGTTAGGTTAGGTTAGGTTAGGTTAGGTTAGGTTAGGTTAGGTTAGGTTAGGTTAGGTTAGGTTAGGTTAGGTTAGGTTAGGTTAGGTTAGGTTAGGTTAGGTTAGGTTAGGTTAGGTTAGGTTAGGTTAGGTTAGGTTAGGTTAGGTTAGGTTAGGTTAGGTTAGGTTAGGTTAGGTTAGGTTAGGTTAGGTTAGGTTAGGTTAGGTTAGGTTAGGTTAGGTTAGGTTAGGTTAGGTTAGGTTAGGTTAGGTTAGGTTAGGTTAGGTTAGGTTAGGTTAGGTTAGGTTAGGTTAGGTTAGGTTAGGTTAGGTTAGGTTAGGTTAGGTTAGGTTAGGTTAGGTTAGGTTAGGTTAGGTTAGGTTAGGTTAGGTTAGGTTAGGTTAGGTTAGGTTAGGTTAGGTTAGGTTAGGTTAGGTTAGGTTAGGTTAGGTTAGGTTAGGTTAGGTTAGGTTAGGTTAGGTTAGGTTAGGTTAGGTTAGGTTAGGTTAGGTTAGGTTAGGTTAGGTTAGGTTAGGTTAGGTTAGGTTAGGTTAGGTTAGGTTAGGTTAGGTTAGGTTAGGTTAGGTTAGGTTAGGTTAGGTTAGGTTAGGTTAGGTTAGGTTAGGTTAGGTTAGGTTAGGTTAGGTTAGGTTAGGTTAGGTTAGGTTAGGTTAGGTTAGGTTAGGTTAGGTTAGGTTAGGTTAGGTTAGGTTAGGTTAGGTTAGGTTAGGTTAGGTTAGGTTAGGTTAGGTTAGGTTAGGTTAGGTTAGGTTAGGTTAGGTTAGGTTAGGTTAGGTTAGGTTAGGTTAGGTTAGGTTAGGTTAGGTTAGGTTAGGTTAGGTTAGGTTAGGTTAGGTTAGGTTAGGTTAGGTTAGGTTAGGTTAGGTTAGGTTAGGTTAGGTTAGGTTAGGTTAGGTTAGGTTAGGTTAGGTTAGGTTAGGTTAGGTTAGGTTAGGTTAGGTTAGGTTAGGTTAGGTTAGGTTAGGTTAGGTTAGGTTAGGTTAGGTTAGGTTAGGTTAGGTTAGGTTAGGTTAGGTTAGGTTAGGTTAGGTTAGGTTAGGTTAGGTTAGGTTAGGTTAGGTTAGGTTAGGTTAGGTTAGGTTAGGTTAGGTTAGGTTAGGTTAGGTTAGGTTAGGTTAGGTTAGGTTAGGTTAGGTTAGGTTAGGTTAGGTTAGGTTAGGTTAGGTTAGGTTAGGTTAGGTTAGGTTAGGTTAGGTTAGGTTAGGTTAGGTTAGGTTAGGTTAGGTTAGGTTAGGTTAGGTTAGGTTAGGTTAGGTTAGGTTAGGTTAGGTTAGGTTAGGTTAGGTTAGGTTAGGTTAGGTTAGGTTAGGTTAGGTTAGGTTAGGTTAGGTTAGGTTAGGTTAGGTTAGGTTAGGTTAGGTTAGGTTAGGTTAGGTTAGGTTAGGTTAGGTTAGGTTAGGTTAGGTTAGGTTAGGTTAGGTTAGGTTAGGTTAGGTTAGGTTAGGTTAGGTTAGGTTAGGTTAGGTTAGGTTAGGTTAGGTTAGGTTAGGTTAGGTTAGGTTAGGTTAGGTTAGGTTAGGTTAGGTTAGGTTATAGGTTAGGTTAGGTTAGGTTAGGTTAGGTTAGGTTAGGTTAGGTTAGGTTAGGTTAGGTTAGGTTAGGTTAGGTTAGGTTAGG